>CM022481.1:6422670-6446630 GCA_011952105.1 Coreoperca whiteheadi
AGGGGGGGGGGTTGTTCTTTGAGCTTCAATGTGAGTTTTGAGTTGGTCCAGGGCAGTGGAATGACAAAATCATAGAAGGGGAACATCAGTTTTGCTAAATTATTACTTGAATTAGTAATTTATCAAGCGGAAATGCCAAACACTTGCTCTTTTCAGCTCTTCTCTGTTTTATATCATATCTACTGTACATGTTTAGGTTTTGGAGTGTTGTTCAGAAAAATCCAGCAATTTCTTTGGGCTCAGCAACATTTTCTAATCACAATTTTCTGTGATTTTATAGACTAAACAATTAGTAAAATGAATTTTTTAAAAATTATTAAATAAACTGTTTAACACATCAAGGTAATGTCAATGCATGCAGGTTTTAGATGGCGGGACCATTATTGGCAAGGGCATAGATTTGGTTTCAGAAGTGGGGGTGCACGATGAAAAATTAAAAATCCTTTTTAGTTTCCTTTATAGATACCTATGATAGATGATGTTGTATGTGCACGTTCGCTACAAAAAAGATTGCTGTGCCTAAACATATTACCCGAAAAAGAACTTGTCAGTGCCTTTTTCAGCCCCGAGGACTGTCGGCAGGTATTCCTTTCAAGTTTCATATCTTCACCAATAAGACAAGGCAGCCTGAGAGGCGGAGCCTGGGGTGAACAAAATTGCAACACACTCGCCTGTTGCTGCACCAGTTGCTGCCGCACCAGTTGCCGCTGCTTGTTAAGAGCATTGCTCAGAGCACATGGTAATAACGGAAGGCGACTCGGATGAGCGTATCACCATTTGGCTCAGCTCAAATCTTCTCACATCTGGATTTGGGCCGCTGGATAATGTTCACAGAGGGTTTAGTTTGCAAATCAACCTGAAACTATGAACAAAAATAGGATTTCGAAGAGGGAGGGGTACGTGTGTCCGCCATCCCCAGTTGAAATTACGCCCCTTGATTATTCGCACGTGAACTGGAATAGAAATAACCGTTCTCCATACTTTTTGGAAGCAGAATAACCAAAAACCAAGCTGAAAACAATGCAATTAGGGTTGGAATTTTAAACGAGTTTATGGAGCAGAGTGTAATTGCAGGCAATCAGTGACCTGTGAGAGACACAGTATCTCATGTCAAGAGGCTAGCCTGATGAGTCACCACATGATGAGCACTAATATGTTGCAGGGAGCCTGGGTTAGACGACTAAATGGTAAACCACTTCAGCATAACTCATTTAAGGTTAACAGCCCTTTGCAATGTTGATTCTAGTAATAACTGCAGTAAAAAATTCTTATTTCCGTGTGCAGTTGTACTACCCATCCTTCCATTTCCTGAACCACTTATTTTGTTGAGGGCTGCAAGGAGCTAATGCCAATTCTAGCAAACATTGGGCGAAAGGCGGGGTACACACTAGACAGCTGGGGCAGCACTGTGACCATTTTAGGATAACCAGAAGTAACTATTTATTTTGCTTTGCACAGATTACTAAAAAGCTTCGAGTGACAAAGGAGACCAGGAGCAAAGGGAAAGTGGTTGTGTAGCTGTGAGCTGGGCTCCAACTCGTACATGATTGTAAAGTTCACCAAGCACCAGAAGAGGAGGATACAGAAAAGGCACTAGTCCGTGACTAACAGGAGGGTTTCAGTAATGTAGTTCAAAGATAGCATTTTATACTGAGACAAGAAATATTACCAATAGATCCACTTATTACCTTTTTCCTTAGCCTTCAACCACATTCCACAGCAGATGGCGTTCGCTCAGTTACCGCGGAAGGAGTCACCTCGTTTTCTCCTACACACAGCTGCAGTGCCAGGCGAAGGAGCCACCGTGACCCATGCTTTTTTCCTAACTCACATTAAGGATGGGTCCGCACAAAATTACAACAAACACATATTTGCTCATAGTATGGCATGGCATCTACCCATGCAGATAGTCTTGGTTTTATATTTGCACGTTGTGAGATATCCGCCTCAGAGGTTCCTGACTCCAAACATTCCATTCGACCTCAATACAGTGGCAGTTTGTTTATAGTGCGCACAGCATCGTCTGGATTAATCCACAGACCTCGGTGTCATCAGTTTTCAGGAGCACTAGTTCCTGCCAAAGAAAAAGTACTGATGAGAGTAGACTGAGAGACACTACAAATTTTGAATCGGGGCCTTTCTTTGTCTTTCTCCACTCTCCATTCTCACACTAAACCAAACTTTATTGGCCCATTATCTCAAATCAATGCGTTTTCAACAAGCTATTACAGCAAGAGTAAGGTGATAAAACACTTGTGAATCTCCTCAGGTTATATAGAATTAATCAAGCGCCATTAATGGCCCATGAGATGTAATAGGTAGAACAGGGATTTTAATCATTTTCCCTCCTACAAAGTGACAACATCTTCATGCCATCCATCTTTGGTGGCTCCTGGCTCCAGCTCGGCCTTCGGTTAAGACCTCCACACGGAGACTGGAGACTGGAAACCTCTGCGATATGTCATCAACGGTGAAAGATCTCACCGATGTGGAAGTGGAGAAGGAGAGACACTGGGAGATGAGTGGAGGAAGAATGGGAGGTGTTGAGGTGAGAACAGAGCAACAAGAACGGGAAAGTGGATGCGAAAGAGGGAGCAGGACGGAAACAGAGGGAGAGACCCCTAGGTTATCTATGCATTAGCAGACTTCTTTGTGTTTTTCAGCTTCATTCAGACGACTAATGGATGAGATAGAGTGAGTCAGAGCTTTGTATGAGACAGCACAGAGCTTTTCTCCCCCCCCCCCCCCCACTCACATTCATGACACCGTGGCCCCCTCTCCGCCCTTCATTTAAGCCGCTAATGCAAATTTATCCCACCATTAGCTTTATTAATACACTTCACTTTGCAACTTTGTACACGGTGCACAGGCTGCTTGGATCCCGCTCTCATCCATTTCTGGCTTGCGCTAGAAACACAAAAGGGTTTCTTTTAGGGACTGTACAAAAAGTATTGCACTGAATTTCATAGTTTATTTTATTAAAAAAGCAAGTCCCTCCCTTGTGTTGTTTATCATTTCGTCATACCCTCTCCCCGACTTGGAAAAAACCTGCAATTCCCTCCCCTTAAAATGTCAAGAAAATGGCAAAAAGAAATCCAGCCTCTCCCTATTTTTGAGAAAAGAGCTGCTAAATAAACAGTTATTACACTGAATGAGTGAATAAAGTCCCAATACAGAGACAGAAATGCTGTCCTCAGTTGTTTTTTTAAAATAGATAAGTCCCTCTTTTCTGACCCCCACCCCCCCTCCACTGCCGCTAACAATTTTAATACAATCCTTTCAGGGACAGTACAGTAAACTGGTGGAACACTCCAGATTTTCCTGCTCTTATTTACTTCAGGCTCTGACAAAATATGTAAAACAACACCCGATGCATGAGACCAGTGGTCCTTTTCTGAATGCTCCGATTGCTTCCTGTTTGATTGAAAGGGTAAGACATTTTGTCTCAAAACACGTCACATTTTTCAGGGTCTTAGTTAACTCTAATGGAAGCACAAAACAGTATATTTGTTTTGGAAAGAACTGGGTAAAAGCATTCATTTGTGCAAGATGGAAAGACTCATCTGACGTCTGGCGCTGCGCTGTGGTCCACTTTCCTTTTGCTTTCATGCCAGCGTTCATTTAGCTGGGCAAGGTTGTTTATATTTGCGAATGATGAAGATCTATTTTCAAATGAAACTTCCTGTAATGAGCTCCCAGACTCCTGGACGGATTATTCTGTGTTGGTGCCCTGGGGGAAAGCCTGGTGTGTAGGGGCCTCCCTTTCCCAGTGATCACCACTTTATCCGTGTACAGTACAAAATATATATCGGCCCCCCCTGCGCCCAGTCAATTGCCTGCTCTGTCAGATAGATGATGCAAATGATACGAAATGTTAAAGATAGCTGGAGTATTATGCAAATGTATAGGCAAAGGGTGGCTAAAATGGACCAGTGGCAATATCAAGACCAAGAACTATATCATTACCGAAATAGGGCAGAGAGAGGAGTGTGCGGGTTCATGGCTCAGAGTGTCACCGATGTGAAAGGCACAGATTCAATTTGAAGCTATTGAGATATGGAAACGTTCTGACTCTTTCTGGCCCCTGGTTGTCAGGAGCTCTTGGGCACAGTGACAGGCTCATTTGGTAATCCATGCATGCCAAGGAAAGTGTGATAACCAGGCCATGCACATTTTAAAAATGTCAGCCATTACAGATTACTGATTACCTGCGTCATTGTAATTAATCCAAAATTACGTTTTGTAATAAATTGATGCTCGTTTATTCACTGATCCAGTGGCACTTAGCTCTTTGCTGCTGTATATGTTCCCAATAAGATTTAACTCTTCGTAGTCAGATCACAATGTATTCCCATTTAATGAAGTGTTTCTATTACAAATTGCCATTTCAAACCAAATCATTCTTATCTTATAGCCAGAGGTAGAGCGGTAACTCAGGTAGAAGTATAGATAGTAGGGTTTAAAAAGACTTTTGTAGAAGTTGAAGGATCAACTCAAGCTTTTTAGTCAGTTAAAAGTGTAAAAGTACTGGTTTCAAAACTTCTAAAGTATAAAAGTAAAAGTAATGTAAGGAAAGAAATGCCATTAAGGACAGAAACTTAGGCCGCGCCACATAGTGCACATTCCCCCAATTTCTCAAAGAAACATTTTTATAAAGGCCATAATGACTATAATGTTATATTAAAATGTTAATGTTGAAAAATTTGGGATGCACTTG
This sequence comes from Coreoperca whiteheadi, assembly GCA_011952105.1. Classification (NCBI taxonomy): domain Eukaryota; kingdom Metazoa; phylum Chordata; class Actinopteri; order Centrarchiformes; family Sinipercidae; genus Coreoperca; species Coreoperca whiteheadi. The sequence goes on from CM022481.1 coordinate 6,427,388, forward strand.
GCTACCTGTCTCGGCCGAATGTATGTCGCATTGAATATGAACGCATTTTAGTGCAATGCAAATACATTGCATTTGCAGAACCATATGTGTTTGGACATTTCCGTACTTGGCTACATATGTCTGCTGTAACTTACTGCTTTTTTTAAGTAACGACCCCACCACCACTGGCTGTGTCCCTGCTGGAGTGTGACGTGAATTTTGTCATGTGCAGGTGCGATGGATGGTACGTGTTTATACTTCTCATCCAACCACAAACAAATTCACTCTATTTATCTGGATGGGTTTTTATTTAGTTTTTTATTTTTATTTTTTTATTGTTGACAAGCCGGAATGAAAAAAAGCCGAAAAATGAAATAGGAGTAATGAGGCTATTTTAAAAATGTAATGAGTAGAAAGCACAGATAATTGAGTGAAAATTTAAGGACTAGAAGTAAAAAGTCAGCTGAAAAATAATTACTCCATATTCAATACTCCATAGATACCCAAAATTTCTACTTAAGTGAGGTAACGAAGTATTTGTGCTTTCTTACTTGACACCTCTGCGTATAACATTATCCAGGGCTTCTTAACCATTGAAGGCCTGACCCTGTTTTAGGTGCCAAAATTCTCACGATCCCAGAAAGTCAGTCACATTTTCTTTCTTTTAGCCGTTTTGATTATAGCATACTTTTGTATTCTGCTCTCAAGAGCATGGCGAAAGTTCCAAATGGACTGCACATGAAACGATGACATATCAAATTTAAGTACCGTATTTTGCCTTAACAAGACTAAGAGTCTGCAGCCACGCTGGACTTAAGCTTTGAGCTAAATGCTAACATCAGCGCGCTAACGTGAATGTCAGTACCAGATTTCATAACAATCCATCCAATGGGGATTAAGAAATTTCATTCAAGGCCATAAATGGCAACCTCATGGTGGCGCTACAGGAAAGATTAGAGACCCACATAAGTCATTAGGATTCATGATCTGGGAAACATGCATGTCTGTACATATAAAATATTTCCGTCTGGATCAAAGTGGTGGACCAACCGACAGACCGACATTGCCATCCCTACACCCATACCGCTGGCATGCATTGTCAGGCATACTAGGGGACTCACACAGCGTCCTGGCCAAAAGAAATTCGTACAGCGACGGCCAAGTGCTCTTAATTTGTAGTTTTCAAGAACCAAACTCTGCTCACCAGGTGACTTAAATAGTTCCTTGATATTATCAAAGTTCATCACAGGTAAAACAAAAAATATATACAGTATATATCCTCTAGCCTTCACTGATCTTCAGGGAGCAAAACTCAGTCAAACTCAGTGCACTCTCATAAAGTTGGGGGACTCACAAAAGGCAGAGGAGGGAAACCCCCCCCCGAGAATTGTCTAAATTGAAGCAGCAGAGGCTGAGACTTTTTAGTCTCCAGAATGTGTCAAGCTTCAAAAACGCTAAATCATACACTTCCCGTAATGCAACTGGATGGCATTTTTCATTAGATCCTCCCTGCCTCCTCCATGCGCTTCTTTCTCCCGTTTCTGTCTCAGGTGTCGAGCCCAAGCTGGGATAACCCTGGTAACATCATCAAATCAGTGGAGTACATCATCAAAGGGAGTATTTCAGTCGTAAAAGGTGTATAGTTTTTATTATAACTCCATAATTCCTTGTACATGTGTTTTAATGATTGGGGGTGGACGTACATAACACGATTCTGGGTTCTTCCATTCATTTGAACGGGATGTAATTTATACTGCTGAAGACAAAACATTTATAATACATCACATTGTAGTAAAAGCAGGGATTCAGTACATGTTCTATGAGCTCTGCCTTATTCCGTTTATACCATGTTCATGTTATTCTCTGTGGAAGAAAAGAAAGCAACTCACATTCCCCTAAACCGAACGCTGCTTGGCTCTGTAATGCATTTCCATTTGGCTGCACTGCATCTGCGTTTTATTTTAAACATCAACTGAGGCATGATGGCGATTTTATTCCAAAAACTGAGGCGCGAAAAATGTAAACCTGTCACGTGCGCCGTCTCATACCACAGCTCTGATGGCAGCTAGACCTCAGAAACACACGGCCTGCAAGGGGCCACCCTGCTGGGAACGCTAGTCTACATAAAACGTGTTCAACGTAACAAAGTCAGAGCAGGACACCCGCCTGTTAATGGGACGCCTTATTGAGTAGTAACGGGTTAAGCGTGATGCGGTGTGGGGAAGGGGTGTGCAAACACATTTGAGTGTGTGATAAATAAACATCGAGCTAGTGCAGTCACTGTAACCCATTCTGTGGCAACGAGTACACCGACACAAATCATTCCAACCAGCTCACTATTACACCCGCTATAGACATCTCAAGGCTGCAGATTGATGACATTGTAGCCCATTAACACTTAATATCCCTGTCAATTGTTTCTCACTAACAATAATGGTTTCCATTCAAAAGAGACACGGCGGCAAGGCGACGGCTCGGTAACTCGTTCCCCGAGCCTTTAGAAAGATATAAATCGCTCCCCCTGCCACTTCACCAAAAGCCAGGCGCAGCTAAATAAATCTCTGTTCAACAAGTCTGCGCGCTAATTAAAATGAATTGTGAACACATTCTGGAAATTTGCTAAAGTAAATAAATAAATAAAAGCTTTTAAAAACATAGGTTTGGCCTCAAACGCCACCTAATTTGAAAGGTTTGCATGCGTCTTATGTCTGACGCCCTCGGTGCCATGAATCATCCTAGAAACATACGCGGAAAATGCCGACGAAAAAAAAAAAAAGTACTGAAAAACTGTTTTGTCAAATGGAAATAAAAGTTGTAAAGCTTTATGAGGGTATATTAGTTGTCTGCAGCACACAGATTTGTACCTCAGATGAAATGCTGCCGTCCCCATATTGATTCGCCGAACGCCTAAATCACGATCTCTGAATACGAACCGCTGAATGTGTGGCGGCAAACCAATGGACAACCACTGTCGAAAGTAGAAAGCTTATGACAGACATTGCATGACTTTGTTCATTAATAATAGTGTTGACAGAAAGCTCACATTGGCCCCAAACGCCTGTTATATATTAATGCACTCCGCTAGAATAGTATTAATGTGTGAAAGCCACATCTTTAGATTGTTGGAGCGTGTCCCGGGCCCAACACCATCGCTTAACGCCGTGCTGGTTTACTCATTTGTTCAACTTACTAAGTAAGGGCCACTAAAGGGAGAACATAACAATATCAAATGGGCTTAGTCAGCAGGCTAGCAAATGATCATTGCACAAAACATCTCAGCAAGGAAAACAAACAGGTCCCTCTAATGATTTCCCATAAAGCCATTTATATATTTCTAAATGGGCCAGAGTCACACACGACCTGTTTCATATGCTATTGACTACGAGTGCTAAAGTTGTGAAGTGGAAATGGTCACGGTGGGCTAGTTTTTACTTCATTTATTTGTTTTTCCTTCAGTGCACCCATCAATGCAACACCCACTCTGTGCATTGTCAAAGATTTTCATTCACTCGCATCAATATGCTGTTTTTTACTGTGGGCTTGTGCTGTCGCTAGCTGTGACTTCTGCCACCTTCTGTCTCTGTCTTCATCAGTCCTGTGGAAACATTGTGTGTGTGAATTCCTTTTGACCAGATTGGGGCTTGTGTGGGTCAACCAGACACTGACAAAGCATTTTTCGTCTTTCATGTTACATAACCTTGCCCACAGCAATGTTTATCATTGGAAATGGAGATTCCATTTACAAAATAGGCCTTTTATCCAACTTTCTTTTATCTTCAGTATATTCATTTCTCAGCTTTGCTGTTATTACAGAAATGGACCTTTTCAAAGCCCATCCACACCGGATTTTCGCATTATAGCACCTATTTTTAATTCCAGCAATGCTCTATCATTTTAATTTACAGTTGGCACTCATCATGTTCTTTTAAACAGCACCTACTATTACTGCTATTAATAACACGTGATTTAGTAATATTCTTATATGTTAATCATCTCAATATTTATAGAAATCATGACTACACAACTATCTTTGCATGTTCGCAATCAAAAAAGGAATAAAAAAAAGATTTTCCTATATTTTAAAGACACAATAAAAGTAACTTTAAATGTAGCATTGTTTAGCCATAAGAAACTACTATTTACTCTGGAATGCTGCTTCTGGAAAAGAAAGCTCCATTCAAATCCAGCTAAATATTCAATCATTATGTATTTATTATTGGAAACTTTACTGCATATATGTTGAACTGCATGTTTGTCGGTTTTTTCATGTTCAGCGGAGCAGCTGTGCACTGTCTAAAGGACTCTCGGGGTTACATAAATAATTACTTGGAATTAGTTATTTAGTAGTGTACCAGCTGAAAATTTCCCTGTAATTAGCAACAAATTACACCGTTCTTTCCAGGAACATTGCTATGATTCTACGAAAGGGGGACCCGGATTCATTAGACCTAAAACATTATCCTGCACCAGCTCCTGAAAGCAAGTCATTTATGGCAGGAAGAGCAATAATGAGGTCCTAAACCAGAATGAAGCTTTGCAGGGAGACCATTACTGCTCATGAAATCAAGTAATTGGTTAGATTTTTTGGTTGTTTTTACCATGAACGGGAAGGGTTATGTATATAGGTATTCTTAAAATGCTACAATTCAATTCAATTAAAATTAAAGGACTATGGTAAATGGACTGTACTTGTATAGCGCTTTTCTAGTCTTTCTGACTACTCAAAGCGCTTTTACACTACATCACATTCACCCCATTCACACACATTCATACACTGATGGCAGGAGCTAACTGCCCATCAGTACAAATTAAACTAACCAGTCACACTCACTCACACACCGAAGGCGCAGCTTCGGGAGCAGTTGAGGGTTCAGTATCTTGCTCAAGGATACTTCGACACATGGCCGGGGGAAGCCGGGATCGAACCGCCAATCTTCCGATTGGTGGACGACCGCTCTGCCACCAAGCCACAGCCGCCCTATGCGTACGTGAAAGGTGTATCTGTATCACAGAGAATTATTGCCTGAATCTGCAGTTGCCCTCAGCTGTGTGGAGCATTTGAGCATCTTTCTGCTTTTTCTTTTGGTTTTACAGCCTGAAACTTGAATGGTTTTATTCACTCATAAGAATCGGTTTTCCAGTCGCAGCAAAAAAGCTCTAAAAACCCACTGTACACCACCTGCTCAGCACCAAGCAGCAGACAGACACAGGAGCATTTAGCAGCTAAAGAATCAGAACTTTATTCTCAGGAGTTGGTGGAGACTAAATGGAGATAAAAAGAGAGTAACTATTGGACTTACATTCGATAGGTGGACAGAAACACGATTCCAAATTGTTGAGATGATAATATATCAGTGTTGTGTTTACAGCCCGTTTCTGCTGCCCCCAAGTGGCCAAAAAAAAAAAGAAATGCAGGCTTGAAGGTGCTATGGGAAGTTTTCTTGTAAACAAACAACAAGTTATGCTTACATTCAGTGTTACTCACCAAAAAGCATTGCGTGTACCCTTAAAGGCGGGGTATGCGATTCTGGAGAAATCCAATACCACGACGAATACCGTGTTGTAGAGCGAACAACGACACAGCAAGTAATGTAACTAAGCTTAGCTAGGCTGGGGCTTAGCAAACTGTCGCTACACCAGCTCCAGACAGCGATGCTCACAACTCTCCCTCTACAGCAGCACAGCTCGGCAAACTAGAAAGTAAGCTGAATGTCCCGTGGGCAAGTCATTTAACATTAGCTGCGACACACATCGTGGCTGGAACAGTGTTGCGTGGCTCAGTCCGAGCCACTTAGTTTAGTTATCATTTACAGATTCCTGGGCTGTTTACAAACACAAAATGACATGTATTGGATTAGAATCGCATACCCCATCTTGAAGGTCTACGAAACGCGTATTTCCGTCCTCATAAAACAATCACAAAGCCGATTTTTTAAGTATTTAAATGCAGCATTGTTTACATCCATGTTTGCTAGCTTGCAGTCTTCTTCTCTGTCTTTGCTGGCACATTGCAGCCTATCTTTGCGCATTACCCTCCACCTGCTGATCAGTGGAACGGTGTGACACCATTGGTAGGACTGTGCTGTATATGGCGTCACCTGCGAGCGCGCTGCACGCGTGTTCTCTTGCGCGTGCACAAGATAAACAAAACAGGGACTCACTCATGGAAAAAGAGCTGCATAGCCCTACTAGAGGTCTAAAACCCCACAGGGGACCTTTAAGTTACTAAAGTGGTTTTAAGGATGAATTAATAATTGCTCAAATAACAAAACAATCACTTTCCTAAACTCTCATAAGTGACTGAGCGCAACATGAAGGGCAGAAGTACGTCGGTTCATCTGGGCCATGGTCTTAAAGCCGCAAAGGCCATAGCAAATGTTTCAGGTGAGGCAACAGTCTATGGGCAGAAGCAATCTATGATGTTCTGAGTGGCAGTATCTTCTTTGTTAGCTCCGTGTTATTGGATGATATAGTGGTGAGCGACAGCATAGATGGGGGTCAGGGAGTGGAGGTCAAGCAACATACACAGTGCACCTGGATCACAGATTTGTAGCTGGAGCCAGAGACACCAGGAGTTTGTTCATCCCTCCAGTCATCTTCCGTCAGCTTACACACGCGTCTTATGTGGCGTAGTTTCACAATGTCGGGCGTTAAAAAAACACATTTCGTCACCTAAAGTCTATTATCTAGTTGGAAGTGGCATGTTTTATTCCAACACCGACACTAACGCGCCGTTTTGCTTGTCCTTCTCCCTCCTTACAACTCCCATCGGACTGAATAATATGGCTGCTACTTTATCCCTCTACAAAGTGGCTTTTGTTGATGCTGGGCAGGAGCCTGGTTTGAGCCACTCATGCAAATCTCCAACTTCTGCAGTATGATTTGCATCAGCGAGCCACCCCTCCAGCCTGTAGTGGTCACTCCCTGCCCACTGGAAAATGCCCATTTACTCATTTATTGCCTCAGGTTGTGCTCTCTCTCCATCCCACCCACATTGTCCATCTCCTGGCGTTGGCTGAACACTCTCCCACCACCAACGCTTTGACTGACCGCCCCAAAATCCAGCTAATGATCCCTATAAATTGGAATTGATGCAATGTTCCGTCATTCGGTCTGCTTTCTCCCTGTAGGCTGGACCCCGATCCCATAGGCTTTAGCTCCCAGGTTCCCCAGCTGTTGACCCTTGTTTTAGACTTCTCTTCTACCTGCTGGGCTCCTGTCGATCCCTGCCTGCCTGGCTGTGCTGAGCGATGAAGATCCCCGTGTGGTACCTGGTGGTGCTGCTGGCATGTCTCTTCACCCCTGGACGCAGTGACTGCCAGGGGGACTGCGTGGCCTGCGGGCTGCTCCTGCAGCAGCAGCAGCTGCAGCAAGCCTTCAACACCATGGTGAGTATGATTAGGTGTGTGTGTGTGTGAATGTGTGTGTGTGTCACTGTTAGTCGTCGTGAGTCACTGATGATAAGAGCATCCGCTAAATGCCTTGTCAACACTCTGCGTGTGTGAGTGTGGGTACAGCTGCACCAAGCCTTCATCACCCTGATAGAGGTGTGCTTGTGATTGTCTGAGTAAGTTATTTTCAATCACGATAAGGGCGTCTGCATAACGTGTTGTGTACAGTTTGATAGAACTGTGTGCACTTTGTTTGCCTTTGTCTACGGGAGTTAATATGGGGGTACATGTAATTGGCAGGAAGAGAAAAAATAAAAGAATAAAAAATCAAAAGGCAGAAGAAAACAAGAAGCAGGACCCTTTCCACTAGAATATAAATAAATAAGACATTTCAATTATAGCCACGCTGTATAAAATGTCAAACTTTGGCGCCTCCCAGTCATAGTGTCAAAAAGGCAATGTGGTACAATGCTGTTCTGTTTGCATAGTAACAGCACTAAGCAGGGATTCAGACTGAAAACACCCCTGCATTAAAATCGACAGCACAAGAACCGGTGAGACAATGAAATACAATCCAGGAAGTCCAGCTGGAGTAACAGATTACGCCTTTAAAGGTTTATCAGATGTCAAAACACTGAAAAACAGTGTGTAATACTCACAGACGGGATTTGACAACTCTGGAAAGTTAGCACAGTGGTGGCAACTAGTTTATCTTTCGTCACAAAGATCGCAAGGTAAACAGTAGAAATACAACATTCACATTACAAAGCAATCAACCGGGAATGTGCACTTGCATATATGTATTTTACCCCGTGGATTCTTTTTACACTGGCGCCCTGCTGTGCCGATGGACTGCCTCCATTCAGGCACAGTGGTGCTTTGAGCTAAATGCTAACCTCAGCATGCTAACAATGTGCGCTTATGTTTATAAGGTGTAATGTTTACCATGTCCACCATCACTAGAACGCTGATATCTGTCAACCATTAAATGCAAAACACAGCTGAGTCTGAGGGCAGTGTCATTAGTTTTACAGGTAATTGGTCGTAAACCCAAGTATTAGACAAATATAAATTTTGACCTGATGATGGCGCTAGAGGAAAAGCAAGGGGATAACCAAAGTCAGTAAGCTTTATTCTTCGGAAAGCATGAATATCTGTACAGAACTTCATAGCAATCCATCCCGTAGTGGTGAGATATTTAAGTCTGGACCAAAGCATCACTTTTAGCAGATAAGGCTTTCTAAACCAAAAGTGTACATTTTTGGGCTATAACCATAATAAATTGGGATATTTTCCTGCAGTAACTTGACTTGAGCAATTCAATAATGATACAAAATGATACAAAACCGCAAGAAATGAAAAAGCAATCCCGTTAGTAATTTGTTGCATAGAGGTTGTTACCTCAGATGGGGTAAGAAAACGTTGCCAAGCTTGGTCTGATCGGAGTCGAGCTAAAACAAAACAATACGTAAATACAAAGCTGGTTTTTTTTCTGAGTTCCTCAACAGTTTTGCATTTTGGAGATACGTGGTTTCAACCGGACAAATTTGGTCTTGTTTATGTCTCAGGGTGGGGGGATTATTTGCATGTTTGAGTATCTACAGCTCTTGTGCAATGCTTCGTGACCAACATGAAGATAACAGCCTCTGCACTGGCAGAATGCGATTGCTCTCCGAACTCAGACCAAAACTTCAGTGCGGCACACAATCTCATTTCCAAACAGTGCGAGACACGTCAATGGGTAAAAATAGTCAGTGGGCGTCCGTGAATAGCTGTAGGACGGCTAATTTAGCTGATAATGATGCAGAGAAAGACAGCTGGGACCTTTTTGGGAGTTGTAATAGAACTCTGTAATTGACTGCCGCTCAGTATCATCAGCCCAGGCTTACATTGGTGACTGACACATTTTATCAGCTCCTCATTGTGTCAGCCACGCTCCCATTGAGCCACAGATGGAATCCACTGAGCAATTCCATTGTTTCCCACTCCAGACTGAAAGGGTGTGTGTGAGGCCGCCAGTGTTTGTTATGTCAGGAGCCATTGATTTATTAGCGGACCCACCTACATGCTCATGAACGCCTCCATACACACACACGCCCAGACATGCACACACATCGAGCATTTTATAGTGGTATCCCTTCCACTGACTACATTCATTGTGTCATGCTAATCTTAAAGAAAAATGCCAGCTTTTGGTTGCATTTGTGCTAAGGATCTGTGCTGCAGCTGTTATTTACACACATTTCTGGATGTTGTGTTTTAAATAAAGTCAGGATTCCTTTTCTTTCCTTAAGAAATTACACAATTCATTACACAGTTCGTTACACATTTCATTACGGTTCTTGCATCGCACAATTCTGTCTGGTATGAAAACCTTGCAAACGTGAAATAAAGCCTTACTACACCAATGTGGAACAGCAAACATGTCCCTTTAACTTCAGTATCTTCGCCAGGGCTGCCGTTAGACCCCTCGCTTTAAGCATAAGTCCAGCTTTAGGGGTCAAGGTTGTTGAAAATTCAAATGTGGCTTAGCTTGTCCCTGACAAATGTCATGCTACACACCGATGCTTCACTTTGGTTTGAGTGTGTGTTGCAATCAGCCAGTTTTGCAGACATAACTTTTGTTTTAGTCGTTGAACCCAGTTGGTTTGGTACTGATCAGCCCTATCAGCAGACAAGAATGTCAATACTGGACAATTCCGCAAAATCCTGGATTATGTTCAATGCCAAACATTTTTTTAATGTAATGGAAAAATGGACTGTACTTGTATGGCGCCTTTCTGACTACTCAATGTGCTTTTACACTACATCACATTCACCCCATACACTGATGGCAGGAGCTAACTACCCATCAGTACAAATTAAACTAATCATTCACACTCACCAAAGGCGCAGCTTCAGGAGCAATTCAGGGTTCAGTATCTTGCTCAAGGATACTTCGACACATGGCTGGGGGAAGCCGGGATCAAACCGCCAACCTTCCGATTGGTGGACGACCCGCTCTGCCATCGAGCCACAGTCGCCCAATGCTCAATGCCGATGATTTCATAATTCCCCCTTTCTACAATATCTGCGCATGGCAACTACAGTATAGTTATGGTTAGGGAAAGAGTGTGGTAATGGAATGTAAACCATGGTTAAGGTACGGCTTAGGCCAAGCAACTACAACACCTGGATATGGGTAGGGACGGATTGTGGTAAAGGTTGATAAGACAGGCAAACACTAATTGTGACAGGAGGCAAAGTCACCTGCATGAAAGTCAGACGTGCTACATGCCAACCCCCCGACCTTGGTTCCCCTACTCGCCACATAAAGTGGACACTACCTTCTGCGTTGCCGCTGAACGTTGGCACTGGAACTGTCCCATATGGACGTAAATTCTACAGACATAAGTAGGCTGCAAGTTGTCAAACAGACTGTTTACATGTGGCACAGCTTGTTCCTGACACATTGTCATGTCATGAAAACCAACCTATCACCATATGCATAAACAATACATCAGTATCCTTTTGGTTTAATCCTTAAATGTGTGATGCAGTCTGTCAATTTTAGTCACGTCAAAGGATCCCAGATGGGTTTCTCTTCTTTGCTACGTGCTGATAGAATGACACGAGATAACGTGCTGGATTGATGGCTGCAGCATTACCATGGCCATTAGGCTGGGCTCACACTACAGGAGTTTTCAAATCCTCACCGATTTTGAAGTCCGGTTGCATCACACGCTTGAGGAGAATCTTCACAGACTTTCCTCTCTCTAATCTCAAACATGCTCACACTGCAGGATTTGAAAATAGCGGTGGCATCACACACTGCAGGATACTTTTAAGATTACGGGCCAGAGGGAGCGGGCGGAAACAAAAACTGGAGTCGGAGGCGGTGCAAGAACTTGCTTTGGCAACGTTAATGATTTGCAGTGAGAAGAAGCAGAAGCAGAAGCACGAGTCTGGGTGAGGAAATGGTCGCGGAGACAAGTCAAGTCTTCAACTGGAAGTGAGATCTGAACTGTCCATTTTAGTGTGCAAGCTAACATAAGCCTCAAGGCCTGGAATGTTCACTGTTGCTTGGCAACGCCGTCAGCGTCAGCGTCTCCTTGTGGACCTGTCTCTCTCATTGGCTATTGTGGTCCCGCTCGGAAAGCACTGACGTAATAATCCAGATTTTAAATCTTAAAATATCAAACATGTTTGGTATCATCAGCCCCGATAATATCAATCTGTCTGCAAGCAGATCGGGAGGCTTAAGACTGGATCTGTGAACCCCTCACATTACCAGATAATCTGAGCCGAACATCGGCCCCCGACCACGGTCCCAGACCAGATTTCGCCTCCGATTGTCAGGAGGGGTGAATAACATATGAATCGAAACAAACATCCTGCAGTGTGAGCCCATCCACAGGCTCCTGGATTGGCCAGTTAGATTTCAAGGGTTACCCTCACAGACTCTGTTCTGTTCAAACCCTTGCAAGATCCCCCCTTGCAAACGAGGCGTTTCCTCACCTTAACCTAAAAACTGTTACATCTCAGACTCCTGGTTAAGTTATGTTTCACTTGGCTCCCGTTTTTTTCTTCTTCTAATTGATTCCGGCAGACTGTACGCAAGAGTCGCGTAATGCTGCCCTCCACAGGAAAGGACAGTTACTTTATTTAATTAGATTCTTGAGTATAGGGCAGTGGAAATAAGAAATGTAATCACTGCTTTATCAATAGACCGAGAAGACCTACAGTCAGCGAATATAGATTTAATTAGAGTATACTGTAATTCCCAAGTCTGACAACTCACTAAAAAGAATCTTCCTTTCACACTCCTACCCCTGACAAGACATTAAAATATGCCATACAGTTTCCAGCTGTCCGCACTGACAGCCCGTTCCCAATAATTTTAAGATAGGCTCTCCCGTTTTCACTTACCATTTCCTGTTTTATTTTGGCATTCTCACCTCTGCCCTCGTGTGATTACCCGGATTGTGTATTCCCTTGTGTATTTAGTCCTTGTGCTCCCTTTGCCACATCGTCTTACCTTCCTTGTTACCTGATTTTTGTCTGGTGTTTTTCTGTTTCTGAGTTTTCAGCCTCTAACGTTACCTGAGTCGTGCATCTGCTAGCACTGCCCGAATAGCAACAAACCTAACCTCGTTTTGTTTTTTACCGACTTTATTCAGCGGATGGGAGGGTATGCGACTATAAGGTCCCCGGCCACACGGAAACTTATGGCGCTTTTCCATTACCAGTGCCAGCTCGTCTCGCCTCGCCTTGCCTCGCTTTTCGCTCCGTTTTCCATTGCAGATAGTACCTCCACAATCCTTGGGACGTGGCTGTTTCTCACAGCAAGAAGACAAACGTTGTTTCGTTTGATCGCGACATATTCTTTGGAGTTGCCATAATAGTAACGGGTATATCACGCAATCTCTGGCCAAATTGTTTAAAAATGGCGGGGTTATTCAGGATACTCCGTCTGGCGCGTGCAATGATGACGCAGTGAATAGTGACGATTCTCTCTGACCAATCACATTTTAGTATCGCCTCAGAACCTCGCCGGAGGTGATAGGAAAACAAGTACCTGGAAGCAGGTACCGGCGCAACTTTCACACAGTGGAAAACCAAAGAAAGGCGAGTCGAGTCGAGCTGGTACTGTGTAGTGGAAAAGCGCCGTTAGTGCCAACCCTGACAAAATAAAGCCTTTTGAAGCAGCCTCACTGTGGAAGACTCTCCCCCTTCTGAAGCCTGTGGCCCTCACAAGTATACAAGTACACGACTGCGTGCGCGCGCGCGCACACAGACCTCTCCTCTCACTCGTAAACTCCTTTAGATTGCTCCATTGATCTGACGGGGAGAATCCCCTGGTGTGCTCTTTTCATTTACGATGGATAATTAATTTCCGTTGATAGATTCACCGCGGAACTCCCTCTTCTCGCCTTCCTTTGATGTGAGCAGGTTTTCCGATAACAATGCAGTTTATCTCATTTGAGCGAGATTTGACGAGTAAATGGGATTTAACTCAGAGGGCTCAGGGGTTTGAGAAAGGGGAGAAGGGAGAGGTGTGTATGCATAAATCTCAATTGCGTGGCAGCTGTAGCCTATTTTCAGATATATTTACTCAATCTGAAGAAAAGGGGGGGGGGGGGGGGGGGGGACCCCCAATGCACTGTGGTTTTCTCCATTTCAAGGTATAGGCTACATGACAAATGCAGTCCAATTTTGAGTGAGTCAGCAGGTTAAATATTAGAGCAAAATTATTTTCTGGTAGTCAAAAATCAAACTCATTGTTGCAGATGAAGGTTTTTGTAGAAAGACAATGAAAAAGCAAACAAGCAAGAAACATCTCTGAAATAGCAGATTAAACAAGGGGGGTTTGACAGGTTTTATTTTGATCAAAAATGCATTTCAAATGTTCTTTAGATGCCCTTACCTCCATACAGGTAAAGTTGTGGTACCACCGAGAGTGTTCAGGCATGAAGCCGAACTGTCAGGTACGATGATAATAAGACAGGAAGGTCATTAGAACTGCACAGGGAGTCCGTGATTCAGCGTGTTCGTTCTACATAAAAAAAAAAGAAAAAAAAAAAAGAGTTCAATTTCAGAACACTATATATATCATTTTAGGAGCAAAAATATCATTACCAGAAGTTGAAGAGCCAAGCTGGAAAAAGAAAATTGGGACATAATTTACCTGCTGTCCTTCAAACTGATTTGTAATTTCTCCCGATGCTGTTCTGTCAATCATTTTGCAGAAGCAGATGTCACATTTATCAAATGATGGACATCTCATATTGGCACATCACTTTCTGTATATGCTGAACACAGCAGGGACAAGGCCCATTAACTCCCACGCGCCACACGGACGCCATCCAGGTCAAGAGACTGCTTTCTCAGCCTGAGTTTGGTCGTGCAGCAAAGTAGTATCACCTTTGGGATAAAAAAGAAGTGTGACTGCATGCCATAAATTAGTTGCTGAGCTTTTTTTTTAACATGTTCAGGTATATAAATAAGTACATTTTTGCATTTGGAACTGTTGTTTCCTTTTTAGGTATGATTTTTTTATTTTATTTTTTTTACAGCTTTTATAATTTTTTTAAGAGCGTTTAACCTCAGCTATCCTCTCGGATCGACTGATTGCTGATAAGGCAACGTGCACACATGAAGTGGCCATTAGTGTCATTTTAAAACGGCACTAATCAATATTTTTTGTATGAGAAATGGCTCTAATAACTATTTGTAATGTGAAAAGGGTTGCTTGCCGTGACAAACCCACAGAGAATTTATAAGCAACTCTCCAGTTCCCGTGAGCGCTATGCAGCATTTTAGCATCTTTCAGCTTGTTGTTTCGGTTCTCTGGTAGGGTGGCCATTTCCATAACACCAGAAACGAGGACACTTTGCTGCATCTAGTGAGGGAAGAATAATTGCATAGCACTCTGGTGTACTCCCAGTAATACAATTTTGCCCATCATGTCGATGGTATCATGATACAGTGATTCTGAAATAGCCTACTCTATTCATTGGCAGACAATCTGATATAGACCTGAGCGTAACAGAAGAGGCAATAAAGTGTGTGCCCACTATTTGTATTTGTATTTATTCAAGACATTGTGAAGTCTGTTTCAAAAAAGTCTTGCAAAGTGCACAGTGCCAGAAAACATAACATTTCTGGACTTCTGGAAAATAACAGAAGTACATAAATAAACAAATAATGAATGCGAAAAATAGCCAAAATAAATGCGCATTTCAGTTCTTAACAAAGAAGTAGCGTCTCTACTACTTTTTGCAATAAATTCATGCTCTTTTGTCCATAAACGAGGTCTGACGTTTCGGCATGTTAACGTGATGATGGGATGTAGCCTGTAGCCAGCACGTGGAGGCTTGTTTACGTTTTATGTCAGATATTTATTTGACACCGCTTTCAGCCAATCATTTGTTTTTGACGGGAGATCTTACGGCATTAGCTGCTACGCTGCTGCGTCCCAACAGAGACTCTAGAGCGGGTTTGTTTAGGCCGATTCAGCGCGACTCCAAAAAGGAGGACCAATTAGTGTCCCGGCTTGAGGCTGCGCCGGACGCCGGACAGCGGGCTTAAAATCCGGACTGTCCGGCCAATATCCGGACGTATGGCCCCCCTATTCTCTGGCCCACAACTTTTGTTCAGTCTCACCGCTCTCGTCAACCCCATTTGCAACAGACAGCATTTTTCAGCAAACAGGCTGTGATAAACCCTGCCCAGCACCAGACGGCAGACAGGCACGCTGAAAGACTAGCTGGTTAAACCTAGTGGAGCATTTAGCAGCTAAAGAGCCTATATTTATCATGAATTGGTGAAGACCAAAACAGAGCTAAAGGTGTAAAAAAAACCAACTCCCTTGCTAACAGGTTAGCCATATCGACTTTATATGGTCGCAATATGTCAAACGTGTGTCATATTCAGCTCGCTGTTGAGTTTTGCCCCCCAAGTGGCAATTAAAACAACCCAGATTAATGCGGCTTTAAGCATCTACATTTAACTAAGATAACATTAATGTTGACAATGTTAATGTGGCGCTAAACATGCGGTGCTAACATGCGGCTGTTAGTATCAGTATTTTGGCAGATAAAACCTGAAAATTTGTGATCAAATCTGATGGACAATTAACCGATCACATATAGTTCTATGCTGCTGCTGCAGTCTGTGAAGCAGTATCTTGGTAATCTAAAAAGTATCAAACAACATCATTGTCAGTGAGGTTATTTCAGTTTCCAATCAAAAACAGCTAGTGAATGTACATTCTCCTAAAATCTCCCTGTCGGGGCGCCTGCTTTTTTGCTGTGTACGTTCTGTCTGATACACTGTGTCCAATCTCCTGTATCATGAGTCTTTTTGGATTCTGTCACAGATGTATGTTTCTAAGGAATCAAAACAGGGTGTATTCTTGGCAAGTGAAACATTTCGAGCCTCACTCACTTTGAGTACTTTTCATTGCCATTGCCACCGTGTGTTTCCTTAGGCCTTCATGTTGCTGCATGTGGGGATTTAACTCTTCAAATGATGTGTCAGTGTCTTTCATTGCCATATATGAGAAAGCAAACCCAATACCTCAAAATGACTCACCAAGACGCTCAGCAGCCTGAGTAGAGAGCAGTTAGATCTATGGATGAGGTCTTCAGTTGCTCCTCAGGTCTTAGAACTGTTTGCCACGTAAAACTATGGTTAGAAACTGTTCCAACATCACCCCATGTAAACACAAATTAGGGAATTTTGACCAGAAGTTTGAATTTGGGATGATTCCTTGGATTAATAGGTCAGTCCAATGAATTCTTGTATGCACCACCTTAACACTTAATCACTCATTCTGCTTCCTCTGCAGGTGTGTTTGTTGGAGTGCGAGGGCCACGTCTCCGCTTCACTCACATGGGAGGTGTGTAAACGTGCCGTCAAGCCATCGCACCATCCTATTCTTTCTGAGGGAGGCGCTCTGTTCAAGAGAACGGGAGAGGAGTTGGGGCTGACCTCTCTTGACCTGAACTCGGACAGTGGGCTGCTGCAGTCTGCAGCCGCAGAGCGCTTCCAGGAGGGGGATCTGGATGCGACACCCTTTGAGCGGCGCAGTGTCCAGTATGACTCATCACTGCTGGAATCCTCTGAGGAGGGGGAGGGCCTGCAGGGTCTGGATCTCAGTCTGGCGGACGAAGAGAGGAAGCCGAGGGAGGAGAGGAATGTGGAGAGTGACAGCCAGCTAGAAGAGGAAGAGGACGACAGCTCGCAGGCCATCACCGTATCCAAACGCTTTGGCGGCTTTCAGAGGGGGCGGCATGGATACAGGAAGCTGATTGGCTCACCCATGAGGCCCCTACAAAAGCGCTATGGGGGGTTCATAGGCGTCCGGAAATCTGCCCGCAAATGGAACAGTCAGAAACGGGTGAACCAGCTGCTCAGGCAATACCTGGGCATGAGGAGCAGCCGCAGCGGCAGGATCAACAACGTCCCTGTAACTCGGGTTTGGAGGCAAAACAAACTGTAATGTATTTCTGTTGCTCGCACTGAGTCCTGCCCAGGTTACCTCAACCAATCACGTTTTCAGCAGCTCGCTCCAATTTGACATCACCATCGTCATCAGAAGAACAGACTCTGCCATTTCGCTGCACCTCTCTTTGTGTCTCTAAGTAACAAGGAATGTTTTGACCGTGATGTCCTTCTTATTAAGCATAATTTACATGCCATTCTGTGAAATAAAAGAATTAGAGAAGTGCAACTGAATATATTTTTGTGTGTCGGCGTGATAACAGGGGCCAACGAAAACTAGTTGACTGCAAGCTGAGGTGAGAGCTGAGGGTGTGACTTCCATGCATGTGTGGATGGGACTTGGGTCATGGTTTCAGCAGTTTTTTTGCACTCTGTAGTTTGTGTTATGAGAGCTGTTACCGATGTCCAGCTCTCATGAAATGGACTTTATGTGTTTCTACGTCGGTTTCCCCTTTTAAAATGGCTTTTGTTTTTGTTTTTAGATTTGGGACTAGACAAACCGTATTCAAAATGTTTTGCCTTCAGCTGGACCGCAACGCATTGCTAATCTTCCCACATGTCAGCAGACACATGTAGTATTATCAAATTGGAGGTGGACCAGCACTGTGCTTTAAAGATGGTTCAGTCAGATGTAAATATGGTTGGACGGTGGGAGTGCTGGAATATAAACTGCTAATCATTGGTATTAAAATGTAATTTTCTGCTTAAGGGGACTTAATTAATTTAACACAATGGACGAAAAGATTGGTTTTTTTGAACTTTCAAACTCACCAAAACCTTATATCTCTCCTCAAAAAAAGAGTCCTTGGTTCCATTCTGAGTATTGACAACAAAAAAAAGTTTTTTCCTTTCTATTGTATTCTACTTCTGGACATTAAGTGGAGGTTATCAACGTAAACCTGGCAGGTGATGAGTTTCTCCTGATGAAATGAGCAGCAGGCTGGCAGGCTCCCATGGGCTCCTTGCAGTGGAACAATACTGTCCTCTAGTGTTTGAGGAACAAACATGTTGCCCTTGGATACTGACTTGGGATCATGTGCTATTTGTAATATTATATTGAATTCCTTGGATTGACTTCCTTTTTCTGCAACGAACAGTGGAATTAGAGATTCCCAGAAAATGACAAACATGTAAACACGGTTCATTTATGTTTAGTACGAACCTGTCCTCCAGCAGCACCAGAAACCTAATGAATCCTAAAAAAACAGAGAATCTCTATTATCCATCATTCTCACAGTATTAGTAGCGTCTGTATGACAGCTTATAATGAACTTTCTATTTGACTTTTTAGAAACGCAAAGCCCTCTGCAGCGGTATTAATATTTTATTTGGACCCTCCCATGGACTTAGATAAAAAAGAAAAACTGCAACACCCTCCCCCAGTATCTAAAAAAGAAACTGAATTAGAACAATTCATTTCGCTATTAAAAGCTACAGGAAGGCAAACTGTACAGAATTGCAAGACAATTGGCTATACCCAAATTTAAGCCACAAATTGGGAATAGAATAATCATTTCTTATCTAGTGTTGCTTGGGCTGCACTCGGGAGTAAGGAGAAACTAATGCCAAATCAAAGCTGTTCCCGTCACTTTAGTCCAGGTGTACTTAAGCGCACGACGCTGCGAAGCTGGCAGGGACATTGGGTGTGCATTGCACTGTAGGATGGGAGAGGAGGTCTAAATGACACCAGACCTGAAAACCCACCATCTTAATGTACCACTGAAGCGCAGAGGGATGAAATGAACCGTGCATATCCGCTGTGGTCATTATTATACAGAATAAGATGTTTCCCGCTTGGGGGGGGGGGGGGGGGGGGAGGGTATTTTGTGTTTTTCTTTTTTTTGTTCTTAAAAGGTGTTTGGGTTTTGTGGGTGTTTTTATGAGAG
>CM022481.1:6450984-6606841 GCA_011952105.1 Coreoperca whiteheadi
CAGCACTGGCCACCACAGACTCGTTAAACATCCTCACCATTGTCCAGTAGATGTTGAAGGACCCCAGCCTCCTCAGAAAATAGAGGCGGCTCTGGCGCTTCCTGTACAGAGCTTGAGTGTTCTTAGCCCAGTCCAGTTTATTGTCTATGTGTAATCCTCTACAATGTCCACAATGACCCCCTGGATGGAAACCGGGGTCACTGGTGCCTTGGCCCGTTGGAAGTCTACAACCAGCTCCTTAGACTTTTTCGCATTGAGCTGCCGATGGTTCCGACATGGATGAGAATAAAACTTGACTTGACTCAGCTGATGTAGCCCATTAAGCATCTTAGGTCTATGCAGCCACTGGGATATTGTAAAGGTAAATGTTACACAGAAAGCAGAGTAACAGTGGCGAAAACACCACAGCACAGAAAGTTTAATGCAGTGAAAAAGCACTGACACTCACAAGCACATTGAGCTCCCTCCCTTGGCAGGTTCTAATGTTAAAACCTGAGACAGACTAAATGATAAGACGGAAACAGAAGACCCACCGGTGTGTTACTGTGGCCAGAGGCGGAGGCGGAGGGGGTCCAGCCCTGGCAGCCGGGGCTTCTGGGGCCCACAGACACCTGGACGGGGCTACAGGCCTGGACGAAACGGGAGAGAGGAGACAGCACGTGACTCGCCATATCTGACAACCTGTTTCATATGAAAGCTGAGGACGTTTCCTTTTTGGTACTGGACTGAAAACATTTCAACCAGCTTGAACTGATTGGTCGGCGGCACCAGGCTATTATTGCCAAGTTGATATGGCAAACATGCGAGCCGACACCAAGAGATAGGAACATATTATTCCCATGCTAGCTGGCTGACATTGGCTCCCTGTTAGCCTCCAGAAACACGACTCCAACATACAAATTCCTAAACTTGAAACATAGATTTTGTCCTCCTTGCGTCAGCTGTTGGTTCTCTGTAAATAATATTATAAAGAATATAATCTAGACCTGCTCGATTTGAAAAGGCCAATTTGTTATGAAACTTCTGTTATGAATTGGCGCTTTATACAGTACAATACATAAATAATAAAGCTGAATTGCAAAATAGTTTTGACTAATCAATTTATGAGAGCTTTTGATTCTAAAAAACAGGCAACATCCAAAACACCACACATTAAATGATCTTTCCCTGTGACATTGTTCCCATCTGTCCTACTTCGAACAGAGCACTACTGCATTCCACCAGTGTAAACAGAAGTAGGCAGAGAAATGTTGTTGAAATTGCACTAAAAGCCACAAAACAAAACACGATGATGCTAAGCATCCAACTGTGTTAACTCTGGAGTTACAATAGGTGTGCCTAGAACAGAAAAAAAACAAAAAAAAACACACAAAAACGTGCCATTGTGAGTTCAACGCTGTGGTGAGGCATTTCTAACCGCCAGCAATTCAACCCACGCTCCTGCTTAGGCAGGACCCCGCTAGATATCCGCATCCATGAGGAAATTAAAGACAATGTGGTACAAAATGGTGACGTTTTCTGACATCTGTATCATATGGAAAATGCAAAAAAAATCGTTGTCATGGTTATTTTCTTACGTTTACTGGGGACATTTTTCTGAAAATGTGTAGGGTGATTCAGTCCAAAGTGGTCATGGACATGTGTACATGGAGTCCCAACTGCTGTACAACTACACCAGACGAATTCATGTCGTGTTTTTCTGCCTTTAACCGGCTGGTGAGAGTCTAGTCTCCTTAGGGGAGCGAGCAAGCCGACAGCTTGCTCTCTCACTGTCACAAAGCATCCATTTACAGGCTCAGTGGTACGGGGTAAATGCAGGTCACCAGTGAAATGTGCTGCTTTGTGATGCATACACAAAGTTGTAGCTCAGTGGCTCATTAGAGGGGTATCTGCGTTGGGTAAGGAGGTCCTCTGAAACAACACAACAACCATGTAACGTGAAACCGCTGCTCAGAAACTAAAGCAAAATGAGATATTTAGTGGACACAAGTAATCTAGATACATTAGTTTATGTTTTCACGAAGGCCTGGTTTCAAGGAATTGATGACTGAATTTGGGCAACAGGAAACTTCGATGTTCGGGAAGGTAAATTCCTGTATTCACACACTAAAATCTACGCCCGACATTTAATAATTCATGCTAACAAGGGCCGCGCTTGTCTCCTTTCATCGCTCTCAAACAATTCCAGCCCGCAAAACACTGCCTCCTTTCAGAGGAGAACTCCCAAGCTGGGAAGTAAACAATTACTTACTGAAATTAGGGCTCTTAATTGCCAATGATAAAACAGACATTTTGTGCCAAAACTCAATGTGACCTCAAAAAAATCTCCAGTCGGATTGAGCGTCTCCTCAGAATAAATTGCAGCCTGCATTTAAATAATAAGAAAGCATAAAAAAAAAACACCTCTCCATTCAAATTGGGACACATTTTTTAAGGCATAATAATATTACCAAAATGTGGTATTTCTGTGAAAGACACAGATCTTGCCCGCCAGTACTTGATAGCCATCACAGTCACCAGGCCGAGACTGAGCGCAACACCCACCTGATAGAGATGCTCGGAGTGGATCTGCCAGAAGCTGCCGGGGGCCGACTGGCTGAGCGGACTCGGCCTGCTCGGGCCGGGCCCAGAGCTGGAGTTGGACCTGGGCCTGTGAGCCGGGGGTATCTGTATCTGGAGCCCCGAGGCCGGAGGAGAACCGCAGGAGGCCCAGTTGAGATGAGAGGACGGGGCCTGGCCCAGAGCCTGCTGGGAGGGAGCTGGAGCGGAGCTGGCGTCCACGGTCTCGCAGGAGATCCTGGTGTAGTAGAAGTCCTCTTCTCTCTGGGAATGATCTGACCCATTGCTGTGTGTGTGTGTGTGTGTGTGTGTGTGTGTGATTGGGAGATGGAGGGACAGACCAGTGGACACACAGAGTAAAAAGAGTGAGTTGTTTGTTGTCACCGTGGCTCAGATATAGAACCTCAAATGTTCCATCACTTCCCGTAACTATGTCAGAGCTCTTCCACAACCCGAAAATGTTGCTCCCTCTTGTTTTTTTAATGTTGTTTTGCAGATAAGAAATGCTCTAAAGGGCTAAGCTGTCTACTGTCCTCAGTGGAGGAGTGTCTCCAAAGCTGCAAACCTAGAATGTACAACTGATAAATTCCCTGATATTCCCACTTCTGCAATAATAGATAGACATCGATAATCCCCTATTATTCTATCAACTACACAACAAGTAGGAATCTTGCAATTAACGCTCCATATAAGCAATAGTTACAGATATCGAACCTCAAGACTTTTTCTGGTAGAGACTGAAATGTGTCTGTAGCACCGAGTATCGGAAACTGAGTTAAATCTAAATTTTAGACTATTTGATTAAGGTAAAATTCGTGTGGGTGCTGCTTATGTACAAACAACGTGTAACATTTGAGAACTTTGGCTTCTCTTGTTAAATGAAAAGAAGGGGATCTGTGGAACAAGTTTTCATTTCTTAAAGTAAGGGCCTGTACAAAACAAAGGCTATTAATTACCTCGGGCAGGGCATTTATGGCATGTTTTTGGGTTTGTTAAGTCATTTTTTTTTTCTGTTTTGTAGACACTCTCCTCCTCATGTGTTTTAGTTGTCCGTGTGGTTTTGTGCGTTTCCCCTTCCCTCACGTGTTTGTTTCCTGCCCTTAAGTCTCTCTTGCCCTGCAATAACCCCTGTCTGCTCCACTATCTACACGCCTGTTTCCACTCCTCCGTCCGCTTGCAGTGTGTTCACCCTCACCTGCAGTTCATGCCGAATCAGTCGCCCCCCCCTCCAAAAAAACTGGCTCACCTCCTTTGGTCAGTGTTGGTTCGTTGTCGTATTTGTACTGGTTCTGTCTGCCTTTCATTTTGGCTTTATCCCTGCCTACCTACCTTTGTTTGTCTGCCTGCTGGTAACAGTCGAATAAACATTCCATTCATCATCATCAGAGCTGTCTGTGTTTGGGTCCTTTCCCCTGTTTTCTCCGTGCCAATACGAAATCGTGCCAATTTCTTTTATTACATTTTTTTTAGGTGAAACATAAGGTTCAGCCCCCTCCCTGCCACAGTCATTTCTGTACAGTCCCTAGGTTATGAAAAATGATTTTGGTATCCGTACCTAGACATTGTATCAGCACCAGTATTGAAACATTCCAAGCAGTATCCATCCCTAATAAGCGCGCAACTGATTGTACAAATCACAAGTACTCCAACTCACCCCAGGTGCAGCACACGGATATGTCTTTTTATTCCGACTGAGGACGTGAGCACCTTGCCGCAGCTGGGCCAGAGACACTTATACACACCTCTGAAAGCGCTCTGTGAGAGAGAGAACACAGCACAGGTATAGAGGCTGGGACAGGAAATAAAAAGAAACACACAGAGAGACAGAAAACACGGATCACCTGATCTGATGAATGGCAAATCAATATATGACCGAAATCAGTTTGTCCGTACCAGAGATGGCGTAAAGGCCAACGACGATATCAAAATGATATTTCATAAGGCAGCTATTAAAGCGGACCTAATAAAACAAAAATGGGCGCCTGTTAAAACGCAAAACGCTGACAAATGGTTTGATCAAGAGTGCAAGACCATCAGAAAAGACCTGAGAAAAATAGCGAATGTAAAACATCGCCAACAAAACACCCCCAGCCTTATGCATTAGGTACAATGACATTTTAAACAAATATAAACCTACAATTAGGAACAAAAAATAAGCGTTGAAGTTGTTCAAAATCGTATTTCAGTCGGGACCCTGGTAACTACCGTGGCATGTGTGTCAGCAGTTTTCTAGGTAAACTATTCTGCAGTATTCTAAATAAAAGAATACTAGATTTGTATGTAGTACTGTCAAAACTGGGCCCTGGCAGTAAATATGAAGAAAACTAATGTCATGATTTTTCAAAGACGCCCCAGATGTCAGGGGAACAAATACCAGTTTACCATAGATGATCATTATTATCAACACAGTCTTAAAATCTGGCTTAAAATATTTGATGTCGTGTAGCCCATTGGCCTGTATGGTAGTGAAGTATGGGGTGCACACAGTCATCAACAGCCAACAGAATCTTTACGTGCAGGGGGCTGCAGATACATCTTACACGTACACAGAAAAACACCAACAAATGCATGTAGAGCAGAATCAGGCCGAATTACCCACTGATAATTAAAACTCAAAAGAGAGCGCTCAAATTTTGACTGAACACCACTCAGAGTAAACCAAATGACAGCACAATGTAAAAATGAAAACCTATTTGGAACGCTGGACAGAAGAAACTAAAAGCCAAAGCAGATTAGAATGTTATCTGGCCCTAAAAGGAGATTACGAATTGGTGGAATATCTCCCTACAGTCAGAGATAGAAAGCAGAGGCGGATCGGAACCAAGTGCAGGCTCAGCGACCACAAAGCGGCGATCAAAAAAGGGAGGACTCAAAACAAAAATCATGGCAACCAAAAGAAAACAGCCGAGGTTGAGACAGAGGTGCCCTTCCTTTGCATTTACTTTTAACAAGTTCTCACACTCTGTCATTTCAGATTTCAAAGAGCTAAATGACCTCTCAAAATCACAAACACTCCTAGGTGAAGGAGGCAGGCCATATCTTGCTGCCCAATATGTTTCAACATGCCACAACCTCAGGGACAGTGAATGACCTAGACGCACACAGTGCAAACACACACGCACATTTACAATCTCACAAAAATGAAATACACACTTTTAAAGGAAACCTATACAGCTGTGTACCTTTGGCCTTTTGGCGTTCAGCTCCTCTCCCTGTTCCAGTTCCATATGTAGGCCTTCATCAGGGCTGCTGTCCATCTCGGTGACGGACGGCGAGGGGGCAGGGCTCACGTTGCCGTGGTCCCAGCTCCAGTAGCCGCTGCTGCCGCTGTCAGAGAGCTCGCCGCCGCCGCACTCCATGTCAGCTGGTGATGATGAGCCGGTTGGGAAGCAGAAAGATTCCCAAAAAAATTGGTTTGCAAAAGACGACCGCTTGTCCTTTTTGACCCTCCCGAATGACCCATTTTCTCTCAATAGCGTGAAGAAAATATACCTTATGGTTTGGATATCGAATTTTCTCTGTTGCTTTGTGGTTAAAATAGACACTGTGCACGCGGGACGGATGCTTTTCTCTCTGCCCATTCTGCAGAGAACAGCAGGTGTCCCACACTGGCGCAAAAGGTTGTGATGTTCGTCTATTTTCTTGACAGTTTGACCATCATTTCAGTCTCTTTCTTTGCAAAGAAATGTAAAAATATCAGGTGATCTATCTCTAACTCACATTTGCTTACTTTAATCTAGGCTAACTTACTTGGTCTGGTGTGGCCAGTAGGCTAGATAATGGTGGCAGATATTACTGCGTTCGTTTCCTTGCTATAAGACCCTTTTGTACTTGTCCTACTATCATACAGCATTTTAGAATTTAACATTATGAATGCAAAAGTGGCACTATTCAGCTCAAGTTACAAAGTCATGCTTTAAAGGGACAGTTCACCCCAAAATCATAAATACATATTTTTCCTCTTACCTGTAGTGCGATATAGAGAGGCTTTTTTGAATATAATGGGACTATATGGCACTCGGCTTGTGGTGCTCAAAGCACCAAAGAAATACATTAGAAAAACGCAACAGCAACGTCTCTATCCAGAAATCATGACCCAGTTACTCAAGATGATCCACAGGTTTGCTCTGAGCAGTTTCAGGTAGGAACTTTTCGCAGAAAGAAAATCGTCCCTACATGAAGCTGCTCACTTTGAGCACCACGAGCCGAGTGCCATGTAGTCCCATTGTATTAAAAAAAAAAAGGCGGAAATCTCTATGAAACTTGGCAACTCATACCAACACAATCTAGATGGATTAATAGCACTACAGGTAAGAGGGAAAATATGTATGTTTGATTTAGGGGTGAACTGTCCCTTTAAAAACAGCAGAGAGATACACTTCTAAAATGACATATTTTATTATGTAATACCTATTGGATATTATTACTTTTAGTTACTTTTGTGACTTTAATATATTGCAAAGGCAGTCTACAAATCTTGCTGGGCTAACAGAGCTGCTAAGACTGAATCTGTTTTTTTGCAAAACCAGCAGCATGCAACTGCAGACTACAAACGAGCTGCCACTTCTAATAAGGCAGTTGTAACTAATGTCTTTGTAGTTTACACCAGTTATAAGCCATTAATAAGAATAACTTTTGGGTTGCCAGGTTGTGAAAACTCCTTTGACTGATTAGTTAGTCTGATCACTTATTTCAATCTGAGCCAAAATCCGTTTCTTATCATTTTATTAACACTTAGAACCGCAGACTTGATTATTTCAACGCTTAATTAATGACTTCTTAACAAGTATAACTTCAGACCTGGTGGTTCATTAGAAAACGAGAAAGCCATGAGGATTTATTATTGGCTCCCCGGCGTTTATAACTACATTATTATTAATAGAAAGGATAACCACCATAACCACCAATGAGATTTTACACAACCTGGCAACCCAAAATTTGTTTTAAATAATAAAATAATGACTTATAAATTATCCTTAAAGCCTTTAAAGCCATCAGTTACAAGGCATACGCCCTTTTTAAAGACTGCCTCATGAGAAAGTGGCACAGAAAACAACAGGGACACTGGTGAGGCTGTGTGTTGGTGAGATGAGACAGACCTGGTCCAGGGTCTGTTTGTGGAGGACTCTGGACCACGGGACTGCAGGACAAACTGGTCAGAACCATGGCTGCCATGATCTCGTCCATCTCCACGGACTCTGGACTGCGGAAACTGGAGGTAACAGAAAGAAACACCCTTAGGCTCTGGTGTGATGAAGTCCACCCTCACACACTCATGTACTGTTACCTATGCCTCACCTGTATGGTGCCTCTCCGGTAGCTGACACGTTGCTGGGGTGCATTGTGGATCCCATAGTTTGCAAGGGAGGAGCCGGGTTGCTGCAGCCTTGCTCAGCCTCCCTCTGCAGCAGGTGAACGGCTGTCTTGTTCTTGTGATGCCCACTCTCCACAAAGGCTTTGTCAGCCTGGACATGGCTCTGAGTAGACACCTTTAGACAGACGTAATGACATAATGACCTCTTAGTTGAAATCTGCGACAGCTATGGTCTTTGTGCCTTGCTCGGGTCCACTTCAAACACTACACTTCCAGTCAATAAATTAACACAAAATGACATGGACAGAGTAACCCATATTCTGTTTAGGCCTTATTTGGGTTAAGCTGTTTACATGAGCCTTTGATACCCTGAAACTGAGGCTCGCTGTTGCCATGAATAAAGCAGTTAAGAGAATATTTCCTGTCCATCTGTGGCATCCTGCCTGCAGACAGCTCAATCTGCCAGTTAAACAGTATGAAAAGGATGTGGGTGCCAGCCTGACCAGGCAGTACACTACGTCTAACACAGGGGGAGGAAATAATGATCCATTTGTGGGAGCTCTTCCTTTTTCCCAGTAAGGGTTTAAACTTTGGGATGTGTGGCCTTTTGCCGAGTGTGATCAGAGACGTTTTAGAAGAGCGACCGCTCACTTTGGAGCCATTTCCTGTATCTGTGTCACGCGGGTTTCACCACTGCCCCGCCCCTTTAGGAGGCTAGCGGCAGGTCCTGAGTCTGCTCAGTCCAATGGGTGCAGCGAACGTGAGCAAAGATTATGACCGATTATTTCGCCCCATAGTCACCGAAGTGAACGTCGGACCCATTTTTTCCGAAAGCCACATATCTTCCGAACATTCTGACACTAAAATGGCAGTTTTCAGACAGACAAATCAGGGAACCTGTCTCTGTCTCAACCACAGACTCTCGCGACATCTGGCAACATCTGGTCTCTAACCGTCGGCCTGGTTTCACTGCAGTGCTGCCGGCGTCGGCTTTCCAACCAGATGAACAATGTAAATCTAAATCTAATCCAAAGGGACTTAAAAACGGAAGTAAAACTTTTATTTCTTACTGTTTTATGTCTTATGATTTAACTGGGAAGAGTCGACCACGCCCACTTATGGGAGACAGAAAAAGTAGACCTTTTCATACCGTTAACAGGCAGGTAATGCGGTATCTTTGTTATAGAGTAGCTTTGGTGTCATGTTCGTCCTATCATCACAGTGCACCCATAATGCCATGCAAGCCTGAATTGGAGAAGTTAACAACCAACATATTGCATCCTGGTGACCGGCGACAGCTATATTTACATGCGTTTACCCGAAATGCCTGGGTGGCTGAGTGGATGCATAGACTGTGACAGGTGCGAATGAATGAATCCATAAATGACTGAACAGATAGAGGGTTGGATGATTGACAAAACTAAAAAAAAAAAAGTGATACAATGCATAGAAAATAACACATTCATCCTCTCAGGATACATGAATGGGAGTCTCGTCCCTACATGTCGACTCACCAGAGAGTGCTGCACGTCAGGCCCTTTGCTGTTGTGCGTCGCTGTCGAGACGCAGGCCTGTGGTCCCGAAGGGCAGACTGACACCCCGCCCGCCCCTGCCCCAGCTCTGTCCTCAGGTCCCATAGCTGCCATGGTGCTGCTGCTGCACACAGTGAGGGGACACACCTCCCTGCAGACAAGACACCAGGGGACAAGATGAGATTTGAACCAATCAAGATATCTGACTGGATTTTCAAAGGTTTCTACAATATTCCTAAATGTTTTGTCTGGAAACAGCAGTTTAGTATCGGCACTTCTGGTGTTGGTCGAGATATCCCGACTTAGTCTCTAGTGAGGCTCTAGCTTCAAAAACACTGGCTCCTACATTGCCCATAATGCAACTCAGTCGCGTTTCTTTCATCAAGTATTCCTCCTGACGAGCAAACAGCACTTCGTGTGTGAAATCGGTGTATTGCCCCATTAAACGGCATGTACAAATCCCTTTTATATCACAAGATATATAATATTGCCCATGAATGTCTTTAAGTCACTTTGGTCGCAATATTTGAACTGCTTCCTTCTAAAGAGCATTATGCAGTGAAGGTTAAAGGTTATGTTCAGCCAGGAAGCAAATGCTCGGGAATGAACCATGCGTCAAATGAGAAATATATTATGCTTTCTCTGATCAATAAAGACGTCGATCTAAACAAAAGGCAGCTTTGCCGACTAATGAGCGTTGGCAAACACTCATTCCATCTTGGATTTCTGCCTGACAGGGCAGAGCAAAAACGCCACATGGGATTTGAAAATGACTGCAGGATTTTGAAGGGAACACAGACTTGTGTGGATTTAGATAGTGGCCGAACCGAAACCTTGCTGTAGTTTTGTTGTCTACTCTAATGAAGTACGTGACTGATTACGCGTTCCGGAGACCTAATCTGACGTTTGGACATATTCACTGTGGCGCGTCGCCCATAGATGTAAAATGGGGGCAATGCTGCATTCAGGGCACGTGGGAATATTGTCGATGAAATGGTTCAATGGCTCAAAGCAGGGATTTCGCAGCATTCACCACGCACGGTTTACGATTTTTCAAGTGTTATGGCAATTTTAGGCTAAATGACAGGAGTTTCCTAAAGAGTCCGATTGGTCCTGACCAGCTATTTCATTCTTGAACCACTACTTTCTGAAGTTTTGCAGAGTAATTGGGGAAAAAAAAAACAATCGACAACTGATAATGAAAATAATTGTTAGTTGCAGCCCTAAACAATAATAACAATGCTCATTGTGGTTATGATTATGATTTGTTTGTATGTATTGCTTTTCAGTATTTGTTACATTATTATTTAAAAATGTATAAAAAACAAGAACAAATAAATCAGTACATAAATACAGCTGCATTTCAAAATACTGTGGTCCTTTTACTGTTTTATATTGTATATAATGTGGCTTTCACAAATGAATAGTCAGAAAATGGCCAGCAGTTCATTTTGATAAATCCCTACCACAGGAATTTACTACTATTACTGATTTTCATACGTAAATGGAGGTCCAGTGTGTCAGTGCCACGTTCTCAAGTTGCTTGCCACTTAAAACCCGTCGCCTAACAGTATTGTCAACGAGAAAGCTCAACTCTCCGATTATCTGCTGTACACCCGAAAGCAGCCCTAAGCCCGATTTCCCCCCACCTTTCCACCAATCAGCGTCAAGCTTCAGTAGTAAACAAGTGCAACAGTGCGGGCGGGGAGCCGCCGCTCATTGGCTGGGCTCTTATTCTCAGCTACACACCCCCTTTCTCACAACGTGTTCAGACACGAGTTTCGCCGGGGGGACGGCTGGACGGGGGAATACTCTAGAAAAGAACTTTATTTGGAAGGCAAACGGAAATATGAACGCGCTGCAAACAGCCCGCACTCTGCATCCCCCACATCAAGTGGCGATTAACAGAAGGACGAACATCCCGTGTAAACAGTGTTGCTCATGCAACAAAACATTAAAAAAAACAACGTCATCACCCCACTGATGTAGGTAAATGCAAACACACGGATATCCGTGGAGCGGACGCACAATAAATGAGCTTACGCACATTTTGATACAGGCTGTCAAATCCCTGCGAGTCCTTGTAAGTAGGCTACCGCAAATTGGATGCAAGTTGCACACAGCGATGGGGCTTTAAATTAGGAGTTGGGAAGCAATTACCACTTTTCCAAACAAATATAACGTGGACACCGTTTCTAGTGGCGGTTATGGCGTGTTTTAGGGTCCCAGCCGACGAGAAGTCAAGAGTTCCTCATCCTTCGACAACACCACCGCTCTCCAACACCGGCAATGCAGATTGAGATCAGGAGAAACACCCCCTCCCTCCGCCCCCAGCTCACACCGCTAAAGGAAAACAATATTATTAGTGCGCTCGCTGCAACCCATAAACCCATCCGATCAGAAAGCAAAACAAGATCTGTTCCCGCAGCTACTTACTGGTTCGGTGGGAACCTCTGTCTTGGCGGGTCGTCGCTGCCTGGCTGTCCCGCGGCTAGCCGGCTCTTCAGTCTGCCGGGGGAAGAAGGGGGTTGGTCGGTCGGATACGAGCCTACGTGCGTCTGCGTGGCGAACCAATGCACGCGGTGACAGCTGGACGGAGCGCGGCGATATCAACCTGCAGCGCGCCGTGCACAAAAGGATGATGTAGGTGAGGGGTTACCAGAGCGGCGGCGGCGGCGGCAGCATCCTCACTCTCTGCTTGTCGTGTCTGTCTGTCTCAAGCACACACAAATCACTATGTTTGTTCATCTGATGTCTCTCAGTCACATGAGCCTTAGAAATGGTGTAGAAAGGTTTGGAGTTTGGCCTTGATAAATAAAGAAATAAAATATACAAAAGGAGATTTTGAGCATCAAATGCATTGCATTGCGTATTTTTGCCGACAAAATGTCCCTACATTTGATCAAGATGCTACGAAAATAAATGCAAATAAGCTATAACATCCAACATAGATATAATACCAAAATGGATATACCAGGCACTACCATGAGGTCACATCACTATTCAATAAGTGCCATTGGAAACATGATAATAATGATATTTATTTATTAATTGTGCTGCTATTAATCTGATACAGAGAAATAACTGTCTAGAACTAATAAAACTGCTGACACCGTGGCATACAAGCACATCAACCCCCAACATCACATGTGACATTGCCTGCACAGAGATCAAACAGGACTTGTACGTGTGTTTCCACTGTGTATGTGTGTTGCAGAGCTTGTGCGTGCGTGTGTGTGTGTGTGTGTGTGTGTGTGTGTTTGAGACCGGATTAGTGTCGGCTGTCTGCACCCTCTCCACTAGACATCCAGTCAGCAGGGATTTTAGGGTCTGAGCACCAGCACAGTCAGAGAGAGAGAGAGAGAGAAGAGAGAGGCAGCAACCCAATCCTAGTCCCAATCTGTTTCCTAAACCAGACAGTATTCCTTCTCTTCCCATTTCATTCATTAATGACACCATGTAAGATCGACAGGCCTTCTGGCAACTGCCTCAACTGGTTAGACAGATTGAGGTGGATATAATGAACAAAGAATGAATTTACATGGCAGGATTTACCAAGTAAACATTTCCAAAACTAGCCTGCAGTAAATTCTAACAAGACAACGTGCTTGTACATTGCTTTTGTACATTAAAATGCATGATTTTAAGGGTAGGCCCTAGTGGTCAGCAGGCAAATGTTGAAGTCAGTTTGGATAGGTGGTAGTGTTGCGTACAGTTTGGGTGGGGCCTGGAAATTGGCTGAAGTCCAGTTTTAGGTCATTACAAAATGAGATATCTTCCTTTTTAAATAATGGCACCTACTCTTAAACAAGACTAAGTCGTTTGGCCATGTTTTTTTCCAGCTGAAGATAATCTCAAAAATTAGGTCATTTCCTTATCATTTGCTGGTTTACAAATAGTTATACATGCTTTTATTTATTCTCGACTTGGGTCTCAGCAATGGCTCCCAACACCATCTCCAACTAGAACAAAACGCTGCGGCTCGACTCATTACAGGGACTAAGAGGCATGATCACATCACCCCTGTGCTTGCCTCCCTACACTGGCTCCCTGTTAGATTTCGAAATTGATTTTAAAATTGAGGAGGAAACTCATTTCGGCCGCCTGTATCCGGGATCTTGTCCTTTCGGTCATGACCCAAAGCTCATGACCGTAGGTGAGAGTAGGAACATAGATCGACCAGTAAATAGAGAGCTTCACCTTGCAGCTCAGCTCTTTCTTTACCACGACAGACCGGTACATCGACCGCATCACTGCAGAGGATGCACCGATCCGCCTGTCGTCCTTCCCTCACTCGTGAACAAGACCCCAAGATACTTAAACTCCACTTGAGGCAGGAGCTCTCCACCAACCTGAAGGGGACAAGCCAGCCTTTCAGGCTGAGAACCATGGCCTCGGACTTGGAGGTGCTGATTCTCATCCCTGCCGCTTCACACACGGCTGCAAACCGTCCCGGTGCACGCTGAAGGTCCTGATTTGATGAAGCCAACAGGACAGCATCATCTGCAAAAAGCAGAGACGAAATCCTGTGGTCCCCAAACTGGACTCCCTCCGGCCCCCAACTGCGCCTAGAGCCTAGGAGGGTGAGGAGCTCGGTCACTCGGGAGGAGCTCAGAGTAGAGCTGCTGCTCCTCCACATCGAGAGGAGTCAGCTGAGGTGGCTCGGGCATCTGTTCCGGATGCCTCCTGGACGCCTCCCTGGGGAGGTGTTCCTGGCATTTCCAACTGGGAGGAGGCCCCGGGGAAGACCTAGGGCACGCTGGAGGGACTATGTCTCTCAGCTGGCCTGGGAACGCCTCGGTATTCCCCCGGAAGAGCTGGAGGAAGTGTCTGGGGAGAGGGAAGTCTGGGTGTCTCTGCTCAGACTGCTGCCCCCGCGACCCGGCCCCGGATCAGAGGTAGAAGATGGATGGATGGAGGGATTTAAAAATTTAATTGCCCACTTTTAAGGCCTTTAAATGATCTTGCTCCTAACTACATATCCGACTTATTGAGTTGATATGTGCCCTCTCGAACAGTGAGATCCGCACAAAGGGTGATCTGGCTTTTGCCTTTAGAGCCCCCGCGGTATGGAACTCTCTGCCTACTGCAGTAAAGTCTCTAGCCTCTTTTAAATCTCTTCTTAAAAGTTTCCTTTTTGTGAAAGCTTTTGGAAATGTTTGATATGTTTTAACTGGATCGCTTTTATTAGATCTGATTCATTTTATTGTTTTCACTTCCTCTTCGCTCATGTTCTTCCACCATACTCTCATTTTATCCACCTCCAATGATTTTTATTCCTTTCTTTTGTAAAGCACTTTGTAACATTGTTAAGAAAAGTTCTATATAAATAAAGTTTATTATTATTATTCTAAGAATCTACAGCCAGGCTAGAGAATGACATTGCTAAAATGCTTTTGCTTAGCAGGTAAAATGTTTTCCATGTTCACCATCGTAGTTTAGCGTGTTAGCATGCTACCATTTGCTAATTAGCACTAAAGACAAAGTAAAACAGTTCCTGATGGGAATATGGTTAGTTTTGAAGACCCAACTCTGTCAAACTCATGGTGCTGCCAGAGGAAAAATAAGGAGATCATTTAAGTCAGTACGATTCATCCTCTGAGGAACATGAACGTCTGTACAAAAGTTCACCCAAATCCATCCAATAGTTGCTGAGATATCTCAGTCAGGACCAAAGCGGTGGACCCGACTGACATTGCGAGCCCTTGAGCCATGCCGCTAGGTAGGCTAAAGATTCTTGTTAAAACATCAGCGTCGTCAACATTGGGC
This sequence comes from Coreoperca whiteheadi, assembly GCA_011952105.1. Classification (NCBI taxonomy): domain Eukaryota; kingdom Metazoa; phylum Chordata; class Actinopteri; order Centrarchiformes; family Sinipercidae; genus Coreoperca; species Coreoperca whiteheadi. Next base: position 6,466,159 of record CM022481.1, read on the forward strand.
TTCCGTGGCGTTAATGTTTTTCTGACTAGCCTCGAGTCTTTCTGACAGAGAAAAACATCTATAATGTCACAAAATGTAAATAATTGAACTCCCGACCACCCCCAACCCTTGCTGCCGGCTGTGTGTGGATGTAGAGAGACTGAGGGAGTGGGCGGGGCTGGTTAACGTCCTTTTGTATTCAATATCAATCAGTCCATCGGCAGCCCTCATTTGGCATGGACGCACGGCGTGCAAAGTTGCTTCGAGCTCACAGAGCAGCAGTCACAACACTACACCAAAAATGTACGGTAAGCGAAAGTCCCATTAGCAACCGTACTGCCCTAGTTTTGCGAACCACTGGTTTATTGACTAATGTCGATAAGCAAACCCTGACTACGTGATATTTGTGATGTCTGCTGCTGGTGCATTCTTAAATTTTTGCCGGAGGACGTGGCTAAGCTAACGTTACTGGTATATGTCAACAAACTAATTTCCGCGTAGGGTAATGGCGTTGCCTGGATATATCTGATAATTAGCCAGATAGGCAGCGCCAAACACAAACACCGTCAACAATCGTGGACGTTGCGTTGCTATTTATGTTCGCCGTAGTTTGTACAGACGGAGATTACGAGCGAGAGTAACGGTATGTTCATAACATGTCAACTTTAGCCTCGGCATGTTGCTACCCTCGTAGCATCAACTCTGCTGATAAACGATCACATTGCAGTTAAATAAAAATGTATTAAGCGTTGGTGTGAGAAGCAGAAGTGAAAACTGTTTGTCTTGTCGGTCACGGTAACCCCGGCCCCAGCCGCTGCAGTAAGCGGTGCCTACTTCTAAACCAGCAACGACTTGGTGCTACTGAAGAACCACTTTTCCTGGCTCCGAGCTGGTGCTTTGGCTGTGGAAACACAAAGAACTGATTTGAAACTAGGCTCTGGCTTTAACTAGGACCAATTCTGTCTAAGTGGAAAAGGGGTAAATGTGACTGTAAAGGTCTGAGAGTTTGGTTTGAGTGGTGCCGGTAATTTTGGTTGCATGCTTGATGATTCTTGTGAGTTTTTTCTTGCTGTCCTCGGTGAGGAAGTTGTACCAGGATGCAATGTTGAATGTTTTGTTTCAGAGCTTCGCCAGCTTGGTTTTGTGCTTCAGCTAAACTAGTGTTTCAATTCAATCTACTGTCGTCAGGCTGCTGGTTTATTTTATTTGTGCAACACAAAGTGCCGAACATTACAGCAGTCGAATAAAAATGTAAAAACAGAATAAATAGTAAAGTAGCAATTATTTTCAGATGCCCTGCAGATTTCCATTTTTCTAAAGTATTTATATTAAACTCATTCTTGCAAAGCAGAAAAAACAAACAAAAAACGACAATACACAGTCCCAATAAACCAACACAAAATACAGACAACCAAACAAAATAAAAGGAGACGAAACAAACCAAGATAAAAACAACAAAAAAGTGGGAGTCCAATGAAGCCGTAGTGGACAGCCATCCTTACATCTGGAAAGCCTCGTACACTTTGCGCTTCAATATCATACCAAGCTTTAACTCCTCATCCTTTTTCCAGGCCAGTTCTATCAATCCTGACTTTATCCTTTGAGATTTGGTGGCTCCCAGATATTCGAAGAAGCGGTCCACAAACAATGAAACAATGAACCAACAGCAGACTGACATTTAGTACAATGATCTGATAGATCTGGATTCGTTCTGGCTTCAGTAATACTGTATAAAGCCTGTGTAAAATCTTAAATTGCCTCTCCCAGGCTAAATTAGATGGACTAGAAGGCTGGCTGCACAAGGCATTCCAGGCCTCTGGTTCTATTATAGTGTCCAGATCACATTCCCACTTGCCTTTACCATTGTCAGTCTACCGCCTTGAGGCTGCAAGAACCTTATAAAGCCGTTTGGTAATGAATTTAAGCTGGATATTATCTACCAACAGAGGCTCTATAGGGGAGATAACGAGTCCTCCTGTGAACCCCTTTTAACTTAGACAGAATACAATTCCGAACCTGTAGCAATTTAAGGAAATCATCAGTGATGACACCAAATTTGCTTTTTACTTGCTTTTTACTTTTTTTACTTGTTCTTGCCCCCGCGGCTCCAATCAGCAAGTGCAGCCCGAAGGCCAGGTGGGAAGTCGGGGTTTTCATGAAGGGGAGTGAATAAAGAAAACCAATTGCGGTTTCCTTTTAGGTTCCTGACTTGTTGCCATATATTTATCATATTTTTTTAAAACCATGTTGTCTTTAATCAGTATCGAAACTTTACCAGGAGAGATATACAATAGGTTCCACAGGGGGATCCTATCGAAGCTGATTCACAACTGAGCCAGATAATTAGGGTCATCTATCCAGCCAATTGGTAAAATGAGAATGAGTGTGCTGCTAAGCCACCATGCTTAATGAGTAGACTGTCATGGTTTGAGGGTTTGTGTTTGTTATTTCCAGTGATGCCGGTAACAGATTACTTAGTTACTTAGTAATTTAGTAACTCGTTACTCTAATCCGACCACTTTTTTCAGTAACGAGTAATCTAACACGTTACTATTTCAAAACCAGTAATCAGATTAAAGTTACTTATCCAAGTCACTGTGCGTTAAAATTTTTTTTCATTTTCCTTAATAAAAACACATTTTTGCTTTCTTCTCGCATCTCTGGGAGTAAAGTCACGTATGCGAGAAGTCCCGTTTTCAGCGTGAGGACAGTTCACGTCACGTGTAGTAATACACATCACGCAGCGACACAAACGGAAACAACAATAGGAGGGAGGAGAGAGATGCGCGTTTTCTAGCTGGAAATGCAGACATTATTTTGAGTTTGTGTCAGCTAACGATGGCAATATTAAGGTTCGTTGTGGCGTTAAAGTGTTATCTAGCTACAAAAACACTACGTCAAATGTAAAGAAACATTAGGAGTCGCAGCGCTGCACGGTCAATCTCTGAGAGCAGAAGGCCCCCCACCACCCAAACAACACAAGCTGGACTTCGGTAAAAACAACTATTTATGTTAAGTGAATTCAAGAAAGGCTGGCATTATTATAAAAACATGTATTTTTTTCAGGAAATAGTTTTTAAGTTTTTAAGCCAGAATTCTTAGTTAAGATGCTAAGAAACAGGAAGCATTCAACTGATTCTTCAAATGTATTAAATGTAGCATCCATTGCTTAACAGCCATAGCCTGTTTAAGTTTTTTTTGCCAGATAATGCTTTTAACACACTTATTTTAGTGTTATTAAATGTCCGGTCTTCATTCAAAAAAATCATAAATCAATGATTTTATCATTGAGCACAATGTTAATTTAATGTATTTAACTGAAACTTTGTTAGACCAAGAGAACAGTGCAGCTGTTTTAATCGAGTCTACCCCTCTCACCTTAAGTTTTATGAGCGAAGCTAGAGTGCATAAGAAAGGTGGTGGCGTTGCCATTTTGTTTAAGAATTCCGTTCACTGCAAGAAGATGTCTTATGCAAGTTTTGCTTCTTGTGACAATTGTTTTCAGTTGAATTCCTCTTCTTGAGCTATATTTCTAAATATCTACAGGCCACCTAAATATTATGAAAAGGTTTTTGATGATGGCTGTGACTATGTAGTCATTGTTCTTGTTCTCTCTCTCCTGTACTTTTGTGCTTTCTCGTCCCTCTCTTAGGACGACGTGCTGACGTGGTGACGACGTGCTGACGTAAGCGTTTTGTCCCCTTTTCCGGTTACAGGTGTTTGTTTGTTACCTGTAGCGTGTAGTTTGCTGCTCTAGCTCAACACAGCTAATTTGTGTGAATCTTCATTACATTGACTAACTATTTGCTATAACGTTACATTTGAACGTTTATTAGTTTTGCCTTAGCACTTACGGCGCTTCAGTGTTGCTAGCTACCAGTCTCTACCTTAGCAGCTAGCAATGGCTTCTCTCCCTCTCTCTCCCTCTTCCTCTCCCGCTCTCTCTTGCTCGGTGTGTCAAATGTTTAGCTATTCCTCTGCCTCCTTTACTGATAATGGTACATGTAATAAATGTTGTTTATTTGTAGCGTTGGAGGCGAGGCTTAGTGATTTGGAAACGCGGTTCGGCACCATGGGAGCTCAGTCGGTAGTTGCTAGCCAAGCCCCAGTAGCCGGTGCGGACCGACTAGAGCTAGCTACTGTTAGCCGTTCCCCGGCAGCTCCCGAGCAGCCGGGAATCCAGGGCGGCTGGGTGACCGTCCGAAGGAAGCGTAGCCCTAGGCCGAGGCCCACGGTTCACCACCAACCCGTTCCCGTTTCCAACAGGTTCTCCCCACTCAGCGACGCACCCGCTGAGAAACCAACTCTGATTATTGGCAGCTCCATTTTGAGAAACGTGAAGTTAGCGACACCAGCGACCATAGTTAAATGTGTTCCTGGGGCCAGAGCGGGCGACATTGAATCATATTTGAAACTGCTGGCTAAAGATAAACGTAAATACAGTAAGATTGTTATTCACGTCGGCGGTAATGACACCCGATTACGCCAATCGGAGGTCACTAAAATTAATGTTGAGTCGGTGTGTACATATGCAAAGACGATGTCGGACGCCGTAGTTTTCTCTGGGCCCCTCCCAAATCTGACCAGTGATGACATGTTTAGCCGCATGTCTTCATTCCGTCGCTGGCTGTTGAGGTGGTGTCCAGCAAACGATGTGGGCTTCGTAGATAATTGGCGGACTTTCTGGGGAAGACCTGGTCTGATTAGGAGAGACGGCATTCATCCAACTTTGGATGGTGCAGCTCTCATATCTAGAAATCTGGCCGAGTTTATCAATGGACCTAAACCATGACAACCCAGAGTTGAGACCAGGAGGCAGAGTTGCAGTCCTACACGCTTCTCTGCGCTTCCAGAGCAGTTACCCACCCAGAATCCCATAATGACGGTGTCTGCCCCCCGGCCACTGAAATTTATAAAATCAAAAGCTAACAGACGAGGAGTTGTACATAATAATTTTAAAAAAATTATCACAACAGAAATAGCACCTCAAAATAAGAGAATTAAATGTGGACTCCTAAACATCAGATCTCTGTCATCTAAAGCTGTACTAGTAAATAATCTGATATCAGATTATCACATTGATTTATTTTGTCTCACTGAAACCTGGCTGGGTCATGAAGAATATGTTAGCCTAAATGAATCCACTCCGCCCAGTCATATTAATACTCACATTCCTCGAGGCACCGGCCGAGGAGGTGGAGTTGCAGCCATTTTCGACTCAAACCTATTAATCAATCCTAAACCTAAACTAAATTATAACTCATTCGAAAGCCTTGTTCTAAGTCTTTCACATCCAACCGGGAAAACACGACAGCCAATCCTATTTGTTATAGTGTACCGCGCTCCTGGTCCTTATTCAGAGTTTTTATCTGAATTCTCAGAATTTCTATCAGGTTTAGTCCTTAAAACAGATAAAGCAATTATTGTAGGTGATTTTAATATTCATGTGGGCGTTGAAAATGATAGCCTTAGTACTGCGTTTATCTCATTATTAGACTCGATTGGCTTCTGTCAGTGTGTACATAAACCCACTCACTGTTTTGGCCACACCCTCGACCTTGTTCTAGTATACGGCATTGAAATTGAACATCTAACAGTCTTTCTACAGAATCCTTCACTATCAGACCATTATTTAATAACTTTTGAACTCCTATTACTGGAGTACACACCAGCAGTCAAATACTACTACAGTAGATGTCTATCTGATAGTGCTGTAGCTAAATTTAAGGAAGAAATTAAATCTGAATTTCACTCAATGCTATGTCTTAACATAACAGAGGACTCTTATGCAAATTTCAGTCCGTCCCAAATTGATCATCTTGTTGATAGTGCTGCAGGTTCACTGCGAACGACACTTGATTCTGTTGCTCCTCTTAAAAAGAAGATAATAAAACAAAAAAGGGTAGCTCCATGGTATAACGCTGAAACCCGCAAATTAAAGCAAACATCACGAAAACTTGAAAGAAAATGGCGTTCCAACTATCTAGGAGAATCTTGTTTAGCCTGGCAAGATAGTCTTAAAATATATAAGAAGGCTCTCCGTAATGCCAGAGCAGCCTACTACTCATCACTAATAGAGGAAAATAAGAACAACCCCAGGTTTCTTTTCAGCACTGTAGCCAGGCTGACAGAGAGCCACAGCTCCATTGAGCCATGCATTCCTGTAGCCCTCAGCAGTAACGATTTCATGAGCTTCTTTAATGATAAAATTTTGACTATTAGAGAGAAAATTAATCACGTCCTGCCCTCAGCTGGTGCCAACCGATCTTCAAGCATAGAGGCGTTGGAGGGAGCTGTGAAACCTGATGTGTACTTGGACTGCTTCTCTCCTGTCGACTTTATTCAACTAACGTCGACAATTTCTTCATCTAAGCCTTCGACCTGTCTCTTAGACCCAATTCCAACTAGGCTGCTTAAAGATGTTCTACCATTAGTTAGTACGTCTTTTGTAGACATGATCAATTTGTCTTTACTGACAGGTTATGTACCACAGTCTTTTAAAGTAGCTGTTATTAAACCTCTCCTTAAAAAGCCCACACTGGATCCAGGGGTTTTAGCCAACTATAGACCTATATCTAACCTTCCCTTTATCTCTAAGATCCTTGAAAAAACTGTTGCTAATCAGTTATGTGACTTTCTAAATAACAATAGTATATTTGAGGATTTCCAGTCAGGTTTTAGAGTGCATCATAGCACAGAAACAGCACTGTTGAAAATTACAAATGACCTTTTACTTGCATCAGACAATGGACTTGTCTCTGTACTTGTCTTGCTAGATCTTAGTGCTGCATTCGATACCATTGACCATCAAATTCTATTACAGAGACTGGAACATTTAATTGGAATTAAAGCAACCGCGTTAAGCTGGTTTAAATCCTATCTATCAGACCGATCTCAGTTTGTTTATGTTAACGATGAATCATCTGAGCACACCAAAGTTAGTCACGGAGTTCCGCAAGGTTCTGTGCTTGGACCACTACTATTTACTTTATATATGCTTCCTTTGGGCAATATTATTAGAAAGCACTCCATAAAGTTTCATTGTTATGCAGATGATACCCAGTTATATTTATCGATTAAGCCGGATGAAATTGATCAGTTAGTTAAACTTCAATCATGCCTTAAGGACATAAAAACCTGGATGACCAGAAATTTTCTGATGTTAAACTCGGACAAAACTGAAGTTATTGTACTTGGCCCCGAACGCCTCCGAGAATCGCTGTCGGCAGATCTAATTGCTCTAGAGGGCACTGCCCTGGCCTCCAGCACCTCTGTGAGGAACCTAGGAGTTATCTTTGATCAGGATCTATCCTTCAACTCCCACATGAAGCAAACCTCACTGACTGCCTTTTTTCACCTACGTAACATTGCCAAAATCAGGCACTTCCTGTCTCGAAATGATGCAGAAAAATTAATCCATGCATTTGTTACTTCAAGGCTGGATTACTGCAATTCAATATTATCAGGCAGCCCGAAAAAGTCCCTTAAGATTCTCCAGTTGATTCAGAACGCTGCAGCACGTGTACTGACAGGAACTAGGAAAAGAGATCATATTTCTCCAATATTATCTTCTCTGCACTGGCTCCCTGTGAAATCCAGAATAGAATTTAAAATCCTTCTCCTCACCTATAAAGCTCTTAATGGTCAGGCACCGTCGTATCTTACAGAGCTCATAGTACCTTATTACCCCACTAGAACACTGCGCTCTCAGAATGCAGGGTTTCTTGTGGTTCCTAGAGTCTCCAAAAGTAGAATGGGAGCCAGAGCCTTTAGCTATCAAGCTCCTCTCCTGTGGAATCAGATCCCAGTTCGGGTTCGGGAGGCAGACACCATCTCCTCATTTAAGAATAGGCTAAAGACTTTTCTCTTTGATAAAGCTTATAGTTAGGGCTGGCTCAGGAGAGTCCTGAACCATCCCTTAGTTATGCTGCTATAGGCCTAGACTGTCGGGGGACTTCCCATGATGCACCTCTCTCTTTTCACCTCTGTCCTCCTCTCCATCCGTATGCATTCTCATCCCATAAATGCATGTCACTAACTTGACTTCTTCCCTCTCCCGGAGTTTTGTGCTTTGTCGTCCGTCTATTCTTTTTTAGTGTAACTTTCAGCAGGTATTTCACTGTCCGGAGATGTAACTGGATCTGTGACTATGGAGACCTGCTGGGGCAGTGCTGCTGTGTCTATGGTGAAGGGGACGAGTGGCTCGGGTCCTGCTCGTTGGGCTACACCGGGAGCTGCTCGGTTTGCCATCTGGACCCATCATCTTCCCTTATGTTTTACCACCTAGACATTTCTAAAATAATAACATATATGTATATACAACAATTTTGCCATCAAGGCTGTATATGTTATAGTTTTGATGCTATAAATCTATTCTGTACTTACGACATCTATTGCATGTCTGTCCGTCCTGGGAGAGGGATCCCTCCTCTGTTGCTCTTCCTGAGGTTTCTATCATTTTTTTCCCCTGTTAAAAGGGTTTTTTTTGGGTAGTTTTTCCTTAATCGAATCGAGGGTCTAAGGACAGAGGGTGTCGTATGCTACAGATTGTGAAGCCCTTTGAGGCAAATGTGATTTGTGATACTGGGCTATATAAATAAAATTGAATTGAATTGAATTGAATTGTTGGTGATTTTAACATCCATGTTGACAACCTCCAGGACAGAGGGACTAAAGAACCGTGTTACATTTACATTTACATTTAGTCATTTAGCAGACGCTTTTATCCAAAGCGACTTACATATGAGGAAGACAATGGAAGCAATATAACAACACAAGGTAACAAAAAGCATAAGAGCATCAAAAACTAGTCTGTTAAAGCCCAGCACAGTATACAAAGCTTAGGATAGGAAGGTTTTTTTTTTTTTGAAAAGAGATAGAAAGGAAGAAGAAGTTAGTGATTGTCAGTTAGGTGTTGACAGAAGAGATGTGTTTTCAGGTGCTTTTTAAAGGTGGCTGCAAAATCTGCTGATCTTGTAGGAGCAGGCAGATCATTCCACCAATGTGGAACGGATCCAGAGAAGGTCTGAGAGCGATTTTATTCCTTTTTGGCATGGTACCACCAGACGTTGTTCGTTTTCAGAGAGCAGGGACCTGGCAGGAGCATAGGTCTGTATTAGCGAGCGAAGATATGATGGTGCAGAACCAGTGGTGGTCTTGTAGGCCAAGAGCATCGCTTTGAACTTGATGTGGGCGACAACAGGGAGCCGGTGTAACCTGATGAAGAGAGGGGTTACGTGCTCTCTCTTCGGTTCATTGAAGACCACTCTTGCCGCCGCGTTCTGGATCATCTGCAGAGGTTTGGTGGTGCAAGCAGGGAGTCCAGCCAGCAGCGCGATGCAATAGTCCAGTTTGGACAAGACAACAGTTGTGTTGTTGATAACTATAGACAGACTCAGCATGTGACAGAGCCCACACACAACAAAGGGCACAATCCGGACTCAATCATCTCTGAGGGTTTGAACATTTCCAAGGTTGGGGTGACTGATATTGCTCTCCTTGATCATTCCTGTGTTTTCTTTGAGAGTGCTATCTCTGTGCACACAAATGTTCAATCAGAGGTAATAATAAAATGAAAACACCAGTGAAATATTTATTCAGGCTTTCACTTTCACACCCTCCCCTCTCTTGTGTCTCTGCCAATGAGCTTGTAGATAACTTCAATTCTAAAATTACAAACGTTATTGATGCCATTGCACCCACTAATGTGAAGGCTGTCTCCGGTTAGAAAAGATTTTCATAGAGAAATGCCATGCTAATAATAGAAAAAAAGTGTTTTAAAGCTGAATGCAGGTGGCGAATAACAAATCTGCAGGTTAATTATGACATCTATAAAGAGAGACATCGTATTTATAATTTAGAACTGAGAAATGCAGGGCAGTCCATCCTCTATGACATCGCCAAAAACATTAATAATGCACATGCCTTGTTTGGTACTGTCAACAGACCCTGTTTCAGTAGCTTCAAAACTTCTATCTACCAGAGCCTGCAAGGAATTTTCCTTCTTCACTGATAAAATTAAGAAAGTTAGACAGGTAGTCACTGCCTCAATATCAGGTACAGGATATGTGTTGTCCCTATGTCCAATTAAAATCTATTCAAATAGCATGACATCATTTTATCCTATTAACTTCAAAAAACTTGGAGGACATTATACAGCATTTGAAATCCTCCTCATGCTGCCTTGATATTCTGCCAGCAGGCTTTTTCAAAAATGTTTTAATTGCATGGCTTCAGATCTTTTACAAATTGTTAATTGTTGTCTCTTCTCTCAGGTGTCTTCTAACAGGTTCTGAAAACGGCAGTCATCAAGCCACTCTTAAAAAAGAACATGTCACTAATGAACAATTATAGGCCCATATCAAACCTCCAGTTTTTGAGTACAATTATTGAAAAAGCCATTTTTCAACAGCTGAACAGCTTCTTTGCATTAAACAGTTGTTTTGATGTCTTCAGCGGAGACCCAGGAAGGCGACCCTCCAGGCTGTTTGACTTTTTCCAGGAAGGTTGCAACATCCTATTGTTGTGTGAAGAATCTCTCCTGCCTGTAGTGTTTAATTCTGAGGATGGCCAAACACAACATGGCTGTTGTTTAACCCGGTAAAATTCTTGCTGCTTCCTTTACAATAGCTGCAGAAAAGCCCTCAAATGTCATGATTGGGGCACCTTTGTACAGCAGAGCCTGCGCTTTCCTTCCTGCTTGCATGTTCTGGACTTTTTCCTGAAAGTTGGGGACAAATTTTTATAATAACAGCACGGGGCTGCTTTCCAGGGAGGGGAGAGAGCAAAATGGCAGCGATCAAACTTAACAGCCCCTCCTTTTAAGGTAACTTCCAGTAGCTCCGGAAACCAAGTTTTAAAAAAAGAGATAGGGTTACAGGCTTCAGGTTGCGCGATGATGCGAACTGTACATCGCCGCTCCCTGTTTTCCAGATCATCAATTTAATGCAAAGCTGTCTCTAGCTTCCACGCCCTTAAGCCTTTCAGTAGTTATTCTTTCCACCAAACTGTCAGCCTCCACATGACTCAGAAGTGGCAGCGACTTGTCTGCCATGTTTTTGGTGTGTTTTTGGTTTTTGCTGTGAGGCTGATCTTTTTCTGAGTGCTTGGCATTCTCTGACTTCTGGGCTGGGTTTCCCGCACCCCTATGCCGTCCTATGTCTGAAATAAAAACCAAAGACAGTAGCACCGCGAGCCCAGGCAACGAACTGCTACTCCGCCATTTGCGTCATGTGACCACCGCAGATGTCCATTTTGTCTAAAGCAATTGTCTTAACATTACTATTAAAAATTCAATTTCAAATGAAATGTAATGTTTGCAGTAGTCATACAATGCAGTCAAATTAAATGAAATTTAGGCAGCAGTTTTCCAGGTAGAACATGCAGGAACCATCCAACAAAACATTTGGCTTGGACTATGCTTGCGCACACACCCTGACCTCAGCCCCAGATGGTCTGGGCTTAGCCTCTTAGTTCAACAATTTGTATTTTCTGTAGAACTGAATACTAATGACAAAATAAGTAATAAAAGGTGATTATTATTATTATTATCAGGACTGTGTGGGTGCGTTTTGATTAGATCGATTGACAGTGACCAAAAAGCCCACCAGCTGTCCTCAAATTTTGATTCAAATGTTGCTGAATCCTGATTGGTGTGCTGACATTTGTGACATCACCACTGCCAGACAAAAATGCAAATAGAGAAATCTCTCATGTGAAATCGTCAACACTGTCTAAACTTAAGCAGAACCTGTGTTCATGTAGGGCCACATTGCTCATAGTAAGACGCTGAGAAAATAGGTTTTCAGGGCCTTTAATGTACAGTGGCAAGAGAAGCAGTATCACTGACATCGTCTCACTTGGGTGTGTCTTTTTTTGGACATTTCAGTGGATTAATCGCACGACATGACATCTGGCATTACAAGAATGACAACTCCACCCTGCTTTGAGGCTTTGTGACCTTTGGTTCACTTTGAATTCTCAGTAAGCAAAGGTGCCAATCCCATCTCATCACAATCAAACAGTATGGGATGGAAGGATGGCTTTTAAACTGTCTTTGTTTCCATGGCCAAACAGACCCACAAGTATCTTTCATACATGTTTACAATAAAGGTAGTATTTCAACATAGACTTTATCGATAAAGTCCAGGGACTGTTCAGCAGCAGACTGATAAACACTGCAACAAAAAGGAAAGAATACAAAAGAGCAAATACAAAGAGAAAGTTGATCCCCTCAGTGATAATGAAATTGCACCAAAAGCTTAGAAAAATCCCCTCTTATCACAATTTTTTCATATCGGTGTCAGGACTTTATTATATTATTACTTTATATATATTACATAACCACTTCCTCCACGATCTTCCATTATCCCATTCAGCACAACAGTGGCAACAGTGTAGTTATAATGCATGGTTTTGCATGTTTTAAACCCTATACTACAAAAATCACCTTACATTTTTGGCAACAACTTTGGATGAATTTTTCTCACTGTTCCAGCCCTTGGTTTCCACTGATTTTCATACAGTATGTAAATCAGTTAGCAGACTCTTGAAACGTGCTTGAGTTGTGTGACATGAATTGATGGATTACAAAATTCAAGCCAGTTTCAAGAATCTGCTAATTTATTTTCATACGGTAAGTCATACATGAGTGGAAACCAGCGGCTACCAGGAGTGGTAGGAATAATACATCCAATAATATTTAAATTTACAGTATGCTGTAGTTTGAAAGTGGGCTGGAAAAGATATTTTAAAAATTGTTTGACATTTTAGGAAGTACGCTTATTTTCTTTCTTGCCGAGAGTAAGATGAGTTAAATATGGGGCTGCAGCCAGTTAGCTTAGCTTAGCACAAAGACTGGAAACAGCTAGCCTGACCCTTTCCAGAGGTAAAAAAACATCTGCCTACCAGCACCTCTAAAGCTGAAAAATGAACACGTTATGTCATTTGTTGAATTAGTAGCAAAACCAAAGTGTAAAAATGCCAACTGTTATGTGACGGACTATTCTTGACCGGATGCAGTGACTCCCTCGTCATAATGTGGTAATTAGTGAGCTTTAGAGGTGCAGGTAGGTGATTTATTTACCTTTTTTGACAGAGCCAAACTAGGATGTTTCCCCCTGCTTCAAGTCTTTTTGCTAAGCTGAGCTAACTGTCTCCTAGCCGTAGCTTCATATTTAACAGATAAGTATGGGAATGATCCGCGACCCCTAACGGGAACAAGCGGTAGAAAATGACTGACTGACTGACATGTGGGAGTGATATCGATCTTCTCATCTAACACTCAGCAACAAAGCCCCTAAGTCTATTTCCCAAAATGTTGAATAAGACTAATAAGTAAACGCAATAGCAAACAAGCTAAAAGTTTCACTGCATTCTACTCAGGAAAGAGCTTCATGACAATCACATAATTTGATCAGCTCCCTGTACTGAGTTCACTTAATAGTGGAAGGTTAGTAATTTCCAAACGGGTCTTAATTCATCTGCATCCTGGAAAGAGGAGGCTTCTGGTTAGACACCAAAGACACCAGTACCGATCAGAGGTAATGTGACATGTGACCGTTTTAGCAGCCACCTTAGAGTTATAGTAGCTCAAGGACTAGACAAATAAGCCTCAACTCCAAATATCTGTCAAGGTAAAAACAACACAGATGAACGCTAGTGCGTTTGCTGCTTTCAAGACTTTGAAACTGATTACACCATTTGGCATTGTTTGGGCCAATTCACGGCAAATTTTCGGAGTCAGCAATTGCTGATTTTGAAACTCTTGAGTTAAACCAACCCAGACGATTGTGAGTGTTTTCTGAATGATCAGTATAGTTCCTGTGTAGGTGATGACAGAAACGAATGGTGAAAACCAACAGAATCCAAACAGTGTCCAGATAAGTGAAGCCTGACGTCAAAAAGACAAGGTGTGTGGATAGTGGCTCAGGCTGGCAGAGGACAGGGCCAACTTTCCCTCATACCCTTCCTCTCTTTTTCCGTCCATCTGTCCATTTGGCTCAGTGTCAAGTGTGAAAAACTGTGGTTCTGTGCAATGGGAGGTTGAGCGTGATTTGTCCTCTTTCCTGCTTCTTGCCTTCTGTGGTGTGTTTGTTGTATGGCTATGGGGTTAGTGTTCAGGACTGTAACTGGCTTGTTAGTTGGTTGATGCGCCAGGTCTTTCCAGTGTGCTGGGAGGCATTTTGTGGTCCCTCCAATTTGAGTAGGCTACGGTACCTGGGTCTGGAAATTTTAGATGTGAAAATGTAAGTGAAACACAAACGTTTGATTGAAAATTTGTTTCCATTTACAGAGAACTCACCGGTGGTGCCTCCTGTCTTTGTGCCAGCAGTCCCTTTGCCTCCTCCTGCTCCATTAGTCTGTCATAGAGATAGACAGAAAGGATTATAAGGACATAATCTACAGTATATGTTCAATATGAAGCTACAGCCAGTTGCCGGTTAGCTTAGCTTAGCATAAAGACTGGAAACAGGGAGAAACAGTTAGACTGACTCTGTCCAAAGGTAACAAAATCGAACTACCAGCATCTCTAAAGCTCACTAATCAACACACTATAACTAGCTTGTTTAATCTGTATAAAAACCTGAGTGTAATATGTTATGATTCTATAGGAGGCTATGTGCAGTATTATTTCTTGGCCAGCTGCAGTCACTTCCTGAATTATCAGTTGGTGACAACAACTTAAAACAGAAGGAAGAGTCATTACGTTAGTTCGAATTTTGCTTTGGTGCCAGACTTTGGTACAACTTCTATTGATCTAAATGGGGCGGGCATAGCAAGTTCCACTATAACTCATCATATCTGTGTTGTTTCACCTTTGACTGAAAAATGCTCCCACGAAATAAAAAAAACACATTACGTGCCGTTGAGTGATGTTTTTATTTTTGTTATTCAGCTAAAGTTATCACCACGATGTTCATCTCTCGACTTTGGTGGAGAAAAGCTCCAGTTCTCAGCCTTGTTGACAATTGAAAATATGCAAGCTATATGATGAAATGTACATCAACCAATACATCAAACGTTAGGTAGTTGCCATCCAGGGTAATAACCTGTTAAAAAGACAGGTCAAAAAATGAGGGGACAGAGATGCCATTCACCTCAATGGTAGCCGAACTGAAAGCTTTCGCTCTTGGCACCAATATGCGTATGCGTGCTTACACAGTGGCTTAATAACTCTTCCTTCTCTTTTAGTTTCCTTGTAAGACTCCAGGAAACAGCCCAACACACAACCTCCGTAAAACCAAAATGTTTAGTTTTTACGCTTCTGTTCACGTACAAATTAAACAAATGTGATATAATGTGTTAATGAGTGAGCTTTAGTGGTACAGGTAGGCAGATTTTGTTACCTTTTGACAGAGCCAGACTAGCAGTTTCCAGTGCTAAGCTTAGCTAATTGGCTGCAAGTGGTAGCTTTGTATTAATCATATAGACATGCGAACGGTATCAGTCTTCCATTCAACTCTTGGCAAAAAGGTGAATAAGTGAATTTCCCAAAATGTCCAATTATCCATTTAATTATAACCTATATAATAAACTGTTATTTAAAAAGCTGTAGTAAGTGAAAGTGGTACATTTATTCAGCTGTAGTTAATTAAAGTTAATTCTGTGTCTTGGCCAAACAGCAAAAACAAGACGTCTTGGTTGGTGCTTGGTCAATATGCTCACCCTGTGCATGCCACCGTCTGTACATTTTATTCGAAGATGGTTTTGTGAAAGAACACCATTTGTCATCATTTTTGATGACAAATGTGTGAGTGGAGTTTCTTTTTGCTGTTCATAAAAGACCAACAGAGAGGAAAGTGTTTTTGTATGCCTTACGCTCATTTCAGACAGGTAGCTAGCATGGCGGTTATCAAGTGTAAATAACAGACAGCTGGTGAACAGAGGTTGTTGATCTCCCAGTCAAACCTTTAAGCGCTGTTTAAGCATCATTGTTTCAAGCTTATAACTGTAAGAGCTCTAAATTGAGACCTCCAGAGCTGTGAAGGAGTCTATCCTGTCAGTCTGAGAAGCTAGTGTAAGCGTTAACTCATGCTGCTACAGTGCAGAGCTGTTAGCATTAGAGGTTGTCAGAAGTTGCCACTTCTGAATGTCGTGATTATATTTTTGAATAAGAATTATTGATTGATGTCATTTATGTCAGTACCAATGATGTAATATCTTAATAAATGTGAGCTTAATTGCTCCATTCATCTATAGAAAACTAGGACGACAACTATTAATGTAGAAACAAGTTTCTGATTGTTAAATACTATAGACCACAAATAAAGACCTGTAGTATCATTTATAGGAAATAATTGCAATTTAAATGGCAACATTGGAGTTAATTTCAGTAACTCAAACACCTAACTTAAGATATCCTTTTTACCAACTGAGCTCAACTTAAAATGATTCAGCATTTAGGCTCACACAAATGTTTGTTTTTCTGTTTCATAGCAGCACATTCAAAGAATGGTTTTCCGTATTTTTTCGGGACGACACTGTACAATTGAATTTCTTCGAAGCATGCTGAGACCTTTAGACTCGCTGCTTGCAACTAAAGATAGGATATATTATATTACAGATATGCAAATGGTGAAAGCAGCTCATCAAGAACGTTTTGGGCGTTTTGGAGCTTGCCTATTAAACTCTCAAAGTGAGGTTCTTGGCCACAGCACAGGAAAGTAAAACAGCAACTAGAGTGGAACAAAACAACTTTCAACAAACAAGAATTGGTTTTTTTCATTGCAGACTGGCTGTGATCATAGTTTCCCTTTTCCGTGCCTGTGACAGTATCATTGATGTTATCTTAACCTTTCAAGGTAGATGGCACATCAGAAAGAGTTGGCACTATGTCCAACTGAGTGGGAGGACACTACACTTCCTTCATCAGTGTGACGAGTTACAATTTGTAGCTTTAAGTTGGTTTCTTGTGATATTGATTAGATGCTGATTTGGTGATTTTGCCCTTTCTGTGTCATTGCTTGTGTGTCCCGCTGCACTCCTGCTCTTAACTGTCAATCAGCACTTGACTCAAACCGCATTGTGTGGCATAATACAATGTAGTAACTCCATTACAGCTTATTATATTGTATTTTTAACATTATTTTATTTCCATAAAATACATTTTGCAGGTATCATCTACGACGAGCCCTTCGCAAAGTAGCCAATATTCTCTTCCTAACGAGGCAGGATTGTGGTCAAGCTTTCTCCTCATAGACCTCAGTGCAGTATTGTTTTAACAGAGCGAGAAAAACAATGGGGGAGATCCCTCAAGTTTCATTACTAGGTCCTTTCCTCTTCTTACATTTACATTTAGTAATTTAGCAGACACTTTTATCCAAAGCAACTTACACACTCAAACACCCATGGCACAGCTTCGAGAGCAATTTTGGGGTTCAGTATCTTGCTCAAGGATTCTTCGACACATGGCTGGGGGGTGCCGGGATCGAACCGCCGACCTTCCAATTGGTGAACGACTGCTCTTCCACCAACCAGAGCTGCCCCTTCTTATAGTACATGCTTTCATTTGTTATTGGGAGGCATACAAATTTCTCTCTCAGATGTCTGAAAACTATGTCCAATTATATGACTGTAAATCTGAGATTTTTTTTAGCCTTCCCAAGTCAATAACACTTTTTGTTATTTCTGACAATCACATTCATTGATAATGTTAATGAGGGCAGCGAAGTTTGTTGTCTTTAAACAATATCTGAAATCAAATCTGTTATCTGTTGCTGACTTTTAAAAGGTAATTTATTTTTTATTTTGTTCAGCTATTGTAACTCTGTCTACACCTGTTTCCCGCGAAACGTCGGTCTTTATCTCCAGGATGTGTAATATGCTATTTTGGTACATTTCGCTCTGTTCATTTGGTAGCAAATTATCCCATCAATTCCATTGGGGCGTCCTTACGCTGTTTTGACACTTAATTTCATAACTGATTTTTAAGATTTTAATTAAACTAAAAAGAACTGGAAGGCCTGGCCTCTTTTATACTCCTACAAGCTACAGTACAATTTAGGCTCCTCAGGCAATGTCTAGAATTAACACTGAAGGAGGCCAAGTGTTTGTTTTTGGAGCCCCAGAACACCCGACTTGCCAAGTCCATTTAGTCATTTACATAACTTTTAAGAGATGCATTTAATAGGCAGACCTTCTTGTAATTTGGTCTGTGCATATACAGTATATGTTTATTTTTTCCCGCTATTACCCAGAGTTTATGTTACCATTGGCCATTTTATATTCTTAATTTGTTTGCCTACTAAGTGTGTAGTAGTTCGTTTTAATGTGTTTAAAAAATAAAGCTTATCATCATCATAATTATTTCTATTGTTATGGATTTTGGTAGGAAGTATTATAATTACAATATGAAATTATTATTACTGATACTGTATTCCATACACAAAGCTTGTTATTCACATTCCGAAAATAATGGCCACGATGCACTCATAATATCCTGACAAAATTCTTTCAGCAAAACTTGACATGAATAGACATTTTCATTGATGGCCTAATCTATTTTCATATGTCCCATGGGTTTGCATGGTTTGGATCTAATGAGGCCAATATCAGCTACAGTATCACAGCCTGTACCGTCCTCCTGCTAATTGCCGATAATCAGCCACTTATTTCTCCTAAGTGGCAGCTAACGAACTGCAAAAGATGCTACACGCCACATTTAAATATTGAAGGTGCTGTTGCATGAATGGAGTGAGGTATTTAGTGACAGAGAGGGAGGGAAAGAACTGGAAATAGAGAGGCAGTGCATACCATTGTGCTGTTCACATCATACCCATTGCCACTGCTCCTGTGGATGACAACAAAGGAAATGAGACGTTATCAAGTGTTAAGATGGTATGCCATATCTGTGTGGACTCAGTGTGTACGGGAACAGAGGTGCATACAGTCCTATTTACAAATGTAAGTTTGAATTATGGCTGAAGACCTTTAAAACGCCATTTGTCATTCACCTGTTTTGTCTCTGGCTGTTTTTCGAGTTTGCATTCTTATTTTCTATATCATCCTGGTTCACGCACACACAGGTATACCAGTCCCTCTGGTCACAGTCCCCTGCTCTCAGTCTTTGTGTCTATAATGACCATTATCCTGATCTCAGCACTCTCCTGTCCCGCTTCACTGCACCACTCAATAACTGGAGTCGATTAGACCTATTAGACCTGACTGGCTCAGCTGAGCACAGGCTGAATTTCTCATTAAACTGCTTAAGTTTGGCAAGGGCTCTAGTAAGATACACTGCCATTAGCAAACTATAAGTAATAGTGTATCATTTCAGGCTCAAGTCAGTTTTTGGCTCTTACCAAAAAAGATTGTTGTCAGCCAGCCATATTGTGTTCTTGCCAGAACTGTCATTTTAATGGTCAGCATTCATAGACGTGACTTGATCTGGGACTTGCTTTGATAAGACTTTAGATTTTACTTTAGACAAAGCTTGAGACTAGACTTAGACTTGTTTCGACAGGACATGGGAGTTGACTTGAACTTGCTTTGGAAAGACATGAGACTTGATTTGGACTTGCTTTGCCAAGACTTGTGACTTGACCAGGACTTGACTTGATTTCGACTCGATTTGGAATTACGCAAAAGACTTTAAAACAGCTCCAGCTCATTTCCAAAAAAAAAGTGTGTGTCTGAACTCAATCAACACGCATTGGCACCAGTGAGTTCCCCAACAAATATACCAACAATATGCTTATTCTTATCTATCACTTCAGTTCCATTCCGGTTTCATTCCTCTGAGTGAGAAACAACCCCTGGAATGTACAGAAACAGATTGCAGAAGATAAGACTCTTGTTTCTCCCCACAGTTCCTCTGTGTCACTGTCACTGGTATGTTTGGCATGACAACTGTAGTAATGTGTATGAAAACACCCACACATGCCTGTGCAAACACACACCCCCCCCCCACATACACAAATATCTCATTGGGACCATCAGGCTATTGAAGGTCAGTGTTCCCAGCCTAGCCCTTTTTGCTCAACTGCTTCAGCCTTATAATTATATTTGACTACACTTCTCTGCCTCCTCCTCTTCAAACAGACAACGCCCTTCATCAAAAACCACCTATCGAGTCGAACAAGTCTCTGTTGTGTGCTGCTGAAAAGTTATGAATAGCAATTAAAGCCTTCTAAGTCCGGGGGACAGGAACATGAATCAGCCAACAGATTGGAAGCAGCCACTCCAAACAGAAGGAGACTGTTTTATACTGGGTGGCAGTGTTGGTCACGATTACTCATTCATTAGGTGACACTATTCTCAAGCCCTTTAATTCCCTTTAAGTGACAGTATTCAGGAGTGCAAATGGTCAAAGGCAGCTTACAGTATATTTTATAGTATACTGGAGGAAATGGCAACAGAGATTTACTCAAATGTCACTTTTCATATCACGTTTACCCTCACCTGTGGCACCTGGCGCAAAGGGCGACGAGAGTGATGCTGAGGATGAGGAAGACGATTAGGGAGATGATGCCCACCTCTGTGGATGAAAACCAACCCAACATGCCACCCATCCCTACTGGAGCCATTGTCCTAGTGCTCTGTAAAGAATGGCAAAACCACACCAAAAGTGTCAACAAAGTTAGGCGCGCATTGGCAAAGCAAAATTCATCATCATTCATTCATTCATCACCAAAAGTGGGTTGTCGGAAAAGGCTACGTGAAATGCTTACAATCAATTTCTCCATTAGATACAACTGTGATGACGTCCAGTAAACATACAGCATGTCACATATTGAAAGTCCCGCACTTTTCAGATGAACATAATGATACACAATAATAGCAACAACAAAAAGAGTACAGGGTTCATAACTTACGTTGTATGCTGCTCGACTCCGCTGTAGCTCCGTCACTAACTGCTATCAGTCATTCAACTGCCTTTGCTTTCTGTGGATCACAGCAGGCAGGCGACTTTGGGAGGGACTCAGTTCATTGATGTTTTGTCTGTCATGAAGGAGGTGCTGACACAAGCCAATAAAAAGCCCATTGCATTTTGTATGTCATCACTAAATTACATCCACACCTGACATGCCTGCGGCTTCAAGGAATGTTGGAACGTTTTAGGCAAAACTACTTGAACCCCGAAAGATGGTGGTTGATCAAGAGAAAATGCAATAAATCAATACAGGAGATTTTTCAGACTTAGACTGAAAAATCTCCTCCTGTGGGGGAAACCTGAGAGCAGAACCAACCGCTGATGTTAATTCATGTGTGTCCTGTGGCTGCCTGCCAAGGAAAAGCTGATTAGGCAGACACACACACATTCAAGCAACACCTCCCCTATCAACAGTTTACATGACTGCAGACAATTGGCAGATCCTCGCAGGCCAAGGGCAATGTCATACTCCAATCTTTACACATTTTAAATATGCAGTCATTTTTGTTGTTGTATTCCTGAGGTATGAGTTATACAGTATCACATTCTCTGAAACACACTTTTTGTATAGTATTTCTGCTAATAAGGAGGCTATAATTCCATGACCCCATGGTCTTATACTTTATAGTCAGTTACATTTATATTTTTAATTGCACGTTGGCTAGGAGTTGGATATATGCTAAAAACCCAGTAAAAGACATACACAAAAATTCACTGCTGTTGCAAAACACGTTAGCCTCTCCTTCTTGGTCTCTTTACCAAGAGCTCATTGGCTGAAACTAATCAAATCATACTCACGAGGGAGGTATTAGAGAAAAAAGGATCATTGTTCTGATGTAGAGCAGGGTTTGGGTGCCGACCTCTGCACATGGAAGTGAGGACTGAAGTGAGCTGATCACTTTGAAAAGGTCAGGGGTCGAGTCATGAAACTAAGGGATAATGGAAAAGTTAACGTTACCCCCGTAGTGGTGAATTCTATGATGAATGGTTAGTGAGCAAACGAATGAAGCAACCTCGAAAACCCAAAATACCAGCATGTCTACAGGATGTACTTTGTGCGTGGCTGTAGGAGGGTGGCATACCATTGCATGAAATTGCAGTGTGTGTTGATGTCAGCTCTGTGCGTGATTCCAGCCACTCCTGCACGATAACGCTATCAGCCCTGAAGCCTGGGTTTTGATTGTTTGGTCAGCGGAATGACCACATTCAGTGTCAAGGGAGTAGACCAATTCTGAATTTCTCCATTCAATAAATAAACATGTTTGCTCTTTTCCCCCAAAGAAACGGCGTTTTAATATTTTTAGTCAAGTGTGTACAATTATATTTGTATTGACATTAATACATTTTTGTTTGGTGGGTATGAGATTCTGGAAGAATCAAATAACATGACAAATACCATGATATAGAGCGAACAACGACACAGCAAGTAATAGAAATAACATTAGCTAGGTTGGGGGTTAGCAAACTGCCGCTACAGTTGCTGCTGCGAAAAGCTAACAGCCCGAGAGGACGGGACGGTTTTTCCAGCGCCAGCACACCAGCTCCAGACAGCGACACAACTCTCCTGCTACTGTAGCTAACGTCCCAACAACAGCAGATTTTGGCAAACTAAAAAATAAGCTGAATGTCCGTGGGCATGTGATTTAACGTGACCTGACACACAAATCATGGCTGGAATAGTGTTGTGTGGCTCGGTCCGTGCCACTTTGTTTGTTTCCCATTTACAGAGCCAGGGCTGAGTACAAACACCGGAGTTTTTTCCAAGCACACACACAGAACGCACAGCTAACGGACGGTGAGGATATATTCGCTGAATCTGACAAAAAGATGTGTACTGGATTAGAATTGCATACCCCACCTTTACCAAAAGCAAAGACTGTTTATAAAACCTCTGTGGTTCGCCAGGTACAGTTCACCCCAAAATCGTACCTGTAGTGCTATTTATCCATCTAGAGTGTTTCGGTTTGAGTTGCAGAGTTTTGGATATATTGGCCTTGGGACCATGGGACCATATGGCCATTGGCTTTTGGTGCGGAAAGAGCCAAAAAATCCACAGATTTGTTGTGAGCAGTTTCATGTAGGAACTATCGGTGGAAAGAAAAAAGTTCCTACATGAAACTGCTCACAACAAGCCGACTGCCATATATTACAAAAATGCAGGCACCTCTACGGCGGACATCTCCAAAACTCAGCAACTCACAGCAAAACAATCTAGATGGATAAGTAGCACTACAGGTAAGAGGAAAAATATGTATTTTTGATTTTGGGGTGAACTGTCCCTTTAAAAGAATAGTTAGACATTCTGGGAAATATTTGTTTTCTTGCTGAGAATTAGATGAGCAGACTGATGCGACCCTCATGTCCGCCTGTTAAATATGACAGCTAACGTGGCTCTGTCCAAAGAAAACCAAAATCAACCTACCAGCGACTCTTAAGCTCACTAATAAACATGTCATATCTTGTTTGTTCAATCCGTACAAAATCCTTTTGTTTTTGTATTTACCTTTGGACAAACCCAGGCTAGCTGTTCCCGCTGCGTCAAGTCTTTATGTCAAGCTAAGCTAGCCGTCTCCTGGCTCAGATTTGAGAGTGGTCTCGATCTTCTCAACTAACTCTGCAAAAACGTGTATTTCCCAAAATGTAACAAGTCCTTTAATGACATAATTGCTATAAAATAACGTTGTGCAGATGCAGAGACCCAGAAGGGTTAGGCAGAGGAAGAAGTGCACTGATTTACCATGACACACACATCTGAACGCACACACCTCACCACCCCTGACTATTTAAGATTACACACGCATACAAACACGCTCTTTGTTAGCGATGCCACCGACACCAAGTAACGCCCGCACCCATTACTCGTTTAACAGCCCTATTCTGTCATAATCATCTTCTGAAGCCCCGCAGAACAGGCAATCTACAGCTCTCAGCGGTTTTCATTTGTTCCCCTTCTGGGATCTGTATGAGATTTGCTCGGCGGCACACAGCGAAATCAATAGCCACATTTTTACAGCAGGGGGAAAGGAAGCCTACGGGAATCGTGGCCAATTTCAAATATTTGTAACATAATCCTGAGAGCACAATTTGCTGATAGAGGAATGAACCACGCTAACAAATAATCTCTATTTGTGGGCAACTAAATAAAATAATACCCTTTCTGATGCTAGCTGAGTTTAACCCTGCAGAGGAAAGTGGGCCTAGTGCATGAGCACATAAGAATCTGTTACCACTGGTAAAATAACTGATTATAACCTTTTATTTCTCAAATATTTCTCAGGTTTTAGCTCTTCTGTGTTGACTACCATATTTCAAAACATTTCATTGTTCAATTAAATATTTGAGAATTAAGATTAAAATAAAGAAATAGTTTGAAATGTATGGAAACAGTACAAGCTTTTGTCTGGTACTGCACATTCATTCGCTTTCTTTCAGAGAGTTGAATGAGTTCGATGCCACTCTCATCGTCTGCACATTAAATATGAAACTACAGCCAGCGGTCGTTTAATTTAACACAGCTCAAAGACTGGAGACAGGGCGAATCATGTAGTCTGGCCCAGAACAAATGTGAGAGCAAATCACCTACCAGTACCTCGACACGTGTGTTCAGAAAGAACGCAAGGCGAATTTTAGACATGGAGCAATTACATATAAAGTCAATGGACAGATGTGAGAAAAGACACATTCTCCCAGGGTGGCGCAAATTGAGCCGAAGAAGCGGCCGAGCGAAAATGTTGTGCTTATCCCGGGGCTTTATGAATCCACTTCATAAACGCACAGAGACAAGGGGAAAAACGAGAGACTGGAGGAAAACAACAGAACGAACCAGAGTTTCTGGTGAGTTCCGAGTTCAGTCAGAGGCTGAGCTGAATACAAACACAAACTGGCATACCACCACTCACATGGCCAGTGCACATATCGCTGGCTAGCACAAAGCTACCATCTGTACAGTCGGTACATTAGTGGTTTGGAGTACATAAACACAGACGGCACAAATGGCCCAGTGGTCAAATTAATGTAAATAAAGCAAGGCTAAATTTTGAGTTGCTTGCAGTCTGAACACACCGAAGCGCTCAGTAACTAACAGCGGTTGCCTGGGAACCTCAACGAGACTCCAGAGAGTCACTGCGCCCGGCCAAGAAACGATCCAGCACATAAACCCCCCCCCGTAAAACTGCAACGTTTCATTTTTACGCTTCTGTTTTTTCTCCAAATTAAACAAGCAAGATATGACGCGACAAGAGGTGCCGGTAGGTGGATTTTGTTACCTTAGGACGGAGCCATGCTAAGCTAAGCTAACAGACAGATACGAGAGCGGTATCGATCTTCTCGTTCAACTCGGCAAGAACGAGAACGAGAAGAGTTTGGCGAAAATGTTTAACTATTCCTTTCAAATGAGGCCTGAGCTCTGACTCACACTGATACCCGGGCCATCTGGAAACTCAACCGGAGGGTATTGACTTTACCTATCAGAAAATGAAGGTGTGGCTACCATCTTTGTATGGCTGACATACAATATGCATCACCTAACAAAGAACAGGCAAAACCACAGAGACACACTGACAATAACCTGGTTTCCTCCATAAGGACAAACAGGGTCAACAAGATATAGTCGTGTTTAACATTAGTGTCTAAACACCCTGGAATTTATTTCATGGCCTGCTCTAAATATTTGGCATTTGCCAAGGAGCTGCAACTTTTCTCATTTTCTTCTAGATTCTGTTTACGTTATATGTTATCTCATACATGTCGACTTGTTGCATCGTGCTCTATAGTGCTTGGCCTTGCTGAACATCTGGCTGCTGTAAATCTACTAAGTGTCTTTACGTTGAGATAAACCACTCTTTCATCTGCCAATCAAAACCCAATTTAGGAACAATACGTTTGTTCACCACATCTTGAGGGTCTTACGTAATTTGATTGGACAGAGAAATAAAACAAAAACCATGTAGTTGCTGCCTTTTGCCCCTGCAGGGCAGTGTTGTCCTCTATCATCTTTTCCAACCCACACACACACACACACTTCACTGTAACTGGATCTGCTGAGGGATTTTACCCATGTGGAAGACTGTTCTGCCAACTTGTCTCCATGCAGTCTATCCCCCTGCCTCAGTAGTAAAGTAGCCTCTTTGTTCGCCCAAATCCCACTATCTGGCTAGTCCCCTTCGGTGAATGCCATAATCCAGATTTGCTCTTTCACTCCATCTTTCAATGTCGCCGCAGAGAGCCGTTGTGGCCAACACGAATGTCCAATATTGTAAAGCTTGAGAAGCAGGTTTTGGATTAGCAGTGTCCAGAATTGGACATTATACTAATTTTGAATTACGCAGTCGCTTGCTTTCAGATCAATAGATCAAAAGAGCTTGAAAATGCAACCTACTTCCTAAAACTAGGAACAGAAATACATTTAGACACTATTAGGTTTAATCTTGGTATGTTTGAGACCAATATCCCTCATCTTTAGTCTCCTCAGCACAGACTCCGTCATCAGCAGCAATTAAATGGGAGGATGATTCACTGTGGAAAACTTTACTGAGCCATGGTTAGCAAACTACGGAGTCCACAGAGCCAAATGTTTCTCCGCTGAATCAGCAGTTAAACCCTTCGAAATTTCAGATGACCTGTTATTGTACCAGACAAAAGGCTCTTTCAAATTATTTTATTGTTCAAATACTTTAAGAAATCACATTTTTCACAGACAAACTGATTGTCAAACAAAAACATATAAAGATGGCTTTACTTTATTATTAATATTGTTTTGTACATTTAAACTCAACCCCTTTCTCACTCTCTCTCACACACACACACACACACATACATGAACGCACACACACACTTACAAACACTTGTCTCTGTCTTGTTTACCCTGCAGTTTCTTGGTCATGTGCCTCATTGTGATGAGCGCGGTCAGGATGCAACACAGGAACAAGACGGGGAAGGATACACAAGCCCACCACAGCTGCCTCTCTCCGAATACCTCCACCACTGCATCCCTCCGTCTGGCGTAGTCCTGGAAGAGAGCCTCCAGCTGGCACACGGTGCACAGGGACAGAAACAGGTGGAAGATCTGGTGACCCTGACCCACGAAGTCACAGTGGCCCGGGAAGAAACTCTCAGGGATAGGACAGGAGAAGAAGAGGGCGGACAGCATGAAAGAGGCAATATGGAGGGCGTGGAAGGGCAGTGAGGGCTCCTGTGTCCAGGAGACTGTGAACAGGCGATGGGCTACAGGGCTGATGTCCAGCAGGTATGCTAGGGTGGTGGGGATCAGCTGGCAGATTTTACGCCGCAATGGATAGGGCCGCCGGTACCTGGACTTAGCGAAACAGCAGCCTGCACAGGAGAGCCACCCAAAGAAGGCAGCGCCAGGAAGAAACAACAGCCCAATGCAGCTTTCTCTCCACTCTGGATCTGACGCGTAGAAATAATGGCCAAGTGAGCAACCATACTGATACACAGCTACACCCACATAGTCCATGAAGAAGAAGAAGTAGTGTGCATGTTCAGAGTGAGACTGCAAGAGGTGAGCTGCCACACTGAAGAACAGATAAATGAAGGAAGACACCAGGAAGATACTCAGAGGTAGAGAGGCTGCGTCCAAGGTGTACCCCAGGGTGCCTACGTTGGCCCACCAGCGGAGCAGCAGCACAGGACCTGCCAACAAGTGAGTCCACACGTTCAGGGATTCATTGTGTCTCTGGAAGAGGCTGAGGAGGTAGCAGTGCCAGTCCTGCTGGGCGGGACGGTAGCCCGACAGGATGTAGGGCTCTCGGAACAGGCTGGGGACCTGGGAGGCGGCGACGGTGGGGCTCGGTGAAGGTACGATGTCTGAGAAGCGGGGCAGGCGGCGGAGGTGCTTGATGCTCAGGGTCAAGGTGCTGAGCCGCTGCAGAATGTCACCTGACATAGCTGGGTGGAGGAGAAGAAGAAGAGAATGAATACAGACAGAGGAGGAATGCTGGACAGACCACCCTGTGAGACAAAACTGAAAAAAGAGAGAGTAAATTATTGCAGGAGTTGACTTTATATAGGATAGGATGCCAAGTGGAATTTAATGAATATTTGAAAACTGCAAGGTTATTTATTAAGAAAGACCTTATAATGGCTCATAACCTAACAAGAACCCACAATTTGCTTTGATGTGATGCCAGCAAGCATTATCTGGGATGCATTTTTAGAATGCATCAATCTGCACAGTGAATCAGAATGTGTGAATATAAGAATGGAAGATGGAGAGAAAGTGAAGTCTGAGTTCAGTACAATCTGGGGGGGGGGATTAAAATTGAAAGAGAAAGTTAATAAAATGTCTCACAAACTAGCCAGGACCACATGCTGTGAGATTTTGATGGAAAGATTAACAAACGGGGGCTGTTTTGTGAGCCCTGAAATACAGAAGCTGCAATTCTTTTTTTTATGTTTTTAAATTGATGTGCGAGGACCCATGTGCAGCATCACATGTTTTCATTTGACATAATGGTCCAGAATGAACCATTTGGCCTCGTGTTCACCTGCAGTCTCATGGCACATTACGATTCAAAACGTACAGTCAACACAGTAATAACGTACAGCACATGAGAGCATTCTTCGCCAGACATTCTTCTCCATATAAGGTCATGAGCACTGAAAAAGCAGGTATGTAGTCAGACCTGTAACCGTGACCCTCCTGTTATAACATGAACACAAATAATGTAAACTACTGTTTTCACTAAGGAAAATGAGCACCTATGGCCACGCAGCAAGCCACCCATCTGAGGCTAGACTACTACTGAAAACAGCTACAGTATCCCCACCTAATGGGTGAGCCCTGACACCCCCCCCCCTCTATTGTTGTCACACACGAAGATATTCCTCTGACCCTGTATGCCTGCACCTATTTAAGTCTCTGAACTGACTTGACCTTAATGTGCATTTTTTTAGCCCATAAAGAAACAACCAATGATAGAGAATCGAAATGATCTTTTCCTTAATTATATGCGCAGCAGCATCAGTCCTCAGCAGGAAACACACACATCTTCTCACACATCTCATCCTTTAAGTCCACACAGAAGAAACGGCTACGGTAAACGTTTGCGTTTGCAAATAACGCAGGTCGCAGGTGTAGCGCTGTGGAGTTGGTGAAAGGATCGATAAGGAGGAGGAACCCCACCTCACCTGCTTGTGGCGACGCAACACCTGTTGCCCGTCGGGAGTCGCCCGTCTCCACGCGAGGAAAATAAAAGACAGCCTATGTTTTTCTTAACTACACTGCGGGCGTCCCTCCCGTAGAAGGCGCGCCGGCACAGTTAACTACAGCATGTCGCGGCGAAGAGCTATCTGGGAAGCTGCAGGTCGGAAAGGCGCAGAAACACAGCTGACCCAGCAGCCCGGGGAGTTGGGAGTGTGGGCGGGATTCAAAGGACCAGAAACGCCCCGAGGTGCGGTCATTATCAGTCCCCGAAACATTACACTATATTCTTATAATTGACATTCATCGGCGCCCATATACTTTGACGGCGACATGTCAAGTGTGTTTTATATCGTTGGTATTTAGGCCTGGGCTACACCTATCATTTCCTAATAGAAACTTGCAGGAGTGCATTGCGTCGTTGTTTGCAATGACCAAAAGTTTGAGAAATGTTGTTGCCAAGAGTCCAAAAACCATAATAACGATGATACACTGTCTGTGGGGTGTGTGTGTCTCCATCTACTGTCCGGCACTATGCTCTGCGTTTATGTTCACAACTAAGCTGGGGAACGTTCAGGCAGTTGCGCATGCGCGCCGCCATTTCCGTTTAAATTAACCTTTTGCAGCGTTTTAACGGGGCTGAACGCGCCCCTGGACTACGGCCTGTGTGCCGTTTGACGTCAGCAGCGCACCTCATTACATGCCGACGAACACGATGTTAGCTATATATATATATATATATATATATATATATATATATATATATACAAAACACAAGGACTATATGAAGATCACCCCAGAATACCTTGAAACCCCTTGATTACACATGGCTTCACGATGGACATAATAAACATATTTTGCAAAATGAATCTGGATCAAAGTGTTTACAGGAATTATTTATTACACAAGAGGTCTGCTTGTAATCAGACTTTTCCAGGAGTTAGTTACTTGAATTATGGACGGAGATTATGCAGTCACATAATGTGTTGCTTCTTAGTTTGGATATTTGGAACTTAATGCAGGCTATAATATGAAAACACCTTATTAGAATAGATTCATATTCTGAATAATATTCAGAATATGAATCTATTCTGTACTTAGGACATCTATTGCATGTCTTTCCGTCCTGGGAGAGGGATCCCTCCTCTGCTGCTCTTCCTGAGGTTTCTGTCATTTTTTTCCCTGTTAAAAGGATTCTTTTTTGGGGTAGTTTTTCCTTATTCCAATCGAGGGTCTAAGGACAGAGGGTGTCGTATGTTGTACAGATTGTAAAGCCCTTTGAGGCATATTTGATTTGTGTTATTGGGCTATACAAATAAAATTGAATGGAATTGAATTGAATTGAAAGTTTTCGTTTAAATTGTAGGCTGTTTGAACATATTTTTTTTTGATGCACTTAGGCTTTTTGTTACCTCGTGTTGTTATAATTGCTTCCATTGTCTTCCTCATATGTACGTCGCTTTGGGTAAAAGCGTCTGCTAAATGACTAAATGTAAATGTGAATGTAAATCATGATGGTCGTGGTATAGCCGTACATAAAAAGATTTAAGAAAATATTCCTTTGGCCACCACATAAAGCAGATGAGAATAAATCAAATGTACATGTGTCTATTGATGGAATTTCTTTTGAATGTTGATTTTTGTACACTTTGTTCAGTTACAGTGTCCTGTACATCAGATCAAACAAGGACAAATTATTCACAGTGAAGCCCTCTCTAAAGCTACGCTGCTAAATGCTTCCGTGAGTGCACATTTTGGAGTTGGTTCTGTGCAAATGAGCACACAATTGAACATACCGTGTACTATACCATGTTTTAAGGACTACAGGGAATTGTAGACAACATTTAAACTTTCTATTTTTTTTAAATTGTGAGTTATTGATATGATACAGCCTACTTTGTTTATTACTACAGCAAGCACCCATCAGCTCTGGATTGTATATATATATATACTGTTCAGTGAGCATTACCGCCACCTTCTGAAATGGAGTGTGGATCAAAATGGCTTACAAAATCGCGCTACAAAAAACAAACCAAAATATATAGCGGGATTTTGTAAGCCATTTTGATCCACACTCCATTTCAGAAGGTGGCGGTAATGCTCACTGAACAGTTGTTTGCCAACCGCCATAAAGAATTGCTAGAAGAAGAATGGGAAGCAGAAGTTCTGGATTGTCTTTTGTGGTTCTGGAAAACCCCCCGTTCAGGTCGCCATCTCCTGGACACATTGACAAACGCTTGGTTAGGGTTAGGTGTGCGTTTTCCGCCTTTTTAACATCCCGCCCCTTCCTGCTCTGTTTTCGCGCGAGTTGTGGAGGGGGGGCGGGGTCTTATGGCGTCACGGTGGTTTCTATTGGACAAGCTGTACGTTTACCCGCCGACTATGCAAAACGTACGCCCCGAGGTGGCCAATCGCGCGCTACGCTTTCCCTGGACCCGGCACGCAGAAGGCGCGAAAAAAACCCCTGCAGTGTGTGGCTGGACTGCAGCAGGGCGCGCCGCGCGAAAGTTTGTGCAACGTTGGAAGAGTTTGAAGAGTAATACATAATCGCTTGCAATGGCAACCGACGTGGTAGACGACCGGGAGATGAGAGAGGCCCAGAGGGATTACCTGGACTTTCTGGACGACGATGTAAGTCTGACTTTTATCCGGTTAAACACGTTGTTGTGTCATGACATGGGAAGCCACGCGCTCACAACAAAAGAACTACCCGGCATTTGATTAGTTTGCAAGAAAAAAAAAATCGCTGTTGGCAGTTAAATGACGTTAGTTGGTGCAGCGGCTAAGTCCGGTCTGAGTCTAGCTGTTTGAGTTTAGTTAACGTTAGCCGGGAGAGGATGCAACTCCCTTCTTAAGCCCAGTGAAAGCCTAATCAAATAGTCCTGTCCGTTTTCTGCAGCAAGACCAGGGGGTTTACCAAAGCAAAGTCCGGGACATGATCAGCGAGAATAAAGCTCGACTCCTCGTCAACATCAACGACCTGAGGAGACGCAACGAAGCCCGGGCCGCAAAGTAAGGAAGGGAGGGCGCTCATTGTGTGTGGGTGTGTGTGTGTGGAAGCTGCTGCTGTGTACAGCCATCTTTGTGAGGACCAGTTTACGTTTCAGACCTTGGGAGGGAGGACATTTTTGGAAAGTGAGGACATTTTGGCCGGTGCTCACTTTTCAAGAGACCTTCAAGGGGCTGTTTGAGGGTTAAGACTTGGTTTTAGGGTCAGGGTTAGAATTAGGGTTAAGGTAAGGGGCTGGGAATGCATTATGTCAATGAAAGTCCTCACAATAATAGCTGTACATACGTGTGTGTGTGTGTGTGTGTGTCCAGGGCTTGATCACTTGGGCGACTTTGTGAAAACTCTTGGTTAAAGAGCTGTGAGCTGCTGTGAACACCTGGCACCATGTGTCCAGCGGTTTCGGTCCTGGTCTTGTCACCCATACTAATTAATTTGCGTAGAATACTTGTCTGTTGAACCAGGGTTTACACGTTATAAAGCGAGACTACAGTAAATAGATAGCACATCCTTTGACAAACTTTAAAAACTCGATTCCTCACAAACAAAACCTTTCAGGTCAACACACTCAGGAGTTTTCCTGCTACGGACTTGCTTGCCCTGGTATGACCAGTATTCTTGGTTAGCGTTTGCGTGTATGCTCGATTTTTGGCATGTATCTGATTTTACTGCCGCCAGTTTGTGGTGTGAGTGAAGAGGATGCAGAGGACAGGGTTAGATGGAGGCGCACGATTCGCTGTGGCGACCCCTGAAAGGGAGCAGCCCAAAGGAAAAGAAGAAGAAGTTTGTGACGTCATGACGCTACTTGTGCGCCACATTTGACCTGTGACATTGTCCCGTTATTGTCACGTATGGCTACAGTGGCTGTTGTTTCAGCATAGGTTTTGAATCAAAAAAGTTTAGCTCTAGAGACAGTATGGCGCAATAGGAGCGTGACATTGAAGCTCATACGTTTCACCGCACTAACCGTGGCTTAGTGTTATTGTTGTAGAGGCCAGTGGAACCAACTGACTGTGACTTTCAGTGTCTTGGTGTGTTGTTAGTCCCCCGTGTGACGAAAAGAAAAGAGAACAAAGCCAGAGTAAAAGTAAAAGCCACAATTACGCCCGTGACCGAAATGTTTTCGCGTTGCTGCCAGACTGATGAGCAACGCCTTCGAGGAGCTGCTGGCGTTCCAGCGGGCTCTGAAGGACCTGGTGGCCTCGGTGGACGCCACCTACGCCAAGCAGTACGAGGAGTTCTACATCGGCCTGGAGGGCAGCTTCGGCTCCAAGCACGTCACGCCGCGAACCCTGACCTCCCGCCTGCTGGGCAGCATGGTGTGCGTGGAGGGCATCATCACCAAGTGTGAGTTGACGGTTTGTTTACCCCCCCACACACCTTTCATTTCTGCTCTGCTGATCACTGCTTGTCTTGTTCCCTTTCAAGGTAACTTAAAGTACATCACTTCCCTCTTCGCGTTCTCCTGCAGGTTCTCTGGTGCGCCCTAAAGTAGTGCGCAGCGTCCACTACTGCCCGGCCACCAAGAAGACAATGGAAAGGAAGTACACTGACATGACCTCGCTGGATGCCTTCCCTTCCAGCGCTATCTACCCCACCAAGGTAGGTATGCTTAGAGGAGCCCAGATGTTTCTTTTGTACATTTCAGGTACTTAAATGGCACTATTTCCCAGATTAATGATTAGTGATGTTCTTACTTTGACTTTACTACCTCCCCTTTCCCCCCCCCCCCCCCGTCTCTCTGGACAGGATGAGGAGAACAACCCTCTGGAGACCGAGTTTGGTCTCTCCATCTACAAGGACCACCAGACCATCACGGTGCAGGAGATGCCAGAGAAAGCGCCCGCTGGCCAGCTGCCGCGCTCTGTGGACATCATCCTGGACAACGACCTGGTGGACGTGGTCAAACCCGGAGACAGGGTGCAGGTCATCGGAACATACCGCTGCCTGCCTGGCAAGAAGGGAGGGTTCACCTCTGGCACGTTCAGGTGAGATGGGATCCACTCTGTACTGGAGCTTGTATCCAAACTGCTAGAGCTGCTGAGTTTCCGCTTCTTCTTTTATTATTAATGTCCCACCCTTTTCTTCTCAGGACCATCATGATAGCCTGCCACGTCAAACAGATGAGCAAGGAAGTGTCCCCCTGCTTCTCAGCGGACGATGTAGCCAAGATCCGAGACTTTAGCCGGACTCGCTCCATAGTAAGGCTCCAGTCTTTCTGCCTGCTTGCTTCCAGCTGTTCAAGCTCGTGAAACTCGACCCTGGAGCTAAATCAGGAAATCAATTCTCTCTTTTCTGTCTTTTACTTAGGATGTGTTCGATCAGCTGGCTCGCTCCCTGGCTCCCAGTATCCACGGCCACGAGTACATAAAGAAGGCTATCCTGTGCATGTTGCTGGGCGGTGTGGAGAAGGTGCTGGAAAATGGATCTC
The DNA here is from genome assembly GCA_011952105.1 of Coreoperca whiteheadi. NCBI lineage: Eukaryota > Metazoa > Chordata > Actinopteri > Centrarchiformes > Sinipercidae > Coreoperca > Coreoperca whiteheadi. The sequence continues at coordinate 6,500,609 of CM022481.1, forward strand.
GCATCCGAGGAGACATCAACATCCTGCTCATCGGTACCAGAGTTTTCCCTGCTAACGCACTCATTCGCGCCAGGAACCTCGAATTTCACAAGTCTTTTGGTCTTTGCCCTGATAATCTGTCTGCTGCATTATCCCCGATTTGTTTGGGAGATGGTGGTTTATAGCGGATATCTCTCATCGTGCCTTCCTCGTCACCAGGTGATCCATCAGTGGCAAAGTCCCAGCTGCTGCGTTACGTGCTTCACACAGCACCCAGAGCCATCCCCACCACTGGACGAGGCTCGTCCGGAGTGGGTCTGACTGCCGCAGTCACCACTGACCAGGAGACGGGTACGGCGCATGAAAGCACTGGCACGCAGCCGTCGATCTTCACCTTTCTGGCATTTACTGTAGCTCAGGCGTCAGTTTTCAGTGATTTTTATTTTGAATAAGTCCCCTCACCAGCCACCGATTTCCTTCTCCCCAAGGCGAGCGTCGCCTGGAGGCGGGCGCCATGGTGCTGGCCGACCGCGGCGTGGTGTGCATTGACGAGTTCGACAAAATGTCCGACATGGACCGCACGGCCATCCACGAGGTGATGGAGCAGGGCCGTGTCACCATCGCCAAGGCTGGCATCCACGCCCGCCTCAATGCCCGCTGCTCCGTGCTGGCGGCTGCCAACCCCGTCTACGGCAGGGTGCGTAACTAATGAGAACTGGTTTGACCTTTCAGCCATACACGTGCCATGTTTAACTTTGAGCTGATATACATTTTGTCCTCTCTAAATGTTAATCCTGCTCTTTTTTTTTTACAGTACAACCAGTATAAAACCCCCATGGAGAACATCGGCCTCCAGGACTCCCTGCTGTCGCGTTTTGACCTCCTGTTCATCGTGCTGGATCAGATGGACCCGGAGCAGGACCGCGAGATCTCCGATCACGTGCTGAGGATGCACCGCTACCGTGACCCCCGTGAGCAGGAGGGAGCAGGTACGGCGCACCAGGACCACTTAAAACTGTAGTCTGCGTAATAAGTTTGTATTCGCTTTTAATGCCTTTTTGGAAGCGTTATGTAGTCATGGGTTCCTATAAATGATCAAGCCGGTCAAAAAGATTCCAAATAGAAGTAAGAAAGAAGAGCAAAAGGAGCGACACAATCCATGAATACTAGCTTCTTTGGGTTTGCACTATCACTACATTTTGTTTTGTTTTTTAAATGACTAAGCCTCAGAATATCCCATCGGTAGGGTTCTTATATCCGTGGAGCACGGACACTCTTCTCTACCCATTCATATACATTATGTATGTTTACTGTGCGATTTTAAAAACCTGTGGGCAAAAACAAACTCTGATTTACATAAAACTAGTTTCTTTTTCATAAAAACGGTCATAGAAGATACAGATTGCTTTGGGTGCGATGGCGTCCTGCTGCACAACATACTGTCTTTTGATTTAAGTACAATTTGCTGCTAATACTTCTGTACTCCTACTTAACTCATATTTTTAGTGCAGACTTTTGCTTAAGTAAAGGATCTGAATACTTCTTCCACCTCTGCTGAAAAGAACAATGTCTGACATGCCTCGCTAACACATGTCGTAACTTGATCTTTAACATTTCTTTTTTGTTTATTTAGCAAGCCATTGCAGGTTTCCAAGCGTTCTCGCTATGTATTTGAGTTCTCACGTCGGCCTTTTTGCTCTTTAGTTCAAGCCGGCACCCCGAAACCAGCCAAGCCACAGCGGGAGGAGGAGCCCATGGATGCCACATCACAGGCTGAGGACACTGAGCTCTCTGCAGAGAGGTGGGTGCTGGATTCAAACCGCTTGAAATATCAGATTATATTTTAGATCATTCGTCATGATCGGTGCTGCTATCGCTTACAACAGAGTGATTTTATAGGGGCTGGAACCGAGGTAAATCATTTCAAGGATGAGGTAGACTTAAGGCGACGTTAACTTAACTTTCAGCAAATAACTCCGGTGCCACGAGACGTCCCGTCTGTGTAACCTCCCGGCAGACGTTACAGTGTGCTGTGGCTTGTGACCAAAGCTCTCCTCGTTTCCTCCACCAGGCTGAAGGAGTTCAAGGCCTCCCTGTTCGCAGTGTTCCAGTCCGCTCACGCTCAGTCGGTGAAGATGAAGACCCTGATGGACGACATCAACAAGGAGCGTCCGAATCGCTTCTCCGAGCCGGAGGTTCGATGTGCTTTGGCTCGCATGCAGGACAGCAACCAGGTCATGGTGGCCGACGACACCATCTTCCTCATCTGAGCGAGGGGGGGGGGGCAAGATGAGACTCTGGACTCTGAAAGAAACAGTGATTTCTATTCAAATGTACTTTTTTGTGTGTTTGTCTCCACCTGATACTGGGCGCCTCGTTTGTATCCATGCATCCTCTGTCTTTCATCTCTCATTTTCTCAATTTGCAGTCTAATGTTTTGCACGCTCACTAAAACCAGCCAGACCGCTGACCTCTGATCTGTGCATGTGCCACCAATAATAATCCAAACAGTTTATTCTTATGATGGATGCGGATCCACTGTGTTGCCGAGCGTCTCACCAACCCGCGTGTTTTGCGGGCAGGACCAGTGCAGTCTCAATCCATTATGCACTTGTTTCTGTTCACTGGTGGTAATGTTACTTTTCTGGTGTCCTTCCTTACCATGTATCAACAGGTTAGTGTAATTTACTGAAGCAGGCAGGCGGGTGTGGCAGCCCAGGACACGTTCCAATTAGCAACGAAATGTGCGTTACTACACCATAATAAGCACCATTATTAAGTCTGTTGTCTGGATTTGTATATAGTTGAAGACACATTGTGAAATAAACTGTAGTTGTGTATTAAAAAAAATAAATAAATAAAAATTTTCTGGGAAACTTGAAATGAATTAACAGCGCTACGATACAGCATGTTACGTTTAACGTCATATGTACGGTATTTACATATTATACATCGTTGGGCAATCACTGCTTGACTCCCAAGTTTGGCAGGCAACCGATCCTGGCTGTATTGGGGGTTTTTTTTGTGATGATTAAAATTTGGTCTGAGATGCTGGGGAACTTTGTGATTTCCCAGAAGAGCTGTTCTCAAAGGATTAAGCCTCTTTCTGCTTCTGTACCAATGTGTTTACCAGAAGCATTACGCCCCCCCCCCCCAATGAATCCAGACCTCACTTTGTGTGGTAGGCAGGTACCACAAAATTAACACACCTCACTGATTTGGAAATCACTGTTGAGCGTCCACATTCTTCTCACACTTCTTTACCCCAAGTTCAACAGGTTTACCCTGATAGTCAGTGGATGTGTCGGACTCTGAGCCCTATCGTGTAACTCAACTGTGGATCTGATCAGTCTAAAGCTTAAGACCAAGAATCGCTCAAGTCGTGCACCAACCCCAGACAAGGAGCCAGCATCCAAGACACGAGGACACGACCTCTCGACACCCACGGCTGACTCATATCGTACCAAAGGCTACAGCCCGCGCCTGTCTCGCATCTTTCCCTTAAGCTAAGACTAGGTTTAGTTTGTTTTACGGCTGGGTTTCACCACCCTGAAACCCGTGGCGACGATTTAAAATGGACAACATATTCAGTTCCTGTTGCGATCGCCGTGACAAGTCTCAAAGATTTCCTCAGGAAGAGCTTGAGAAGTTTGCATTTAGATCATTTTGTCTTAAAGCAATAGTTTAGCATTTTGGGAAATGTACTTTTTTTGCTTTCTAGCGCAGATGAGAAGATAGGTATCTGTCCGGTAAATTTAAGGCCACGGCAAGCAGCTTAGTTTAGCACAAAGACTGCGACAGGGGGAAAGAGTCCGACTACCAGCACTTCTAAAGCTCGCGGATTAACATGTTCTGTCTTGTTTGTCTAATCCCTACAGAAACCAAAGTGTAAAAACGACAAGTTGTGGTTTTACAAAGAATTCTGCTACCTTCAGCGGGAGCCGGGCTAATTGTTACCCCCTCTTTCGAGTCTTTATGCTAAGCTAAGCTAACCGGCTGCTGGCCTTGGCTTCACATTTAACAAACAGATAAATCACTTGGCAGGAAAGCGAATACAGGTAGGCGTGTTTCCCAAAATGTCACCATCACACACAACTACTGCTTTAGGGACCAAAACAAAAAGTCAAATTGTCTCCCCAAACTCCCACCTTACGCAAAAGTTGTTTTTTTTTTCCAACTTTTTTCTGGCCAAGAGGGGGAAACGTGACGCTGCACAACATTCAAACTCCTTTTCCACCGGGTTTCTGAATTAAAGAGTGTGACTTAGTGGTGTATAAATGGGGCAGTTTCTGTTTCTGTTCACATTTACCTTGCTTTTCTTTGCCTGTACTGCTCTCCTTATTAGTCTTTCAGAGTATTCAGTGCTAATTTGATGAGGCATTCCGCCACAGGTCCATACTTAATTAATTATTGTCCTGGAACCCCGAGTTACAAAAGCAGACCAGTACATTTGTCGAGAGAACTGCAGAACCATCAGATGCAGGTCACAACGTATCGTACTACCACGGAAACTCATTGAGGTTTACAGACCGATAAACCAGTGAACTGATGATGTTTGATCCTCCCATGCACTTCCTACAGGGCCTTTATAGTAGGTTCGGTGAGGAAGTCACTGCTAGCTAATTGTTCTGTTACTTTCTTATCAAAAGAAATGCATCAGATGAGGAGAAAGAAAGAACATGGGAAGAAGTGGAAGTGTTTTTCTGTCCTGCTGCCAGTTGCCTCCTTTGATTGCTACCCTAACCACGGCACTAGGGCAAATCAGCTTGGTTGACGTGCGTCCTATGCTTTGTTTTCTCCTCCCCCTTTCATAATCATTTTCTCCTTATGATTGACTATTGATTATTGACATCCGCGCCATGCTTGTGACGAGCAGCTACATAAAGAAATGACCTTGAACTTGACTTGGTATCGCTTGGTAGCGAGTCAAACTTCACCTCTGGAAATAAGGCTGCTCCCTTGCTGTGTAACAGAGCTGACTTAGAACTAAAGTCGGCTTGTCGGAGCACTTCACCCGGGGGAAGTGCTATTTGGCAAAAGGATACAGAAACAGACAGTAAAAATAGATGGAAAGAACTAATGCAACTCTGCTCAATTCGTGTTGAATTCACTTGAAAAGTAAAAACAGGCAGTGACTTCTCAGACTATTTGTTAAAAGTATATAGTAGACGCCCACTGTACATGAAACCTGCAAAGATGGATGGGCAGCTGGTGAGTCCAAATAAAAAAAAGAAATCTTTTTGTTGTTCCACTTATGTCTTCATAGGTTAATTAGACTTATTTAAATGTTTAGGTGGCACACTGCTTACATGCTTTAAATGAAAGGCAGTCTTCTTTAAAGCTGCTGTGGTCACTATTTTTCTATTCACAATGGATCAAATGGCGATGAGTAATGTGAAAGTGGTGACGAAAGTAGTGATGAGCCCACAGAGAGTTATCACCTGCCTCTGCATTTCGACGTTGCTCACCTCGTCCTTTCCAGGCGCGGCAGGCAGCTGTTTCCGGGGGGGTTTGATAAACCCACTGGCCGCTCCCTGCTCAGCGCCAAACAGCGCACAGGCAGAGGTAGCGACTTGGCGGCTGGTGAACACAGAGGAGCAATTGGCAGCTAAAGAGCCAGGTATTTCCCTTGAGAGCTGGCAAAGACCAAAACTAAACAGCTAACCCTGATGATGTCATAAGGGTGATTTTTTTTTCCAGACATTATAAAGCTCTAATCAGAACCACAGAAGAGAATATATAACTGTTACCCTTTTTACCCCCTTGTGACGAGTAACTTTTGTCTAAAATGGGTGCAGTGACCCTTTAAAATAGATCAGTGTGGCGGCCCTCTTGCTTGACAGTGAGGCTGCTCACGTGAATTGCTTAACTGCGATTATTATAAGCTTCAAATGGATGCATACCACACGCCCATCGCCACATTAGATAGCATGTTTTTACAAAATGGAGAAGGCCACCACAGGAGTTTTGCAGACAGTTGGAGCACCAATTTATTACTCCAGTTATCACATGTCTAAATTTATGATTAGCTGTTTTCAAAATGTATCGTTGATCAGTTTCTGCAACTGCCGTGGTTTTAACTCCATGAAAAAGGACATCACGCTTCGTACTGATGATTGTGTGTCAACCTTTATTCTCGAAGTTGAGCACCTTGCTTCAACACCGTTAAACACGTCTCAACACCGTGAAAACTAGAAGACGGTAAAGATAAAGAAATGTGGCAGCTCTCAAGAAAAAGCCCATTTACCGTGTTCGCCAATATATCCCCAGTGGTAGTTAAGTAGCTTTAGTTTCTGGCAGACATTCGTCTTTTTCTTTACACCTTGCCAGCGGTTTCTCTGCTGTCTTTGCTCTCTTTCGTGGCTACTCTCTTTCTCTGTATAACTGCAATACAAGCAGCCACATGACTAGTTACACAGGTACATTTCTTGTAAAATAAAACACATCAAATAATGAAACAGTCACGTTTGACACAATTTGGTGAGCTTCTCTGATCAATTAAAACAAATATTATAGCCAATCATTTTCGTAATTTTAGGCGGACTTCTCCGTTGTCATAGAAACAAAAAGGCTGACATATTAGCGTCAGCTACGGTTACATCAGTTCGTCTATCTATTCTGTATGTGAGGAACATATTGTAGTACAATTTCAATGGTGTCAAACAGCGTGAGCATCTCGTTCTGAAATAATTTCTCTTTACTCCACTATGCATCCAGCACAGCTGTGCTCCAGCTAGAAGGCTCTTACTCATATGATGCATGGAGAGACACAGTTTGCCTTTCGAAGAGCAGTTATGCTGATTTATTACCAGAACCCCAGTCAGCATTTCCTTGACCTACATGCTTTAGTGTGGGTTGGCAGTGTAGTTACTAGTAATGTGTTTTATATGACTCGGAAAAAGTAAAATAAAAAATTCAAAGTTGAGGCAGTTCAGAATTCTGAGTCTCTGTTAGTTTCTTAATAGGATAATGTAACAAAATGATGCCAATAGTTTGTCATGCTTTGCTGGTGGAAAGTTCCCTGTAGTCATGGGGTTGAATTTATTCTGCTTTGAGAAATGGGTCCCGCAGGGGCACCCCGGCAGCTCACCTGATAGAGCGCCTACCATGTAGGCCTTACAGCAGCGTGTCCTTATGTGATAAGAAGCTGCATCAGTGCTTTTTTTTTTCTTTTAGCTCAAAAACACCTCTCTTTTTTTGCCATAAAAGTAAGAAGTAGTGTACTGTTTTCACAGCCACATCAAACAGCTCTAACGGTGGAGGAGCGTGTTCACACCTTTTGACAGGATGCAGCAGTTCAGACATAGGAAGGTGTCACCTGGCTCATCGCACTTTCACACAGGGGAATTATTGCTTTTTCCATGTACTGTTATGACGGGTCACAAGTGGGTCAAGTATGTATGTATGTTTGAAATGTATGTACTGTAATAAGAGAATCCAGGACAATGAGACATTTGCAGACGCGCACAGAGAAAGAAACGGCGACCACAAAGAGACAAAGACATATCAGTGTAACGAGCAATATGTGTATCTTTAAAATCAGTGACAGTCATAGCGGAAATGCACTGCAGAGCTTGCCAGCGCACACCAACACAGTCTGCCTGCATATAAACACAGAGAGAATGTAGACAAACAGATAAACAAGTCTGCAGAGGAGCTCTTCGCAGTTTAAGTTGGGCTCTGCAGGCGATACGGCACAATCATGCTGCTGGTGAGTTGGGCCGCTGTGCTCATCTTAAACTCTTATGACCGGTGATGAGATTGCTTTTTTTAAAAGGGTGATTTAAAGGTTTGTGTGACATAATGGGAAATGTACTGATTTTAGCAATCATGTCTTGTAAACGATAAAGCACTTAAAAAGCCTCTGGCCTGCCGGGTTTTCTCGTGTTTAGGTGTTGAGAGCCTTGCTGGTGCTGGGCCTGGCCACGCTGCTGCACGCCACCAGGAAAGGACAGAGAATGTCGGTGAGCTTGGGGCAGGGAACCAGGCTGAAGGGCAAGACAGTGAGACTGGTCCTGGGTCCCTCAGTGCAGCCTCGGATCAACAGCATGTCTTCCTCAACCATCGCCAACATGTCTCTGTCGCCATGGACGTACAGGTGAGGCATCGCTGAAGTCCATGGGCCCTTAATGTCATTTTTCTTTCTTTGTTTTACTTAGTAGGTGCCAAAACCCACCAGTTTGACATGTGTTTGGTCATTCAGTTAGACGTTTGGACCTTTTAAAGCTTGGAATCCCAATTAGAAATATATTTCCCCCCACCTTCCCTCTCCAGAGACTCCTGTGTGGCATCTCGTTTGCCTAGGCGGATTTCTCATGCTCAGTGCCTGACCTCTGGCTGTCTGAGCCTGCAGGGGGGAGAAGAGGATGCAGCCCTGGAGGCCAAACCTATCTACTACCAGGTCCTGGTCCTCCACAGGTGAGCCCCTGCAGTCTTTTTAAAAACAGCTAGTGATGCAGGGCTTGGCTCTGCTTTTGTTTCTAGTGCACGTGACGGTGCTACAGTCGGAATCAGAATCAGCTTTATTGCCAAGTAAAATTTGTTGCAAACCAATAAACATAGTAGGAACAGAGAATTGAACTTATGTCCATGCTTAAAAAAATAAAGAAAGTTCTTTGAGGTCTTGGGTCAACCTAACAACAAAAGTGAAATGTTATTTAAGGAGCAATTTTCTCTCTTAATCTTGAATCTTGTGCATTTCCTAATGAACCAAGGTGCAAAGGTGGGACACAATCAGGGTGGGCATCATTCAGAAGTGTAAACCAATGGTTAATCAGTTAGGGAAACAAAGGCAGTTACATTTAATGCAAGAGGCTGAGGCACAATATTGTTTCTTTAACTTTTTATGTATACCTACCAGTACAGAAGGAGGTATGGATTAATTGTTTTTCCAAAAAGGTAAATGGGTAAGTGTACTTTTTAGGATGCATAGTTGATAAATCAGTTGGAAAAAGTCATTGTGATTGTGGCTTGAAGTAGTGTGAATATGGAAACCAAAGGAAATCTAGTGTTTCTTATCCAATGTCAAACACTGAAGTTAGACGCTGCACAGCCTCAAGACTTCAAACCGTAATGTTCTGGAACACTACGCACGACAAAAAACCTCATACACTTTGAAATATTTTTCCCATTGCTGAATACATAGGGAAAACGGTAAAAAGGGTTTGGCATTTTTAACAGATGTTGCATTGATTGTAGCGAACTGATTGGAAGCACACTGATTGAATTAGATTAACCTTTGCTTGTTTCTTTCCCCGTCCATTCCTGTCATATCCTCTACAGTCCAATTTTACTTAATTTACTTTAATCTCATAATGGCATCATCTGCGTCTATTCAACCCTCACTAATTTCCCCATCCCACTCCAGAGTCCCAAGGCAAAGGCACAATAACAAAGGAGGGAGGAAGGCAAGGAAAAAGTATGACTTCAGACTGGGGACTGAGGTGATCATAGTGGGCTGTACCTGTGTGAGGCCCAGTGTCGTACCACAGCAGTAACACACAGGAGACGAAAGGTTAGCAAGTCTGTCAGCACACTATGTCGTTTCCATCACTTTCTGTCTTAAACCTGTATTAAGCAATATTTTTTCAATTATCACTGACTCAAATGACTCTGTGTAATGTGAAATGGCCTTTTTATTTTGGACTGTTGTGTCTAATTAGTGCTTGCATATCCCTGCGGGTTAGCCATTAGCTCGCCGCTTGCGGTAGTTACCAACAAGCCCTGCGGTTTTTATTATTACACGCATTCATAAAGCATATCAAGTTTTATTATTATGATTGTTTTTACATTATATCATTGTTGGGCATTTGATTTCATTTTATTTTTGTAGTATTTTTAATTATCTGATTGTATAGTACTTTGCAACTTTGTTTTGAAAAGTGCCATATAAATAAGGTTTATTATTATTCAATTGAACACATTTACTATTTTCTCCAGACAACTCAGTCATGAAATGGGTGTTGTTGCAAATCTATATTTGCATATGCTATGGTACAATTCTGTTTTGGGGTGTGTATGTTTTTATATTTTGTCTTATTTTATTTCTCTTATGTTTCATAGTTTTTAACTCACATTTTATAATAACCCTGGTCTTATTTTATTGTAAACAATATCAAAATGCTTTATTAAAGTTTATATCCTAACTGTGATGTCACATAGATTTTTTATTGAGTATTTTATTTCTCAAAAGGCATTGATGTTGGGAAATTTAAATGCGATGACTATGATATGTCCTAATTTTCTTCCTGTAAAAGTTTACACTATATATGTTCACGTGTTTAACTTTAAATCATGCTAATAGGCTACGTACTTATGGAATGTATAATGGTCTAATTATAATGTTTAATGGATGTGACTGACTGAGCAAAGAATAGTTCTCAATAGGGAACCAGCGTGTACAGTTTAGTTTCCTTCATAGACACCTGATACTCTCTGATGGTCAGTTCTGAGGTCTTCTTAGGACAATATTAAAGGTGCTATTGATAACACTGATAACATCCAGCCACTAGATGACACACTCCCCCTCCCCGCTTCCATTCCATTCCAGTGGTTGCACATTTCATGGTTAAGTGAAGTGAGACCGAGTGAGACTCAGACAGACTCAGTCCCGTCAAGTGATTAATCTTTCGTGATGGAGTGATGAATTCCTTTTGCAACATATAGCTATATGCGCTATATTCGCTAGCTACCATGCAGTGTTGACCTAACATTAGTCTAAGTGTTTTCTTGCTGAAGCAACAATGGCTACAGGGAGGAAGGACGGCTGTAGGATCAGGTCAATATTTTCACGTTTTTATACTAACATGAGTACCGTAGCATTTGGGCTCAACGCAGCTGGCTACATGGCCAGCTAGCCACAACTACCTCAGCAAAGTGTCTCGTGAAAGGGCTAACGGTAGACTGCTATATGCGATGACACCCTCAGTAACAGTCACGTTTTGTGTCTAAATACCATAATGAGCAGATTTGCAGCAGTTCTGAACGTTATTGTACCTTCAACATGACACATTGGTAATATATTGGGACCTTTCCATAAGCTGACCCGTTTGCCACTGGTCCCGTTCGGTCAATCAACTGGCCCCCGCGTAAACTTGTTACATTGTTTGAGGGAACTATAACGTTAAGGTAACTGGACGCAACTGTCAGTAATGCTAACGTAGTGCCTCAGGGATTGAAGCTGCTATTTTTGTTATTTTGACAATCTAACCGGTGAAAACACATTAGTTAAGGTTGTAAGGCCTATGACTGTAGGTAGTCGTCAATTTTGTTTAAATATGCAGAATTTTAATTTATAGGTTACTGCTGTTCGTACTGTTAAGCTAGCTAATATGTGCCAACGTCAGTGTCGGTTTTTTCCACACTAACTGGCCACTGAAACCACGTGATACCAACGTCGTTATACTTCTGGCTCACGAGCCTTGTTAGAAGCAGGAACCAAACATCAGACATCTCACAGACATGAACAAAACATTCATTTTGGACCCGTCAACATTTTTCAAATGATTAATTCGCAATAAAAGTAAAAGTGTGAAAGTGTGATACTTTTGTTCACTGTGGATGTATAATTATTTTTTTATTCTGTGCTACATAAAAATGTTATCAATATAACCTTTAACTGTAAATTAAAATATATATTAAATAATTGTTTAAACCCGCAAAATGTAGTTCGCAAAACAATTTTTACAGCCTGTGTAGTTTCTGCAGGAATTCATTTTAGGGTACATACTGCCCCAACAACCTCCACCAACATGGTAGGGCAGCCTGTATGTAACCTGAAAGGGACTAGGGAAAGCATTATGTCAATAACTGTCCGTGTTTCTGTGTGTGTGTGTGTACACACACAAGTCCATGCAGAACATTGTACTATCAATCCACAAACGAGAAATGAAGAGAAGTGTGAGTTCAGTCAAGCAGTTTTTACTGACCATGCCAATTAGATACAACCAATCCAACTTTGAAGATAAACAGCGACACACAGTTACAACAAGTACAAACCCCATGTCACGACTCTCCAGTTACAGTGCAAACATTTCAATCAAGTCAGTATGACTCAGCAACTCGAGCAAATTTCCGTCTTTCGGTTTAAACTTACAGGTTTAAATCAACTTGAAAATCATAAACTGACAATCAGAGCACAGTGACACATGCCAAAGGCTGGTTAGCCACAAAACCCCCAAACTCCTCCTTTCAAAACCAAATCCGTCCAAATTCTGATCTACTGTCACTCATTCCTTTGCCTCCTTGTTATTGTTATGCTGCATATATTTACTGTCCTTCATGTAAGCATGTGTGCTTTTGAGTTGTGCTTAATGAATTAAGAGTGCAGTCAGTGCTCTAAATCTAAGAGACTCAAAAGCATGTCACTGATCTACAACTACACTACAGTTAAAGTTTCACAAAGAGGCTGGAAAAGGCAGAATACAGCACAGCATCCTAACCTTTTCAAGGTTTTATTCCCCCCTTTTACTCCCCTAGAGCGCTGTAGAAAGAAACAAAAGGCCAATGCTTCATTTTATATTCATAACAATATGGTTTAGCACACGGACAGACATCCCCAGACAGACCAAGCAATCCCAAAAAACGGCGCAGCGCAGAATTAGCATGAGAGCAGTGGACCTTGGGAAAATCAAGTTTTATTTTTTATTTCAGAAACAGCAGAAGCTTGTGTGTTATGTCGTGTTTATGTGTTCTGACTGGTAAGCGTACTGTGAATCAAAGACTAAAGGAGCTTGGGCCTCTTCTCTTTGACTTGGTTTGTGTGTTTGTATTGGTTGTGATTGACTAGCGCTCCTAAACTACATCAGTGGGTCCACTTTCTTTTCAAGCACATCACACCTTTTTTTTCATGTTTTACTTGGTACTAATTTAGATTATAACTCCCCATTCCATAGTTACAGTCTTTTTGGAAAGAAACTGCCATTGGCTGTGTTGCTGCCAAATTGGTAGCATTTAGTGACAATTTCTGATGCTAAACTTCGCCAACAGCAAGAAAAACACAACCCAATTAGCCATGCTAAACTATCGTGCAGGCAGTTATAAGTTCCTGCTTTCTGACTGAAGAGACTGCAGAAATGAAAAAGCTATGATTTAAATTTTTACCATCTCCTGCCTTGACGCAGTTGTCATTCCTCACCAAACAACAACTCTCATCCTCATTTGAAATTTTCGTTTTGATGCCCCCCTCCACCCACCACCCACTTTCCTTTAGAAAAAAAAAGAAAAAGATTTCTTTTGTAATTTCAACATCAAGAGCTGGCTAAACTTTGTGCAGCTTGTTCAGAATCGTTACAGCATACATCAAATATGAAAACTCGCCTTTTCCCTTTGTTCAAGTTGCTTTTGATTTCCTTTTTTTTTTTTTTTTACCGACTCAAAAAACTCCCAGTCCTGCTCTCTCTCTTTCTTCTTCCCCGGCTCCACTCATCTACCGGCCGGCTTCCTCCTTCATCTCCTTGTTCTTCCTCACTTCTTCCGCGTGTTTGTCCTGCCAGACAAACACAGAGACATAGCAACATTAGACTCATTAGCATTCATGACTATATTAGCATTACTGAGGGAGATGCCAGAAGAACAAGGCGCCGGCTTAACAACGGTTTGATTTGAACAGGGGAATGATACAGAGTGGGGCCAACTTTTCCACCTCGTATACAATGTTAAAATAGAAATACAACCCCGGTTCGTTGATACTGAAGGCTTGCCTCACTTGCACTCAAGAAAACATAAAATTTCAGTGCTGGTTAAAGGAAACGTTTGACATTTTGGAAAATACGCTTAGTTAGATGAGATCAATACCACTGTCACATCTGTAAGGTAAATATGTAGCTGAAGCGGTAACCGTTTAATGTCCTGGACTATTTCTTGGCTGGGACCAGTAGCTAATCTCCTGCAATCTCTGCTGGTTGCTTGGCAACTGGTTCCGCCCAAGAAATAGTAGCCTACACATTATGTTTGTACAGATTGGACAAACAGGACATAACTTAATAAGTGAGCTTTACAAGCGCAGATTTGTTTACATTTGTACAGAGCCCGACCAGATTAGCTGTTTCCCCCTGTTTCCAGTCTGTATGCTAAGCTAAGTTAGCTGGCTGTTGGCATTCAAATATGAAAGTGGTACTAATCTTCTCATCTAACGCTTAGTGTGAAAGCGTTCAAGTGTATTTCCCAAAAGATTGGACTATTCCTTTCAAAATGAGGATACACAACCTAAAGAAATGCATAGAATAGTACACCGAAATAGTTTGACATTGTGGCTAATTCTTTTATTTGCTTTCTTTCCGAGAGTTAGATGAGAAGATTGATACAAATCGCACGTCTTTGTGCTAACTATGGAGCTGGAGCTATGAGGCAATTAGTCTAGCTTAGCATAAAGAATGGAAACAGGTAGTCTGGCTCTGTCCAAAGGTCAAAAATACTGCTACACCTCTAATACTCGCCAATTAAAACCCTGTATCATGTTTTTTTAATCCTTACAGAAACAGAAATGTAAAAACCACAACATGTGGTTTACACTGCTTTCAGTCTTTATGCTAAGCTAAGGAAATCATCTCCCGGCTCTAGCTCTATAATGCACAGATGTGAAAGTGGTGTTGATCTTCTCCTCTAACTAGACAAAGATTCACTGTCTAAAATGTCAACATGTCAGGTGTTGAAATCAGTCAGAATTCAAGAAGAGCAAGGGCTTCAGTCTTAGACTTTTTTTTTTAATTTATTTATTTTTTCGAACATGAGGGAAAAATACAATAATGTTCAAACATTTAAAAAAGAAAAAGTAAAGATGAAAAATAAAAGAACAGAAAACTAAAATTAAAAACACAGCGAAGTATCTTACTTTCCTGTAAAAACATGCTTCTATCTCATGCTTCTATATAAGTAAAACTTATATACTCCTATCCCTTTAATTCTTACTTTCCTTTAAATAACATACATTTTTTCCTTAATCGAATCGAGGGTCTAAGGACTGAGGGTGTCGTATGTTACAGATTGTGAAGCCCTTTGAGGCAAATGTGATTTGTGATACTGGGCTATATAAATAAAATTGAATTGAAAATTGAATTGAATACATATGCCTACGCATACACATATACACATATGTACGCATGTACACATTTGTTTATATAGATGCATACACCCATACATATCTATACCCCTATATCCACATACACATATAACAGGAGAGATATGGTTTTGGGTTTGTGTTCAGTTATTTCTGGTCTTATTTTAAAACCTCCTCCTCTCCTCACGTGTCTTGTGGTTTTGCTTCCTGCCCTTAGATCGCTTTGAGTGTTTTCACCTGTGTTGATTTGGTTCACCTGTGTCTCGTTTTCGCCCCTACCTGAGGGTATTTAGTCTGTGTGTTTTCCCTGTCTCTTTGTCAGTTCGTAAATTGTCGTTGCTGTGTTGGTTCTGTTTGCCTGCCTGGCTACCATTTAGATAATAAATTGCCACTCAAGTCCTCATCCTGCCGCTTCTGTCTGCGTCTGGGTCCTTTCCCTGTTGCTTGTTGCCAACACAAAATATGCTTATCAGTGGTCTTTATGACAGTTATGCATGAGAATAAGAAATGTTAAACCACAAAAGTGACTCAGAAATGAAAGGTACAATGCCAGTAAAGTTTTTTAGTCTATTATAGTGTGAGACCTTAAGTTTGAGCGCTCTGTAAAGGTTAGAAATAATCATATCAACAGGGCCGTACCTTCTCCTGCAGCCTCTCCAGCATTGCGGCCAGCAGGGCCTCCCTGTTCTCCTTGTTGGCCTCCATCTTCTGCTCAAGCTTTTCCTTGGCGTTCTTGATGAAGTTGTTGTTCTCCTCGAAGGCCTTCTGGATCACCTCGCGCTCGTGCTCTCTCTTCTCGGCCAGGTGCTTCAGCAGCTCCGCCTCCTGGCACTGTACGGAGATTGATATAGATAGATATAATTTATTAAGAGCTCAACACTCAAAAGCTAATCTGTATCAACAGGACTGTGTGATTCTATCAGCTTGATTGACAGTGACCAAACAACCCACCAACCGTCATCAGAATCTGATTCAAATGACTCAATTCTGATTGATGCATGGAGGTACGTACATGACATCACCTTTTTCAAACTAAGCCCTGCCCAATTCAAACCAACAATAATGGTACAGAGACAAAAGGAAAAGCTTAAATCTCTAATGTGAAAGAAGCAAAATTGTTTGTCTTTGGCAGGAAATAGTGCTTTCCATGTAGAACCCCATTACTTTTAGTAAGAAGCTGATTGAGAACATAACTTTTCAGGGCCTTTAAGACACTTAATAAACAAATGATTATTAGAGGAAACGTGATGTTGCAGATGTCCTGTGAATGTTCTGTGGACACATTCACTGTGCTATAACCCCCCACCCCCACGATGATTATGAGCCATTTGGAGCGTGTCCTTTCATGATTACCCTCATACTTTCATGTCCCTCTTTTCATCTTCCCACCCTCCCTCTGCTTGTGTCTCCTCCCTTATTTTCCATCAACTCCAACACTCCCTCCCACTTTCCTTTGATCCATTTCCTCCCCTTTTCTCCCGAGTCGATATGCTGCCCATAAAGAGCGATGTCAGATGTTCGACAATGCCCGAATGAGCTAAAAAATAGCTAGGGTTAGGATTAGGGTTACAGTTTAAGGTTAGGGCCTGTCCATTTGGGTTTCTCATGGGTGTGACGATACAAACACCCGAACCCCACTTCCTCCCCTCACCTTCCGCCTCTCCTCGGCAGCCTCCAGCTTCTTCTGGATCTCCTCCAGGGACGGGTCGCGGCGCTGCGGCATGGAGGCGTTGAGCTCTGGCACGCCGTCAAAGGACGGGGGCTTGAGGATGACCTCGAAGGCCTGGCCCGATGCCCTCTTGTTCAGCTCAATTACCTCCACATCTTTGATGGCGCACCAGCCCAGGTCCACCGCATCTGTGGTGTTGGATGGTGGCCATGTGTAGATTATTTATTTACTATGGAATTTTGTCACAGGAGGGAAACTCACTGGTACACATCATCAATAAGTGATTTTTGGTGCATCATGTGCTTTGTGGTTTACTGACATTACTTCTACACGTCTCTTTAGTTGAACAAATTCCTACATTTCCCAGAATGACTAGTGCCTATATTGGCCATAATGCAGTGTATTTGCCCATGTATGATTGTGTGCGTGAAAGGCATTTATTTTTACCTTCTGCCTTGTATGTAGGTTTTTCTGGAGTCTGTGGGTTCAGGCAGGCACAGAACAGAGACACCAGGGGGAGCTCTTTGACCTTCTCTTTGTAGGCTGAGGAAACACGCACACACACACATACACACACACACACACACACATGCGCACGTGCATTTTTGTACTGTTATGCTTGACATTGTGTTGACTAACTAAATAATGAGCAACCATTCAAGGACTGAGGATTCTTCTTTTCAGTGGCAGTGACTAGTCATTCTCATTATGTTATTATAACAGTCATACTAACGACAAGATACATGGTTCAGATAATAAAACTGCCCTCTTGTTATTATTCCCACAATGGAATCATCAGCAGTATGTACAGTAAAGGACAGGGGAGCTGTGAGGTGTACGACTTTCTGCTGTGGCTGCATTATTTACCTGCCAGAGTCATCATCTCACTGCGTATGTAACTCTTCAGGGATGCTGAAGATCCTTCTCAGTCTGTCAAAGAAAGACATGCAGAGACAGAGGAAGAGTTAGAGGGGAAGGATTGAATGAAGCCGCTTCAAAGGTCAAATAATGAATGTGAGAAGCAGTGGCTAAGCAGAGAATTAACAAGACTGCAAACTGCAGAGCACTGTGTAAGAGTGTAAGCGCCTCCCATTAAGGTTTAATTCAGCCAATGAGAGAACAGCTCTGTCTTAAAGAATATATGTGGGCCTAAATAGAGGGTAATTCTTGCCAAGAATAACTTTTAGTTTGAATACCTCCACAGGCTGGGAAAAATCAAACCAGGGAAGTAAACAAGAAAGAATAAATAAAAAGACACCATCACACACATAATTTCATATAACATTTTAACCCGAGGTCCTCATCATACATCATTGTCCCGTTCACATGTGAGCCAAAAACAATGGCCCATCCCTCCTTTAATAGATTTCAACATACAAAGTTGACACATAAGTGCTTTAAAGCTCCTTCAGTGGAAAATTGCATTCTTTTTTTACCCTCAAAACTGTTATATATTGCTGATCTGTGATGCTATGTCCACTCTTAGTGTCAGTGATTTCTTGTGTTTCCCAAAATGCCACTGGCAAACCTTTCTGCTTAAAGATGCCCTCCAGAAAATGTTTGAAGCATAGACTGTAGAAAACCTGGACATAGTGCCTGTGACGTCACCCATAGGTTACTGAAGAGCTGTTGTGAAGCCGGCTCCGGCCGACGCCATCTTGGCAGTCCCTGACTCCGGCTAATCCAAAAATGGGCAAAGAGGTGGAGCTGAGCCCCCAGAATGAAGCCCGGTTGATGAAACCACCTAGCGGCTAGCCACCCGAGAGGGCACCCACCTGTCACTCAAAGTGGCCCGCCTTTAATTATGCATATAACTTTAAGCGTTGATATCACTGAAATGGGTGAGTTATATAAAAAAAAATACACCCCCGTACTGGTGTCATTAACGGGGAAACATGTTTATTTCTGCTGTAAAGTTGGGCATTTTAACAAGGTTAAGTGGGGATCGACTCACTTTTGGAGCCAGCCTCAAGTGGCCATTCGAGGAACTGCAGTTTTTGGCACTTGACTTGACTTTTCAGCCCCAGAGGTTGCTGTTAGCCGGTTTCTTAAACTGCACTGTAACTTTTACTCTCCTGTTTAATCTTGTTGTATCTTAACTCTTTTTTAAATGTTTTTAAATGTCTTTAATATTGCCTTATATTGCTTTTATGTTTTATGTAAAGCACTTTGAATTGCCTTGTTGTCGAAATGTGCCATACAAAAAAACCTGCCTTGCCTTACCGCTTGGTTTGAAGACATATAAGAACGCAAAATTTGTGTCTGATGTGTTTTCTTTTCCACAAAAAATTTAAATTACCTCTTAAAAACGTCTTAAAGTTACATCTTTTTATTGTCCCTCAAGCCATCCAAATCTATGCTAATGCAAATATTGTTCATTTAAAAAGTTTAACTACTACACGCAAAAGATGTTTCCTGCTTCAACAGGCAAGTTTCCATCCAAATTTAGCGCAAAATTTTAAGGTTTCCAGAAAATTGGCACAAGAAAATGCAAATGTACATGTGTTTCCATCCACTGCTATTATATGATAAGGACTTGATTCATCGAGATAAACGGTTGGTGGTGCTAATTCGCGAAGGGTCCAACGGCAGTCCTCCTTCCTGAGGCCCCTACTTCTGGGAGCCAAAGGGATTTGAGCATGAGTAGTAGGGTTCATTTAGTTATGCTATAGCTGGTCACTGATTGTGCATGTATTGCTTTATGATATTCAGATATTAATGAATTAATGATTTATTTATGTTACATCCTCCGACCAGCAGGGGCAACGATACTGGCATGAGAGGGGCCTGAGGAGAGAGATCTGAGGGGATGCAGTTGGACCCTCTTGGCTAATTCTCCAGTCAAGTGCCATTAAGCCATTACATAAGAAGAGGGCACGACGAGATAATGTCATTAAAAGAACGCCAGTCAAACAGACCAAAACCATGTGGAAAACATCGCTCTGCACAGGTCCGCTATTTACCTTCCCTTTGGTGGAAGCTTGAGTGACTGATAAGTCACATGCTTCATGCTACCTGTGATGTCGTGTTTATCCCGTTTGTCTGGGCACACGTTAAACTCAGATTTAGGGTGAAAAACGTTCCGCCTTTCCCAGAGAAATGTGAAAACAGCCTTCTAGTCTTCTAGTGTCAAACTCAGCCCATACATCCCTCTGCGCAGGGAAGCTCGCACTTCAAAGTGAAGTAATAATTGAGCAAAGCGCATT
The DNA here is from genome assembly GCA_011952105.1 of Coreoperca whiteheadi. Classification (NCBI taxonomy): domain Eukaryota; kingdom Metazoa; phylum Chordata; class Actinopteri; order Centrarchiformes; family Sinipercidae; genus Coreoperca; species Coreoperca whiteheadi. Next base: position 6,520,518 of record CM022481.1, read on the forward strand.
CTGAGTGGAGGGGGACTTGGTTGGAGGTTGTTTTTTTTTTCTCGCTTCCCTGCCCTTTGTGTTGCAGTGATTCACAGCCGTGACACAAGCGGGAGAAGCGCCTGTAAATCATTGAGAAGATGCGTGAAAGGAAGAGGAAAGGATAAATAACACAGCGAGGCATCAACCAGGACACCGGCCTGTTTCACCACCTGCTGAAAATACACTTCAAACCTTCAAACAGCGCTGTGCAACAGTATGTGTTGGGATTAAAGTGAACATGTCTCTGTGGGACTGACTGTGGCCTGTTAATCACATCAAATTGTACTTGTTAATGTTTGACCGGGGAGGGAAAGACGTTCAAGAATAATTCGATGAAATTTAAAAAGAATTCAAACAGTGATTGAATCAAAGTGAATTGTACCAAGAGAGAGAGGCAGCAAACCGTCTCACCAGACCTTCCACCACCTGCTCTCACTCTGCCTGCCTCTCTCTCTCTCTCTCTCCCTGTCAGCCAGTCTCATCAACACTGAATAGATGGACATCTGAGGGATGCTGTATATCGATCACTCTCATGCTACGTAGACATTTGAAAGCGTCTATTTCTGTTTTTGTTCAATGAGTAAGACTTGTACCATTACGGTAATTATAAATAATATTCAACTTGTTCAAGTTAGTAAAAGATGGACAGAACTTTCTGCCTCATCGCTGCTCAGATTTAATCATATCAACAAACACTCAAAGGTCTTGAGCAGGGTTAGCTCATGAATACCTGCTGTCAGCTAATTGGAGAATGTTATCATGTTAGAATCCAGGAGTGCTCTGCACAGTTTGTTGACCTTTTCACAGCTGAGAGCACACACTAATTCAGTCTCGTTTTAATTCTCGGCTCCAGTATCATACACGCTCTCATCACGAGGACACACACTGAGGAGTAATATTAGAGAGTAGGCTTGAACTTCATAAAACTGATTTCCTTACACAGAGTGAGGCACGCCAGTGGTTCCTGGCGTGGGCCTAATTTAATCAAACATCTGTGATGGGACGTGTCTGCCAGAATGCCCAAATATCCCGCCTGCTCTCAACTAACTCCCTTTCATCTTCTAAGAGATGGTTCGAAGTAGATGAAACAACACGTGCGGCAGTCATTGAGGAATGGTAAATACTGTATGCTAAATATCCTGCCTAAAATTCCGCCAAAGACCGAATCCACCACATGCAAAAAAAACAAACTCTACACTTTTTATGTTATGTTTGTTTGCATTGTTGTCCAACACATAGGAGTTACAAATATTTTCCCTGGGGTATATTTTTTTTTAGGTTAAAGAAAACTTACTGGCCAAAAAAAATCTATAGTAAATGCATTTAAAGCTCTTCTGTGCAGCATCTCTCTGCTGGTTGCTTGGCAACCTCATGGTAACAACAAGACTCCGGAGAAGTAACTGCTCCTGCCTGTTGTTTACCAAGAGAAAGTTACGGCACACAATTCCCCATAAAACCACAAAACCACAATTTTTACAGTTTTGTTTGTGGACAGATTAAACAAACAAGATACAACTTGTTAATTAGTGAGCTTCAGATGTGTAGGGGTATTTTTGAACTTTGGCGAGAGCCCAGCCCCTTCTCATTCCCAGGGCGTCAAATACCGGACGCTTTGTCACGCCCCGTGGCGTCATATAAACGTGCACATTGTACCCTTTAGCGTCTGTATTAGACGCACAGGGCTGCCATAAAGCCTTTATGAAATCAGGTGACGTAATATACAGAGCGACAAAAGTTATCGTGGACTTCAAAGTTTAAAGTCACGTCACGTCACTTGACTTACGTGAATTCTGTCCCGTGACGTCCTACTGCCTAACCAAGTGTTTTTTTCCCCTAAACCTAGCCACACTTTTAGGTGACGTTACATCGTTTCTGAAGGCGTCTCCTACTAACGCCGAAAGGTACCTTGTGCGTGTTTATACAACGCCGAGGGGCGCGCCCTGGGAATGAGAACGCGTTCATCAGGCTAACTGTATCTCCCTGCTTCCACTCTTTATGCTAAGCTAAGCTAATCACCTCCTGGCTCTACCTCCATAGTGCTACCCAGCTACTTACTGGGAAAAATAGCTCACTATTGGAAACGTTACATGATTTTGTGAGCAGCGACGGTACCTGAGAGCTACTGGGAAATGTATCAGTATGCGTAACGCTGCTACTCCAGAGAGAGAGAGAAGAGCACTAATGGGACAACCCTCGACAAAGAGAAGGGGAGACGTCTCGTAACAGTGCAGAGCACACGCTCACCTGACCCTCTTCCCAATGTGACGTAGGCACACAAGGACACACGTGCGCATGTATTGACACACGCAACATACAGCACATGTACACATACCTTTACATACACAGCTGAGCGCTCACACACTAATCAGGCAGTAAATGCACCCCTTTGCCACACTGTTGGCACGCACACATGCACACACACACAGCTGCTTCTCATCCTCTGGAACCACCCAGGTTGCAGATCAATGCACTGCTTCCTGCAGGAGTAAGGGTGCTCCTCTCCAAGAGAGAGGGAGAGAAAACAACTTGTAAAGGTCTTGGTATACACGGGCAACATTTGGGTCATGTTGAGGAGACATATACTGACAGTTAAATCACATTGTAGTTTTTCTGACTATTTTATGATGTTCGTGGGATTTTGACCCAGAAGATCACAGTCCGTCGTGTCAGCTGAAGGTAGTATTTCTCCTTTATGGTCTCTAAAAACTGGGCTGATACATAATAATCTGGTTTTCAGAGAGAGGTTTTAGAAGAAATAATTACATGAGTTTGCATTTTCTTTCTTTCTTTCTATTTTTATTTCGAACAAGAACCAACAAAAAACAGGACAAATAATAATAAAGTAAAATATGAACATACAATAATTGTGTCACCACATAACAAACACAACAATGTCCTTGCGTCCGAAAAGGAGCGGGATGAAGCAAAAGCTTTTTATTTACCCACCCCTTATATTTTTAAATAATATAAAACATCGCCAATGACTCGTCTTACTGTCTCCATGTCTGTTTTGCTCTTGTAAATGTTGAAGTAAAAGCTCAACATTTTGGGAAATACACTTATTCACTTTCTTATCGAGAGTCAGATGATAAGATTGATACCACTCTCATGTCTTTTTGCTAAATGTGCAGCGACATCCAGTAGCTGTTTAGCTTAGCTTAGCATAAAGACTGGGGACAGGGGGAAACTGTTAGCTTGGCTCTGTCAGCACGTACATGCTGGTAGAAAAATCTGTCTACCAGCACCTCTAAAGCTTATTTGTTTAATCTCTACACAAACCAAAGAGCAAAAATAACAATTTGGCATTTTATGGGGGGGGTTATATACCAGATACATTTTAGGCTGCGACTAGCTGCCTGGCGACTAGCGGAGACTCCAGTTAGATACTGGTCATGGCCAAGAAACAGTCCAGCACATAACTGCTGTAAAACGATGAATTGTTGTTTTTGCGCTTCGGTTTTTGTACAAATCACTGTAAACCGATCGAGATTGTATTCATACTTACAGTAGTTTTACTTTCTGCAGTTCCAGCAGTCATTTAGCTTGCACAGATATCACGTTTTCTGAACGTGGATGTCTCATTGTCATTTTCCATATACAGTACCGTGCACTGATACCTTCAGTGTTCGAGATGAACCCTGAGTTTCCAAGACATCAAAAGGAAAAAAACAAGGAAAGTATTTTCCTTACTGACTCTGTTTCCATGGCCACAGTATTCGATGTACTACTTATATACATTTTCGTATTCTCACATGAATAATAAACAGAACATTCTGAATATTCCATTTACATTAATACTGAACACCATCTAATTATTTTTACACACCTCTGATTATTCCTTATAATATGCTGAGTGTCATATTTTGGATTTCTTTTAGGAGGAGCAGCTATAGCAGACTCCAGCTTCTCACCAAACTTCCCATACAGTAACCCAGATGCATCAATCGAGAGAATATAAATATTTGTCAAATATAGCCAACAGCACCCATGTATATGTTGACATTTTTATGAGCCATTTGGAGTCAATTGGTTGGTTTTACAGCTTTTTCGGAGATTGCTTTTCCCTTCTTTCTTACCTAATACGTGCACTTAAAAAGACACAATACACACACAATAATAAACCTGGAACGTGGTACAGGTAAAGGTGGATTTTACACAAATTGAGTGAAATTTAGACACTTTCCAGGTTCAAAAGCAGCCAAATATATAAGACAAAGAGGAACTTTTGTAAACTATTTGGCACAATTCGTACCTTTCTCTGTCTTCCTTTCTTTCCTGCTCTGTCTTACACACAGACACACATACACACACACACACACACACCTTTTCGCCACATAAACACATACAAACCCCCTGAATTTCCTCTCCCACGCTCTTTCTCTCTCTGCTTCCCCGTAGCAGACACAAAGCTGCAGCTGCACATATGGAGGATCAATAATAAATGAGACAGCTTACACACCGTACAGTTTGTGGGTACTCCGCGTTCTCGCCCTCTCTCCCTTTTCCTCCTTCTCCTGTCAGCAGGAACCACCGTATCATCAATATCCTCGCCCCATTACACCCAATGCCCTCACTCGCAAGCATACACATGGAGACAACCTTCAGTCATGCAAGTAAAACTTAACCTCGAGACCCCAAAGTGACACAAGTGAAATGAAGATGGGTGCAGCTGTGTGTTTTGTGATGCAGACTTACCCCCCTCTGTCCCTGTTTTCTCTGCTGCTGATGGTGGACTGGCGACTACGGTTACCCCCGTCTCGCTGCACGGATACAGGCGCCGGGCAACAGCATCAGCAACAGCATCAATGCTGCCTCCATGACATCACCTTGGAGACGTCTTATTGGTCTGAGACTCTGCCAGCATCCAAACCTCTCTGCCAATGAGAGGGGAGAGGAAGGATGGGGGGGAGGGCCATCAGCTCTTTGTGTTGTACTGCAGGGTGGGTGGTAGAATCACTGTTTTATTATATGGTGCAGGAGTGTGTGATTTTGTGTGTGTGTGTGTGTGTGTGTGTGTGTGTGTGCGTGTGCATCTCAGCAGGGGGCCCAGCTAGGACGCACGCAAGACATTCAATTATTTAGATCCTAACTGTAAATACAAGAGCAAGTAGAAAACCTTTTGCAGTGTTAAGCACATGCAGTTCATTATATAGAATGTTTGTTAGGACTACAAATACTGGTACATCTACTACTACTGTACTTTTACAGCTACTTTACAACTCCTGCTACTACTATTATTACCAACATTAAAAGCCTTTGTTTTATATTTATCACTACAAACTTATTAGTGTTGGTATTGTGTTTTAGTCTTTAGTCTGAACATCAAAAGAACATCGGGTGCATTATTCCTGGAGTATTACCCCAGGTTTGCTGTTTGATACTTTGAGTAAATACAAATTCATTTGGAAATATGCAACTTTGTATGCTTAAATTCAACTAAGAAATGATTAGATTTTGACACAGGGCCTCACGATCAGGTAATAAGGCAGAATCCATTTCAAGGCCCTTCTCATGCCAGTTGATTTTGTGCTTTAGTTGGTGCCTATTCCCATATACCCAAACAAAGTTATAAAATTACCACAAACCAGTCGGCACACAGTGGACCTGAATCTTTTGGGGGACCTGAAAGTTTGGGGCCCTTGGGCAGTTTCCCATTTTGGTATTCCAGCCTTTGCTCACCGACAAAAGAGTCCTGATTGGCATTCGGGTGATTGAAAAGTCTGAGTGGGGTTGAATTTTATGTTGGACTCTGGACTACTTTGGTTTGCATGTGTTTCTACTCAGAATTTAAAGCAGATATAATCAATATTTTTATATTAACAATGGATCACATAACCACTTTTGGGAATTTTTTCCTCATGTGAATCGAGGGTCTAAGGACAGAGGGTGTCGTATGCTGTACAGATTGTAAAGCCCCTTGAGCCCCTTGTGATTTGTAATATTGGGCTAAACGAATGAAACTGACTTGACTTGATTGTTTGGGATGAGAAAGATGTCACTAGTTGTGATCACCCAACTTGGGTGGCTGTGGCTTGGTGGCAGAGCGGTCACCTGCTCATTGGAAGGTCGGCAGTTCGATCCCCCAGCCATGCGTCAAAGTATCCTTGAGCGAGATACTGAACCCCAAAATGCTCCCGAAGCCTCTCCTTCGGTTTGTGAATTTAAGTCGCTTTGGATAAAAGCATCTGCTAAACTTCTTTCAGCCCACTATGTTGGTTTTCCAGCCCACAACTTTGCTGTTTTGATTCACTCTCCCAGCTCTCATCAACCATCAAAACTCTAAAAACACACTGTACGTTGCTCAGCAGCAATTGGCAGACAGATACAGTTAGTGACAAGCTTTGCATACTTTGCAACATGACAACCTGGTGGATATACAAATCAAGCTCTGAAGCAACATTGAGTTGGTGGAGACCAAAACAGAGCTAAAAGAGAGAGAATGCTGAACTTAGATTCATCAGGTGGCCAGAGATACGACTTCAAATGAAAGCTAATGTTGCTCTGTGTCTGCTGGATGTTTAAATAGAGAAATGTTTGCAAACTTGCTCGCTATATCAACTTAAAAGGTGATAATATGTTCATGTTGTGATTACAGCTTGTTTCCGCTTCCCCCAATTGGCCACAAATCGAGCACGTGGCCACGTAAACGAGCACATACACAGTAGTAGCCCATGTAGACAAGAATCCAAAATATATGGAATACATTTGATAAAATATTGATGAAATATACTGTACATATAATGTAATATACTATAGTGTATTTAAATATAATGATATTATGTACATATGTAATATAACATAGTATTTTTAGAAATAATTAAAAGACTATCTAATACGGAATCGTTATAGTCACAAAACGTAGTCATCTTATGTTCATATAATGTAATATAATCTGAGATTGTGTAATTTTATGTAATAAAACAGAACATATTTAATATTATTTATTATTATTTCATTTTACATATTTAAACACAGTCGCATGCACTCACACATGCGTACTAAGCGCCCACACCACGTCATCGCTCATGGACGAGCCACAGCTGGTTTTGGACAAACCGGGTCTTTTGTGTCCTCAGTGCAGAATTCCCTGATGCTGTTGTACAGATACCACTGATGCATCGCATTAAGGTCAGGTGGTTTCTGTGCAGTGGGCAGGGCTTCGGGTTTAAGGATTCCTTCATTGCAAAGGAGCAAGAAAGGCCCCTCCTTCATGTTGGCAAAGACCATTCCAGGGGCTGTAACGGTTAAGCAGAAGTGGTGGAACTTCGTCATGCCTGGTAGAGGCTGGAAGCTGGGGGTGAGGAAGCTTTGCCAGTCGTGTGTCTTCACAAAGACTTGCTTAGTCTCATCGCCGACCAGCTGGGGGATGTTCACATTGCTCTCTGATGTGCTGGAGCTCATGGAAACTGGCGTATGATGGTGTGCTGGTGTGGCCACCAATTAAAAAATGTAGGGAGTAATAAAGACCCACCATGCAACGCCAAGCCAGGTACCACGGCATGAACTTGTTCTTGTTCTGTCCAGAGCAGTTGTCACAGGGCAGCAGGACGTGTTTCTACCCGAGCCCTGACAAGGGGGAAGAAATGGTGCAGCTACGAGATGACAGTATTGGAGTCCTTGCTGATAAAGTGAGCCTCATCAGTCAACAGGGTGGACTTGGCCCAAGCTTGACACCCAGCATACCAACGGTTGCTCTGCAGCTTGAAACCATGTCCTGGTATGCCTGACACTCCATGCTAACAGTGCAGAGGTGGTGCTCCTGTTTCCTCAGTGTTGCAGACTTCACACAGTCCGGAAGGATGGAGCTGTGGCAGATGGAGCTGTTATTTTTCTGCAGACCCAGCACAAGTCTGTCATGGGTTTCCCAATGACAATGTTGGGGGGTCAACTGCCACCACAGTTTTCAAAATATGCTGGTGGCAGCTGCATGGTGGCCTACACCAATACTTAAGAGCGAGAGGAATACTTAAATAGACTACTTGACATTTTGAAATTGATTAAAAAATTTGAAAATTATAATGAGCACAAAATACAATACATACCATGGTCCTGACTTTTGTATCTCCGCCACACTGATGTCATGGTCTCATCATCATCAAAGTTTGTGATGAACTGCTTGACTCGTTGGATGTCCTCAACGGTCAGCAGCCTTCTGCTCAAAACATGCCCACTGGACATTTTTCTCCTTGGTGCCAGTCCATGTTGCTTACAAAATTTTAGAAGGTTGTTTTGAGATATTCTAGAATAACGTTTAAGAGCGAGAGAATCACGATTCTTTTATTGTTACATTTCATCATACAGGTATACGAGAGTAAAATTCTTGGGTTTTGGCTTCTTGACATTGCAGCAACAACAGCAATAAAAAACAATATAAAGAGCAGTAAAAAGGTTCGAAAAATACCATACAATAATAATAAAGAACATAAATAATGTGGCGTTTGTCTAAAGTGCTGTCTGTGTGTAAATGTGCAAATGTGCATAATGTGCGTGTAGTTGTTTGCGTGTTTATGAGTGTTTGTGTATGCACAACTATGTCTCTGTGTGTGTGTGTGTGTGTTCGTGTCACAGTAAACAATCATAATGCCACTTAGATTAAGTATATGTCATATGCATACCATTTGCAGTTTTCAAAAGTGCTTCTAGAGTATATTTAAAAGTTAACTATGCATGGAGAAACGTGAAGGTTTCCTGGCATATTTGCTCTCCATCAAGGAAGTAGTCCTTTGGTGCCGGCAATCTTGAAGCACACCGTATTCTTGGATAGAGTCATATGGGAGCTGATCTTCCCAAGAACCAGGTGTTTTTCATCTACAAAATGACATAGCATAAAATGGATAATGTAAGTCATCACAAGGGTGGGCCAAATCATGTTGAATGATTGTTGAATGTTAGCCGTCCGAGTCAGACTCTGCGGTCGAGACGCTTTCAGTCTCCGCTCCACTGTCACCTACTAGCGCGGTGAAATAATCCGAAATTAGCTCAGTCCAGCTGTCGCCAGAAGTAACACCTCTAACGAGAATTGAATTTAAAGGTTGAGTGATGTCTTCCTCATGTGAATTTATTTCATCCAGCTAGCTATCTTCCTCCGTCAGCCGTCATTCATCTCATCTGTCAATAAACTTTATTCAGCCTTGTCAATAAACAGGTGTTTTGGGGAAAAACCTTCCGACCTAAAGTTACGTTTAAGAGCTTCAAAATGATACTCATCATTTGAGTTTTACATTGTTGTTGACGTTGTTTTAAAGCTGAGACTTAATGTGTTCAGAAACACATAAAAACCCAAAACAGCCCAAAATTCCATTTTTCAATGTAAAACCGTGTAAAACCATCTGCAAGGCGGTCCACGGCGACCTCCGGCTCATTTTGATCACCAGAATTGTCCCCAGTGTAATGTAACCCCTAAGCCTGCATGCAGTAGAGGTGGCCGTTATCATTTTTGCCCCTGCCTCTTGGAGAGTCTGTGCACACCCCTGCTGTTGCAGTAGTGTATGTTAACTCCTGCAGACTATTTCTAATACTGTTGTTTACTGCAACTGTTGCTGGCGATAGCAACACTACCATTAATATTGGTATGCCACTAGTAATGAAAAACTGACTTTATTTTATCGGAATCCTGTTTCTAAATATCTTGTTAAGGCATTAAAATAACAATATATAATGACAAAATGGCAGGTAAAAATAACCCAGAAAAGGTGGATGGAGGATAGAGGACAAATACTGAAGGAAGGTAAAGGGACATATCTGTTGTTGCCACCCATTGCTCCTGTATTCAGCTCACACAACTAACATGATGTCACCACGCTGTCCACAAGCACACGAGATGAAAGAGCTTACAACACTGGAGGGGAGAGAGGGATATGCATGAGGTCACATTAGGGTGTGTCCTGTTGTCGCTGTCTCCTCTCCTCTCCTCTCTCTCTCTCTCTCTCTCTCTCTCTCTTTCACTCCCCTCCTCTCTCCTCTCCAGCCACCACTGACGGTAAACGCATGTGTGACATTAGACATAACACACATCCTGGAAATGAGATCACCAGAGAGAGAGAGCGAGAGAGAGAGAGAGAGAGAGAGAGAGAGAAAGACAAGAGAGGTAGAGTGAGAGGAGGAGGGGGTGAGGAAAAGAAGGTAGAGGAAATAAGATCAAACAGATTATTTCAGGGATTCTGGGAGAACAAAGATAAAGAGGGAAAAATAAGGAGGGAAGACCAAGTGAAACGGGGGGGGGGCTTACTGGGAACACCCATGGGAGAAGTTGGGAGGAGAGGGTGGATAAAAAAAAAAAAATGCTCAGGGGATGGAGGATGAAGAATCGCATATTTTTCAGAACATGAAAGTAGCTGAGTAGTGGGATGAGAAATGGACAAATGAGGCCCCTCTGTCTAGAAGGAATATGTGTTCAAATCTCTGCAGAGCCACAAAACTGAGGAAAGGAAAGGATTTGGAGGCAGAATAAATGTAAGGAAAACAGATGCAGCTTAACCAGTGGGGTGGTTAGATTGTCTTCCTTATAATCAATTTTAACAATATGTTAAAAGTCCAGATTTCTTTTTGGAAGTATTTTTGGATTTTGAGTCGTGATCGTCAAAGAACCACAGACGCCGATAAAGCTTATACATATGCTTATACAGCTCTTTTTAGCATGCTCAGTCAAAGGTCATATCCTTAAAGCACTCAAGTGCACACACACACACACACACACACACACACACACACACACACACACACACTTGCACACTTGCACATGCCCTTTCTCCTGTGCTGCAAGCCCTCCCGGCCTGTGAAAACATAAACAGTTACAGTAGCTTAGCGGCAGCACCAGAATCCTGATCTAAAGGCTGACATCATCTCTCAGTGTCTCAGAATGAGATCATTCCATCGAATTACTAGCCTTACTCACTCTACTCAAAGTGTGTGTGTGCAGATTGTGAATAAGTTTTCTGAATGTGCCCGTGGATGGACTCAGTGTGTATATGTATGCTTGTGCAGGTGTCCACTGTAGGACAATTAGATTATGGGCAAAATACTGTACAGAGTGATCTAATTGAAGTTGAAGGGCTTTTACGAGCATTGATTCTGACAGCAGGGTCTGGTATCAAGAGGAAACAAAGAAAGTACACCCACTTCTACAGAAAGTGAAGTGTAATCCCTTTCCCCCTGAACTGGAGAAGAGTTTGGATTGGATAGTGCTTCGCTGAGCTAAAACTGGGATAAATGGTTTAGGTCTTTCATAAACAACTGCAAAATAAATCCAGTCTGCATTAAGGCTACATCCACAGAAAGAAAGAGAAACAATGGCATGCTTTAAGTTTAGGGCACAATCACCATGTTTATCTAATTTAGTCCAATTTGATCATAATCCACAAGAATCGCTTTAAAAAAAAAGTGGCCCCACAATATCCAAGTTGAAAGTTGTCTTGACCCCCTTTACTGTGCAGACTTCAGCTTCTGCATGTTACACTTGTCAAAGAACAGCCTGTCTGGAACAGTCTGTTACCATGGGAACAAGGAACTGACAAGTACAGTGAGAAAAAATGGCAATGAATGCCAGGAAAAGTGCATGTCTGCATTTGTGTGTATGTGCACAATCTTGACTATGATTGTCTGACAGTACTTTGTACGTTTCCATGTGTGATTAAAAATGTTTTTTTTTCCTTACATCGGTTATGGGTTACAATGGTCCATACAGGCCACAGGTCACAGGTCTGTAGATGGTTCATCTGTAGATGACAGAGCATTGCCTAATAAAGCAGTTGTGCTCTGGAGCAAGAATACCATGTAATTGTGTCATTAGAAACAGCTTTTAAATAAAAAAAATCAAACAAGAAAATTCATCATGGCAAACCCTGCTATATCTTACACTTTGTATTGTACAACAGATGAAAGGCATAATTTCCCTTTATTTGGTCACAGTTTTAGTCTAGTGGTGATGCCATCTTCTGGCCAATCACAGTCATGTTTTTTATCCACTCTGATCTCGAGCAACCACCATAATTCTAGAATCTTGTTTAGGACTCTGCTGAAAATAATCAATGATTTGAAGTCCTCTATCTGCCCCTTGGACAATTTACACTTCATTTTTGAAGGAGGTTCTTCCCTCCATTGACCCTCACAGCTCCCTGAACTCTGGGTCTTTTCCCACCTACTTTAAAATGGCTCTGGGCTCTCCCCTCCTTAAAAAAACAAACCTAGACCCCACAGCTCTTAACAACTAGAAACCTATTTTCAAACTCCCGTTTCTTTTTAAAGTCATTGAAAAAGTGTTCCACCAGTTGATCACTCATCTCAGTAAATACAATCTCTTTGAAAAAGTTCAATCACGTTTCCATGCGCTTCACCGCACAGAAACTACGCTCCTGAGGGTGAGCATTGACCTCCTGTTGACTGGTGATTCAGGTAACTGTTCAATCCTGGTCCTCCTGGACTCGAGCTCGGACTTTGACACTATTGATCAGGGTCCTCTTAAATCATCTGGAGGACCTCGTGGGCATTTCCAGTGTTGCCCTTGAGTGATTCACCTCCTATTTAAATAATAGACATGTCTCTGTTAGTAAAGGTGATTCTGTGTCATTCCTAGCTCCTACCCACTATGGTGTCCCCCAGGGCTCAATTTTAAGTCCCATCCTTTTCCCCCTTTACATGCTCCCTCTGAGTGATATAATATCAAACCATAACATTCAGTTCCCTTTCTTCACCAATGACACACAACTCTACCTCAAACCCAGTGGCAAAACCAGTCTACAAACCCTTCAAAATCGCTTAGCAGATATTAAAAGGTGGATGTCTGACAATTTGATCCAGTAATTTATTTATTGTTTTACAACACAAGGTTGTTTAATAAAATGAAAGTTTTTTTAGTCCCTTCATGCTACACACATATATCAGATAAAACAGATAAATTCATATTTAAATAGTGTAACACATAAAATAAATAAAAGAAAACAATATACAGTTATTTATATAGTTACATATATACATAATATCTATATGTCTATTTACTAAAGTCTCCAAATTATACAAAACGCTGCAGCTCAGCTCTTAACTCATTCCAAAACATGTGATCATATTACCCTCATTTTATTGCCTTGACGCGTCTTTTAGAATCGACTTCAAAATACTTTAAATCATTTTTAAGGCCCTGTCTGGTTTGGCACCTCCTTACATCTCAGAGCAGCAAACGAGCTGCCTGAGATCCTCGGGCAAAACTTTGTTATCCATTCCAAAGTCACAGCTAAAAACTAAAGGTGACTGTGTATTAGCTGTCAGAGGCCCCAGACTTTGGAATGCCCTGCCTGAGGAGATCAGTCATGCTTAATCAGTTTCCCATTTTAAACGCACTTGTATAAGGCTGCTTTCAATTCTTGATTCTGATGCTTTTATTTTGGTTTTTACTTAATTCATTACTTTTTGACTGTTTGTTTTATTCATTTTATTGTTTCTATATACATATCTATAATTGGTCCGGTAATACTTGCTTTGCTCACTGATACTTTCGCTCTTTTTCCATGTCTTTTATTTGCTTTTCTCTGTTTTATGTATGTACAGCACTTTGTAACTCTTCTTTTGGAAAGTGCTATACAAATAATGTTATTATTATTATTTCTAGGTACTAGACACTAGGTACAGTGCATACTGTAACCACTGGATACACAGAGCATTTTAAGCTGAGATGAGTAGCTAGTCTTAGTAGTCCTGTACTACTGACCTGACCTTTGGTTTTGGCTTTTCTTCCTGCACACTCCAAATGAACAATTCTTTGTGTGTCTGCTTCTTTCTTTTGTTTCCACTTCATCTCCACTTGCCAAAACCTTTACCAGCAGCCTCTCAAAATCCCAGGGAGGGAGACAGGGAGTCTTAAGGTCAACAGTGAGGTGTTCCAAGTATCTTTTGTGTCTGCATGTGTGTGTGTGTGTGCACGCACGCTGTGATGGTTTTATTGGATTGATACTCTCTTTATTTAGTGCATATAACATGGGACAATGTTTTAGTGTGTGTGTGTGTGTGTGTGTGTGTGTGTGTGCATGAGTATACAAAGACACATGTCTCTGAGCAGCAGGGGTCAGAAGTGTAAAACGAGAGCTTTCCTGTGATGGGGTGGTATGACAGTTATGACTCTCCTGTGTGATAGATGTGATGTATGGGTCAGTGAGGATGAGGCCTTCCTCAAAGACAACGCTGATTTAATGGTTTTCTGTGAACATGACAAACACTTGCCCAGCCCTCTCCCTGATGTACTTGCTGTGTCTACAAACTGCTTATTATGAAGTAAATAATGACAGTAAGACAATGCTCATTTTGTGGTTTTCATAGTAAACATTTACCTGCCGCTCTTACTGAAGCTTGACTAATGTTGCTGCTGCATGTGCAAATAACTATCATGTGGAGAGGAAGAAGAGACAGTGTTGATTTCACAGTGTTCAGAGAATGAAGGTGTAACTGTCTCCTGCATTAGGATAACCAATGCACACGACGTGTGTCTGCGTTAGTGGAGATAGGGAGAGACAGATGTAAAGAAAAAAGAAATGCTTTTGAACGAGTTATCTACAAAGAGCTGTGGTTGTGGTTTTTCCAGTGTTGTTTTTAGTGAATAAATCCATTTTCTTTTTGAATTTGCTTAGGGGTCCATCAAAAATCTATGTACAAAAAAGGGCTGTGTGCAGCATCAAGCCGCTTTTATGGCGAGGCAACATTAAGTTAAATTGTTTTTGTTCCAATTTGTTTCTTTGCCACTGCATGGGGAACGTAACTCGTTATTTTATTGTTAAACAACTCCCTAGGTTTCATATGCCCAAAGTGTTTGACATTAAATAAATGCGTAAAGACATTATGAAGTAAATAAAAAAGTGACATGAAATCAAAGTGTAATTGAGAAAAATGCTGCTGAAATAAAAACAGACTTGAGTTATAAGAATTCCATAAATTATAATTCATCAATTCATTTATATATTTAACATGAAATAAATCATATGATTATAATTTATTTATTAAATATTTAACACTCTGGGGCTCCAGTGTCCCTTTGAGTACAGTTTGTACTTTGACAGAAGTCAATTTTTACGCCAGTTTATTTTTCTTGAATTAACTGTTGAGCGCAGAGTAACACTGCTGCCACTTAAGCCGGTACTGTACCTGTGTTTCTAAACTAAAGTATTATGGCTGCAGTGCTCTGTCCCCCTCTGGTGCCTGGTACCAGCCACAGCTCACTTCATTACAGATGCAATGATATGAATTTCCCCACTGCAGTTACAGCATCCACTGTAGGAAAATATTTCCTGATGTAAAAGTGATTACCCAAAATGACAGTATCATTACAGAGATACTGAACATTTCAAACAGGAATTTATCTCAAATGTAGTAGTAGCGTATACAGTAACAAGCTGCTCTATAAAATAAGCATATAATTGCATTTTCTACAAATAAAATGTGAGATTACTCCAGTGATGCAGAAATGTGTTGTATTGTGCAGAATTTGTATTGACATAGACAAAGGACATTTCCCTAGGAGAGTACGATTGTGACGATCTAATAACATCAGTTTGTTGGTTAAAGTTGTATTAAGATGTTCTGAAGCATAGCCTTACTTCAACTGAAGATGCAGATAAAACTATTTTGAAATCACTGAAAACTGTGAAAATCATTCCAGCCGGAGGCACAAACCCACGACAACTTAGAAGCCATTAGCTACGGTTTTAGCAATGTTTAGCCATGTATTTTATCATGGGATGTAAAACATCTTCAAATTAGCTTACCTCTTCAGCTCTCTCAAAGTGCTTTTGATTTATCTGAAGGGAAGTGTACAAATCCTCAAATCAAACTAAGTGTTCTCCACTTGGATGTGCCTACAAGTTGAGGGCTACTGCTTTAGAGAGCTGTTTTCAATTTAAAATAGTTTTGGATAGCATAGAGTAAAAGAGAATTGACCCTGCTACCTTACACTGCACCACCATAACATCCATATGGACGCCATATGGATTCAGGCTGTCTGATGTATAACAAAATACATCATATATAATGGTTTTTACTGGCCAGAGAAGCTGAGCAGGTCAAATACATTTATATCCCTTACCAGATGTATCCTCCCCCTTTTCATTTTTGCATTATATTATGGCACAACAGATGGGATGATTTGCTTTAGTCCAGACAAACCAAAAATATATGTACAATTCAAAGCCACACAACTATGTCAACATAAACTCTGACACCACTCCCCAGCTGCTTCTTTTCACCTACCAGTGAGGAGGTTCCCTGTCCCGTCTGCACAGGTGCCCAGAGCAACCAGTAGGACATGGCCCCTCACTGGCTTCCCTGTCCAACAAACATGTGAGGTTTTGTACAACAATATCTGGCTCCACCTTTGTTGCAACTGATGCACCCCAATAAATGAACACAACATCATATGCTGGAAACAATGCAAAGCCAACGCAGTGAAGTTGTGGCCGTAAAAACCAAAACAATGAGCTGAAATACACTAAAACCTTCCATGGAGCTACGAGGACCTGCAGTCGGCTGATTGTTCTCTGTGGTATTGTCACTATATGAGTGACATTTCACATTATAGATAGCAATTTCATCCATTGTTGACGTAAAAATCCTGACTAGAACAGCTTTCATATAATAAAATAATATACAATGTAATTACCTTGAAAGGACCAGTGTGTAGGATTTAGTGGCATCTAGCGGCGAAGTTGCAGATTGCCACCAACTGACTACAGGGCGGCTGTGGCTTGGTCGCAGAGCGGGTCGTCCACCAATCGGAAGGTTGGCGGTTCAATCCCGGCTTCCCCCAGCCGTGTGTCGAAGCATCCTTGAGCAAGCTACTGAACCCTGAATTGCTCCCGAAGCTGCGTCTTCGGTTTGTGAGTGAGTGTGAATGATAAGTTTGATTTGTACCGATGGATACCGTTCGCCTTCCAAGTGTGTGAAAAAACTACAGTAACTATCTCGAGCCTCTGGGCTACTGGAGAAACTTGATGGTTCAACATGGCAGACTCCGTAGAAGGGGACCCGCTCCCTCTCTAGATAAAAATAGCATATTCTAAGTTCACGAAAACACAACGATTCTTATTTTCAGGTGATTATACACTAATGCCAATAGATCCTCCTAATTGTCACACACTGGACCTTTAACCTTTAACCTCCTCTAGTGAGCTTTACTCAATGACCTGTTATTTGAAGTGCCAACACTGGAAGGAGCCTGGGTGTTTGTGTTTCTTTCAGGATAACTACATGTGTATTGTGCTAATCAATGAAGCTAATCAGTTAGGAGAAAAACACTTCAGTGTGTATTTCTGTGCATGAGATTGAGTGTCTGACTCAAGAAGTTTGTGATGTGTTTTAAAAGATGTGACAGCGAGCAGAATGGCGAAAGGCTAACAGACGTATACCTCCCCACTGAGACTGCAAACTCTTATATTTGTTCTCTGCTCTTCTGCCAAGAAACAACAGACCAGGATTAGTAACCTCTGAACAGCAGGGGAAAGAAACAAAGACAAAAAGACAGAGAAAGAGAAGCAGTTTAAGAAAACAGCAGGTGACAGAAAGAGACACAGATCTGATATATGTGATATTTAAACCTCCACACACTTACATACACACTCTCCTCCACCCCAGCTCCGACTATCAAACAGACCCAGCTGGCCTGTCAACTTGTCCTCCCCCCACCTGTTTAATAAACGACTCCAACTTCCCCCTACTGCAACAAAGGCATATTTTAAGTCAGTGTCCACAATTAGAAACAGATCCAGGTGGTGACCCACTGAACAAACAGAGAGTCAGGGGCACACTGGGCTGACCGTTGACCCTTCTGGCAATTAGGTTTAACTTTTTCTCCAGGGGATGCACAAGGTCTGTGCTTCTTGAGACTGAGCATGTGTTTTGGGGGGCTGCTGTCAAGGCTCATTCAACAAAATGTACCCTCCATTTACAGCTACTGTTAACCTCTTGTCAAGTGGCTGTGAGGGAACGATGTTGAACCTCAGCCATGAAATGTGTTGAGAATCTAAACGTGAACAGTGAACTGAGAGGAGATCTGTGGATTTGGGGGCATTAACAAAGGGTGGCTTGTCCCCTTCAGGTTGGTGGGGAGCTCCTGCCTCAAGTGAAGGAGTTTAAGTATCACTTGTTCACGAGTGAGGGAAGGACGGAGCGGGAGATCGACAGGCGGATCGGTGCATCCTCTGCAGTCATGCGGTCGATATACCGGTCTGTTGTGGTGAAGAAAGAACTGAGCTGCAAGGCGAAGCTCTCTATTTACTGGTCGATCTACGTTCCTACTCTAGCAGCTAGAGCCAGATGTTTCCCTCAGAAGTTGGTTTAGCAGAGTTAATGATTCCACTTGCCATAACTTTCCATTATCACTTTAAATTAAATGTATGATTTAATAATGCTGTCGTGCCCTGACATTTTGACAACAGCTAAAGTTAACTGCATGGCACATGCCCTTTGGATCGGGGATCGGGGTGGGGGTTGCCCGGTTGCAGTAACAGATGGGTTGAAATTGTATGTAGGGCGTGGATTGTGTGTGCATGTGTTTCATAGACGATCTGGCAACTTGGGTGACGTCAGACAAACATCTGAAACTTTTATCCGTGTAATATAAGCTATTCATAATAAAGTTTGAGGGCCATGCAAATTACGGGAGTTTCCCAGGAAAAACAACAAAACGGGAGGGTGCCAGGAGATGGCCTTGAAATACGGGAGAAACCCAGGAAAAACAGGAGTGTTGGCAGGTATGACTGTGTATTCATTTTCTCACCGGGACTGGTGTGTTGTGTGTATGAGTGCACTCTGAGGGGCCCATGGAGACAAGAGTCTGCCCAGACTCTTTTACCAGTCTGCATATCTTAATACATTTATTTCTATTGGTAAAAATGTGATTTATGTATGGTGTATGGCAAATCCTTCTGTAACTACTGTATGAATAACTTGCTGTCAGCAGCTTGTTGTGCTACTCCAAGTGGCCAAAAAATACTTTTAACAAAATTCATTATTTCCGGTTTAAGCAAAAAAAAAAAGACAGTAGTAAATTAGATCTTACTGCTGTGTGATGAAATACCTCAAAAGTGTAGCACTAAATCAGATACACTGTATGAGGTCTTTTCTGTAGTTCATGGCAATAGGCAGAGATAAAGAAGAAGACGTTTTAATACTCAATTTAGGGTTACATTAAAAATATTGCTGAGAAATAGGAGAGAAGCAGAGTACTAACAGTGAAAAAACAGCATGAAAAGAGAAAAGAAACAATTCCCCTCTGTGTCTGTTTTTTTCCTCTCTTTATTCTTCTGTCTGTGCTAAAAACGTTGTGTTCTCCAGTGGTTCCAGAGTCTGGGCTCCTTTTGAATTCTCTGCCCAACAAGAAAACTCCTGCCTCAGAAAAACCCTGTCAGTCGGGGGTCTGTAGTTTCTTTTTTAGATATGATCATATTGCCATCAATTAACCAATCCTGTAAAACTCTATACCTCATTTTGTCTGCCAAAATCCACTCACACTGCTTTTCATGCATGGACCGAACTATTTCATTTCAGGTTTGCCACATGGTTTGAATTAATCATGCTTCTATAGCTAGTGGCTAAACAGAACATGTCAACCTATAATGTCAGGGTACAAAAACATATCAGATATTGTTTCATTATGTTGAAGTCTTGTTGAAGTTTTACCTGATATTTGGCCTCTCCACGTTGAATCTACTAAATTTGGCTCCTGTGAGAATGTACACATGCTGTACAGATGCTAAATATTAAAGAAGACTCAATAGCATAAAGACTGGTGCTTTATGAATTAAAATATGGGTACATATTGTAATTGTAACTGAACTTCCATGAGTAGAAACTGTTTCCTGTTCCAGCCACAAAGCCAAATAAATTTAAAATTGTTGGGACAGTAATGATATTATATGAGGACAGGAAAAACAATTAACTATGTCACTGATAACAGAAAGCCTTTTGAGGATCATAAGTCTCCCTACTTCACAGAAATTGGGTAAAGAAATCTGAACAGACTATACTGCATTAGTTCAGCTCATTCATGGGGGCCAAACACAGATGTGTGCTTGTGGAAAAGTGAATTCCCCCCTCTGATCCCGGGACCCATCAGCTGACCGCCACACTCTCATAAACCAAGGCCAGACCTTTGCCACACCTTTGATCACCTTACACCTTGAGGCACTGCTTCACATTTATCACCGCTTTAGCGGGGCGCTCAGAGATCTGATGATCCGCTGCATTCCTCACGTGTTGCATCATAGTGTTTTCTTAGAAGAAGCTAGTATTTCTTAATGTTCCTTCACCAACAAGTAGCAGCTTTGGAAAAGAAGGTTTCCTTCTATTGAATAGAGATTTTTTTTCTCCATGCTGGAAGAGGACAAGTGCTGTGTGCAAAAAAACCCCAACATTTTCTTGAATATTGTATGTTTACAAGAGAAATGTACAAAAATCATGGCCTGATACATTGTCTTCTTATTATTGGTTAATGCTGTTGCAGAATTACTCTGTTAAAAATATCACTACTTAAAGCTGCGCTTCTCAATATTCTTATATTATATCTTATTCTTAATGGGTCAAATGACAATGTGCAATGTGAAAGGGGTCACTCGTAGTGACAAATCCACAGAGAATTATCACCCGACTCCAATTTTTCTCCTTGTGGTTTGGTTTGGTTTGCAATTTTACTATTTTGGTTCACTCTCACTGCTCTCCTGACTTTCATTTTCAGTTGTAAGCAGCTGTATGCTACCATCCCAGCAACAAACAACATTAGCAGCTAGCTGGTGAACATTATGGAGCATTTCGCAGCTAAAGAGCCAGATATTTCCCTCAGCAGTTGGGAGGGACCAAATATCGGACTTGAATGTGCCACGTATAGAGAGAAACACAACTCCAAATGAATGCTAAAGTTGCTTCGTATCTGCAATCAGACACGAAAAAAATTTGGCTAAAATTGGAAACCTGATTAATGCTGTGTTTACAGCTGGTTGTGCTGCTCCCACGTGACCAAAGCTTTAATTAATTAAAGATTAAGCAAGTAAAAAGATACTAAATACTTTTACTAAATATTTTTTTAGTAAATATTTTTTCATTCAATCATTTACTTTCATGACCAGTCAAATGTTTGGGCACACTTTCTCATTCAAGTTAATGAAAAAGTGTGTCCAAACGTTTGACTGGTACTGTAAATCATTTCAAGATTTTGCTAAACTATATATGTATTTGAAGGTTTACAAAGCACCAGAAAGTGAACAACATTCAACATGAACAGTAAGGCTACCTTCAAAATGTATGACCCCACTTTGGCTATTTCAGTAAAACCCCTGGTGTGTGTCTCTTAACATCTCAGATTTTACCTTCACTGGTGTTTCCCCAGCGGTGCCGTTTAAAAGCAGGAAGGATGGGAGCATTCCTCCACCCAGGGCCTCCTGCTCTTGCCTCTTTCTCCTCATGCTCTAAATCACAGCAGCGGGACCTGTAGGGGGCAGAGGGGAACATAAAATACCACAGCTCTGACATGCATGAAAGACTGTAACAGTGCTGCTCAGTGCAGGAAACCTGCTGGGAACTCAGGCAAGACAGATTCAGAGTTTCATGCTATATAGCATTTTTAAAGGCTGCAATGATCTTTTGTTTTTAATTTGAGGCTAGGTAGCGCCGATATATTAAACCTGATTAGGAGCTAAGTCTTTATTTAAAATTTTAAAATGAATTGGATAATTTACCCGACATAATCTGAATTGCTCTGATAAACCTTCCCATCTGGTTCTCCATGGTGCAGAAGACAAACTAAAAGTTATTGGCAAATGCTGTTTGCATGGTCTGGTTTGAATCACCTTCCAAAACACACCACTACTTCTCTGAACTTCACGGAGGCTTATCATATCTGCCGCGTTGCTATTGTTTTTAAAGGCTGATAATTTCATTTTCACTCGCTGCCTCCTTTCACCAGGCAGTTAAATATTTCAGGACAGATAGGGCAATCATTTAGGACAGGAGCAGCACTTCAGACAATACACTCTGTGTGTGTGAGAGTGTTAGAATGAGGCATCACAGTAAAGCTCAGAAACTTGGTATAATGTGAGAAACAGATAAGCCCACAGACATGAAACACCACTGACAGTTTTATATGGATTAAGTTCAACTTAAATGCAACTACAGGAAAGATAATTTAAACAAGGTGAAGAGAGGTTGCAAGAGTAACTAACCTAAACCAGCAATTAAGATACAAGATTATGATATGATATGGGGTGTAAAATACATTTTTAATGGATCTTTTATAGACTTTTTGAATGGTTTAGTTACATTACATTTACATTTAGTCATTTAGCAGACACTTTTATCCAAGGCGACTTAGATATAAGGAAGACAATGGAATCAATCATTAACAACACATGGTAACAAAATGCACCAGAAACTAGTCAGTTAAAGCCCAGCACGGTATACAAAGCTAGGGATAGTTTTTTTTAATTTATGTATGAAAAGAGATAGAAAGGAACTAGAAGTTAGTGATTGTCAGTTAGGTGTTGATGGAAGTGATGTGTTTTCAGGTGCTTTTTAAAGGTGGCTACAGAATCTGCTGATCTTGTAGGAGCAGGTAGATCATTCCACCAATGTGGAACGGATCCAGAGAAGGTGCGCGGGAGTGACTTTTTACCTTTCTGGCATGGTACCACAAGACGTTGTTGGTTTTCAGAGCGCAGGGATACGGCAGGAACATAGGTCTGTATTAGCGAGCGAAGATATGATAGTGCAGAACCGGTGGTGGTCTTGTAGGCCAAGAGCATTGCTTTGAACTTGATGCGGGCGACAACAGGGAGCCAGTGTAACCTAATGAGTAGAGGAGTTACGTGTGCTGTCTTCGGTTCATTGAAGCCCACTCTTGCCGCTGCGTTCTGGATCATCTGCAGAGGTTTGGTTTTGCAAGTAGGGAGTCCAGCCAGTAGCGTGTTGCAATAGTCCAGTTTGGACAAGACAAGCGCCTGGACTGGGAGTTGTGTAGAATGCTCAGATAGGAAAGGTCTGATTTTCCTGATGTTGTAGAGGATGAATCGACAGGACCGGGTGGTGCTGGCGACATGACTTTTGAAGTTTAGCTGATCATCAATTACCATCCCAAAATTTCTGGCCATGTCGGATGGTGTAACGGTCGATAAGCCTAGTTGAATGGAGAGGTGGAGGTGAAACTTTGGGTTGGCCGGGATCACAAGCAGTTCCGTTTTGTCGAGGTTCAGCTGCAGGTGATGGTTCTTCGTCCAACGCTAGATGTCACTCAGGCATGCCGAGATGCGAGCAGAGACAGTTGAATCGTCAGGTTGAAATGACAAGTGGAGCTGCATGTCATCAGCGTTGCAGTGATAGGAAAAGCCATGCTTCTGAATGACCGAGCCAGGGGATGTCATGTATATGGAAAAGAGTAGCGGTCCAAGCACCGAGCCCTGCGGCACCCCTGTATTGAGATGTTGGGACTCACAGACCTCGTCTCTCCAGGATACTCTGAATGACATACCGGAGAGGTACAATTTGAACCATTGCAATGCGATTCCAGAGACACCCATAGCATTGAGAGAGGACAGGAGGATGGGATGATTAACTGTGTCAAAGGCAGAAGACAGTAAGATAAGAACAGATGACTTGGATTTTGTCTTTGCCAGTCTCAGGGCTTCGACAACTGAGAGCAGTGTGGTCTCCGTGAAATTGCCGCTCTTGAAACCAGACTGGTTGCAGTACAGGAGTTCTGTGTGAGAAAGGAGGAGAGCTGGTTGAACACAACTCGCTCCAGAGCTTTGGCAATGAAGGGAAGGAGGGAAACCAGTCTATAGTTTTCTAGTAGTGTCGGATTGAGAGTGGCTTTCTTCAGTAGTGGTGTGATGCGGGCTTAATTGAAAGCTGTGGGGAACGACCCAAAGGAGAGAGATGAGTTGATGATGTGGGTCAGAGCAGGGACAACAGACGGAGAGATGGCCTGAAGGAGATGGGTGGGGATAGGATCCAGCGGGCAGGTGGTAGGGTGGTTAGAATGAATGACCTTGGAAATGTCAGCTTCAGATAGAGGAGAGGTGAGCGGACACGTATCTGGGATGCATGCAAGGTTGACAGGTGGCGGTGCAAAGAGACAGAGGTTAGTGGGATCTTTTGACTTGTGCCATTTTCTCTCAGCTGACCGGAGGCTGGCGCGATGCTCGCGTAGAACATCAGAAAACCAGGGGGCAGACGAGCATGTATGGGCTGGTCTAGATATGAGAGGGTAGAAGCTGTCCAAGCAGGATGTGAGTGTGGAACACAGAGTCAGAGAGTCAGTGGCGCTATTGGTATTCACAAGAGAGTTACTTTTGCTCTGATGGCAATGTTGGCCTTTCCACCACTTTGGTCTAGACTGAAATATATTAACAATTGTTGGATGGATCACCCATGTGATCCCCAGAGAATTAATCCTAAACTCTTTGGTAGTTCCCTTTACTTTTCTCCTCACGTTGCCATTAGGGTTGACACTTGGTTTTGTGTGAAATATCACAACAATTATTTGATGGATTGCCATGAAATTTGTTACAGATATTGAAGGTCTCCAGATGATGTATTGCACCTGACATCTGTGATCTCGTGTCTTTTCATCTAGCGCCACAAGACCAAAAGGTCAAAGTTTTCAATTATCCACCAAAATATGACATCAAGCACTTACTTGATGCACTGGCAAAAAAAGTGCGTATGGTATTCCTGGTTTCCATACAATGTAGCTAATTTGGTAGATTCGTTGACTTCCATCTAGTGCCACCAAAAGGTCTTTGGTATACAGCCAAATACCTGCAAAACTAATGACATTCCCACCAGCAAATGCTAGCATTCTAACATGCTAAACAAAATCTAGATTTAGTTAGCACAAGGGGTTAATGCGCCGTAGAAACGTACAGCGTCGGTTTTGATGTCACGCATTCATAAAACCACCGCATTGCTAGACAGATGTATTGTACATGACCGGGCCATGTCGTGCTTTAATTACAGTATATTCCCTACTGTAACTGTGTTTACATTGTTTCATTCACTTTGTAATATAGAGCTGCGGTGGGTTATGACGTATCTACAGAACTAAAGTTACATCCAAGTAACATCCAGTTCAAAGCACTGCTGTGCCCATGTGAAATTCGCTATAGCGTGTCTAGAGTTACAGTTCTACAGTCATGTCTGTGATCTAACCATGCATACTGTGCCTTAAACATTAGATACCCCCCACATGCTCAATCAAAACAGCTTTGAAGCAGGAAATCAACAGGGCCAATCATGTGCAGTTTGGGAAAAGACCCTGTTTCTCGTGTTATGCCTGCCTGTCCTGATATTTAGTGTCGCTATAACTTTAACTACACAGTGCAATTCAAAATGCCCCAAATGAGAAGACATTAACCTGTTTTTACAATTTTTTGACAGTGTAGAGAGAGACAGGAAACATGGGAAGAGACAGAGAGAGAGCAGTACGACATGCAACAAAGAACTCCAGCAAAAGTCGAACCACCGATGTGGTATATACCTTGACCATTAGGCTACCCCAGAAATGAACCTTTTAATGATATCTGTAGTAGTTTATTGTCGATGAAAAACATACAAACTCTATTAGAATTTTATTCCATAAGCTTAAACTACATCTGGCACATGATACCTGAGGACAACGCAACAGGACTACTTTTGTCAAAGACTTATCTGATCTGCATTAAGTTATATTTGATGATATGGCTCTGTTCTGGGACCACCCTGCCCTTCCACATGCCTACTAAAGCCATGAGGCGGAGAGCACACCGCCCCGTCATTCCATGTGCACACATGGAACGCAGGGAGAGCAAGACCCCCCACCCCCCTCTCCAAAAGGGCACAGAACAGAGCAGGCATCAATGACAACAGAAATGACATTGATTAGACAGCTTGAAATGGAGGAGCTGGGGTTGAAATAGGTTGTAAAGCAGCCTGCAGAGCAAGAAGCAAGGGTAGGTAGATTCAAGCAGCTTAAATAAGGCGCCTTGTATGAGATTGCCACTGAATGCAAGGAGGGGAATCAGCTGAGCCATCAGCTGGCGTGGACATGTTTGAGATGGCTGCTGTCTAGCAGTGATTGTGAGCTGAGCTTGAGCTTTGTAGCCTGCCTGAACTAACGCTATGCTCAATTTCTTAGACTCTGAAAAAGTGATTTATTGAAGACTTAAATTTTTTTTACCTGACACCAACCATAACTATCAAGTGGTCATTGCTCAAAAAACAGGAATATGGCTGTTTTTCAAACTGTCACCATGGCAGCTCAGAAGAAGTGTGGAATGATTATACTGCACTACAGGGAGTGTATTTCAAGCACTGGGGTTTTTATTGGGGAGAGGGTTGGCAGGAGAGAGTGTGAAGTGTGTTTGACGTGTGTATTAGTGTGTGTTACAGTGTCTGTCAGGTCTGTTACTTCAGGTCCGTGGATGCTATGCTGTGCTGGTGCTTTTACTACTGTTGTGTGTGTGCGTGTGTGGTAAATTAACTTCTGTCTGCATTCATTTAGTCCCGATGCTAAACCTACATGACAGCCCCTCACTGTTGCTGCTGACCTCGACAGCCAACGTCCTCCAGCTTCTGATCCCAGACTAGCAGGACTCCCCTTCTCAGCGCAGCAGGGGGAAGCAGCTACTGAGGGTGCAGTCACACACTTTAATGGCTTGACAGAAGTGGATTTGTTCAGATATCACTCCAAGTCTTAAACTTGAACTGTCTCACACTTTGATCTATGTCTGTCATCCCAGACCAACAGACACCATCATAGATGATTTTAATACCTAAAAGATCGCAAATATCTTCGATTTTCCTCATATATCAGAATTACCGGAGAGGATGTAAGCACTGCACTCACTGTTTTAAGTAAAATGGCCTGAGGGTTCTTTTAGTGATGGTTTTCCCTGTGAATCATTTCATTCTGGCATCCCTAACACTTTGAAGTTATCACTGATTTTATCTCTGTCTAGCTCAGCCATCACGAGACACCAACTGTCTCCGACTGGCCTCCTTCACAACTTCCTGGCTGTGATCATAATGTGAGTCAGTTAAAGCAGCAGATGATTGGATGAAAACCACGCTGGTGTCCATGGACCAACTCCTGTGAGCAACCCCCTGAAGGCAACACAATAACAGTCTGACAGTAGCAGCGCAAACGGGGTTTAAACTGTACAGTTTAAAACTAAGCCCCTACAGAGTTATGATACAGTCACAGTCTGAAGAACACATGATATTACAACTGCCCACAACTGTAGCATCAGAGACTTGTTAAAAAGACAAAATGTAGACATAACATATTGACCTGCAAAGAAAAAAACAGCATGATGTGTCCTTTGTGATGGCTGTGTTTCTGTGGGCGTGGCTGTAGGTATGTGCAATTCAAATGGTTAAAGGGATACTTCTGATTTTTGATAAAAGGAGGTAACTTTTTACCCAATGGTAGTGACATTCATACATGGACATCCTGTGGATAAAAATATACCGCTAACATTTAGCTATTATATAGTCGGACACAGAGGTGTCAAAAGTATTCACATTCATTACTCAGGTAGACGTATAGATATTAGGGTTTAAAAAGACTTCTGTAGATGTTGAAGTATCAACTCAAGCTTTTTATTCAAGTAAAAGTGCAAAAGTACTGGTTTCAGGACTACTTAAAGTATAAAAGTAAAAGTAATGTAAGAAAAAAAATGCCATTAAGGACAAAATCTTTTTAGAAAAACATTTTTCTAAAGGCCATAATGACTATAATGTTATATTAAAATGTTAATGTTAAATAATTTGGGGTGTACTTGGCTACCTGTCTCGGCCGCATATGTCGCATTTTAGTACAATGCAAATACATTAAAAAACCATATGTGTGACGGACATCTTCGTACTTGGCTACATACATCTGCTGTAACGACCCCACCACTGGCTGTGTCCTTGCTGGAGTGTGATGTGATTTGTTTAATGTGCAGGTGCGATGGATCGCGTACAAATCCAATAGAGTGTCGGAATGGTATGTGTTTATACTTCTCATCCAACCACAGTCAAATTCACTCTTTTGGCGCAATTTACCTGGATAGGTTTTATTTTAATTTTATTTTTGAATGTTGACAAGCTGGAATGAAAATAAGCCGAAATGAAATGGGAGTAACGAGGCTATTTTTAAAATGTAAGGAGTAGAAAGTACAGATAATTGAGTGAAAATGTAAGGAGTGGAAGTTAAAAGTCGGCTGAAAAAGAATTACTCCAGTAAAGCATAGATACCCAAAATTTCCACTTAAGTAAGGTAACGAAGTATTTGTACTTTGTGTACATTTAATTCTCAGGAAAGAATACAGAATAATTCGCCCCTCTGGCGTGAACTCTCTGGCATAAACTAATATTCATCAGTTTTCATTAATTCATTCATTCCATTTCTGTCTCTGTATCTCACTCACTGAGGAGGACGAAGCACGAGTAGCTCACTTCGGCGTCAAGACTCTACAGTGCCAGAAACCTGTTAAAGGAAAAAGCAAAAAAGCTGTGAAGATTTGTCATAAATTGGGAGAAATGCAGGAGAATTGTGACCCTGGGAGGACAATGAAAAATGGGAGTCGCCCAGGAAAATCAGGAGGGTTGCTAAGTATGGCTTCCGGCCCAACTAAAAGTAGAGTGAATTCCATTCATCAGGTGGACACAAAGACAACTCTGAGTGAATGTTAATTTTACTCTGTTTGCTCAATGTGTCAATAAGCCACTGTTTGCTAAAATGGTCGACATATCAACGTTTAGGTGATAATATCAATTCAATGTCAAAGTTGTGTGTGCAGCTTGTTGTACTGCTCCTAAATACCACCTACCAAATACCACATTCACTATACAATTTAATGCCCAAAAGAGCTATCCTTTTAAGTGTCCAATTGTACAATAGCTGTTATGTACAGTAGGTACTAACTTTTCATGGCACTAAGTCATGGATAAAGTCGAGTTTATCATTGACTGAGATTAGAGAATAATAATTTTTAAAAACACCTACAGGTTAAATGTGAACCTTCCTTCTTGACCTTGGAAATAGTAGTTTGACAAAACAAATTCACTTACTAGCGTTTTTTTAGTAGTTGAAGAACAGTGGAGGACATCCCACACACATTGATTCGAGTCTCCAGTTTATGTCAACGATTAATACCCTCCATGATAGCTAAATACCATTGACTGCATCACTTCTTATGATAAAAAAGCAGTCTCAGAAACAATTACGGTGGCAGAAGTTAATTATGGTCTTGTGCAGATTAAATTTCTTTGTAAACAGTCTCACTGTAGGTAATGAGCAATTGATGGCCAAGGTCAAGTAAACAAGTTAACTGGATTCCTTTGGCTCCCCAAACAGTCGGTTTTTGGCCACCTGCTGCTAATCTGTGTGGGTACTGGGCCTCTGGAACCATAATAGGTCTTGTCACTGATACTATATATAAGCAAAGAAACTATTCACATGTACCTAGGCCTACTTACAAAAGAGTGTTATACACATTATGCACACACAGCTCTTGCACATAAATAGTTTGTAACATTGTTTTATAATATACCTGATGATAATATACCTACCTTAATGACAATAGTTTATTGAAGGATTTTCGGTCAGGATTTAGTGCATCATAGCACAGAGACAAAACTTGTGAAAGTTAGATGACCTTTTAGTTGCATCAGACAAAGTACTTGTCTCTTGTTAGATCTTAGAACTGCATTCGACACCACTGACCATCACATCCTATTACACTGGATATAGGAGCCGCACTAAGCTGGTGTAAATGTTATCTATCAGATCGATCTTAGTTGTACATGTTAATGATTAATCCTTCATGCACGCCAAAGTTGGTCACGCAGTTCAGCAAGGTTCTGTGCTTGGACCATATACTGTATAAAAAGACGGACGTCGCGTCTCCACTTCCTCCCACTGTACAAAAATGAACCCAAAATATCCTGGATACGCGAGCTGCCATCTTACGCTGGTGAGGTCATTTGGTGCCAGAGTCTGTGCCGTAGTGATCAGGGTTGGAGCCACGGTATCGAGGTCCACCAGGGTGTGATCGAAATGTTTTGGATTCCCTTTTAGGGAGCTGTTCGTAAACCTTAATTGTTATGCAGATGATACCCAATTATATCTATTGATCAAACCAGATGAAACCAGTCAGTTAGCTAAACTTTTATCATGCTTTAAGGACTTAAAAACCTGGCTGACCTGCAATTTTCTGATGTTACACTCTGAAAAAAATGGAAGTTATTGAACTTGGCACCAAACACCTCTAAAACTCATTATCTAAAGATATAGTTACTGTAGGTGGCATTGCCCTGGCCTTCACCACCGTATGGAATCTCGGCTTTATCTTTGATCAGGATTTGTCCTTTAACTTTCAAATCAAACAAACTTCAAAGACATACACCTACATAACATTGCAAAAATCAGGAACATCGGGACATAAAATATTGCAGAAAAACCAGTAAGGGTAAAGAACTGTACTTGTATAGCGCCTTTCTAGTTGTCCAACTACTCAAAGCGCTTTCACATTCCATATCGCATTCACACACTGAAGGTACAGCCTCAGGAATAATTTGGGGTTCAGTATCTTGCTCAAGGACACCGTCGACCTTCCGATTGGTGGACAACCTGCTCTTCCCCAAAGCCACAGCTGTCTATGCATGGGTTAGTGCTGGATCATTGCAATTCCTTATTATCAGGCTGCCTGGATAAGTCCTGTAAGACTCCAGTTGATCCAGAATGCTGTGGCATGTGTACTGACAGGAACCTGGGGAAAAGATCAGATTTCTCCAATATTTGCTTCTCTCTACTGGCTCTCTGTAAAATCCAGAATAGAAAAGTCCTTAATGGTCAGGCACCAACATTAAAGAGCTCGTAAAACCATATTACCCCACCAGAATACTGAGGCTCCCAGAATGCAGGGTTACTTGTGTTTCCTAGAGTCTCCCGAAGTTGAATGAGTACAATCCACCTTCAGCCCTCATGTACTCACTTGAAAACCGCTACTATATTTATTAATATTAGTTATTCATATAAACTACTATTATTATCATTATTAGTCCTATAATTATTATTTTATTAATATTACTACCACTACCATTATCATTGCTATTATTTTAAATCTCAATGAGAAATTTGCATTGATCTACTGTATGTTCTCTTTCCTTCTGCTGAATTATTGAGTCGATGTAAATAATATTATAAAGAGTGGGTTGTTGCCTTATTTGTTTTTGGTAATACATTAATTCCATTAAGATGTTCCCCAAATGTTTGGACACTAAGGCATACATCGTAAAGCACCATCTCTCCAACACAACCAGACTTTTAGACCTACACACAGATACACACACAAAGATCCAGTGATACAAAAGACATTCATCAGCCAGCCCCTGTACTGCTGCCTGTGAAAAGGGAGATTCCCAAAGTACAGTGTGAAATTAGAAAGAAGAAATAAGGTAATGTCAAAGGAATGTTTTACCATAACATTAGGACTGTGGAAGGAGGTGCTGACTCTGTGTATATTTCTCACAATCCAGTGAAGCATAAAGATCATGGAATAGGTTACCAACTTTGGACAAATTAAGGCATAGAAGATAAAAGAGAAACCTAGTTACACTGCATTAATAAATCATCTGAAGCAAATTTAAAATGTTGTGAACCATTGAACCATTTTTATTCTTTCACATGAACCCTGTCAGACAAATTTATTTGAAATGTATCTGGAGTTTGGTGATTCAGAGGTGGTGATGTCA
This sequence comes from Coreoperca whiteheadi, assembly GCA_011952105.1. Taxonomy (NCBI): domain Eukaryota; kingdom Metazoa; phylum Chordata; class Actinopteri; order Centrarchiformes; family Sinipercidae; genus Coreoperca; species Coreoperca whiteheadi. The sequence continues at coordinate 6,552,276 of CM022481.1, forward strand.
TGTCATGGCATGAGAACAGTCCTTGATAAGTAGAACCACTCTGCCTGCCTGTTCTCAGAGATAAAAGAGAATCTTGTCCACAGATCAGTGAGCCCTGCCTCTCTCTGGTTTGTTGCTGAGGTCAAGGTGGCTGGACTTCCCACACAGCTGGCACACACAGCACTCTGCACTGGACAAAGTTCCTGGAGCATTCATTAAAGAAACATTCTGCTATTTTTCTGTCTGGGTTTTAAGGCCTGGTCACACCAGCATTTAAACCTGCAAAATTTCAGGTAAAATATAAATGAATTCATATGGAATCGCTACAATTTGTGGATTCACTGGAAAGGGTAGAGTAAAAGTTCATATTGAGTTTAACTTTGGTGAACTTTGACCCATTTGTGCCATTGAACCATAGCTAGTCGTCTTGTTAGTGCTGAGCTTTAAGGGAACAGAGAGCTGGAGAGCCAAAAATGGTGGAAGCTATTGTAGGTTTTTTTAGCTGTGCTGCTGTTTAACCTCCTCTGTAGGCGTGGACTAACGAGCTTACTAACTTTTCTTAGGTCGGAGAGCTTTATTTTCGATCTTTAACTCTATTAAAATGAATGATGTATAAAAACAAATGCTACGGGAGAGTAGACTGGCCAGTGTTAGTGGTTAGCTCACCAACTGCAGTCGTTAGCCAACTAGCCCCATGAGCGGACACTATGTCACCAAGGTTCTGGAACCAAATATTTTGCAGATCAATTTTGCTGTGCCAGTTTCTGGTGTGACCAGGCCTTTAATCTCATAATTGGTGTTATTCTGACCGTCTTGCTAACTTTGCACTCTATTGCCACCTCTATTATAGATTCGGAAAGCGATACTCCAGCAAAATAATGTATATCAGGGCAAGCTGCATAAGCCTCCTATAGCTTTCCAAAGGAACTTAACATAAATCATTTTAAACACTTGTCTCTGAGTCCAAACAAAAGGCAAACAGCCGGCTAACAAAGATAGCTGTTTGATTAGCCTATGCGTGGACACATCTAGATTTTCCAAGTCTGTCATCAACAAGACTCTTTTCAGTTTTTTCCATCAGTCCGGTGTGGAAAGCATGGCTCCTCATCTCTGCACTCCAGTTCAAATTAGACCATCAAAGTGAAATTGTCCTCGTAATAGTTCATTGAGTTACCGTCTGTATGGCCCTTACTTTTCATGATGAAGACGTGAACAAATCTCTTTAGTAGTACACATGCCATCTACACACGCTAAACCGACAGCAACCCACAGCCTAAATGTGTTCGATGAACAGGCATCTGAGTGGTTAGCCGGCAAGTTGCCCCAGATGCAGATTTAGCTACAATAACTAATCCTGGCTACTGTTTTACTTTCGTTTTGACCCAGAGACATTGTGTGTGAATTCATATCTGTTTATTTGTAAAGTTGTAGGAGGTTTGGGCTGCTTGTTCCAATATAAGTTATTTTGTTGTAGTTGCATTTCCCAAATAGCTGACGTGGTAAGTGCAAAGTTAACATAACTTAAAGTCAAAATGGCCACAATTATGAGAATAAAACTTCCCTTTGAAGCTGCTGTAAACTGCTGGCCTTGAGATTCAAAGCACTCAATTCAGAAGTTGAAGAGGTCATGATATAAAAGTGGACTGTGATTAGGAGACTAGATTTCTGCTCACGTTTTATGTTTGAAACATACATCCATTAATGTGGCTTCCTACTCTTGTGAGCTCTGGGAGTGGGCCCTAAAAAATCCCAAGTATAAATAATTGTCTCAAACCAAAACCCACAGACAGTCCTTGTCACACTATTCACTACAGTATTAACAATTTTCTTCTTCCATAGGATATACTGTAGTAGCAGTGTTACACCTTCGCTTTTCTTGATAATTAAAAGAGGTTGAGCTTGCCACACTGGTGTGTTGTCCTCAAACACTACTCCTTCAGAATTCAGTGCTAAAAACTGTCTAGGTGTGTTGAGGGGACTATTCATTCAGTGCTATTCATGTTTTTCCTTTCCATGAAATATCAGCTCTAGGTTTCTCTCCATCCTGTTGGCTGCTGCTTTCTGTATGCTGTCAGAGCAGTGGGCGTTGAGGATGGTGGACGAACGCATGAATGCCGGGCTTTGTATGCTGGCATGTGTGGGCTGCGATCACCTCTAGTCTCACCATTTAGGTGGAGGCTTAAGAGGGAAAAAATATATGGCTTGCCTTACTACTGGTGTATAAAAACCTACTTTTAATAGGGAATTCTTAACATTTCCAGACTGGTGGTGATTTTCAAAGCTGAAATGGGTTTTGTTGAGCTCATTCACATCAAAGCGCAGGGAGGAGCTGGGAAAGTTGTAGTTTAAATAAAAAATACGTTGTCGCAATTGGTACAAGCAACAGCAACAATTCACATGTCACTGGTCCAAGCCTTGGGCCTCTTGCTTCAAGGGGAAATTTACAGGAAGGAAGGTAAAAGAGGAGGTGTGGGGAGCAGAGAAAGGTCTGACTGAAAGATCTGCGGGGGCCAGTACTCAACTTTGCTACTAATTGTCAGTGTGCATATTCAGGTGGCTGTATCTGTTTCAGCTAAACAGCCCACCTGGGCCAGTTTTAAGTGAGGGTGGACTCTCACGTGCCTCACCAGATCAATACATGTCAATGGGGACAAAGAGTGCCTTTTAGAAAACAAAAATTCCAAGTAGTGGGAATCCAAAGTGAAATAGTGGTACTGCAGTGTTGGCTTTGGATGGGGTTTCACTGTTACACTGCTGCCTCTGCAGCTGAACCTGCTGCTAAAGGCAATGGGTGGTGTAGGTGGCGGTTTATAAGATTGTCCACTCCTACAAACACAAACATTCAAACATATTTTCTCTCTGTCTTTCTCTCACGCACATACATGAACACACACCCAGACAAAGGAAAGCTTTCTTCACTCTGGCCTTTTGCTTTTTTAACTCTTACTCTCATTAAAGCCTGTGCTCCGGCTGCAGCCTGGCTTGCTGGTACATGAAGAAATCAGTTCAGCGTTCAGTCTGGGCCGTGTGCAGTCAGGCATGCGTTTGGCCCCAGAAACCCCTTAATTCTCAAGGCCGGACATGCCCTTCTAGGGAGTTTGGAAGCAAGGCCAGCGGTTTGGGTTAACTTTTTAAAATGGGATTATGTAGGATTAATTTACTTTGGTGATGTCTTTGTAAAATTATCATCTCTGTGGTGTACTGACATAGGGAATATTGCATTATGTATGTCATTATCTTCTATATATTTTTCCTTCTTTCTTTTCAATGTATTTCCTATTTTTCAGCTACTGTACCGTAATAACTATAAATACCGCTGTATTCTTCTTGATTATCCTGTACAAGCCACTGTTGTTGCTGCTGGAAACATAAACCTTATGATTTCCTGTGGGTATTTCTCCCGAGAAAGACCTACTTGACACCAGAGTTTGGAAAAACAGTGTCACAGCTGTGTTAAATGAGTTCGCAATAGAGAGCAGAATATAGCAAAGTGGACATTTTCTAGGAAAATGTCGGGTTATTGCTTATAATAACGATATATAAGTATCACTGTCTTTTGCTCAGGGACACTTTTGCAGGTCAGATGCACATCATGTGATTGAGGAAGAAGCAATACATCTCTGCCACCCATCGTTGTCATAATGCACAGATTCCATTCTATGATTAGTATTCTCTAATAATATTTTGGTTTAATATTCTTTAATATCTTATCGTTCATTTTTATAGATACGATTCTTGACCTGCAGTACTTGTTTTATGTTTTTTTATACTTCATTATATTTATTACTATTACTATTTATTGTTTTGCACCAAAAATACCAAACCAATTCTGATTCTAATTACAGATTAAATTCAAAACTGGGAGACAGGACGACAGGTCTTATTTCCTTTTTCTTATTCAATACCCAAATGTTTGACAGTCCACGTCCATTTATCAGCACAACACAAAAAGCACAATAAGCACTATTTAGTAAGTAGAGCACAGGCAGTTACTACACCAAAATCTAGCTGTTGTTCTGAGTTCAGACTAATGTTTTCCCAGGAGTACCAGCATCAGAATGAAAGTTCAAATGAGGGGCTGGTGAAAATGCACCGAAATGGACAAAATAAGCTGAGTACAGATAACAAAGACTACTTATTTTCAAACAAGAATAAGGTTTAGGGGTTTTTTTTCCCATGGTTGGGCAACACAACGACAAAGCAGCTGCCGCAAGATGTTGGAAATTGCTGCGGACACATGGTAAACATTATGCAGCAAATGGAACGCTCATAAACGGAGGAATTGTGCAAATCTGTTGTTTTTATTCATGTATATTGGCCATGTGTGTTGCGGTGTTGGACTTCTGGTTTAGAGTCAGGGTTAAAACTTTGCAGACGAGTATTGGACTGATGGACTCTGACTGATTTAATCTCTCTCTCTCTCTCTCTCTCTCTCTCTCTCTCTCTCCGGCAAACCTCCCCATCTGGCCTTCCCTGCAGATAGTGTACGAAAATGACTTTTATAGCTCAGTAACAGAGCACACCAAAATTAAACAAAAGTTGTTAAGGTTATTCTACTGAATATAAAAGCGGTGCTGCTGAAGTTAAACAGTGGTTGCTACTTTTACTGGACTTGGAGTGTATCTGGCATGCTGATCTGTATGTATAAATGAACGTGCATATATATGTGTGTGGCAATGGCCCCGGTGCTTAAACCCCTGCGGCTCCTAATTCATTCTACCTCACATCCCCATAAACATCCTGCTGCAACTCCCTCATAGCTTGTTTATGAGCGCAGCCTCTTCAAACAAAGCCCACACAGGAGTTCGGTTTTTCATCTTGTATGACGACAGGGGTTCCGCAGCGAAAGGCGTCACATCATCCACACAGCGTGCCATCTCTGGCAGCTATTAAGTAGCTTACAAAGTGTCGTAAAATAAAAGAAACAAAAACATCTCAGCAATTACCTAAAATAAAAAATAGAAGTACAGTGTTTTCGGCGTGGAATATGCCTCTATTGCTTTAATAGCGGCATGTGGCACTTAGAGTAAATTGGCAGCTTAAGCCCTGCATCTATATTCCATTTGCACTGCATGATTACCCTAATAATCCCCTGCCTTCTCCTATGCAAGGACAATATGAGACAATTTGTATGATTTGTGGAGCTGCGTGTTGTGCCTTCTACTGAATAAAAAATGAACGACCACGCAGTTCAGCTTACAGTACAAAGCTATTGAGAATAAACCAGTTCAAGACATCATCATCCTCATGAGGGATAATACCATCCTCATCCTCCCAAGGACTGCTAATGCAGAATTTCTTAGACAAACATCCGTGGTGATAAGGGCCAGGGGTAATGACTACAATGATAGGGAAATTGTTTCCTCTGTGCCCCACCCGGCATCACTGGGACACGAGTTTCAACAGCGCAGAACAGATAGAAAGGGCCAAGACCGAGGTCTGGGTATTTATTTCTACATGTGATAGTGATGACATATTATCTTGGGAAAATAAACGGAAGTGTGCCTGTGTTAGTGCTGGAGGGTATCAGATTTTACAAACTTTTATTGTTAAAGTACCATAATAATAAGTCTTTACTTGAGTTTTGGTTTTCGTAGAAACCCTTTCGCATCTATTTTAAAGCTGCTCTAATCCAAACTTTTAGAATACCAATTGTCAGATAGAACGTGTAATGTGACAGGGGTTGCTTTGTAGTGACAAACCCACAGTTCCCCTCAGCTTTACAAGGCTTTTTACTGTCTTTCATCTCATTGGGCCTAATACAAGAAAATACTCCTACGGACAGATTTGTTCTTAAGAAACATAAGTGACTTATGAGAATATGTGGAAATGACTAATTTTATCCTATGCTGAATTTCCTCCTTGGTACAAACGGAATTTGCAGGTGGTCCAGACCCGTCGTATAAGTCTTGAACAAAGTGCAAAAAACACTCATTTGACTTAAGAATCCTAATGCCTTAATACAAACGAATTTAGAGTTTAAATAGAAAACTAAAATTAACTAAAATGAATGATATTTTATTAACCATAATGCAACATTAATATTCTGTTCACCACATGATCCTCATCATGGTATGCCAATTTTATGAGATATCAGATTTTACCTGCATATTTTGGTACAGCAACTATAGTTCAGTAGTTGTTAAAAAAAATGGTCACAGGGTCTTTATGCAGGTCTCTGTCTAGTATCATTCTCTGTTGCACTGTACAGTTTTGGTACAGTGTAACTAACATCACCTACTGTATTCTATAATATTCTCTTCATCTAATAGCCCAATGACTGTCATGTCCCCTTGACAGCCTCTTGTATCAGTCATGGAGAGCTTTGCATTAGAAAGAGTCTAACTTTAATGTCAAACCATTTTTTCCATCTTTATTTCTGTTACGGCAGCTGTACTACTAAGAGTTTTGGGCCCTTCGAACACCACTGACACTGCTACATTTTTAATGTTTTCGTCAACTGATTTCTGACAGCAGAAGCTGTCTTTGTACTCTTTGGTAACATTTTTGCGATTGACACTCATTTAGACCACCTGCAATGTATGGAATGTCGCTTTATTCAATATTAAATAAATATGCAATGAAATAAATTAAAAAATAAAATTAAAAAATAAATGATGCATTAAATATATAAATAAATGTTAATGTGCAAATTAGTCAATAAATAAATAGGTTTTCATTTTAAAAAGGATGTTTTTCAAAAGACTACTTATTTATTTCGGGGGACTTTTATTTAATAATCCCACTTTTTTTTTTATTTCGGGGGACTTTTATTTCATGATTCCACATTTGCTTTGTTAATGCTTCTAGCACAGAAGCTTTGGATCGCCAGAAGGAGGAGGTTTTCAAGCCCGGGGCGGTGGGGACAACAGTTTCGAAAATGCCATACACGCTTCTTCTTTGAATCTTTGTGCTCCCGCGAGGTAAGTGCAAGCTGCAGATTGGACTGCGCTTGCGCAAAGTGGAGAAAGTACACGACGAAATAACAGAAAAACAATGAATGGATTATAATGACCCAATGTCATGAGTCAAAAACCTTTTTAGTGTCCTCTGGAGAAGCTTCCGATGTCGTTTGGTATATTTGCAGCGCGTTTCTGTATTTGGATGTGTTGTCTAAAGTTACAGTACATTTGCATTTGTCTGCCACCGTAAATTTAGGCTATTTAAATGGTGCGACTACATGGCAGTGGGGTTTGGAATAATACATAAACACTCCCAAGTCAGAATAATGGGAGGTTTTCCTAGTCTTCTCATTCTGCCAGACATTGTGTGAATGCAGCATTAACAGCGAACAGAGCCACGCGTTTCCCTCAGGAGTTGGTGGAACCAAAAATGAGCTAAAATTTGATTCAAAATTGGACTTACATTTGTCAGGTCACCTGAAACACAATTCCAAATGAATACTGTTGCTGTTCTGTCTGCTGTCTGCTCTATGTGTAAATAATCAACTGTTTGCTAGCAGGTTCGTCATATCAATTTTATAAGGTGATAATATGTCAGTGTTGTTTCACAGCTTTCACAGTTGTGATGCCCCCAAGTGGCCAAACAGGCCAACACATTTTAACATTTTGGGCCGAGGCCTTGTTGTGCTTAGAAGAGTCCCAAAAAGCTCTCAGCCATGTAAGACAACAGGGTGGTAATCTGATTTAGCACGGAAAAGTATCATTTGTTTTATTGCTAAGTGTTACAATCAAATGTCTAACCATCGCAGTTGAATTCAGCAGGATTAAAGAAATTAAGCATAATTCATCATTTTAACAGTGTGGTAACACTAACATCATGGTCCAAGAACATAGGTAAGGTTATGGATTATTACTGTGGAATATAAATCATGCTCCCGTTCTCCTCAATGATTCTGCATCATAGAGAATTCCTGTCACAACACAGAGGTGAGTCAGTGGAGCCCCAAAGTTTAAGTTTGTAATAATGGAGGTTAATGAACTAACAAGGGGGGGTCACTGCGAGATTGAATGTATTTACATTACCTCTTTTACCTTATTATTTCTAATGAAGGTGCAGCTTTTGACTCATGATAGTGAACTCTGATGAAAGCACCTGCTGAGTCCAAACAGGCTCACCACAGACTCATTTAATTTTATGTTTTGTTTTTCTTTGTCTGACAAGGCTTTAAAGTGACGTCACTCTTTGTTGGAAGACTTTAAAAGAGTCACGATACATTTCAGAAACAGTGGCTCCTGCTCTGTGTGTTGAGTCTGGAAAAACATGAAGGCACTTTGTGTGTAAAGAACCTGGGTTTGCATAGGACTACTGCATGTGTGCTGCATACACACTGCAGTGTGACTTATGAATGTTGGCTGTCTTGTAAGTTCATGTGCCCTAGGCATCTAAAGCCTCAGAAGAATAAAGTGAGTGCAGAACTTGACTGTAGCCTGATAGAACTACACTTTCAAGACACCTCCCCCGAGGCTCAAATCTTTTCTGTGCAGCAGAGCATACCACACCAGCAGAGGCATTTTAAAGGTTCCCCCAAAGTGCGAAATAACAACTGGGGGTCTCCCATAATAGTTAAAGCAAACAAAACACCCTGACCTGCACAAATGTGAAATGCAGGCCAAGCCTCAAAGAATGTCAACATGGCAGCCGCAAAGCATCAGAAACATGCGCCGGTCAAGCACCAGACACACAAAGTCTTGATAAAGGCTGTAGAGGAAGCAGTGGGAGTAGATAGAAAAGAAATGGGGTACAATGGGAGCAATAAAAAAACAGAATTCAAGTTTTTCTAAGAACACACAATTCAGACTTGTGCACTAACTGTTTAAAGGAACGGTGCCCTCATCAACACATATTGCATGTTGCTACAACAGAAAGCCTTGTTGTTTGTTTTGTTGTGTATGGCCTAATCTTGCCTATTTATAATGGCAGAGAAACCGTGCCCCCCCTCCACCCAGGAATGTTAATCTTCCCAAGGGCTTTGGTCAAGAGTCCAGTGGGCCCGCCAACGAACGCCACACAGCTGACAGGGTCGCTCCAAGTACATCCCAATGCATGTTGGCTCTTTAAGGACGATGCAATTAATCGAAAGCCACAGGAAAGGAAAGAAATGCTGTCCAGTTGCATTTTTTAAAAGCAGCCTCACAGTGAAACCACATAAACCGGCAAAAGCGCCAGAGATTCCAATGAACTGAGGCTAACTTTGAGGAAGGAAAGCAGAAGAAACTCATCAGCAAGTTTCACCCGGCAGCATCTGCAGGAGAAAAATAAAGGTTAACGGCACATAAACGGAAAGAAATAGCCTGTCACACTGTCAAATGATATAGAGCTCCCACTGGACATGGGCTCTTGGGTATTTTTAACATGAATGTTATCAGGGTTTGGGGACTAGAGGAGGGTCAAGCTGTGTACACTTGGAGAAACATGGAAAATTGAGACATGGAGTAACACCAACATACAAATTCTTTCAGAAATAGTATACTTTTGGGCTTTTTTAAGTCTTATTTTTATTAGCAATAGGAATGGCAATGTCGGTCTGTTGGTTGGTCGATCAGTTGGTTCACCACCAACTGATCGACCAACCAACCGGTCAACTTTTTCTATGAGGTTAACGTTTGCGGTTCTGTGAGCGAAATCTCAATTTACTTCACTATTGATTAAACTGTTGAGTGTCTATAATGTATGGAGTAGTGAATGAGTGAACAAGGGAGTGATTTTGTGATTGTTAGCTGAGCAGTACTGATGTAGCAGTTTACAGGACTCAGAGATTCTGAGTTGCTGTAGATTTATTCAGTTCACCATTCCATTCTGTTCTCTTATGATGGATGATTTCTATAGCTGCCTTGCAGGCAGTCTTATTAGAGGAGCTTTAATAACCCTCTTTCATGGTAAAGGGAATTGAAAATGAGTAAGTGGAAAAAGAGTTTCAGAAAAGTCCTCCACACACTCCATCAGTAGCCTCCAGGATGACGAAATATGTTATGCCCTGCACAGCACACAGAAGTTGAATGAACTTCTGTTTGTTTGAAATGTGCAGTAGACAAACTGGCAACACCTGTATCTAAATGACACCCAACCTCATAACACTCTTACATTTCCAGGTGGTAGTAATTCCCATATCGGATTCTGGCTATTTTACAGATGAATCTTGGCAAGCTTTTGCATCAGAGAAGGAAGTAATTTAGGGAAGGAATTTAGCTTAAATCATATAGGGTGTGACATGTGTATCTGTCCACATTAATTGCTTTTTTAAAGATTTATAGTTAACAAAGGGGGAATGTGAGTAATAATTTGTGTGTTCTCACAAGACGAACGCCATCCTTCTTCACAGCATTCAGCCCTTCTTTCAACTCACCCCCATTAGAGTTCTTCTTATATCTGCTTTGTGTCACGGGCCACGTGGTTTGTGAGGTCTCTCATTTATTCTCAGCCTTATCACTTACACTACTGCCTGGCCGACCACAGTGCATTTCAAAGGTACAGTAGCCTAGTGGCAGCCTGTAGCTACAGTTAATGAGCCATAAGACTTTTGGACAAAGTACAGCTGGCCTCCCATCACCAAACAGAGGTCACCACTTCCAAGTCTGCTTAATATGTCCCATCTTTTGTTTGGCATGCATTTTCATACATTGTTTGCATGAACCCAAAAAGGTCAGGGGGTCTGTGTGCTGGGAATCCACTACACAAGAATCCTAACAGGCTGTGGCTTTACGTGTGCACCAGCTACTTTGATCTGTCAATCTGTCAACTAGGCTTATAATGATGGTAGGTTACGAGCTAAAGTGCATAAAAACCAAGACAAACATAGCAGTCATGGAACAAATGTGCCACAATTTGACTTTGAATCACTGGAACTGTATCTTCAGTCAATATACAATTAATTTGATGAATGTCTTGGGTTGGTATAGTTGATGAATACTGGAATAGGATTCCAGGTATCTGGTTTAAGTCATGCATGAACAGGTAGTGGTAGTTTCTGTAATGGTCCCATTCTCCTCAGTATGCCTGGCTACGCTCTCTGTGGGGACTCGCAGAGTCTGTGACACAACATCTGGGAGAGCTGATCTCATTAGTGGGCTGATGGGAGGATTGCTGAGCTGGGCATTCCACTGTGGCAGCAGTGGAGGAGATGCACAGCTTTCATTGAGTGAAAATGTAGAAATAAACTGGGAGAACAACGGACAGAAAATTATCCCCTGAAAAATGTTCGTACGGTTGGTCGTAAGGACAAGGAAAGGGTTCAGGGCTGTGTGAACATGAATAAGCAAATAGAAAAAAAAGTCACCTAGTTAGTCTTTATGTTTCCTTTTGACCCCAAAACTACTCTCTCAAGTTTGGCAAAGGTGCCCTAAGGTTTAGTTCACTGAAAATTGACTGCAAATACAGGAATTTAAACTGACTTTGGGTACTGTATCTCTGAACTGAGAACTGCTGAGATTGCATGTGTCTATTTTTAACTTTTTGGCATGTATGCTAAATGTGGATACAGATAATGACAGGAAAGAGGTGGAAGGGGAAATGAAGTGCAATGTAAATCATGGCATAATAGTCAAACTGTCTCTTGGCTGCAGGGGTACAACAGCATCAATCATACCTCGAGAACAGCCTCCTTATCCAGTGGATGAGGAGTTTCTGCTGTGTGTGTGTGTGTGTGTGTGTGTGTCTGTTTGGATATCACAATTGTCCCTTGAGTTGCGCTGTTTGATGTCATCCACTTTTGAGATTGGAATCTGCCTTACTGATTGAAAGGGAAACAGGGCAGACAGGCCGCTTGTCTTAAATTTGACGGTGACGATGAAGAATGAGGCAAGGGCATCTATAGCCATCACTATATACAGACACTCCTCTATTTGCTGAATGTAATTACGCTGCTGCTCAACCCAAGCACTTAAAGGGATTTTAGTTTTCTCTTTGCTGAATTATTAACCAATGCCTAACTCTGACCCCAAAAAATTGTAACGGACGTTCTTGAGATTGAAAAGAAAATTATTAACGACATGAGAAACTGACCTTGGAAACAGTAGTTAACAAAATTATCTCACCACAAGGTCTGTTTTGTAGCTATTATGGACCTTTCGATCATTTCACATGGTCTTCATTAGCAGAAGGAGTTTGCCCAGTTGTTGCTTTGGAATTGTACTGTACAGTTGATGCTCAATATACCATATATTGGACCACTTTAATGACTTCTCGTCCATGTTGACAGCAGCAGACAAAACAATCTCATATTGGACTATTTTAACGTTTAAAGTGAGGCTATGTGACTTCCTTTTGCAAATGAAAAGTTGAAATCATAAGCAATAAAACGCAGGTTTTGCCGCTTCAGCCTCGCTGGTGTGACCAGTAGCTTTTGTTTGCTAATGTTAGCCAGCTCTAGATAGATATCCTTACTGTCCCATAAAAGAGGGCCAAATGGGAGCAATCTGAAACACTCAATTTTTCTGGATTCATGATGTCCAAAGTTCAGTAGCCCCGGAACTTGCCACTCCCCGTATAGAGCTCATTCACCTTTACTTGACTGGAAGATGCTGTTGGCCAAAATGATAAATTCCCCTCCAACAAGGCTGAAGCTCGTGGCTCTAGACCCCCTGAAAACGTTTCACTTGGGGCCCTGAAACAGTAAATATCCATAATCCCTTCAAGCCCTGTCCATCTCTGGGGTCCCCTGAATTCACTGACCTGTTGGCTCCTCACTAAGTCTGCTACCATCACACAGCATGTTAGGTCAGTCAAGTTGCCCAAGGTCGAAGTCTTTCAAGCATCTAAAATGAGAGCGTTAGGAAATGAAAGAAAATTCATTGTGCCTTTATTCTGTCATTGCCACCTGGGGCCATAGTGGTCGCTGGTTAGCCAAAGTTACATGGTCTCGCTCTAATCTAACATAGGCGAGAAGTCCCTGAGGTGCTCCGAAAAATGGAAATTTAAGCACCTACAATTCCACGACAACTGGGCAAACTAGATCTGCCAAGGACGATCATGCGATGCAATCGAAAGCTTCCGAACAGCTGCAGACCTTGTGTTGGGACTGTTCTGTCAACATAAAAACATTTTTTTAAGTATCCAACTGAAAAACGCCCACCCCCTCCCTTCAGGCCTCCCCCCAAAGCCACTCCGCCATAACACATTGTCATGCACAATGAGTGCACGGGCAGAGTGTGCGCAGGTAGCCGGGTAGGCAGGTAGTCCTGAAAGAGACGACGGGCTGGGCTCATTACAGGCCTGCGACAGCCACAGATACCAGATATAAAGAGCATTGAGTTATTGATTGCTGTCGGGACGTAAAAATGCTTCTGAAATACATTAACCTACCCTCGGTTTAATATTAAAATTCTGGATATCACAATTGTATCCTGACATTTGTAGATATAAACACAGAGCGGAAACAAGAAGAGGTGAAGACATTTAGGCCTTCTGACGGGCGCCAATATATATACCAAATGATACAGTATATAAGATCTGCTTTCTTCCCTCCAAAAAACCCCATTTATAATGATTTTGAAAACTCTCATTTGGAAGGAAAAAAAAGATAGCACAAATGCATTGCTCTAGCAGCAAATTATCATCCTGCCACAACGGGACAGCTGGAGAATAGAAAACCCAGCCACTTCAAATATGACATGAGGAATGTTCCCATGTTGAACACTTTTCATTAAGAGCCCCACCTGTTATTGAACTTTAATGCTGGGGGCTCTTTAACCGTATCCTGGCGTTTCCTTGTTCCTTTTGGACTGTCTTCTTGGTTATTTTGTTGTCAAATCCCTTTTGGCAGGGTCCAAATATAGCTACCTTACAATGCCAAGGAGGCCGTTTCAGGTGAATGGGACTGAAATGAGTGGGGCTGAACTGACAGAAACGGTGAGAAAATGTAGTGGGCCCTGCATGAGGGTTGAGGGAGGGAGAGGGAGAGGGAGAGAGAGACAGAGAGAGAGACCCTGAGCGGGCACGGCTGCTCTTGGAGCTCTGACGGGAAACTTTCTGCTTGTTGCTCCGCTCTTCAGCAGCAGCAGCAGCAGCAGCAGGTCCCACTCCGTCGCTTCAGCCGCAGTTTACCATGTGAAATGCGCTCGACTGGACTGCGCGGGGCTCGCGGGGGTTTCTCCATCGTCGTTTGCCGACACCGCGTCACTGAAGAGAACAAGTAGGCCCAGTCGTCCTTTCTTCCAGGAGAACCTTTGGAACTCAGTGACATTGATTCGCTTTTTACCCGCACTGGACGCGAGGATGGAGACGAGGTTTTGCCTGCTTGCCCTCACGTTGGCCCGGGTCGGTTGGGGTCTTGGGTACGCGGAGTCCAGCGTTCAGGCGGGACAGCGAGCGGCAAGCAGACACAGGTAGGAGCCACGCGGGCGGGATCACGCGCGCGCGCGCGCTTGTTACCTGCGGCTCGTCCAGGGGGCCTCCGCCGGCTGTAGGGCTGAAACGAGTGCGCGGTTCATTCACAAGGCGACCGATTGCAGCTGCTCATATGTGAAGATGTTGCTGCCCTTCTCAGTTTCACATATGTGTAAATTGAATGGCTGTGTCTTGGACTGTCAGTCTGCCAGAGGATGATTATTTGTTTGAGGACGTGCTCTTGCCTTGATATGATAATACATAAGTCGATAAGGAAAATCAGCTTCAGTTGCAGCCCTAATGTGTTTCACAATAGCTTTAATGCCAATTAATCCTGTTTAGATACTCAATTAACAATATGGGGCAGAATGGGGCTCCCTAATGAATGTCTCTTTCTGGGTCCACGAAGTGAAAATATCATCTGTGAAGCCCTTGTATTGGTGTAAATTCTTATTTTCAGAGGAAATATCGTATTGGTGCCTGGGTCTCCTACTCTACAGGGGGCCTCCCTGAATTGGAGGGTGGGGGGTGATTCAGACCCAGAGATGGACAGGGCTTAAAGGGAATATGGTTATTTACTGTTTCAGGGCCCCAAGTGAAACGTTTTCAGGGGGTCTAGAGCCACGAGCTTCAGCCTTGTTGGAGGGGAATTTATCATTTTGGCCAACAGCATCTTCCAGTCAAGTAAAGGTGAATGAGCTCTATACGGGGAGTGGCAAGTTCCAGGGCTACTGAACTTTGGACATCGTGAATCCAGAAAAATTGAGTGATTCAGATTGCTCCCATTTGGCCCTCTTTTATGGGACAGTAAGGAAATCATCCAGATCTTATAGTGACTGTTAATTAATAGTCGCTTGTAAATTAAAGTGATGGCTGTTGGAGCCACTGCTTATAAAGCTGTTAATACTGTCAGTGAGCCAAGGCATGGATGTTTTTATTGTGCAGTTGCTGTCCCATAGTGTGTCATGTAATTAAGCTACTGCCCAAGGGACCCCGTGTGTGGACGACCCCCTCACCTCTATGGACAGAAGTGTGTGTGTGTGTGTGTGTGAGTGTGTGTGTGTGTGTGTGTGTGTGTGTCTTTGTTTGTGTGTGTGCATGTAAATTAATGAATGAGGAGGTTTTGGCAAATTGAATGACATCATGTGTGTGTGCATGTGTGTGAATAAAAAGGGTCAAAACAGAGTGTCTGAGTGAATGAATGACGGGGTCTGTCTCTCACATGTGGTATGTCTGCTTGCAATGCCCGCATGTGTTTGTACTTAGCGTGCGTGTATGTGTATGCAAGGCAGGCCAGGCTTCTGGGAGTTGAGCAACATGAGCTTCTATCAGGGTTCTCTCCACATCATAGGACAGTGTGCTGCTGCTGTGGCTGCCTGAGTCATGAGATGTGGATGGTTGGGCTCTTTGGCGTATGATGAAGCTGAACTGCTGGCTACTGTGAATAAGAGAATGTGGGAGGCATACAGAGAGAGGAGGGCACTGGGGCAAAAGATGGAAAAGAAAAGAACAAAATACTAATGAAATGGAAGTGAGGGATAAGGCGTCAAGAGGAGGATAGGTGAATAGAGGGGAGGGGGAAAACAAGAACAAAGATGGGGAGAACTGGCAAGGCAAAAGAACAGACAGTAAAAGAAGCAGAAGCTCTGGAGAGACGAGAGAACCCGAGTGACAAGAGAGGATGAAAGAGGGAGGAAAAGGAGGGGAGGAGCGACACGACAAGAGAAAAGACAGGAGAAGAGAAGCGGGGGCCTGGGTCCTTAAATGCCTTCCCCCTGCTGAAACCAGTAGGCTATGAAAGAGTCCGCATGGCTGGCCTGGTGACATACACAGTGACGCTTCGGGGAGAAGAATGTGCTGGCCCGTGGCAATGCGGTTTGCCCTTCTGACATCCGTTTGAACTCAATTGATCTGTTTTGACAGATGTGTGAAGTATTCAATAAGTGGTAAAGGCTGTTGAATGAACTGAAGACATCCAGCAGGGGTCTTACGGGGGCCCTCAGGAGGACACAGAGCTGTCCGACACATCTCCTGCCAAAATTTCGGAGCTACGCGTCATCCCGTCAGCTCCAGACAGCGGCAGGGGAAGAGGGAAGGAGCAGTGTGTTTGGAGCTGGACGCAGGTGGACTGCTGATCTGTTTAGGCTCCCGTACACTTTGATGGACAAAACATTAGATCGCCACTGGAGGCGTGCAAGGAGTAGATACAGAGAATCTCTCTCTCTCTCTCTCTCTCTCGCATTAATCACGGTTATTCCCCTTCCACTTTTGTCTTTACATTAGCATTGGGGTGCTCCACACCTGGGCCATAAGGATAGACAATTGCACACACGTTTCTCTTATTCAGTTACTGCAGTTCCATATGTTGCATTTGGATTTAGAATACAATTCTTCTTTTAAAGTGTTTTGTTTTTTTTAAAGAGGTGATTAGTTCTGACTAACTTTATGTTCTCGGGCCATTAGCCCAGTAATGTAAGTACACAATATAATCAAAAGTATGTGGACAAACAACCCCCATATTTTTTTCATGATTTGAGCTTGGGCTTCTTGTGTTGTTGAAAGGAATTTTGGGAAATGTAGGTCAGTTATTCATAAACTCTAATGGTGATTGAAGGATCTAAG
Organism: Coreoperca whiteheadi; assembly: GCA_011952105.1. Classification (NCBI taxonomy): domain Eukaryota; kingdom Metazoa; phylum Chordata; class Actinopteri; order Centrarchiformes; family Sinipercidae; genus Coreoperca; species Coreoperca whiteheadi. Next base: position 6,569,160 of record CM022481.1, read on the forward strand.
GAATTACCCTTGAGAATGCAGTTGGGTTAGGCAACCTGGGCATAGAGAGAGAATAATTGTCAGTAATTAAACTTAATTTAATAATTGCCCTGGAGCACGCTAATAGATAGCTAATAGACCCCAGTGGCTCCAGTGCAGAAGTTGACTCTCGTTGCCCTGTCTACTGTTGTGGTAACTCAGAATTTAAGCTTCATTACTTGCAGAAACCAAATGTAGGTCAGATACGATGCCTATAAATTGTCGGCCAGTTGGTCGGTTGGTCCACCACTTTAGACCTGACTGAAATGTCTCAACAACTATTACATGGATCTTTCCTCTAGGACCACCATGAAGTTTAAATGTGTGGTTTTGAGTGAAATGTCTCGACAAATCTTGGATTGATAACTATGAAATGTACTTCAGACATTCACCCCCGTCAGAGTGAAGTGTGATAACTTTAATGATCCCTTCATTTTTCATGTTTCGCCATCATCAGGTCAAATTTTTTATTTGTCCAATTCTTTGGTTTATGACAAAGTACTTGCTAAGCTAATGACATTCCCAACAGCCTCAGCTGCACTTTGGGCTTAGTGCTAGTTAGCAAATGTTAGCATGCCAAGCTAACATGATAAACTAAGATGGGGAACATGGTAAACATTATACCTGCTAAACATCATCCTTGTTAGCATTGCCATTGTGAGCATGTTTGTATGCTGATGTTAGCATTTAACTCAATTAGCTCAAGTAAGTACAGCCTCATGAGCCGCTAGCATGGCTGTGGGTTCTTCTTGTTTCTTTGCATCGGAGTCTTAAGAAGCAATTGTGGAAAAGCTTTGAGAGTACTATACAGTGTGTTTCCCACAATACACTGAAATATGGGGAAAAGACCTTGTCACGACAATGGTGACGGCATACCAAAATGTGCCAGGCGATTAGACTGTAACAGGATTGTCCTCTTATTGACCTGACCTTGAAAAGTATTCAAATTCTCTTCATCTGTGTGATTTTCTGCTTTCTGCTAATTAGGGCAGTAAACAAATCTCGTTATATATGGCAATGCGAATGTGGTAAAAGGGATCCTTCCCAGTCACAGCCATTGCAACTAAATTACCATAGTTCCCAGCATGCATTTCATTTAAGAAAACTTTCTTTACCTCGTTTAGATAAACATACAGAATACTATAGACATTTGGATCCCTTCCCAATATTCATCCCATCCCAGCACGCATGGCACAATTGGAACTATAAACCTCCTTTCAACTTGTAGAATAAATAGAACATGACAAGACATTTAATTACTGACCTTACTGGTTTGTACTTTAGAGCGGCTAATAGTTTTACCTGCTTGAAATAGTCTGTACTATTTTGGGCAACTGCAATTCGAAGGCTTTGAGGAGACTCGTTTCAAATGCACATGCCTCCATAAATGGTTAAAATTCAAGTGAGCCACTAAAACCCCCTGCAGACCTCCAAACACTGACGTATCGGAGCAATAATGCTAAAGCAAATGGCAGTATCGTGGGCATTCTCTGTATATCTTCACGACCGCCAGGCTAAACAATCGGAGAGAAGTGTACACAGTCACACTGTCCCTTGATGTTGGAACGAGTCCAAAGGTAAAATGGGGTGTGTGTGTGTGTGTGAGTAAAACTGCATTTTAAGACGAGAAGAATGTGTGCGTCTGCCTTTGTGTGTGTTTGTCTGTCGGCATGCGATTACTCAAGCATGAGTGAGTGCACTCGAGTGTGTATGTTGTCGTCTGTGACAGTCTGTGTGCTTTTCGGTGGGTGTGTACAGGGGTATACCTTTACAAGGACGTTGGAGGGGTGCTTGACCTTTGGGCCACAGTTCAAACACTGAGACACACCCCTTTCCAGCCACTCATTCAGGTTGCTGTCAAGCCTTCCCATGAAGCTAAATGAAAGCTCCCCCAACAATAGGCACCACCAAGTGATTTCTTTGTTTAAGTATTGAACCTCAGCTCCCCTTCTTCATTCTTTCATTCCTTCTTCCTCCCACCTACTCTCTATGTCACTTTTGTCAATGACTATTCCAGTTTTACCCACAGTTCTTCGATGCAGGGCTTATGCAGAGATGCTGTCGAATAAAATGAACCTGGTATGTGTGGGTTGAGATGTCAGACCGCAACTTCCTGCCTGGCTATGAAGTGTCTCTCTGCTGGTTTATAAGGAGGTGAAATTTATTGGGAAATAAAGTGATGCTCAGGCAGGTGCAAGAGTTCCACTCATGTTGATTTACGGCTCAGTAAATACAAATAAGACGTGCACAATGGAGGTTTCATTGCTTGGGGCCCGGCAGAGAAGTATTTAAAACGTTGTTTGTATGTATGTGTCTGTAGGAGAAGGACAAAGTGTTTTTTTGTTAATTAACGTGCATGTACTGTTAGTGCGTTTAGGCTTGTTTCCTGTGCTTGTTTGTGTATCCGTCTGGGTATGCAAATGTGTGAAATCAGACAGCTCCTGATATGCTAATCGCACTTCGTGTGCCAACTTTTTGCAGTGTTTCAGCCCACCCTTTTTTAGTGTTGTCTGTTTCCTTGAGTGCATGTTTCATCATATATGTCCATGTTAACATATGTTTTCCCATTTCTTTCCCCTTAAAGCTGCTATAGTCAACGTCAGCTTTACTGTTTCCATTCTGTCTCTCCGCTCTCATCAGTGTGGTTTCCAGACATAACGTGCAGCTGTTTTCAGCAAACAACAGCTCTACCAACCCACTGTCCACTACCTGCTCAGCACCAAACATGACACAGACAAAGTTAGCGACTAGCTGGTGAGCATAGCATTGAGCAGCTGAAGAGCCAGATATGTCTCTCAGGAGTTGCTGGAGAGCAAAAGCAGAGAGAATGTTGGACTTGCATTGGCCAGGTGGACACAGACATTAGTCCAAATGAATGATGATGTTGCCCTGTATCTGCTGGATGTATAAATTAGCAACTGTTTGCCATGTCATCTTAAAAGACACGGATGGTTTCTGATGCCCCAAATTGGGTAACAAAAATCAATTAATGAAGGTTTGAAGGTAAATTAGAAATGGCTAGACTTGGCTATTCAAATGTTTTACAAGGTAGGAAATGCATTCAACACACTTGTTAGCCCTCAAAGATACACACAATGCATTTAGGTCAGAAACACTGAATGTAAATATTCATTTTTCTTACAGTATTATATGCACTCAGTTGCCAGTGTATTAGGTACACCTAGCAAAAACTAACGCAGTCTAATTATAAGGTTTATTTTTGTTCAAATTGCTTTAGAGAGGTATTGATTCAATTTTATTGTCATTTTCGAGGTTGCAGTTTGCACTGCTGTTGAATTGTATTGTGTTGTACTGAGGGGTTTCCAATATTTTGTCCATCACATTTATATCAGTGAGGTCACACTAAATATTAGAAATGCTATGCCCCCCCCGCATCTGGAACTCCCTTTCACCATATATCTGTAACACTGACTCTCATTGACTCTCTCCCATTTTCAAATCCCGTCTAAAAGCACATCTTTATAAAGTGGCATATTAAATTTGATCACTGTTCATTCCAGTTGCTTATGTTACCCGACTGCATACCGCTGCTGATTTTATGCATTGTAAATTTGCTTTGTTTTGTAAATGTATTGATTTATTGTTACATTTTTGTTTACTTGTTACACTATCATTTAATTCTGTCTTGTAAGGTGACGTTGAGTGTTTTGCAAGGCGCCTATACATAAAATGTATTCTTATTATTATCAGTAAAATGCAATACAATTCGACAACACCACAAACTACATCCTCCAAAATCATGATACAGTTGATTCAACACCTCTCTAGGACCGTTTCAACAAAAAATTAACATTAGAACCTACATGAAGGGAGAATTTATTGCAGGACTGTTGAATTAGATATTAGTTAGTTTTAGCTATGCACTTAATAAACTGGCATTTGAGCATTCTGTATTAGCTTGTTTCAGTTCTTCACTGAAGCTACTGTATATGATGTTTACTATGGCTACCAATCGTAAGACTTAAATGGCCGCAGCATTCAAATTAAGTGTTTTTGAGTGACTTGTACATCATTTAAATGACGTTACCCCAGCTCCCGCAGCACTTTATAGTAGTGGGGAATGTGGATTTGCCAAACCAACCAGTTAGAGCTCATCTTTGAAGCCTTTGCACTTGTGAAACCGAAACATGGTGTTAGAAAACACTTCCGATTTAAATTATTTGGTTTTACCAGAGAGAAGGCATAAAGGATGAGGACTAACAGCTAAGGTTGGTTTGCCAATCCATGTCTGGTTGACCTTCCCTCCTCTGATAGGGAGCAGCACACAACCGCTTCCATAAGCCTTTCGAACGGAAGCATGAGATGGTCCCAAATGGGGCCCATTACCCCAAAAATCAGCCTGACATATTTTGCAACTTTGGGAAACTTTGGGATCTCCACTAGAAGTTATGGCTTTTTGAATGTTTGGCTCCACAGGATGAGTCTGTAATGACCGGTCCACTAGAGGCTCTTGGCGTTTGAAAGCTTAAACAACTTGCAAGTTTAAAGAAAGTATTGTACTCTAGTTTTACATTTATCTCTATCTGATACACATTTTACAAATACATATTGTAGCTATAAACATTCAATAATATGTGCAGGAACTGGACTGTTTATGCGCCGTGTTTTCCTGTGGTGCTAATACAATAAAGGAAACAGGGAGATTTGCGGCTGAATATGCCATTGAAGGGAGTCCAAGCACACACACCCACACTCTGAATTCTCCATTAAACACCATTTTAGGTTGCAAAATGTAATCTTCATGTTTAATTGGCATCAGTTTATAAAGGTTTACGGTTTTATGTTGATGTTTAGCAAAGTGGAAAAATTATCAGGTTAGTTATTATGTTCTTATTATTTTTATGTATTTGCCTATGTAAGTGTCCTCGTCTGGTTATGTACTATAAGTCTCTTGTGAATGCATGAATGCGTGTGTTGTGCGTTTGTCTGTTAAATGTTGTGTTTGTGTGCTTGTAATTGTATTTTACGCTTATGGAAAAGAGGTCAAGTCTAGTTGGTGGACTTTCATCTGAGCTATTTCTCTGCGGCCATTTGGATTAATGGGACTTTATTGGATTACTGTTTGGAATGCTTAACTTCATGCTGGTTAGAGAGAGCGAGAGAGAGAGAGAAGGAGAGGCCAAGGGGTTTTGGAGCTGAAATGTTGTTTTGAAGGTGTCAGCCATGCAACAGAAAACTTACATGCAGGCACACAAGCAGGGGCATACATACAAACAAACAAATTCACTGTACTCGCTTTTGCGAAGGGCGTACACCTAGGCACAAGCACACACACACACACACACACCCACAGACACTCCTTTAGTGCTGCTGCACTAGCACTTAGTCATCCTCTTACAAATATAAAGGCTCCTCTTATTTATTTCACTGGAGTGAGAGGCCATTGATGGAAAGATGGAAAACCGACTGGCAGGGAGGGTGATATGTACAATAAATGTGGGTGTTTGGAAGCTGCAGAGACGGAGGGAGTTGTGCGTGTGTGTATATGCATCCACGTCGTCCGTGTCTGCTCAGTAGTGAAAAAAGAGAGAGATGGTTAGGTTTATTTATACGAGACCCAGTGCCTGTTCTCCATCAAAGAAGATAGGGTGTGAACGTTGCCAACTTTATGCTTTATCTCCTGTGTCTGTGACCCTGAGAGTCAGTGAGTCAGGATAATAGATTGGAATAGCTGGCCCACTGAATCACAGTGACAAAAAACTACAGGGGGGTAGACCTGTTGTGATTCATTACCCCTGTCTTAATTCACATGCTCATGTATTGGTCCAAGTCCTGATGGAGATGTTACATTCCTGTTTCTCAAAAACTTTGAGTCCAACATACACAGTACAGTATAACAAACCGCAGGACAACCAAAACCAGCAAAGCCTTACATGGCATAATGTAATAAGGATCGCTTTGATGAACCACAGGACTCTGGAAATATATGAGGGGAGAGAGCTATGTTTGGAAGCACTGATGACGGCTGATTTCAGATGTATGGTGGCTATGAGCTGAGTCACCAGCGCGCCAAGCTCTGATAGAAACGTTAAGTACAATGTCTCACACCCCAGAGGAGCAAAGCAAAATGTAAGCCAATTCAATGCCTAACTAGAGGATCACTGTGAAGAACCACACATCTTTGGAAAGGGAGGTACAGAACTGTTTGGATGCATGAACGCTGGTTGATTTCAGCCAAATGACATTCACTTGTGCTCGATTTGGTGTTGACTGCAGGCTGAGCTGATTCCATCCAAAATTTGTATTAATTTTAAATCAGCTCAAAGCAACGTGATATGCCCTGAATATACAAAATATGTAAATATTTTCTGCACAAGCTATTTATCTGCAATCCATACTCCTATGATTTTTTGTTTTTTTCATAAACTGGGACTCCAAGAATACATTATGTTTTATTTAGCAAAAAGCAAGCATCACACACATACAGTAACTGGCCTACAATGCTCTACAGCTACAGTTTTAATCAATTGTTTTAGAATGATGCTAATCTGGCTTTTGAGACATTGTATATTGTGGGCTATACAAATAAACTCAAACTTGAGTATGAGAAAAAATATGTGTACAGCTGACTTTTTTAAATTTGTCAAAAGATCAAGGTGAAGCTACAAACCCTCCTTACAGTTTTTACGTGACTGTTTTTGAATGTTAAAGGGTCAGTTCATCCAAATAATAAAAAAACCAAACATATTTTCTCACTTACAGTATGTAGCATAGCCCGATCGATACTGGATTCTTGAGGTTAATGCTGATATTGACATGAACAGTTTCAAAAATCGGATATTGGTGTACTGTATTGGCTGATATTTCTTTTCCATAAATACATAACATAAACATTTTATCCGTAATTGTTCAGAACCTTCAAGTGGACAAACTATGTAATGAGACGCTGTCTTCTAAATGACCACTAACATCGTTGGCATGTCTTTACTGACATTTCTTGTTGCTTATCTGCTGACACATATACTATGCTAATATTAGCCAGTATATGGGCCCATCCGCCCAGTTTTTCTCAGATTTCTGCCTCCACCCCAGTATAGTGGAGGCAAATGGACTTTTGTTTGTGGTGCTCACAGTTATAAAAAATAACATTTAAAAAAAAATCAACAGTATGTTTTTGTATTTCCACAATGTCCTCATTATTCTTATAACCCACCAATAATCCGGCAGCTTTCATTGACACTGACTTATACAACTCTAATTATCTAACTAATTATCGCTGTTGGCACCAAACGAAATCTAACCAAGCCAACTTACATTCACCTTCATTGTATTGAGGTGGCGGCAGAAATCGTAATCGAGACGTAAGCAAATACTGTAAAACCAAAAATATCTAAGGCTAAACACCACTAGCGGAAAGTATGTGTGTGTGTGTGTGTGTGTGTGTGTGTGTGTGTGTATATATATGTATTTAGGTCAACCAACCCATTGATTGATTATTGAAAAAAACTTTTACAGTAGAGTAGAACAGTTAATTAGTCCTGTTCACTTCCCCACGTACAGTAGCAACAGGAACAGGAGGTTGTGAGGATGAGGTCATGAAGGGCAGGGGAGGATCGAAACATGATAAACTCTTTCTGTCAGTCAGACAAGCTCTGGAATGAAGGGGAGGATCATGGGAACAAGGAAGAGGTGTGGTCACACAGAGAGGGGGATGGAGAATAAAACAAGTTGAAAGGATGAGAAGGGAGAAGGAGACAATAAACAGGGAGAGATGTAGACGGAGGAGGACGAGTCAAAAGAGACAGCAAGAGTGAGGAAAAGAGCGAAATGGGAAGAAAGAGATCCACGCAGACAGGGAGAGCCTAAAAAACAAGAATAAAATAAGACACACGGTGGGTGACGTGTAGAGCCAGAGAGAAGACGGACAGAAAGAGACATAGAGAGATAGACTGACAGACGTGAAGACATGCAGAGAGAGGAAAGCTGCTGAATGACTTTCCAGCATGAAGGAACTCCTTGTGCGCTCCATTTTTTATCTGTAAACCCTTCATAGTTCTGCTCAGATGAATCTGAGAGTGACACTAATTGGCCATAATCACCACCGAGAAAATAGCAGTGCATGGGGATTCTGGGTAATATTTCAAATGATGATAGAAAGTGGCTGAAGGACGTCTGTGTCTTAAATCTCTCTGTAGTTGTTATCAAGAGAGATATCTGAGGGTCAAGGAAGGTCAGAGGGATAGGAACAAATTGACTAGCATGTATACTTGGGGGAGTTTGTAGGAGTGTTTGTTTCTTGTAATTCTGTCCCATTGAGTATGAGTTTTAAGACATTTTTACTAAAGAATGTTTGTTGTGTGAAATCATTTTGGACAGCCTTCACTTCACACGAGTTGTTTTAGAATTAGTATTTGAGTTAGGGTTAAGAATAGGATTAGGTTTAAAACCCAAATTAACCTTAAAGCTACAATATTTTTTTTTATTAACAATGGACCCAATGTAATGTGAAAAGCTGCTCGTAGTGACGAACCCACCGTTTATTTTCAGTGAAAAAACTCTAAAAACCCGCTGTTCACTACCTGTTCAGGACCAAAGGGGATAGACAAAGTTAGCGAATAGCTGGTGAAAGAGGTGGTGGAGAGGGGAAAAACTACTCTAATTGGAGTGAATATTCCACTTATATTTGCCAAGTGGCCAGAAACAGGACTCCAGATAAATACTAATAGTTCTCAGTGATAAAAAACACTGTTTGTTATAGAGCCCGACCGATATATTGGTCAGCCGATATTATCTGTCGAAGTCAGCATATCGTAGATATATAGGTCATAGTGTATTTGTTAGCTAATATAACATTGTTTTATTTTCAGTTTATTAGGCAGGAATAGAAGGTCATGTCCCTTTATTTGTGTTACAAATAAGATTATCCACCTGAATGTGCTGTCACTACAGTATCAAACATACTGTCAAATCAGACAAATACAGTTGGTGTCATGAAATGTAACAGCCACCTCACTAACGGTGAAAACAATAAACCAGCACAAAAGTGACAACTACCAACATGAACCACCATGTTTTGAACAGACACATTACAACAGAAAGTAATTTGTAAAATGTTAATTTGTTACGAAAATTTTTAATAAAAAGTAACATTTGCATTTGAAACACAAGACAGCTAATCTAACAAACTGCTTTCAGCACTAAGCGGCGCAAGCTGGGGAATGTGGGCCGTCGCTATGGCTACAATACTCTCAGCAAAGCGGGAGTGTCGTGTGCTCAGCTGAGCGGACGCTGTACATAGTAAACTGCTAACCAGTTTGTGAAATACATTGCTGAAAGGTTAATAAACAGTGAACCCATCGTATTCCTCTTTCAAAATAACTCAAATATAACCCTGTCCCTGACAACCGTCATGTCACGCAGACTTATCGCAACTGTTTGCGGTGTTAGTGAGTTAGCTAACGTTAGCCAGCTTTAGTTTGTCAGTCAGGTTAGTCTGGTGAGTTTGAGTCTGTTGAGTGTTGACGTCCCGCTACGCTGTTACCTAGTTGGTGAGATGCAATGCTGGAAAGTAAATAAATGACATCAGGAGACTCTTTTTTCACCGGATACGCTCAACGTTTGCCCTGAACGTTTATAGCAGAGGCGCTGTTTATCTCTTGACAAAAAAAAAAGTGTTTCTAATTGAAGTTCAGTTCATGAAATAATGGTTCAGAATCGGAACAAAGCTGAAGCATGAATCTCAGAGCTTGACAGAGTAAATTAGACAACATGTGGTTTAGTAGAGAGCAGTGGTGGAATGTAACTAAGTACATTTAGTAACGTTACTGTACTTTATTACAATTTAGAGGTACTTGTACTTCACTTGAGTATTTCCATGGCATTTTCTGTTGCTTGAGCAATTGACTGATACTGAACAGTGCTGATGTTTATTTAGCTATTTATTACATCTTATGTATTCTTTATTTAAATTGTCAGCAATTGACGAACATACAGTACTGAAGTTTATTTAGCTTTCTTTTTTTTTCATTCATTCGTTCATTTCTAGAATTGGTTGATGTACATGTTAAATGATTTAACATGTTAAAGAATATTTAACTAAAATATTCTTTAATAAAGTTCTTTGTTTAAGAAAGCGGCCTTCCGAATGCCTTTGCATTTTCGTATCGGCGCAAAATCGGTTGCGCAATCTACAGTACATAGCAAAGGTCTATTTTCATTCCAGCTCAAAAATGTTTTATATCGGCCGCCATATTGCTGATCGGTGAATGTTTCCCCTCTAAAATTGGTATCGGTTTCAACTTATAAAATCCATTAATCCAGGTTTACATCTAAATTAGAGTAAGAGTCAAACCTCCTGCATGAAAGGAGGTTTTACCTCAAGTGTTCAACCATATGTTATGTTACCTCTAAGTCAAATTATTTATTGTAACGTTGTAATGGGCAACTTGTGTCAAACACAAAGAGTTATAGCCAAGTAGCTCTACGCAGCCATTTTAAGCTCCATGCTTTGGTGTTCCAGCTGCTCACAGACTGTAAAGTGAGCCGTCAGCGCTCTCATCCAGCCCCCATAAAAAATATGCGGGCTTTTAGCTTGCTAGATGTTCCATCTTCACAAGTCCCACATATTCTTCTCAGGAGCTGGTCAACCAGAGCTAAAAGGCCAGGAAGTATTTCTACAGGTGCACAGAAAGATAACTGAAATGGGATTATCTGTGTGTGCTGCATGTATAAGCACCTGTTTGCCAACAAGTTAGCCGTAGTAACGTAATAAGCCATTAAGAGAGGTGTTGGTAGGTGTATTTCTTCACTCTGATCAGAGCCAGGCTAGCTTTTCCCCACTGCTTCCAGTCATTGTGCTAAGATAGGCTAAGCAAGTCTCCACTTCTTCTTACTGTTGCTGTCGTCGTCAATGTTATTCCTAAATTTCCTTCCATTTCTGAATATTAACATGAAATTATGCACATATCTGAGAGGCAATACATTTTATTCTCAATATCTTGTAGTTTGTGGAATGAATGTGACCAAGGGTAGTTTTTCACATGGATATGCAGTATAACTCTACAAGGCTATGTGTGCATGTGTGTGTCTCTCTGTTTGGGTTGGTTGGTGTGGAGTTGGGGAGGCGTACAATGGTAGCCTTTGTTGAAATCATGCGGTTATCCTGAACTGATCTGACATTTGCACCAGCGAACAATTTCTCTTGAATTTTGTAGAGAATAACAATCAGTCAGGGGGTTTGAGATATTAATCTCGAAACTCACAGTGGAGCCTCTCAGTCGACAAGTGACCAGATATTTGATTATTATTTTTCCGAATCTTTCCTCTTCGTGCCTGGAAAACAAAGCGCAGCAGCAGAGTGTATACTGAGTGTGTAAGAGGGCTGCAATGTTTGTGTCAACGCCTGACTCCAGTCATCACGCGGTCATTCATTTGTCATTTCCCTTTGCCTGCTTGTGTGTGTGTGATTTGATAGGAACTGGTGTGCTTATGTGGTGACACGCACTGTTAGCTGTGTGATGGAGGATGGGGTGGAGACGTACATCAAACCAGACTATCAACGCTGTACCTGGGGCCAATGTCCTAGAGTCGCGTGAGTATCTTTTACTTTCGTCTTTCGTATTCCATATCTCCTCCGATTGTTCCTCTCCGTTGTTGTAATCTAATCTGTATTCTAACGTTGTTCCTCCAACTTCCTGCCCTCAGTGCCACAGGAGTTTCTGTCCTCTATCCATCCGTCCGTCTTCCTGTCTGTGGATACGGAATTCACTCAGCTCTTTTCACGTTCCGTCCTTCTTTTCTCCGGAGAGTCTGGTCAGGAAGGTGTCTGGTTGTGGCTGGGCTTGTGTGTAGCCAGAACATCCCTACAGACATAATTACAGCTCAGTATTTGGCCGGTTAATCCCAGTGATCAAGTACTGGTCTCAAACTCACACATATTACTGTGGTGTGGCTCTAGTAAGCCTTGTGCTAAGCCTAGTGCAGACCTGGGGATATCCAGTATTACAAATATTGGAGCAAATTTACTATAGATGTGATTTATTGAATGATTTTTCCAAATCTGGATGTTATGCTTGCAAGACGACATTAATCAAGCGCTCCTTGTGTTATTCCTCTTTTGAAGTTTTCACCTGCCAGGGGCCTCGGCCTGAACCTGGGCTATGCTAAGAATGAAGCCGACACGGGTTCCAGGCACCACAGTCTAGTCTCCTACCCTGTAAAAACAATCTCTTCTTCTTACGCTGTCTGTCTTTCTTTTTATGACTCCCCTCCTGTCTTACTCTTTCTCCCCCCTCCATCTCTCCAGACCCTGTTTTTGTTTTCCCTCTGAGAGTGCGTCGGATCCCTTTTTCTCACACTCTCAGAGCAGGGCGCTGGAGGAGGAAATCTTTTCTATGGCACAGAAAAGCCTCTGGGATACCTACAGAGATGTTTGTGGGTTGGCATAAAGGAGAGCGCCGTGCTGAACTTTCACATTCAGAGCTTGTTAATGTGCCTGTGATGCTGCCATAAATCTTAATTGAGACTTCCGGCCAATTCTGTTCTATTTATTGCATTTTTACTGTAACAGGGAGTCTCTTCAGTCCCAGAGCTATATGACACATTAATGATAAAACTACAGAAGAGCTAGCCAAATAAAACACTCATATTTTTTTTACTGGCTAAATGCAATGGATTTATTTCGGAAAATGGGACAGCAATAACATTTAAAGTTTACAAGGCACTCTTAATCTATCATCAGTAGATGATTTGCAGCTATTTCCCGTCATCTAATTAGTCAGTGCACATCAATATCAACACTGTGCAGCGGTGGTGACCAATACAGGGTTCCGGGACTCATATCGGTCCCTGAGTGGATCAAGCTACACATTTTAAATCTCAGTGTCATGGTCTTGCACAGGTCAGCTTTGCTCAAGTCCCGAGTTAGCCCGGAGTCTTAAGACACAAATAAACAAGACTGGAAAGGCCTAGCCGTGCTTGCAGCTCTGTGAGGCTGTATTTAGGAACAGTGGTAATTTGAGCAAAATGCTAACATCAGCATGCTAACATGCTCAAAATGTTAAAATGCTGATGCTCAGCCGTGATAATGTCTACCCTGTTCACCATCTTAGTTTAGCTTGGCAACATTTGCTAATTAGCACTAAACACAAAGTACAGATGGGAATGTCAGGTATGTTTTGCAGGAATTTGGTCATAAACCAAAGGATATTAAAATTTGGACCTGATGAAAAGTCAGAGGATCACCGAATTCAGCGGGATTCATTCTGTGGGTACCATAATGTCTGTACAAAATGTCATGGATTTATTAATCCCTTTCGGGAAATTGAATTTTTATCCATAGAGTCACGTCGCTTGAATGGCTAAAAAAAAATCAATTAATTAGAAATCGAGATGACATTTTATATGTGACATTGCCATTTTATCTTCAGCTACCGGACATACAGGAGGCCAAGGTACAAGGTGGCCTACAAGATGGTGACAGAGATGGAGTGGAAGTGTTGCCATGGTTACTCTGGGGAAGACTGCCACGATGGGCCAAAGGGAACCATCGACACTCAGGTCAATGGAGGGCGGCCCCATGTCACGCAGACGGGCTACAACACAGACGGTGGACTGGGAGGAGAAGGTCGAGATGGTAAGAAGGCTCTATGAAATCCAAATTGCATGTACTTAAAATATGGTTTCAAGTTATCAGGATGCACTTAATTAAATTTGTGAAATGGTATCAAAACTGTATCATTCTCAAGCTGTGCAAAACTTCCCACATGTATCTGTGAGTCATTATACCGTAAGAATGAATGAACGCTTCTGACTTTTCAGGATGCAAAATTTACTTTTACAATTGCTGGCAAAATAATTAAACAACCCCCCAACTGTCACATTTTGATTCAAATGTTGCTGAACTCTGATTGGTGCACAAAATAAATCACATCACCTTTTTCCAACGGAGCCCCGCCTTCCTTTGGACCTTTTTCCCTGTGAGGAAACCAAGGACAGAAACACGAATACAGAAATCTTTCAAGTGAAATGACCAAAAGTGTTTGAGCCTCGTCAGAAAATGTTGTGTTGCTGTGGGACATAATTGTCTTCAGGGCCTTTAACATCTATACCTGTACATTTAAAGGTTCCATACTTTGTTGAGTTTGTATTTTGCAAGCGGTAAATATAAAGTCTTTGAGTTAAACTCCGCATTTCCTCTGTCATGTGGGCCGTTGTTCCTTTTCTCTGTCTCCAGGTGACACTGAGAAGATCAGACAGCTGGAAGAAACGATCCGTGGTCTGACCAAAGACCTCCACAACATGCAGACCACCATTCACAGCATAAACCAGAGGCTGTACGTGAATGTTTTCAATACATCGTGTACATGTTTTATTTCACGGGGTGCATTCGCCTGCATACCAAAATCCTGTTTACATGCAGGAAACTAGTTTTGCTGTACTGATATTATCCAGTACAGGGAATGTATAGTACACTGTATATAATTTCATGTTTATTGTAGTTTATTTCAGCAAGTCAGTTTATTGAGAGAGGATGCCCTTGTTTATTAACCTACTGTATATACAGATATGTGTAATTAGGGTAGTAAGTATATAAATAGTTAATCCTCAACAAGAACTTAATGGGATGCTACATAAATACACCGAATGTGTCCTTTGAATTAAAGTGTGCACAAGCAGAATCAGCTAAATTCAGACTAAATCTGTTGTATCCTCCCATCCTCTCCACACTCCAGTTTCCAGCGTACATGATCCATTTTCAAATTAAGCAGTGTGGCAATTATTCTTTCATCCTGCACTTTGATGTCATATATTATTTAACATATACTTCTTTTACGACACGTGATGGCCAAAACTTGAGGAAATCTCAACTGTCATTCTCTGTAGGCCTGGTCTGAACGGGGCCATTGTCCCTGCTGATTCAGCTCAGCCGCACATGAAGGAAACCATCAACAACATCCATACCAAGCTGGACCATCTCTACAACAGGACACAGGTGAACAGTATCTGTTTCTTTTCGCGATTTTTAGATTTAGGATTTAATTTGCAAGGATAGACCATTTTACTTTACGTGGACATTTGCGTGCTCAGGTCCATGACCAGACCCTGCTGAACATCAACAACCACCTGGTGAACGGAGGGGGCAATGAACTGGACGGAGCGGCCAGAGGAGGAGGAGGACCTGGAGGAAACCAGCTGAACACTCTGAAGGAGGAGATACTGACGGAGCTGGAGAGAAGGGTGTCTTTGTCCTGCTCTGCCTGCCAGGTGACGCTCAATATGTAAAAATCAGAGCTGTGAGCCTCAGACAGGAACATTACTCTTACTTTGTTGTAGCCATTTTGGATGTCAGCCTAAAACTTTGCTCCCACTGGGCTTCTTGTAAGTGATTTCTGCTGCCAAAAGCAGTAAAAGAAAAAATAAAAAAATTAGCCACATGCAGGCAGTTTTACAAAAAAACAGCACCCCTACATAAACCACTGCACAAAAAACCCCCCAAAAAAACAAAAAATACTACTGCAAAACAAAATTAATAACACCAGTGAACAAAATATTTAAAAAAGGAAAATAGAAGGAGCGCAGTGAAGGGAAATCCAGCCGTTTGAAAGAATTGTATTAGGAATTAACATAAAACAAACATTATTTGTATAAATTGAATTTTTATTTGCCTTATGTTTAAGCACAATATTGGTCCCCAGGGCACAGACACATAAAAAGCCCCCCTTTCCTACCTACCACAATACCCCCCAACCCCGTTGCTCAAAGTTGATTTGGATTTTTTTTTTTAATTCTTTTGCTGTTGTTGGTTGAAAACTGCACCTGAACTTCAGTATATATTTCATATAGGAGATGAAGAGAGGCTGTATAAACCCTTTCTAAATCTTCCTGCCATATCGGATCCACACTGACACTACTCGCCACAAATACTATACAAAAAATACTTAAGCATAATATACAACGTCATTTAGAAAAGCCTTTCTTTTAGGCTGGTGTGGAAGGCCTGAGGCGCCAGCAGCAAGAGGACAGGGAGCGGATCCAAGCCCTGGAGAAGCTGATCAGCTCCATGGACCTGCACCTGAGGCAGAGCCTGGACATCTCCCACAGTGAGACTGTGCGCTCCCAGGCCTGCTGCAACACAGTCACTGAGCTGGAGAAGGCGCTGGCTGATCTAGAGGTCCGTGTCACCTCCACAGCTAACAAGTGTGACACTATTAAAGGGCGGCTGGATAAGGAGCTAGCTGGGACAGGCGGAGGAAAGGGAAGAGTGACAGAGGACAGGCTGAATGGCCGACTGAGAGAATTGGAGAAGAGGATGAATAACACGGTGAGGAAGGCGGAGCAGAGGTGTACCAACACCGGGAACAACATGAAGGACAACGTCCAGAGAGACGTCACACAGCTGCGCAACATGGTCCTCAGTCGGCTGGATGACCACAGCTTCAAGATTGGCAAGATAGAGCTGGACGTGGCGGTACTCGGAGATACAGTCACTGACCACAGTCGGCGTTTAAGTCAGGTGGAGAACATCACAACGTTCCTGGACAGAAGGCTTACATCGACTATGAAAATGTGCAATGAGAGCTGCGGGCCTAACGGAAAAGGCCGCAAGATTGATGACACTGTGAAAACCTTAGAGTGGAGAGTTGTGGCCAACCAAGAGGAGATCCAGAAGTTTAACACCAGGTTAAATGATTTGTCTGTGTCAGGCGACTCGCTGATTGACAGGGTGATCAACTTAACAGACGGTGTCAAAAAGATAATAGCTGTGACCGGGGAGAACGGTGAGCATTTCAACCGGATTGTCACAGAGGTGGAAACGCTGGGCCGTGATTTTGAGGACTGTTCTATTTGCAGCAGTATAGAGGCGGACTTGCGCTTGCTCACCAACTCCACCGAGAGCGGCCTCAGCAAGTGCCAGGCAGAAGTAACAGAACTGCGGAGAAAGGTCGACTCAGGAGAATCCGTCTGCTCTCAGGTGTGCTCAAACCTTCAGGAGGAGGTAGGACGACTCAGAGAGGAAGTGGAGGAGTGTACTGGGCAGTGTAAAACCAACATAAATGATCTGAAGACACGCCTGGATGGTCACAGTGCCCATAGTGGAAGATTAGGAGGGGATCTGAAGTCCATCCGAGGAGAGCTTGCCGGGGTCATGGTCACGTTTAACTCCATCAATAACACTCTGAAGGGCCTGGGAAGGACGGTACAGACGCATGGGAACACGCTGACTGATCTGAGCAACTCCAAGGACGACATCATCTCTGAGGTAAGATCACGTGGTGATGAAAATAATATGACGTGCCATTACTGCTGCTATTGCTGTGACACTTTGTGTATTATATTTGGCCTATGTAACTTTTTAAACTGAAGCAATGTCTAATCACGAGCGTCGTCATAGGTTGCATTTGCCTTCTGTATGAGATGTGAGCAGCTCAACCAAAGAATGATCCCTCCTCAGAGAGTTTCATTTCAATACATTTTAGAGGCCTGGAGAGCAGGGCTGTAGCCAGGAATTGAGAAATTATAGAACTTATTTGCATTTTTTCATAGGTACCATAGTTAGCTGTTCAATTATATTTCTTGCAAGTCCTTAAATGGAGCAGGTATCAACTCAACACAACTAACTCTAATAACTATCGCAGAACATTATCTCTGTTTTCCTAAAATTAGTACCAGATTACATAGTTCTTTCCAGGAATTTTTCTTGGAAATGATTAGGACATTACAGACCCGTTTTATTTCCCAACACAAAGGTACTGCTTCAAAGCCTTCTCCATGCTGGTGGGAAAAAGATAGAAGCAGCTTTTCGGCAGTAGAATATAAGCCACAAGTTGCTAAAAGCCCCCAGCCTCCCGGAACAAATGCCGAGGACATGACTTTAGTACCCTCGACGGTAGCTGCTGCCCTGCTGAAGAGGTACAACTATTCAGTATTTCACAGTAACAAGACTAAGCGTTTATAAGCTCTGTGAGGCAGAACGTAGGCACAGCGGTGCTTTGTGCTCCTTTTCCTTGTTGAATATCTCAAGAGCCCTCAGATTTATCTTGCAATGCCTTTGCGGGGGTCCCGAGCCCCAGGTTCGGAAGCCCTGTACTCTATTACATTAAACATGCCCCACAGAATTAAACAGAAAAGATCCAGCTACCATTATGATAATGATGATGGCAAGTGCGCTGATGATCCATGTGTTGTTTGATTAAACTGTACACACTGAAACTTAACTTTTCTTTACGGACTTTAAAAACAACATTATGTCAATCAAACATGCCTCATGGTTATCTTGGCAGCAGTGTTTTCACAGAATATTATTATAGTTGGGAAAATGTTTGAGTATATTACAAACATTTGAGCCTTCTTGACAGATATGGCTTAGATTCTATGCTTAAATATTTTTGTGTGTATAAGATACCATAGGAAAATAAATAGGAACAAAGTTGGCAAGAAGTATATTTATAGAACTTTGTCAAAAGAAACTCTTTCAAAATACACACATTAAGAAGTATTTACATTCTCTACAAGGTGGACAATTTGCAGAAGGAGCTGACAGAGCACGTTGATGACTCGAAGATGCGATTTGGCAGTCTGGGCAAAGAGATCCAAATAATAAGGAGCAACTATGTGACGGAGGTGGGCGAATGCCGGCGGTCCAGCGATGGCCTGGACCGAAGGCTCTCCAAGCTGGAGGGAGTGTGCGGACGCTTCGACTCTTTTTCAGACAGCCTGGAGAGGATCAAGGAGGGCCTGAACCGACATGTGTCTGGGCTGTGGAGCTGCGTTAATGGACTCAACGTCACGTTAACGTCTCAAGGAGATCTTATCGACAGTATCCAGAACGTCCAGCTGGAGAGCGTTCACTCCAACATACACCGGCTGAACCGCTCAGTGGTGGAGTTGGTCAAGGAGTTCCACGGTTTCATAGAGCAGGACTTCATGGGTGAGTTGCAGGGGACGGAGGGGATGGGATTTGACTTTTGGACAAGAGATAGCGCTCCGTGGAAGGGAGGCAAGGTCAGGGTGAGGCTAAAAATAGACCAAAGAAAGAATCCAGGCTGTTATCCTGAGAGGCATTCACTTAAAGAACCTATAAAGTCTGCTATCTGTCTGAAAGAGGAGTTTAAGTAAACATGAGGGTGAAATGCATATCCTGAGAAACACGCGGTCTCAGCTTCCTTGGCTTACTGTGCATGTTGTTTTAAATTCTCTTAAGAAACTATTACTGGTGAAGAGGATTTTCAGGAGGGTGTTTCCCAGCTGTGGTGTCTCATTAAATATTCTGCTCCTCCAGGTCCACCTGGTCTACCGGGCCCCAGTGGAGAGAGGGGCGAGCGCGGACCTCAGGGTCCTGTAGGACCCCAAGGCAGGGTGGGACTCCCAGGCCGAGAGGGCAAGCAGGGACCGGCCGGACCCCCAGGTAAAGACAACAAACTTGGTCTTGGAGTTAGTTGACCACAATTCCTTTAATACAATAGCATTTACTGATTTACAAGCGGTGTCTTGGATCTTTCGCCCTTCACACTGTAGACATATTGTGATAAGAATATCAAATAAACAGCAAGAGCGATACTGTTGGATGATTAACTCACTCTGTTTATCTTTCATCCTCTCCTCTCAGGTCTCAGAGGTGAACAGGGTACGTGTTGTTAAACATACTGAACAGCGGCTCAAAGCCCTCATTACTATTTAATCTTTATTTCCTACTAACTCCTACTCGCCGTCTCTCCTCCATGATCAGGTCCTGCAGGGTCGGATGCCCACGTGCCACGCCTTTCCTTCTCTGCCGCGCTGACTCGCCCGATGAGAAGTGCAGGAACCATAGTGTTCAACGAGGTGTTTCTCAACGAAAATAACGCCTACAATCCCAAAACGGGTGAGTTTCAGATGAACAGGTGCCCTCTTATCGTTACACCATTTCTTTTTTGAGATCACTTCCAAGGAAAACTAGGTATTTTTTTAATGTGAATTTAAAGGGCCAGTTCACCCAAATTACAAAAGTATAATGTTTTCTCTCTTATCCCTAGTGTCTTCTAGCCATGCAGATGGTTTTGGGGGGTTTTTTTTGCTCATGTTTTGAGCTATTTCTCTCAGAAATTTCTGCCCGGAACCCAAATTCAGTGGTGAATGGAATTTTGTCTGAGGCGCTCACAGCATTGGAGCAAAATTAGTGTCCCGGTTATTCTAGATAATCAACAGGCCTTACTGAGAGCAGCTTTCATTTCAAATCATTTCTTATATAGAAATAGTGGATTACCCTGTGTGACAAACAATATTGATTCTGGGAAATGGTGTTTAATTTTTTTAATGTTTCGTAGTGGTGGCAAAAATCTAGCCTGATAACCAGACGGAATTTCTATTTTCACTTTATTTAGTCAGCCTGACATCACGTTTATGTTAGCCGATTTCTTGTTGTGATGGGAGGATATATTTGGTTTTGTTACACCCTAACCAGTCAGTAGGGAGAGAGGTATGTCCGGCCTGCGATTGCCATTTTCAGTTGACACGCAAGCTGTGTTAGCTGTTGCTAGTAGCAGTTCACTTTTTTTTATTCATATAAACATGTTGATTTAAGAGTTGTTACTTCTGTAAGTTGAAAAAAACTTGTACAACTGTGGCATCAGCTTTTTTTGTCCATTTTTCTGTCACTGTTTTTCATGAATGTAGCTAGAGCACCCCCATTCTTAGTCCTGCCTCTGATTGTAACTGGGTAAAACAGCAGTCGATGGTCACCTGACCAGACCTATTTGTTCTGAACCAGGCTGTTTCAATGACATGAGAACCACAATCCAAATTCCACTCCACAAAAGTAGTGCACTTTCCATGCATTGGCTTTCTATTTTGTTTTTAATTGATCTCCAAAGGTCATCAAAGTTACTTATCAAACAAGAATCCAAGCAAACTTTTGTGGACTCAAATAAGGAATTCTGATCTATTCATGACACAGCAAATACACAACATTAAGCCTTCCTTGTTACCTGCATCCTCCAGGTTATTTCACAGCTCCGGTGAGTGGCAATTACTTCTTCAGCGGCATCCTTACGGGTCATAAGAACATGAAGATCGAGGCCGTGTTGTCCAAGTCGAACACAGGCGTAGCCCGAGTGGACTCAGCTGGGTATCAGCCAGAAGGCCTGGAGAAGCCCATGGCGGAGGCCAAACACATCCCTGGAGCTCTGGCTGTCTTCAACATCATCCTGCCCATGGAGGCAGGGGACACAGTTTGTATCGACCTTGTCACTGGCAAACTGGCCTACTCCTCTGAACCCTTGACCATCTTCAGTGGGATGCTGCTGTACGAGACCATCTGATTGGATGTAGTCTCATCGCAATCAGTCTCTCTGGGCGAAACTTTCCGCGCGAGGGCGTCTAATTTGTCTGCTGGACTGACTAAGAGACAGTGCCACTGGCTGAAATAACTGGACTGGATTCATTCAGCAAGTTGAAAAATACTATATTTTATATGTGCTAAGAAGGAAGGGAAAAAAAACTCGTTTTCAACCACAATCATTTTTTGTGTGTTTCACAGCTTTAAAGAAAACAATTTGTGCAAAGAGAGCCATTGTGTTTTTTATTCATGACTTTTTTCCTCAGAACAAAGCAGCTGCGGGGTTATCTTATAATTCCATATTTCATTCTGTGCTATAAACTTGAATTCTTTACTGATTACACCGACTTGGCCTTCAGGTCTCACTTCTGTTAGTAAAAGGAAATTCGGTAAGATGCTACATGATTAAGGATGTGGGTTTTTGGTTTTTTTTGGGGTTTTTTTTGCTTTTTGTATGTAATCCACCCACAGCATATCCAACGTTCAGAGGTTATTGCGCGCTCTTGTTTCTGTTTCTAATGTAGTTTCTTTTCTTCATGCTCACAGTTTCATTTTGACCACAAGAAAATTCCCAGAAACATAAGGCTGAATGCCAATTGTCCTGGAAAAAAGGCCGTCATGTAGGCGGAGGGCACACAGTCCAAACCACTATTCTTTAGGAGGAAATGCACAAATGAAGTCACCGACAGTTCTGTCGAGAAACCACAAGATTTTATAAATCATGCAACAGCAAAACAATAAGACCATTTTAGGACATTAGCTATGCCCAGAAACACGAGGGGAGGCGGAGGATGGCCAGGAGGAAGAAGGGGGATTTTTTTCCCTCTGTCCTAATAAGGGCTATCTAAATGTGGTGGAGGATCAAGTATTTCAAGTTATGAAACTGTTACTATCAGTCTATCTTATAATGGAATTTTTATGTAACGCTAACAATAACAAATAATGAAGCTTCACATAACCTTGTGACTATGCTACAAATCCCATCTCTTTCATGACTACACACACTTCCTGCCTTTAGAAGTCTAATTGAAATGTCACTAGGGGAAAATATGTGCATGATATCGAGTTTGTAGATATTCTTGAGTGCATTTTACAAGGTGCATTGCACATTTTCTGCTGAGACAATACGGCAGATTGGGCCACATATTGCATTATATTTACATTATGGTGGAAGTAATACATGAATTAATGCCAGCATATCAGTGTTTGCTCACAATGCATATTTTCTTCACAATGCTTTCCTCAGTGTTCAGTGTGGGAATTAAATTGTATATGTTTGTATGCATTGTATAACCGTGAAAGAATGTACATTTTTTTTTCAGCAGTTTTGCCCCTTTAAGATTTTTATGACTTACCACTTCACCTTGCCAGGTACTGTATGTGTTTTGTATGTTTTTGCCACATGTGTGCCTCAAATACAGATACCCAGTTTTAGACAGCTGATGTCAACAGTCTCACTTTTATTTGGATTGTGTTCCTTTATTAAATGAGCGAGCATGTGCGAGCACGTTTTTACACACTGTTTAGCCTGCTTCGCGTATTTGATCTGGCACTTTTTTGGCTATTACAAAAATACGCACAGCTGGGTTGACTTTTGTTTCTGGCTCCTACTTAAACCTCTTGTCATCTCTTTCTCTTGACTTCAGCAGGTTCATTTAGCTGAAGACGTCAAGGAGGTTGTTGAAAAGCCAACAACTTATGCTGCACTGCAGTGACACCTTGTGTTCAGTATCATTACCTCATGGCTGTGATGTTGCTGCTGAAGAGCTTTGAAGACTTAAAGAAGTCCCTTGATGGAAAGAGTATCACTTGTCTTCAATTCTTTGCACATTCATTACCTATCAGTGGGAATTGCAGGTCTCTATAAGCCTCTCTGCACTCAAAAGCGTTAATTCCACTGTTAACTCACACAAACAAGACCATGTAAGTTGATCTAGACACCTGCGGTTAAGGGCAAAGTAACGGTAATCCTACCTAGGCTACTTGAGGATGTAAGGATGCATGTTAAAATGGGATGTCGATGTAAACTGTTTTTATGCTGGTCGTTTTGTGTGAAACACTAGCAATCACTTTGTGGAAGCTAACAGCGGTCCAAATGAAGCATGAAGAATAACGAATCCATTGCTGTCAGAAATTTCAGATTGTGGATTGGATAGATTGCATAGATACAGGCAATGGTGGTTTGGATTATACAACACTTCTCTTACACCTGAACGTTGCTGAAATGTGACGTTTAAGGAACAATGTGGGGCTGGTGTTAAGTAAACTTAGCCCTTTGTTTTATTTTTATTCAGTTTAATTTCATTTAGTGTGTTTTTGTTGTGTAACTTTAGTTTAGTATGTTTTTTTTAATTTTTATGATACACTTTACAGTAACGTACATCTTTCCTTGCTGCAGTCGTATTTGGAGCCGAAAAGCTCGTATTACCGAACTCATCGCCAGCGCATGAAGGCAGCATCAGTCACCACCCGAAGGACAAAACGTCCTTCCCGGCATTTTAACGCGTCCCGTTGCCATGGAGCCGAGTTCCTTTTTTTCCTCCGGCTTACCCAAAGTGAGAGGTTGTGCTTTAAAATAAAGTAGGGACCTTGCGGAGAAAAAAGGGATGCGTGTGACAGTCCTCGCTGTCAAGGCGTGCGGGGTATGTGGACAACAAAGTGCAGGGACTCAAAAGTTTTCCAGCACGTGCCAAACCAGGAAGCACAGAGTTGCTAGGTAACGTCATCTATCCCTTTAACCTCAGTGTGCAGGTGGGTGGAACGTTAACGTTAATGAAGACTGAAGGTTTATCAGTCTACCTTTTTGTTTATTGTTTACACTGCTAAATGTTTAATTTACAGCGCTTTTGAGGCATATTCGGGGTAAGTTAATGTCTTTTTTTTTTAAGTGTGACATTCAGTAAAGGGTCAAAACGGGTCAAGAGGCCAGTAGCTAACATTAGTAACGTTAGTTAGTGAAGCTAAGCTGTGTTGATTGTTTTTGGGGAAAAAACGTGAAAATTCAAAAATACAGCGATCAATGCTGCACTGACTGCTCACTAGTGGCTCCACAGACTTTATTAAGAGACATAACTAACAACATGTTTTGCTCTGTGATGATTTGATATTATTGAGTGATTTCAATGTATACATTACTTGGCTAAGTAAAAACCTACATGAATCAAACTGTTTCCACCCTTGGTCATTAGCATGTACAGTATACCTCCATATTTGTCAGGAACTTAAATATCTCCGCTTTTCTTTTTTTTTTCCCACCAGTGCCCGTCTGGCCCCATAATGTGTGGCAGAATAGCAGAGGGCCGCCTGCAGGGCCTTCAGATCTACCGCCTGCTGCAGTGCGTCCATGAAGGGGATAAGGCGCAGATAGAGAAGCTGGTGAACCTTGGGGTGGAAAACCTCATCAATCTCACTGAGCCACAAGACGGCACGGGGGCACTTCACGTGGCAGTTTCAGCCAACAATCAGGGTGATGGGCCCCTTCTTTACAACGTCAGAATATATACCCTCTATTTAAGAGAACAAGGTGCTCCACTGGCCTGCTGTACCAAGTGGATCCTTTTGAAATTACGTCACATTTGGTAGTGGCCAACATTTGTAAGCAGTGCCTTTAGACGATCAGTATGTTTACATAATTTGAATACTGTTAATATCCAGTTTACTGTAACATAATTTGATTTAAGTGTTTACAACTTCCAAAATCCCTATTTTACATGTTGTTGTTTCTAGGATGTTCTTGAACGTGTTAATGCAAGGCCTTATTACTGTACAGTAGCCTTAGTACTATCCAGGAATTATGAGAGTGCATGTACACAGGACTACTGTCCAAACTGCTTGTGCTAAGACCTTTTTAAATTTAAAACCTAAGAGAAATCAAGCCGTTCATAGAATGTACTGCAAGCCAAAAAGTATTGTTTCAAAGTCACTTCCAGTCTCCTGACGGTTTCTGTACTCTCCCTGACTCCTTACAGACCTGGTCATCTTCCTTCTCTCCCAGGGCGCACACCCCGACGTCCAGGACAAGAAGGGCCACACCGCGGTCATGCTAGCTGCTGAGCTGGGCAATGATGCCATAGTGGCACTGCTCGCCCAGAGCCACGCTAACCTCAGGCTCCAAGACGCTGAGGGCAAAAGTGAGCAGTAGCAGGCATTGCCATTGGCCATATTGCATGTGCAGATGGTGGGCTCTGGAAAAATGAAACACTTGGGGAGAGCAGAATAGTACATACATTTGATAGATTTAATACTTTATCAAATCAAGTAGTTTTACTAGGATGGAAATCATTATATTGAAACAAAAAATCTGCACAGAAGTGACCAACTACCACAGGTCCGCCACATATTTTAACACCTGAACAGAAAGCAGGGAAAAACTGAAAGGGACAATTATGGGAATTAAAGAGTTTATCGGCTAAAATATCAAAACGAAAGCATCGAGAAACAGTTACAGGAAAATATAAAAAAGGAATCCTTTAAAAACATCCAGAGGAACAAGACAGCTGTAGCCCTTTTCATATCATTCTATTAAGAAGGTGCATAGTGACAGACAGAAGAAGTAGTAGAGACGAGCAGTTGGATAGAGGGGGCCAGGCCTACTTTTAGGGCATGCAGTAGGTTTAGTAAAGAGGTGGACAAATGCTAATAATTATAGATATATTCAATAACTGGCAGAAAATGAATTGATGGCAATGTGGATAATGCTCATTTAAGTAATTTATCAGGTAAAAATATAAGCGTTTTCTGTTTGTAGATTATTAAAATATTTCCAATCACCTTAATGTGGAGTTTTGGATTGTCAGATGATATAAGCAATGGGAAAGGAATTACTTTTGACTGCTTCTGGCACCTGGCATTATTTTTGACATTTGTTTGACTAAATTATGAATTCATTGATTCAAAACATAATTTACGGATTCATTTATGATATAACCATTAGTTGCAGCTATTTGTATAATAGGATAAACCTGAATGCTGTACATAAAGGCCATCTCTATGTCTGTTTTGCGTTAATTCACCTTAAAGGCATAATCCATGATCCAAATGTAACAGAGAGCATCGCCATACCTCTAAATATCAAAACACAAGATTGGAAACTGCCATAACTCTTAAACAGATTGACAGGTCTGATTAACAGTGGACAACCTGAGGCAAACTGAAGGCGAGTAGATTAAAGTAGTGTGTGAGTAGAACACAAAAATAAGGTGGTGGAGTACAATTAAAATGGTGGCATAAAATAAACTGCTAGAAATGGGGTAATGTATTAATTATAATAATAATTCAAATATTATAAAAGTTCAACAGACAAATGTGTTTTGTTGCAGAATATTGCCCTGCAGTACATACTTTGTGTTGCGTTTGTTTGTTTTTAAGCGAAAACTATTCAACAAAATATTGAAATATTAATTAGACAACTTTGGTATACTTATTTTGGGTAACTTCATTTTTATATTAATCGAGTAATAAAAAAAATCGTCTTTAGAATAATCGATAAATTAGTCGTTAGAGTAATCGATACAAACATTATCGTTAGGTGCAGCCCTAATTTTTGATTATCAGACAAGACAAACATTTTTAAGAAGTAAAACTTGGATATAATGCGCAGGAATACACCTACCTACAGTCTAATGTTAATCATTTATATGGCTTTAATCATGAGAGGTAATGGAACAGCTTCTCGTCCACTAACGTATTCTCATTTGAGCTTGCAGTGTCGATTTCTCAAATAGAGGTGTTTTCCATCTCAAGTTAGTCCAGCAGTTTCGTTCTGAATGCCTTGCCTTGTTTTACAGCTCATGAAAATGCATGGTGCTACTGTTTAGATATTGATGAGGAGGCGGTATCCCGGGCAACTCCAATCAGCGAGCCTAAAGTTCTTCAGGACCTTTTTGAACCAAGTGTTTTAATGACCCCAATTAGTGCGTCCGGGGCATCATTTACTGCAAATGGCGCGCTTTTGAGAGAGTGTGAAGAAGAGAGGGAAGGAGGAAGAGCGAGCGAGACAGAGCTTGAGTGTGCATGCTTTTGTATGATGTGTGTTGTATGTGTATGTGTGCGCACTATTGTGTGTATGTGTGTGTCAGGCCGCGTGGGTACATCTAATTACAGATCAACCACTAATGGTGATCTCCTGTGAAACATGCTGAGTAACCTGATATCATCACGCTCTCTCCCAGGACTGGTTCGGCCCAGTCTCAACACTCACAGCCAAGCCTTTTCCACCGTAGGCTGAGTGTCAATAGTCACACATTTTCCTCAGTTTATCGTCAGTGTTATAAAGGCAGGCTTGGTGGGAGAAGAGCAGGACTTGCCCCACCCTCATTACCGTGACTGAAGCACCATTGAGCAAAGCCTTCAGCCCCCAACTGGTCCATTGTAGCTGCTCTGTGGCCCACAGATCAGTCTGCAGTTGTACTGGGCAGCCTCCAGGTGTGAATGTGTGTAAAGAAAAAGGAAAAGGAAGCAATGCTGCCGGCGAAACCTATCTGGATAAGTAAGAATACCTTGGCTTTTGCTGAACGCTTGCACCCCTGTCCTCCTCTCGCTGTAGGTGTGCTGTTCTACTGTATCTACCCCACCAAGCGCCACGCCCGCTGCCTGCAGGTGGTACTGAAGTACCACGCGGACGTCAACAATGTGTCAGCGCAGGGCACTCATGTCTTCCAGTTGATGTGTGAAAAAGCACAGGAGTGCACCCCCATGTGTCTCATCATGCTGGATGGAGGGGCAGACCCCAATGCAACAAATCAGGTAAAAAAATGTTGCAGCCGGGATTCTCTTCATGCGGTTTGTTTAACCTAAGACTGACTCCTCTCATCTCTCTCCTCAGGAAACCGGCGTCACAGCGTTGATGGAGGCAGCCAAGGCAGGCTCCCTGCAGCTCGTTAAAACCATTCTCAAGAACGGGGGAAACCCCAACGCCCTGGACCGAAAACGCCTCACAGCAGTACACTATGCCGCCATGGGGGGCTTTTTTGAGGTGCAGTATCTGCTCACCCAATGTCACTTTTTTACTATTAAAAAGATGACTAAATAATAGGTTATCTGTAGTGAAAATAAAACAGGAAGAGCTGTTAGCAGAATTTAAGGTCTGACCCAATCATTTGATCATAGCATTGTGGTTGTCTCCCTGCAATAGCTAGAATGGAATTTTATATTTAGGATTCTGTACTGTGTTGCTTTGTGGTGTTTTGTTTCTTCCAGGTGATTCAGGTGCTATCTGCGTACTCAGCGGACATGGGCGTTATCAACCTAGAGGACTGCACACCCCTACACTACGCTGCTGCCACGGGCAATGCTAACTGCTGCAAGTTTCTGGCACAGAGAGGTGCTGTTAGTCTAACAATAATAGGCATCCTGCATTTTCAGCTTTTTTGGTTTTCAAAGATAAGGCAAAGATAGCTCTGTGGTAACTAGTAGGGCTGCGCGATATGACGATATACTGTATATCATGTGACAATAGTCTGTTGTTTCATATTATTCTCTATCGCTTATTTCCTTGTGATGCAAATCAAACTCTTTACGGTAATTTCGTCACTCGCACGGCACAGATGCAGGCAGGAAATTTGCATGAAGGCAACTCAGTCAAACATGGGGGAGTCTAGTGAACGTGACACAGAAGTGGGTCATTCCGAAAAAAGGAGAAGGACTCCGACTAGCCAAGAAAAAACGAGGAGCTCGTACCCCTGAAGAGGGGCCACCTCTGTCGCGCGGACGTGGTTTGGGCATGAAAAGTCTGACACGGAACACAAATCCGTACTTTGAAAATGATGCCGCAGACCCAAGGTATGCCAAAAACACTTCTTTTATGTCGAGTTGCCTGTCGGGGTTCATTGACAAAACCTTTGCTAGTCAACATTATTAGTTTAAGCCTATGACATTTTACATTGCATAAATTAGCCTAGCGAACTTTTTCACTACTCGTAGCTTAACAAATTACATTTTATCTATACTTTTTCTTACTCACTGTCGGCGCAAGTCGCTACATCTCCCGACAGATGGAACGCCATCCTGCCCTGATGAGAGAGCAGCTGCGCACACGCCCGTTCGATCGGGTTGTGTAATAAAGCTTTTAAACATTCTCTTATGTCACATTTTCATTATTAAGCTGACGTATAACTGCATCTTAATTACTCAAACCATAAGTAGACTGAAAATGGCAACCATATTTTCAGTTTTGGCAACCAAAAGGTGATTCCTGGTTGCCAGCCTGACAACCACTTTTAAAAGCATTGAGCCCCGGTCAGACGAACATCCAAAACTTGGATACGTGTACGACGATTGTTCACAAGTTTGAGGGCCATGCAAAGTAGGTGAGTTTCCCGGGGGAGAAACAACAAAACGGGAGGGTGCCGGGAGATGGCCTTGAAACCTGGGAGAAACCTGGGAAAAACAAGAGTGTTGGCAAGCATGCGTTCGGGTCGGCCCTAGCTATATCGTGATAGGTATCGTTATCTGGATATTAAATGACCTGTATCAGGAAATGAGTGCTTTGTCATATCACACAGCCCGAGTAACTACTCCCAATGCCTTAGGGATTACCGTCACAGGGTCAAGAGAGGCTCTCTATTGGTCTCTTTTTTTGTTGCTGTGTGTTGTAAGCTTTAAAAATGTAATTTTCTTCGTGGTCAAATATGTGGCACAAAAAAAAAAGAAAGAGGCAGAATATCCAGCTTCAAACACAGTCCCAAATTAAATTAGTTAATTCTACCATGTGTTTACCTTTTCCCTAAAACTGTGCTCTATGTTCAGGTTGTAACCCCAAACTGAAAAACCAGGACGGTTTGCTCCCACGTCAGATTGCCAAAGACGCTGGTCACAAAGCAGCAGCCAAGGAGCTGAAGAAAGCAGAGAGGCAACAGGGAAAAGGCAACAAATCTGGCGGCGTCGGCCCCATGTCAGATCTTTGGGTCCTGACCCTCCACGACTGGTCTCACGAGTACGAGACTGAATTACGGCAAGCCTTTGGGAACAAATCAGACACAGTTACAACCGAGATGTTTATTTCAGTCTTAGAAGAACTAAGAGCTCCAGCTGAGCTAGACCAGCTCCATACAGTCATCTCAGCCCATGACAAGGGAAGGGAGGGGTGTGTCAACATTAATGATTTCATCAAAGGTGTCAAGTATATCAAGAAACCATTCCTCCTCTCCTCTTATATGCCTAAAAAGAAAAAGGGAGAAAAGGGAGGAAAAGGAGGCAAGAAGAAGGATAAATTTGTCCTCCCCGTGCCCGTTTGCACCCTCCCGCCGGAGCTTATGCCCCGGAGACCAGACGGAGGCCCACCCCACTTCATGATTGAGACATACTACAACTGCTCAGACATCCGTCGATTTGACCGCGATCGCCCGCCAGAACATCCCATAATGAATGACTCAGAATGGTACATAGAAAAGCCAGATAAGGTCTACATCAATATCAACTTCTGCGTGAAAAGTGGAGACCTGGAGTCTCTGGAGCTTGCTCTCAGTCAAGGGGTTCCCGTGGATGTTCAAGATCAGTTTTACAAGACCCCGCTGATGGTGGCCTGCTCCAGTGGCAACTACGAGGTGGCTCAGTACCTCCTCAGTCGGGGGTGAGAAAGACCGTGTTTTCTTTTCTTTTTGGTTTTATACTTTGGAAACAAAGATTTCACCACTTTTAGCAATAGCGACATGCTTTTTAGTTACATTTGTGAAGATTGTTTATCACAATCAAGTGAAACAGATGAACAAAAATGTGAATTTAAAGCAGCCATAATCAATATTTTAATAGCAATCTATCAAATGACAATGTGAAAACAATGTGACACTGTGAAAGAGGGACTTGTAGTGATGAACCTACAGAGATTATCACGTGAATCTGCAGCTCCCCCCAGCTTTACTGAGCTTTATAGTGAATTTCAGCTCTTTGTTTAGCTGTCTGGCCTGCAACTTTACTGTTCTGGTTCACTTTAACCGCTCTTATATCGTCATTTTTGGTCGCAACAAGCACCTGTTGTCACTCTGCACTACCTGCTCAGCACCAAACGGCAGGCAGACACAGTT
Source organism: Coreoperca whiteheadi (assembly GCA_011952105.1). Lineage (NCBI taxonomy): Eukaryota > Metazoa > Chordata > Actinopteri > Centrarchiformes > Sinipercidae > Coreoperca > Coreoperca whiteheadi. Next base: position 6,600,471 of record CM022481.1, read on the forward strand.
AGAGACTAGCTGGTGAACATAGTGGAGCGTTTAGCAACACTTAGTAAGCAGTTTTAAGAGTTTAATAAAAGTGAGTAGATTTATTTCTAACCTTGATTTCTATTTCTTTCATTACACCATAAAATTAGTATGCAGAGCCTTGAAAATTGTCTACAAAAGGTTATCTGTCATTACTCAGCAGTGGAATTTCAGCACCTTCTTTTGATACAAAAAGTCTTTATTACATGTTACGAGCAGAGGTCATTTTTAAAATTCTCCTTGGTTGGGAGAGTTTGTGACTAAAATCATTCTATGTATGAGGTAAATGATTTAAAAGACAAATAATAGATATAAATATCCTTAGTTTTTAATCACACCTTTAAGTACACAGAGCAGCTTTTTTGTCAGTGTGTAACAAGGCCATTGCCCTGGTTGGGGACTCTTTAAACACACCATGATAATACCTGTTCCTGACAGGGCGGGTGTGAATGTGTGTGACCAGTTCTTCTGGACGCCACTCCACCATGCGGCCCACGCTGGACAAGTGGAACTCATTGAACTTCTGGTGAAGGCCGGGGCCGCCATAGATGCCCGTGCCCTCGGTGGGGGCACGCCCCTCATGCGGGCCATCGAGACCTCTCAACTCTCCTGCGTGGACTTCCTCATCAAGGCGGGTGCCAGTGTCACTGCAGAGAACAAGAAAGGTTTGACTGTAGATCTGTAATGTCTAAAAGTTACTTTGAAAAATACTAATGTTGAAATATAGTCAATTTTGTATAGGTTTTAATGTATACTAGTAAAAGATTAAAACAAACGTTTGGAAATATATCTGAATTGGATTTCATAAACTTTTGAGGAAGCAACATAGGAAATAGGAGCCGTTGGATTTGGTTTTAAGTTCACACTATGAATTCATAATAGGTATTCAACTTTCAGTAACTTTTTTAGTATTCGTTTCTTTGAGACAACTTTACCAACAAATACGCTTATCATATTACAGTTATTGTCGCAAACTGTCTCTCTTTGATGTTAACATGTGATTTCTATGGTTTGATTGACCATGTTTTATTTCACTTCAGAACAAAACTGCCTCGACATTGCCAGAGCCTTTGCAGACTCCAGGATAATTGACTTGGTCCAAGACAAAATGGATTCGCTGCCTAAACCAAAAGAGACGGCGCAGGGAAATGGGGGCAAAGCTCAAAAGCCTAAACCTGCTAAAGAAAAGGTACCCAAGTAACGCCATTAAACTATTTTTACCAGCCCGCTACAAACATATTAAAATCTTGTGGCTTCTTTGTTTGTGTTTGTGTGAAATGAACATGTCACTCTGTTCTTTGTTCAAGTTTTACTGTCCACAAAACCCATTAAGTCTCATTCAAAAAAAATCAAAAAATCAAGGCAATCACTTCTCCAAAGTCATGATCTTAACATGGTCATTTCCTGCAGATGTAGTGGGCTTTTTGTCTGGCACCAGACCTGTAATACATAGATTTTCCAACAGAACATGACCTCTAGGTTCTTTCAGACGGTGTAGCTGCTGCTGCCCCCGTGGTACCTGGCTACCACCGATCCTACCAGTCAGTACACCACAGGCTGCTGCTAATCAGACTTTGAAGCTGATCTTGCTCCAATACCGTTGTCTTCATTGATCTGTCCGCTCTCTGCTGGTAAAGAGGTGTATTATTCATTGAACTCAGTTAGGCTACCAGTAAAATCAGCTCCTGTATCGTTTCCCTCGCTGTAGATTCAGTGGTTGCCACGGTGGCAAATTGAAAAAGTGGAGCCGTCATGAACTGTGAATGCAGAAGCACATAGCTGTGCGCATTCACCAGAGCGGCAGTGGCCATCCCTCGCCCTGCCGCTGCCTATTCCGTGGTTTCCAATGTAAACACAGCGGAAGCCGTTATCTGAACGCACCTTAAATTATTTTAAAGTAAAACCTAACCAACATTTGACAGGAGGTAATCTCCCACCCTGGCTTTCATCTGTGTACTCCAGCTTCTTCTTTCAGCATAAGATACCTAAGCTTGTAGAGAGATCTGATTACTGTAAGGCAGCAACTTGTAAGCAAATGAGACCAGATGTGTAAGATTACAACTAGCTGACATGCTGTCGCTTCGGTTTGCATTTCCTAAAATCAGTCTAAAATCTGACAATGCATTGATTTGGTCATTAGAACTCATTAGAAAGCAGCAGGTGGCGCAATATAGCTGCAAGCAGCAATTCTGGGCCGCAAGACAAAATCCATCAAACTAAACAAATTGCACACAGGCACAACATGGAGTTGTCTACACATTGAGCATTTTTTATCATAAATCTGCTACTGCCAAACTGCAATAAATGACAAATGATTATGCGAATTCTTAACAGAATTGCAGAAATTTGCTTACCGCTATAAGAAACTGATAAGCCTATTAAACTCCCATCCACTGTGACATAATAGCACGTCAATCACTGTAAATAATGCATGCGTCCTCAAGTCAAAGTACATGCTTTTCATTGCGATGTAATACTCACTTATGACGTTGAGCCTGTTATCCTGGGTTAACAAGTCACATGCTCTACTTATCACACCTACGATCATATGCACGTTTTAAATGTTGGAAAAAAATAGGATAATGTAAATGAGAAATTATGGCCATAGTTCCTATGTTTTTAACCAGTTTTAACCCTAATTTAGTTTTTATTGAAGTGATTTTTTTTCTGCTCCACAAAATCATTGCTGTTAAATTGATTTTCATGTCAGCTAAATGTTATGGGGTTTCACAATTCTAATGAAAAAGCCAAAATAAGGGCCTTGAAAGTTGATCCAATCTTTACTTCACTGTTTAAAAGTCAAAATGGTGGCCATATGAATCGGCTGATATTGACCACTTCAATATTCAGTGAGGACAACTTGACTGAAAGAATTTAAATTAACAAAATGACTGAGACGTTGAAGAGGAGCTCATATTCCCAAATGTGATTTGGACTGTGAAGGTGGAACAGAGGTGGCAATAGAGACATTGTTGTATTGACTCAAAAATTTGAATCTGCATTTGGTGGACTGACCTCTTTATTATATTTGATAAAGAATTCAGTTCAGTTGTCCTCTACAAAAATAGGACACCTTCAGCATTGAGACCTTGTCAATGGAAACATGGCAATATGCCGTACTGTAAGTAGAAGTCTGTGGCTCCAAGATCTGAGTGTTTTGAAACGGAAAACTTTTTTTAAAAGGGCATGGCTGAAACAAGGCCACGCTTTCAGAAACCGGGCCCAGATAATATCATCCAACTGCAGAGGCACAGGACCTTCAGTGCCAGTCCAACCTGCACCACCTACAGACAAGAGAGTCGCAGCAGCAGCAGCAGCAGCAGGTTAAAAATCCAGACGTAAACATCTGGATGTGCGCCATCTACAGGCAAGAAACGTAATAACTGTTGCCACGACTCCAGTTTGCTGTAGCTAATATAGAGAGGAGATATTCAGCACTTATGCCCATTAGTCTGATGGTCATGTGTCTGAAAAAGCTTAATGTTTAGCCCAGCAGATCAACATTTATCGATATCACTATCCCTCAAGCGTTATTCATTTAACTGCTATTTTGAAATCATAATTACAATGTGGTTTGTGTTTTTCATGGTCTTTAACATTGCTGTGAAGAGGTTCTATTTCCTCTGTGTAACAGGTGCAATTTCTGCTTGGACCTCCCGTCCCCCTCTTTATCCTGTACCTCTGCCATGATTTATTGAAAAATCAATAAGGTCATAGTTTTAATCATCAAACTGACATCTCACCTGTAAATATTGTGACCTACATTTGTGTGTCATTTTTCATGTCTCTTGCTGTTAAACCCTTCAAGCCCTGTTCAGTAACCTCTCTCCCCCTCTCTTGGACTGACGTGTATCTGCCACGTGACGACCTTTGATTTGTCGCAATAGCCCCAAGAGTACTTGGATAAAATAAGACAAATCTGAAAATCCCAGTGTCCCCTACAGGGCGTTGCGGCAGAAAGTATAGTGCGCGCAGAGACATCGACTGCAACAGCAGGAAAGACTCCACCACAGAAAGATTCAAAGAACGTCGTCCAGCAAAATACCAGGATCACCATGGGGAAAACCAACACTGTGGATATCACCTTTGTGCCAAAAAAGGTAGACTCATCACCATTTATTGTAGGTTGCCTCAATATATTGTATCATCTGCTTGCTTAGCACAAGTTATTACTTGCTGCCTAACATGCCATTGGAAATATCCCATAAACTGCCTGTGAAATACATTTGGACTAGTTTGGATAAATCTTATTTTGAACTATTTTGCTGCTGCATAAGGCATGCAAAAAGTCTGGTTTAGCCTTATTATTTACATTTATTACACACCAAAGTGATCTTATTTCTGCTTCTTATTGTTGCCAAAAAGATACATTTCCCAAGATAAACAAGTTCCAATCCAGAAGCACTTGAACGGGGTGCTTTCGTAATTGTAATTTCACAACCAGAAGCTTCTTATTAGCATTTGAATGCAGGGTTACTTCATGTACATTTTGCACTTGAGCAAACAGGTGTAAGAAGAAGCAGTGGAGTTTAGGTAACTGTAGCACGCTTCTGGGTGCACATCAGTTCAGCACTGTACCCAACTTACTGAGTAATTGCACACAGTTCTCTTTTTTTGCAGTGTCTGTCTATGTCCTTTTGTGACTTGTCTGTCTCTCTCAGGTTTGGGGGAAGCCTCCCACCACCAACCAGCTGATGTCAATGATGGAGACATCCCTCGAGGTGGACTTTGCCGACTTCATGACGCCTTTCAGCCAGAACATCCAGAGGAAAACACTGGAGCTGGCAAAAACAACAGAGTAGACCCAAAGGAGGTTAGGCAGAGAGACACATTTTGGAATTATAGTCTTTACCTGAGCTGGCTGGCCAACTGTAACAATTAATTACACTGGATTTATTTAGGATTAATCCGCTTTCATAACAGCTGCTTCAATCAACATAGTTGGACATAATTGTAAGGAATCTGTGTGTTTCTGCCTGCATTTTGGGTCCACATGTCGTGAATACGACGCGGCAGCAATCGAATTTACATTCTCCACCATTTAATGTGTAGTTACAAGTCTGCTCAGTTTTACACTAAGCCATTTCTCATGATCTACCTGAACTCAGGTAGCATGAGGTTTAAACAAGGAACAGATACGTAAAGTGTCTGGAGGTAAGTTACAGAAACCAGAGGCAACAATCTTTATACGTGAAACATTTATTTCACACACAACACACAAACATCTAATAACTACTACACACACAAAATAATTGGTAAATGCAGCCATGAATGTTATGAATAATTGATTAATGATAGCGGACCATGATAATCAGATAAGAGGATCATTTTGGCATTGACCGGTTAAAATCACCCTGTACGTTAGCGATTTCGTGTTTGTTTAGCAACTGAGCCAAGTTTTGGGAAACACTTCTGAAATATTTTACGATTCCATATCATGATTATATTGAAGGGAGATTCTATTCCTGACCTCACGCTAAATTACATGTCGCTAACCTATTAGCATCAACTCAAATATAACACAGGAAAGGTAATGTTTTCACTGGTAGTACAGCTAGCCAGGGGACAAGTTGCGCTAGAAGGGAGGCGCAGTCGTTTCTCCTGTGTGCAGCTCTGGATGTGCAGTTTGACCAGCCAGTCCTCTTGGGAAGTTCGGGCTTCTCCGGGCATGGTCGGTTCTGCGGTGCAATTTTGTGTGTGTGCGCCTCATCTCTTCATTTTGGTTCAGTTACAGGATACCAACAGAGTCAGCATGACCAAATATTACACTTGGTCACAAGCGTGTTCAAACTGCATTTGTTGTGGGTGAGGGTTGGAAGGGAAGAAGGACCCAGATGCAGACCTGTTGAGGTGAGGAAAGGAGGGGTTTTTTTAGTAGTCCAAGAGGCAGGAATATATCCACAAAACCAAAAACAAGGCAGGAGTCCAAGGCTCTAGACACTAATCCAATTGCCAGGAAGACATGCAGCGAGGACCACATGGGGGAACAGCCAAGGTTAACAGCGGGGAAGCAACAACAGAGGTCACGATGAACTGGCAAAGACACCAGGGAAACCCACAGACTAAATACTCACAGGGGCAGGGGCGACAACGAGGCACAGGTGCAGAACCAGACAGGTGAATACAATCAGGGAATCAGGGACAGGAAGTAAAACCAGACCAAGACAGAGGGGAACAGACATATACCAAAATAAAACAGGAAATCCTAGAGCAAAGACTAAACAGACAATTTCGAAATAACACAAGAACCAGGACCTAGTACAGACATCTACATCTTCATAGCAAACCTAAAATGACTACTTCAAACATAACAAAACTTACACCAACCCCACCCCCCCCCCCCCCCCCACACC
>CM022481.1:6609180-6630080 GCA_011952105.1 Coreoperca whiteheadi
AGTTTTGTTTCTTACCAATATTCTGAGCAAAAAAATGACAACATGAAAAACACAGATACCCTACTCACACTGTATCCCAGCTCATGTTTGTTTATCATGACTGGATGGACAAATTTAAAGCTGTCAGTGTCCGTTACTCACAGGTGTCTGCTTCAGGTAGTATTGAGTAATCCTTGTAGACCCTCAATTCTGATTGTTCTCTAATAAAGCATACAGATTACATTAGTCTTGACTTTAATGCTGTAGAGTTATGTTTAGCAGATTCATCCTCTACAACATCAGGAAAATCAGACCTTTCCTATCGGAGCAGTCTACACAAGTCCTAGTCCAGGCTCTTGTCCTGTCCAAACTGGACTATTGCATCGCGCTGCTGGCTGGACTCCCTGCTTGCACAACCAAACCTCTGCAGATGATCCAGAACGCGGCGGCAAGAGTGGTCTTCAGTGAAGCGAAGAGAGCGCACGTAACTCCTCTCTTCATCAGGTTACACCGGCTCCATGTTGTCGCCCGCATCAAGTTCGAAGCGATGCTCTTGGCCTACAAGACCACCACTGGTTCTGCACCATCATATATTCGCTCGCTAATACAGACCTATGCTCCTGCCAGGTCCCTGCGCTCTGCAAACGAACAACGTCTGGTGGTACCATGCCAAAAAGGAATAAAATCGCTCTCAGACCTTCTCTGGATTCGTTCCACATTGGTGGAATGATCTGCCTGCTCCTACAAGATCACCAGATTCTGTAGCCACCTTTAAAAAGCACCTGATAACACATCTCTTCTGTCAACACCTAACTGACAATCACTAACTTCTACTTTCTTTCTACCTCTGCTCAAAAAACAAAACAAAACAAAATCCCTTCCTATCCTTAGCTTTGTATACTGTGCTGGGCTTTAATCAGACTCGTTTTTGATGCACTTATGCTTTTTGTTACCTTGTGTTGTTATATTGCTTCCATTGTCTTCCTCATATGTAAGTCGCTTTGGATAAAAGCATCTGCTAAATGACTAAATGTAAATGTATTAAGATGATCTTTGTGTTTCTGTCTGTGTGTTGGACAAAAAAATAGGAAGACTTTTATAATGCAAATTTGTACCCAAGTCCACTCGGCAAGTCCATGATAAACTTGTTGTGATCCTCCAGCTCCCTGCCTTGTAAGATAAGTTCCATCTCTGTGGCTGACTCTGTCTCCCGGTGATGTTGGCGTACTAGTCTTCGGGTCACACCCCCCCCAACCAAACATCTCTGCTTCACTAGCGTTCAACACCGCTGCTGCCACCGGGCACAGCATACCGTGTGGAGCTGTCTACGCTGGGCACAAAAGAGGATGCAAGGAGGTCAGCAGTGCATTGGGTATATTTGGGGAATTTCTTTAAGTATATTCACTTTCTTCCTCACTTCACTCCCCTGTACCCATGTTAGTTCCAGTGAAGGTTTGGCCTTTTCTCCACAGTGCTGACATTTCACTGGGTATTCTGTCAGGGGCTGGGAATGGACAACACTTATTGAACTGGACTAATCAGTAACATAAAGCCAAAGCCCAAAGTTGCTGTAGATGGGAATTGACAAAGGTAACTAGAAATGTGATCTTATTGCCGCTGGAAGAACAGTTGTTAAGTTTATCCTGTAGTCTTCAGACTCCAAATTGTACCTCAGAACTCCTGCTGCCCTGATACAATGGGTGGGTGGGTCACTGACAGACAGTGGACAGCCGTCTGGTATCCTCTTACCAAAACCAGAGAAAAATGAAAATCAAGTTGTAAGCGTGTTCTTTATTTGCAAGACTGAAACGAACTGAAACGTAATCTTTAATTTAAATGATTTACTGAAATTAGAATATCATGTATGGTAATGTGCTTTCAAAACCTTCTTTGACACACTTTGTCATACAATGACAATGTGTTTTAATACAATTTCTGCAAAAGAGTGGATGTGCTCCCCTCTCCTCAGTTGGTTATCTGGGTCAGAATGAGGCTCTTTGATAGGCTACTTTTATTATTTATGAACAAAGTATGAAGTTAGGAGAGGCGTTAGGATAACGTTTTCAATTGACCAGTGAGATAAGTCTGATTCTTATCTCAAGACACTGCTAATAAAATCCTATACTAAGCTGGCATTGAGGTCCATAATAAACTCATCCCTCCAACCCTGCTGTCTCTTGACCTTGTGGCGACCTTGACATTACCCAGGTGGAACCAATGGCAGCTGATTACAAAACAATCCATTAGCCAGCCTACGGCAGGTTTTGATTGGTTGTTGCAGCACCTGGCGTACCTGCCGGCAGCAAACGTTACAACACAAATAGCTGCGGGAAAGCCGTCGCCCCATATCCCAGCACCTAACGTTTCCAGGACTCACAACAGAATGATTCCTAAAGGAAAAAGGAAAAGTGCCACCGTGTACTTGTCTGCTGCTGTTATTCTGGCGTGTTATTTGGCGCAAACGATAGACTGTCGTCGACTGAACAAAACAGGAAGACGAGAAGGGCGAAAAGAAGCCGATGCAGCCAAAATGTTAGGCGTCCAAGAGGGGAAAATTGTGTTTGGGAGCGTTTTTGGGAACGGTTTAGCCCTTGAGTCACAAATGGGACCAAGAAGTCCTCCTCAAACGCTTCCGTGGAGGAAGAAGCAGCGTATCAAGCAGACTTTACAGGTAGGAATCTGAAGTTTCTAACTTATGTTGCACTGCAAATGCAAGCAAAATTTTGATTAACTGGATTAGAGAAAATCTCAGTTTAAAATGGTATAAGTCAAAAAAAACAATGGGTTGTAATTACTACTTATGTTGCTGTTCCCTGTCAGGCTGGTCAAGAGGACACAGGCAAGATATGGGTTCCAAAGAAGCAGCATGGAAGCGCATGGTATCATCTCTGCAGTGTTCAGAGCAGTTGGACCGGGGGCTTCAGTTTGAAGTGGTCTCACAGAATTCCGTGAAATGGACACGGCCCCTTAACTCAAAATCAGTGGCAGTTTCATGGAATCGCTGATGTGCTCACACATGCATCTAATAATATAAGACCCAAGCATGCACACAAATACACACAGATGCTGTACGGTTTGTTTCATTTATCAAAATACGCTCCTTTATTGGGTACACCTAAACAATCCAAATGTAATACAGGTTTGCCACATATTTGACCTTTTGCAAAGCTTATAGTGGCCAGTGTTTAAACCTTTTGTGGGGTGTTAACTTGTAGGTAGTGGTGGTGTTGTATTGGACTGCACTGTATTGAAATGTTTTTAATATTCAACCCTCCCACCCCAATTTTTATAAAAGGGTTGGACAAAGCACAGTCCAGTTTGACACCAAACTGCAACCTCAGCAATAAACATTCAATTAATATTGCTCAAACAATGTCAATCTAAACTGAATGTTATCTTTTGTAAAGGGAGAATTTATGGCAAAACTGTTTGGATTGAATTAGATTTTACAGGTGTACCTAATAAAGTGGCCCCTGAGTATAAGTGCCAATACATTTTCTTAACATACCCATGCTGCACATACATTACCTTGAACATAAATTATGTAAAATCTTACATAATTTGGTAATGTAATGATATTGAATACAGCATGTCCATAACTTAAAAGTTGGGTGACAAAATATATTCACGTTAACATCAATTATTGATGAGGGAGTCATGCTTCACACAAGCCTGACTGACTATATGTGATTGAACAGGACTGCATGTGTATGTACGGTGTGCATTTTGGTTTTTTTTGTGGGGGGGGGGGTTGTCTATGGATGTTTGGTACCTGTGCAGGTGTGTGTTGGCGCGATTCATCATTTGTTAGTGTAGCATTGGCAGGGTCATAGATCTTACCTTTCCAAGCTATAGATTCCAATTTGCTGCAGGCCTGGGACTTTTATTATAAGGATATTGATTTGAATTCCATAGTGAGACCAGTAACACTGGGTGGTAAACAGAGGACTAGGTCTCTGCTCACATAAACAGACCCATTTCTGGGATAGACCACAGCTGCATCGTTTGACTATACTTCGTTTTGGAAAAATGCCACTTAAAAAGCCGTTAACTGTAAAAGATCAAAATCTACATTTCAGTTTATCTATCTTCTAGAGTTAGTAAATATTCTGTGATGGGATTCAAACCCACACCATTGTGGCGCTTAGAGATTTTAAAGTGGCTTCCAGGGTCAGAAACTGAACCCTTTGATGTAATTTATTATGGTGTTTCTGGAAGGGATACATTGGCATTACTGGGCTTTTCCTTGCCTGCCTACTATACATTGTAGGAACAGAAGTTTCCTCTGCCCTGAAAACGGCTCATTAGTGTTGCTGGCAGTGATCAGGAAAACCAGAGGGGTGCCATTAGCCTAAAACCACAGTAGTGTCTGTCTCATTTTACTTTGGCTTTCAGTGTACAATTTTTAAAATTATTTTAGTCTGCAATATCTTTTGTAGAGCATCAATACCTTTAAAACAAATTTGGACGCAACTGTGTCAAAGACACATCCAAAGGCAGTGAATGTTTCACTGTCGTCTCATTTTTAGTCATTTTATTAATTTAAGATGAAAACAAATGTGGAAATTCTAGTATGCCAAGTAATTGTCCATACAACCACAATGTCTACCTTATACATGGCAAAAACAGATGTTATAATGGTTGTGGGAGGCTGTGGCGGACACGCAACATTTCAAAGCATCCAAGGACTCTTGACCAATGAGAAGGAATCATTTGTGAAGTTGTCCATACTAAACCTGCGTATGTCATTTAGCAAGCAAATTTCCAATGCTTTTTATAGTACTTTTTAAAATTGTACACCAAGACAACCTATTTAGTGTTTTTTGCAATATTGAGGACATATTTAAATTCAACTTCAGTCGTTTCAACTAATCTGATATATTATAATTTTGAAAACCAGCCTATTAAAGCTGGAGTGCAGAACCTTTGTCTCCACCTTCTGGCAGTGAGAGTAAATACACAAACGCTGTTGACCCACGCTTATGATATGCCTACAGTGAGCTCTCAATTATCTGTTTCTCCTTGCTGGCCATCGCTTTCTTTTTTTTTGATCCTTAAATTCTTAAAGCATCCTAAATTTGTTTTTTGATATTCAAGGTCTAATGTCTTGAATTGTAGGAGGGGAGGAATTAAATTTGCTCTGGAGCAGAATGAGAGTTTCTCTTTTCCCCCTCCTCAGTTTTTATTTTACTAGTGTTTTATATATCACAACAATGACAATTTCCGCAACATCCAATCTGTTTGTACGTTAAATAGGTAGCGTACGCTCAGCTTGGTTGGTTGTGGTAGCACACCTTGTGTAGAGGTGCTCCGCATTTTAACCTGGAAGGAGAACGTGTTTATCCAGCTTCAGATTTGGGGGCTCTAGTGGGGGAAGGAACGTGACACTGCAAGCAAGTTCAAGAGATCCCAGTTAAACCCAAGCAATTGACTATTATTGGATGAGACACACAAGATGGCGCATGATATCTTGGTGCACGACTATGATAACACCAAGATTATAAAGCCCAGCGCCACACTCGCCTCCTTGTCTTTTCCACTGTGGCTTTGGTTGCTTCAGGAGACGCCTTACGTCTTTCTCCACAGTAACCCGCATTACCTCAAGACGCTTTTCACGTGAACTTTAATTACCCTAGGAAGAACAAAACTCAACTCGCTGGTCGAGCTAATGGCCTCTGTTTGTTGAAACACTTTTCAGATCCCAGACCCTTACTCCAGAACGATCTTACCTGCAGAAGGGAGAACACAGACTTTGTGCATTTTCATTTGTTAGACGTTCCAGTTGGCCCCACAGAGTGCGCTTAACTGCTTTAGCTTTAACCACTGCGATACCAGTAACACGGCTGCTGTACGGGAGTCTGCTGCCATGTTACTGTGAAAGTGACGCCTATTGCGCTTATTCACGGTGTTTGATAACATGGTAGCATAGCCACCTAAGCTGTGCTTTATCCTGGGAGCGAATTGACTTTTTAGTAATACATGGTTCTCACAGAAGAGTGATGCTACAAACATCTGATCTTACAGAATATGATGCAGACATCAGATATAATAGGAAAACAGACAATGAACATTTTACAGCACAGTGAGTACTTTTACTTTTGATACATTTAACTGTTAATATTTTGACTTAAGGTTTTGAATGCAAGACTTTACTTGTAGTGGAGTATATCACTGTGGTATTAGAACTCTTAAGTAAAGCAACTGTCTACTACTTGGACCACTGCCGCTCTGGCAAAGCCTTCAGACCCCGCTACCATTCATCAGACTTCCACCATAGTTTTATTTGTTAATGAAAAAATAGTTGTTAGCTAATGTGCACGGAGGATTTCAATTATTCAAATTTAACTAAACTTGACAGCCTATACTGTAGTCTAGTTTGTTTCTTGTTTTGTTTTTTGCTGCACTAATAGTATTAAAAAGGTCAAGTAATTCAAGTTGTACTTAAATGTACAGATACCCTGTGTAATCCTTCCTCTGAAAGCAGAGTTTTGTTGTTTTTTTTATCTGGAGCATCAGAGACTTTTCTTGGACTCTTAGGTTTCACTCCTAGTTGCTGTAGCCTACTCATTGCTACGGTTGTTCCAGAGCCATGTAGAGAGTTGCATCAGCTCCATTTAATTTCAGTTCAAGCGGCTTTATTGGCATGACTGCATACAATACAATGTTGCCAGAGCATATTAAAAAAAAACTATACAATCATAATCTAAATAAATAATGCTCAATTAACCTTCTCAGAGCTCTCTACATGGCTCTGAGTTGCTCCCCGCATTCCACTCTGGCAAACCAAACCAATCATTGCTGGTTGGCATAAAATGCATACTTAACGGCGCACCAGTGTGGGAATGTCGCCACAGTCACCAGATTTTTTTTTTAAAACTCTATCACACTCTGTATGCTGCGAAATACAGGGAGACTTACCTGGCAGTGATGCGTTTAATCAGTAATGTGTGAACCCGTTTGGCAAATAAACGGATGTTCATTTATACGTAAAAGTCGCACACTTTAGCTTTAAACATGGAAGGGTTTTACAAAAGAAAACAGCAACAGGGTAATTTCAAGATACCCTTAACAATTGCTTCACAGTACGCAATATTTTATTATACCAAAGGAAACTAGCTTGTCAATGCAGTTGACCACAGAGCAGCTGAAAGGAAGGATATTTTCTCTGGTAGAGACTTAATTAGAGTGGTTATTGGACTCTCATCAGGTGGCCAGACACATGACTTCAATTTTTGGGGTCAATGAAGTCTTAAATTGTACAGAAATACAGTAGTAAACCTTATCTGGTTGCATGGAATTCAATATTAAAAAACTGGAAAGCATCCTTTTCTCTTAAATTGTATATTAAATTGCCTGACAATGTACTGAGATGCTCCTATATACTGCAAATTGTCCACTGTCAGAGAAACATTTAACAGTTGATGTTGTGTCGTTGCATTTGGCTCTCTTTTATACTGCAGTGTCATCTGCACCCTCCCCCAAACTGGTTCCTTCAGTCCTTTGGAAAAGAGATAGTCTCACTCTCCCTGTTGATTAAGGCCTCCACAGTGGCCAATCACTCAGCGGTAGTTGGATTCCTGAGCAAGAAGGACATTTTAATCAAATTTAAACCAGGAAACAGTCATAAAATATGAATGTTATATAAAGAATTGTCAGCAGGGCTTTCTGATAACATTCACCTGTATTATTTATATGCTTATGTAAAACGGGAGGGTGACAAGGAGAGGGAATAACTTTTAGAAATCCTGCCAATAGTGCAGTAATCATTGAACTCTCTGGAGACTTTTGCTTTCATATCAGCATCCATTTTATTTTCATAGGAAGTAAAATTTTCAGATTACAACCGTAATCTGAAAATGTGTACTTTGTACTATTAGTATAGTGTACTATTTTAGAGAACACTCTCTTCCTTCTGTGATGCATTTGTTTTGCAAAATATCATGGGGCCTACCTAATGAGGAGTCTGAAGAGTTTTTGTCACTTGCGATTAAGTTTCTCATTAGCATTATTTCCCTTAAAGCTCTGCACATCACATTCATCACTGTATTCTCTCACTGCATGGTAATGATGCTGCAGTTTGCTACAGCTGGAAAGGCAAACGATGCCAAGACAAAACAATTAACCAAACACAAAATGTCCCTGAATATTCATATGCTCCTGATGTTATCGTGTATGCCTGTGAAGATAGAAATGTGCTGCAGGGTGGAGGAGAGTCACAGTGGGTGAAGGTTTGTTCCCTGACAACCTATGGAGTATATCAAGGAGTTAAAATGAGCAACAGTGGTGGAGGAGAGTGAGTGAGGTGACTAAAAAAGGAGGATCTGCATGGGGGTTATGGTAGGTCAATAGAGAGGAATGGTTGTTTTTCAAGTCAGACACATTAGAAGCTGTGGTGAGATTTAGCTGGATTCAGTAGACTGACTGTGTGAGTGATAGAAAGATATACCAAGTTCTAAACGGGAGAAGTGGTGAATTTCAAAAAATTGGCCTGTCATGGTTGCGTAGGCTATTATTAAGCAGTGGAGAGGATACTGATTTTCTAAATGTAGGTGAGGTGGCAGTGGGTTATGGTTGGGGTATGGGAGGGGGGAGGGGACACAGTAGGGGAAAGGGAATAAAGGTGTTTTCCCAAAGCCGGACAGCCACTGCAGAGCCTGAAACTGAGGGGATGTTTATTTTTTTTTTTTTTTGGGCCATAGATTTGTTATGCTGCTGGTGCTGCTGCACCACTGAATCGATGAGGAGGGGAGGAGGGTCAGACTGGTCGAGGTTGTTTCACTGCAGTGGAGGCTTTTTGTCCTCCCCTCTTGCTTCACATTGATAGACCCCATATAGATATCTCTCTCTTTTCTGCTGTCATTCTCACTGGAGTCTAGTCTTTGCTTGACTCTTCTGTCTCTTTCTGTCCTTATCTTCACTTTCCTCCAGGCGGGACTCTGCTTTCTGATACCTGGCACCACACTGTCCACAACTAATCTGGCAACCTCCGGTGAAGTTGTCTCAAAGTCTTGCCGTGCCCAGGCATCGTAAAGTAGCCAAGACCTGCACTTTTCCTGATGCAGTTAGCATCAGTGTCTGCCAAGTAGTAACTTTAGCACAATTGCACAAAACGCCTTCTTCAGTTTGTCTGAAAGGCAATTTAAAGGGGTATTGTGTATATGTTGGGGGTGGTAGTCTTTCATAAGGGATACACTAATGCGATCTGTTGGATCGGCACTGATACAGACTTAAGCATGATCAGAAAATGCTTCCATGCGTCGTATTGGAGGGCATGGCCAAGTGAGGTATTCTGTTTACTTTGGAGTACTTGTACTGTTACTACGTCACTTCCTGCAATCAAATCTTTTCCTTATGATCCATGTGTTGCCAATATATTTCTTATTTTGTCTGTTAGTGTGGTGTGTGTGTGTGTGTACACAGCATGAACTGTGCTTAGTGTATAGCTTATGCAAATACTCTTATTATTAATTTGCTTAACAGAAGACTTAAGGGTTGCGGTGTGTGTACTTAATCTGTGTGCGAGGGTTTCTGTTTCAGTGTGCGTGGTTTGGACTTCAGAGAGGGAGAGACACAGAGACAGTATATTAGGGCGAGAGAGAGAAGCTGATAAAAAGGAGCAGGAAACCAGACCAAACATGGGCACAGGTGATGCACAGAGGATACCCAGTTTCCATAGCAACAGGCAGGTGCAAGACACTGGGAATTAATCTAGCTTTTGATCTACTGAGGTGAAACATTTGCGTACACATCACAGTGAGTAGCCCAGTATAAACGCACACTAACACAAGAACGGAGCTATGTATGTGATTCTCAGAGGGAAGTGCACAACGCACACGTGATGAACCACACTGCGATAAATGGTGAAAAGCATTGTACTGTATATGTGAACATGCTACCAGTAATAGAGAAAATGTGACTGGCAAACCAGGACCCTAACCTAACTGACCCTACACACATACTGGGAAATGCATGACACACTGACGAGGGATGGGAAGAAGATGAAAGGGAGTTGACAAGGAGGGGAGGAGGAAGAGGCAGGAGAGTGAGATTAAAGGGGAAGAGGAGATGGGGGGGGGAAAGGAGCATTGATCCAGACCCTGGGAGTGAAATACGATCAGGGAAAAACAGAGAAGAGCAGGTGGAGGAGGAAGGGGTTATTGCATGGTGAGGAGCGAGTCAAAGAGGTTGAGTGGGAGCAACAGGAGAGGAGGAGCTGAGAAGGGGAAGTAGAAAGGAAGTGAAGGCAGCTATATACTGTGTGTCTGTGTGTATAGGTTTGGGTCCAGAAAAGAGCTGAGCCGGCTAGTTGTAGGCTTATTGTTTTCCAGGTATTTGATCATATACTAGAGTATTGGAAAATTAAAATTTTGACCTAATGATGGCGCTAGATGAAAAATGAAGGGCTCAACAAAGTTTTGACAGTTTATCCTGAGGTGTACGTGAGTGTCTGTATCAAATTTTATGGCAATACATCCAATAGTTAAGATACAGGGCGCTTGCATTTTTGGAACTCTCGGCAAAATCTGTACAGGATGACAGTCAAGTCCTGCCGTGATCATCTGTTAATTTTTCTGAGATAAGGTACTGCAGTAAGGGCTATTGTTTGGGGGTTTTTTTGTTTTTTTCTCAATGCATCAGCCAGTTTCTCATCTTTTAAGTTTTCTATGAAAGATGTGGTGGCAAATTCTATCCTCTCCTATAGGAAAAGTAAAATCCTCTTTAACTCATAGGGACCTCTGCTGACAAACTCTGTTCTCCCCTATCTAGCAGGGCTAGCCAAACATCAGTCAGTAGGTGCTGCCTTGGTGGACTCACTTGTTGCAGGCGGTGCTCGAGCTGTACATGATGTAGAGCTGGATGTCTCTCCATTGGGATCTGCTGTAGCGGGTTAACATGGGGATGGTGGTATAATTTGTGTACCTGCAGGCAAACAGACATGCATCCACATATACCCATTGTATATGTTGCTCAGAAATAGAACACATTATTGGTAATAAATACCAATAAGTATGCAACGGAGTAGCAATAATTCACTTACACAATAAACAAACCAAACAGACTAAACTCACCTGCTGCAGGCAGTAATGGAGTAGCAGAAGGTGAAGGGTCAATACTTTGACTCCCTTCCCTGGTATCGGTCGCCGGGTTGTGCAGTATTGAGCTGTGGCTGTCCCAAGTATTTAGAAAATGATGTAATAGATGCTAACCAAAATAAGCATAAATACATGCATACACACTAGATTTGTGTAAAACCCACTCTGCGTTTAGTTCATTCAGTCACTGGCCTAAGTCAATCCCTCAAGCGCTCTGCAAAACTTGAATGTCTTTCAGTTCCAAATACACACTCCTTTCAAGTGCCTGGCTGGGCATTACCACATTTTTATAATATAAAGTACCAGTCAAATGTTTGGCCACACTTTCCCATTTACTTGAAAGTGTGTCCAAACCTTTGACTGGTACTTTATTTTAATTTTAAACTATAACCCTGGTTGTATCTATACACAAAATGATATTATGCCCACTAATTTATCCAGTCAGAGAAGGGAAACCGATAACAGGTAGCTGTTTCATCAACAGAAGCAGCTCGGCTGCCATCGTTCCATGTTAGCATATTTATTATACCCCTTCGCACCTAGACCGTAACAGAAGCAACGACCCGATAAAGACTCTAGGGGGTCTATATTTGATTGGTTCAGCTGGTTACATAACATGCTTTCAGCCTGGGCCGAGACTGACAGCGGCTGCAGTGGGTTAACAAGGTCATTTGGCTGCCTGCGATATGAAATGGCCAAGGATAGGGATCTGCTATTAGCTAGCTGCCAGCTAAGCTTAAATAGCTAGCTTTGCTTGAGATCATATTGGCATCATACATACCTGTGTTTTTTTTCACTTTAAATAGTCCAAAACCAGGCTATGTTGAGAAGTGTCCAGTTGTGAGAATGAAGCTGCATGTTATCTGTGCATTTATTCAGAATTTACACTGTATTTTTGCTCCCTGGGTGAGAAGAGAAGGAAGGAAAGTTAGAAGGCAAGCGAAGATGGCATTTATTGCTAAAAAAATGAATGAATTCATTTTTACCATGTACAGTATTCTCTAGCTGCCATAACGAACACAGAAATGTCTTATTTTCCCTATCTTGATACAGATCTCATTGCATTTTTCTGCTCACTGGGCATTTCAACCCTAGTCATGCAGCAGGGCAATCTCAGCTGTTCAAACATTCAGACGCGCGCACACACACATATAGGCCGTTTTATCTATGCACATATGGGAGATTGAGAATACACACATTTTGAGTTCAGTTGGCAGTAATGGGCCACTTCCTGTGAGCTCGCCAGGAGGGACGTTAGATTCTAGGCCAGTGCACCCTCGCAACTTCTGTTCAGTTTGTTTTCTTTTCCTCCGCTGCTCTGTTATATTTTTTGCATTACCTTGTGTTACATTGCCTTATCTTGTGTTACTTTGTGACCTAGGGTGTGTGTATGTTTTCTTGTATTAGATTAGGGTACTTACATTACCTTATGTTGCATCATCACCTGCATCGTGTGCTCTGTTTTTCCGCTCTGTCCGGGCTGCATCGCCTTAGGGGTGTACTACGAAGCGAGACTAGTGGGTTAGCCAGCTATGTTGAGTCTAAAGCCAGAGTCTTCAGTGTCACGAAGCTGGCTGTCTTTTAACCTGGCTGAGGATGAAGCCTCAGCAGCTACAGACCACTTTTGATTATGTTTTTATGCTTGGTCCGGATAGGCTGCCAGGACCGTTTACACTAATGTAGCTAATAAAATATTGGTTAGATCATATCCAATCAATACAAGTCTTTTCGCTTTGATTTGGCCAAAACCTAAAGTGATTTCATGTGTCCTTCATTATGGGACTGTGTCAGACCTGAATGCACTTCTTGAGTATCATGTTTAAATCTGCTGTGTTAAGGTTAAAGTTTCAGTGCTTTGAGTGTGCAGCGGCCATGTTTGAAATGAACAGGAGGCAGTGAGTGGTAAAATACATATATTCACTTATTCTGCCAGTTTTTATAGGCCTGTTCTTCAGTGTCATGCTCTGTATTGCAACTATGTTAGATTGCATCGTCCCAATGAAATTCAAATAAAAGTAGGCGGTACGCGATCGGTATAATCCAGGCAGCAATTACGTTTCCCTCAAATCGTATTTACTGTTAATTAGTTGCATATAAATGTCATTTCGAGGGTGACAGGGCTTCCCCATATTGTGCAGAAGTGTCAAACGCCCTCTTTTATGGGAACCTAAAGAGAGCCTGGGTTAGCAAACTAAGTTGACAACCACTGTCGTGATACCTATTATCTGACTGGGGCTTTAGGGTTTGTCAAGCCAGCTCACACAAAGAGAGCCTGGCTATATCGAGCTTACTTCGTAGTACACCCCTCTGGTCTGGCCTGTTCTAGTCTGGAATCTGCTCTGTTGTACTCAGCACAAGGCTTCTAACCTCCAAGTTTTGGTTGACTCACATACCTCTATACTGCAACATAAAACTCTGTTTCATGTGCTACACTAGCAATGAAGGCCAAAAGGAAGGGAAGAGATAAGAGGTGCAAATTGAACCTAAAAGCCGATGAAAACGTAGTGAGGAAGGTAAGTAAGGGAAAAGGCAAACAGACGAAAGAAAACCGAAAAGAGGCTATGAAGTGTAGAGCTGCAGATCGATATGGATCGATTCTCCCCCTGACAACTATCCTCACCGTCGGATAGAAGACCTTCAGTCCCACGCTTATGAATGTCGCCACTCACTCTCTATCAATACCTCAATTATCAGATTGAATTTCCCTCTCCCCTGGATGACATTGAAGCTATTCTTCACAACAGGGCCTGCAGGCAAACGCAATCAGAAATGAAACACATAATCCTGATAGGAAATGTAGAGTCTGTTTCAGATGTGCTATAAAAGATTTTAGTGTTTAAATAAATATACACCAATAATCAGCAGTGAAACGTATTTACTCATGTACTGTACTTAAATACATTTCTGGTATTTGCTTTTATGTTTGCTAGTATTACTTTTGTTTGGCTCTTTTTCAACTTAAAAGGGGATGTGTACATATTTTTTTGCTTAGGGAATTGAAGCAATGCTTTAATGTAAAAGTGCTGCATTCAAAATGTTAAGTAAAATAACATAATTTTAAAACAGAGAAATATGTCCTGTTAGTGATGTTATAGATTATGTTAAGCCCTTTGATGCATATGTGATTTGTGATATTGGGCTATATAAATAAAAGTGAATTGAATTATTATTAGTAGCATTTTAATGTTGTGACTGGTTAGAGTGGAGCCAGTCTTATATATATTCTATAGTTTATTCTATAACAAATCATATTTCATAGGCTGATTATATAGTTTGTGTTAAATCTCTATTAGTAAAGTTACTAGGAGGCTAACTTAAGTTGTTAAATAAATGTAGTGAATAAAAGTACAATATAAAGTAAGCGTGGAAACAGAAACTAAAATACATTTTAAATGCACTCACTGCTATTTTGTGCATGTCGACATGTAAGCTTAATCAGATGGAACATTTCAACATGACAGCCAAATCATATGTGATGTACTGTCGTGAGAAGCTCTCCAAAGACTGATGAGAAAGAGGTCTAATAGTACGTTTGGTACGATGACTAAGGACTGATATTTGACAGAGAGGCAGATTTTAGTGCTGAGTCACAGCGAGGCTGCTGCTGCAGCACCCTCCCCCACACCGAACCACACAGCCTGGCTTACTGGCTTCATCTCCCATCCTGCCCTCTTTCTCTTCATACACACGCATATAAACATAACCCCTACCTCTATACATCCCATGGAGCGTGTTGAATCTCTGCCTCTCCTCAGCTTAATGTCATACTTCGGTCTCTGTAGATTTTGTCCTCTCTGGATCCTTCACACCTCGTTTTCTGTTTTTAGCCTGTGCCAATTTGTTTGTTTTTTTTTCGCCTCGTCACTCTTTCACAGCTCACCCGCATCCTCTGCCCCCCCCCAGACTCCCACCTTCCCTGTGAAGTTTAATTAAGAATAAAAGAATAAAATCAGTCTGAGGGGGAGAAGGAGATCAGAGTGCGCAACGTTGATAATGCTGCGGCTAATCTTCTCCTCCACTTGCTGTGTTGTGCTTTTTTGACCGTGAGGCGAAGGAAGCTCTCCATCCCCAGAGTTCCCCAGACACTTCAGACACACACCCCTCCCTGCAAATACCAGCGTGACTTCAAAGGCCTCTTCTGAAAACTTAGACATTCACCTTTAGTCTCTGCAATAATCAAAAATATAGCACGCTTTAAATGGATGAAAATAAAAGTGAAGAAAGGATGTGTTGTTGACTTCTTTGTCTTAATTAAAGTGTTGTGTTTATTTGTACTCTCCTGAATAAAAAGCATCTAAAAGGGTTTATATCAACCAAACCAGAGTTGGTGACTGTTGGCACAGTGGTAAGAAACAGTTTTGGTGAGTTTTGTTTGTCAAGTATGAACGATCTGCGAAGTAAAATTATTGTATTTGTCAATGGACTCTGGTGGCTTTGAAGAGAGCGATATAACTGCTGTTTTTGGTGGTTAAACAAAAGGACCTTAGTCTAGGGTCCTTTCCATAATGTTGTCAAACAATAGCCGCAATCTGAGCTTGTCAGTGGCAAAAACAAGCACTTTTAATGGACAGACATTGACGACCACCAATTTCATTGCAGCCCTGTTTTGCGGCTGCCAGCTGCAGCGCGCTCATTCAATAATGGGCAAATTGTTGTCCCCATTAGTCACAGACACACAAAAAACATAATAATGCGAAGGTCGAAAAAGACTGAAATTTCCCTTTTTAAGGCATTATGCTCAAATGCTAAATGACCGTGAGGAACTTGCAACCAAATCCTCGGGTCAGAACTAAGAACTTGCACTGTTAAGACTCCGACTTGTTCAATCTGGAGCTGCTCTGTGGAGGATAAAATGTGACAGATCAGCAGCAGCAGTAGCAGCACCATGGGGATGTTTCTGGCAATAAGATGGCAATGCCTGGTTCAGACTGCCGATAACCCGGTTATAGAAAAGATAATATTCATTCAAAATTCTCAGTATTAATAGAATAGCATTTAAAATGGGATTAACCCTGAATTAAGTCTCAGTAATATTCTCTCACAAATCTGGTACTCTAGGAGACAGAAGGTAGATTTCTTTGGGTGAATATGCTTAGTCATTGGAAGACATTAAAGGGTTTTTTTTTTTTTAAAAAGCTGTTAGAAAATCCTCGATGGTATGAATATATAGAAATCATGTACTGGTAAAATTAAAGATCAAAAGAATGAACAGGAACAGAAGGGCATGAATGAATAGGTCAACTGGTGGAGTTATATTTACATGTGACAAAGACGGGAACATGCGATACAAATTTGTTTGTGATTGATGAAGAGTAACATCAGTAGGTTTTGACGTGATGAAGATCCAGCTTCGAAATGTTGTTGTTCAAGGACAGCTCCAGTCTGTAAAACCTACAATAAAGTTGAATTTTATTGCCCAATTAATTTCTTTGTTTATTGAGTAATGATTTTGTCAATCAATTCTTTATTTAATGTATTCCAGAGTTTCTACAGCTGTGGTTACACATTTTTCATTCAAGCATGTTTCAAGAGTTTTAGTGTTCCTTAATGATCCAAAGGCTATCCCAAAGGCATTTTCAACTTTATAGGATTCACTGACTACTTGTAATTTTGTGGAGCAAAAATAGGCAAATGAATAAAACCTCTTTAAAAAGAAAAAACACAGGTGAACAACAATAGCTTTTGGCTTGTTTTTTTTTTTTTTAAAGGTATGCTATTGGCATGGCTCTACGTCTAGTGTCAGTCAGACCACCAATTTGGCCTAGACTGAAATATCTCAACAATTTGATGGGTTGCCTTGAAATTCGGTGCAAACTTTCGTTGTCGCCAAAGGATGAAGCCAAATGATCCCGTGACCTATCCTCCAGCACAGCCGCCAGAGTAAAATGTCGACGTTTTTATGTTTCTGCAAACCACAGATATGTCTCCGTTTTAATACGTATCATATCAGCAATACTTATCGAAAGAACGTTGTTCAGATGACATCCTCTAGGGCAGACTTCCATATGTGGAGGTTGGCCATTTTTGTGGCGACAAAACCGGTAATTTAACCCAAATCACGATCTTTTCCTAAGCCTAACCAAGTGGGTTTTTTTTTTTGCCTAATCCTAAACAGACCTTAACCACAGCGTTTCAAACATAGATTCAACGTATCCAACGTATTTGCAGAAACACAAAATGGCAACATTTTACTCTGGCGCCACCATGAGGTAAACTTTTGTGGTTTTGAGTCAAGTATCGCAACAAATATTAGATTTCCATTAAATTGGTACTCAAGTTCATGTTCTCCTCGGGATGAATTTTTAACAACTTTGATGATCCCTTTTCATCTAGCGCCATCATCAGGTCAAAATATTATTTTGTCCACTACTTTGTTTTGTGACCCGTACAGGTATTGCCATTCCCATTAGCCTCAGCTGTACTTTGTTTTAGTGCTAATGTTAGCATGCTAATATGCAAACCGACACATTGCCATTCATATTAGACCCCCAATTGATGGATGTGAGCTAATAAACCCCATCTGAGTACATTTTTACTCCTGATTTCATGTCAAAAGCCCATTAAAACATTCACCCCACGCTATTCATTCTTTAATTGGGTCCATTATCCTTTTTATGACATGACATTTATTTGACCCTTGACCTGCCTCAGGGACCCTTAGAAGCCTGTGGACCTCAGTTTGGAAACCCTTACCACTCTAACCTGATCTTACATGTTTTCTGTTGCCTGCTTTCAAAACAGAACCGCAATCCTTCCATTCCTAATTTGATTATTTACACTCCTGTAATATTCTTTTAGAGGAGAGTGAATGAATGAGGGACCTGTAGATTAATTCGCCTCACTTTCTCGAAAACACACGCAGCTGAGCAAACCTATAACGCAATACACACTTATATTCCCCCCCCACACACAGACATGCGTGAAGTCAGTACACACGCTCACACACTCCCTCCTCTCTTTTCTTCTCCTCAGGCTCTCGTCTCCAAATTGATTTTTCATTCAGAGTTATCATTATCATTAATTTAAGAGACAGGTTCGCTTCGGAGCAATTGAAGACGCATTTATTACAGTGCCAAGCAGAGGCAGCGGTTGCAGAAGAGGGGAGGGGGAGGGGGATTCCCACACTGCTGAGCCCACAGACAATTCACTGTGGACGTGCTGAGAAAACACATCCATCGGTCTCATCCTGTAAGTTCGTCTCAGTAATTACAATACAACAAACCTAGTCATAATCTGTGGTTAGGCTTTAACAGCTTTCGTATAAAGCAGTGATTCTTTGAGTATATGACTGTGAGAAAGAACAAAACATGCACATAAAAAGACTTACACCGTACCCAAATAAATGATGGCCATCACTTGTGGTACGGCAATGTTCCACGTGCATTTCTGCGTTGGTGTCATGCAGAACATGGTTGAAACAGTCTTTTCAGCTGAGACAAACAGAGTGCAAGGTCAGGCTGTTTCTTTGTCCTCTGAGTAAGACAGAGAAAATGTGATGAATGACAAGCTTAGCTAACGCGTGGGAACTGAGATGAGAGGTCTGTAAAGCCCACTGAGACGACCGTATCAGTCCAAACAAGGTTAAGGCTGGTGATATTCTATATTGTTGTTGTCAACAAATGCCATGAAAAGACAAAAAGCAACAGTGTGTTGGTCCATCTCTCAATTCTTTCTGACCTACCTACCCTGTCTATGGCTCTCAGCACCAAGCCCATTGGTTCCTTCTGAAGATGTAATACATCTTTACAAAGAGGCCATAAATACATACAGTACATTCACTTAAAAAAAAAAAAAAGGCTAAATAACAGTTGGCTACTGTAGTTTTTAGAAAATATGAGTCAAACAAAGAGTAAATAATTCATTAGCCAATATAAAAGTGCGGCTCTGTAGCACAGAGGAATAAGATTACTCAGGCCGGAAACACAGGCAATACTTTGTTTTGGTATTTTATGGGATTTGTTAGTAATAAGAAATGAATGAAATTGTTCTCAAACATATTCTGTCGTGCCCCACTTCAGAAGGCGAACAATGTTTATGTCTCTTTTTCTTATTTTTTCTTATCCACCATTAACAATATTGGGGGAGCGACAAATAAAATGGAGCCAAGTTGACCTCGATTGAAATAAAAGATTATGCGGGTCCTATTAGAGCATTAGGATGGGAATACAATTGCCTCCAATATGCATACTGTCTAATTTTCTTCAAGTTATGTGTTTACTTGTGAAAGAAAAAGTCATCAGCTCCATGGTTACCACGCTAGCCAGATTAATCTCTCAGGTGGCTCCAGGGACAAAATTAGCTGCTTAAACCCTATTTAGCGCCCAAATCCTCCCAGTCTCTGTGCAATGTGTAGATTTTCTATACTGGAATACTACAGGTTTTTTAAGTGGTAATTTGATTAAAGACAAATGATTAAGCAATATGCACCATGTAAGCCCAGTATCAACTGAAATAATGAAGGACATATAACCCTCTTCAAGACCAGAATCAGGTTTTTAAACGGGACCCACCACTTTCTTTTGTCTGTTTATATTGTGTTTTAGTTGTGCATATTCCTATAGACAACTCCCACACAATGACTTACATTGACTCAAATGGCCACAAATCAATTGCCACGCAGCGGCTTTACCACAGACGCCGTAGCACCAACCAGTGAAGTATGACTAGTCATGCTGGTTGTAAACATCTATGGCAAGTCAGACTGCTTTTATCTAAAGCTGGAGTGAAGACGTTCAGAAATAAAATCCCACTGATACTGAATAGGGGACCGGCTTTGTGAACAGTGACAGTGCATGGCTAGTTTTGCTCGACTATGGCCACATTTTATTCTGGAGCCACAATGAAATAACACCTCCTGGGCTGCAAAGGCCCGAAACAAATATCCTGTGAAAATGTGGGGGGTTGAGCGGTGAGAATCCGATGCCTCAAACTAGGATAATCCAGCATAGACTAGTAGGCCCGTGTTGATATATGTAATAAGGGATCTAATCAAAGTCTATAGCTAATCTAACATGTCTGTGGTGGGATATAAAGCATACAACAATAATATCAAAACTACTCATTTCCAACTCTAAAATATTCAGTTGTTACTATCCGTGCAGCTGCCCATTATAACAAAGACTTTTGAAGTATCTCCCTCTCTGACAGATATCTATTAAAAGCTGCTGCTGACGTCAAAAGCGTCCGCCATCTTTGACGAGAGCTGCACTGCCGCCCCCCCCCATTGAAGAAGTAGTGAGGAGGACTCAGCCAACGCGCAGTGCCTTTGCAGCATCCCAGTCATATACAGAGCGAGGCTGGTGTCGGTTAGCTGTTGAAATACGCAGACATTGCCTCCCATACGGACTGCGGGGCAGCGACAACAGGCACAGGTAAGACTGAAGACATTTTCTACCACCTTTTTGTTTTGGGTTTTTTTTTTTACCATTTACAGTGTATTTCTTAAGCGGGTTGGACGCGGCAGATGCTCGTGGAACGCGAGCGTCGGCCGTCGGTTTTCACCGTGATGCAGACGCGCGTTACATGCGTTTGGGTTTCATCTTGTGTGGGGATGTAGCGGATGGTTTTGCGGCATGGCTAGTGGGAAGGGGAGGGAAGAAGGCAAGGAAGGCAATGCGTGACCTCCCGGGTGATAAATCTCAAACGCGCCGTGGATTGCTGAGAGGCTGGATGCGGCGCGCTATAATGCGTATATTCAACGTGGGCGTTTTCAATGTTTCAGCACCATGGACAGCGCCAGAGAAGGCAAACACGCCGAGGAGGTGACATAAATGTCTCAGCAGGTCGAGTTTGTGTCCGAACACCGCATTGTAAAAGAGGTGCGGGGGG
>CM022481.1:6630105-6645646 GCA_011952105.1 Coreoperca whiteheadi
TGTTGTTTCCGAGCTAAGCGTTTCTCCCAGCCATTTTGGAGGGGCTCGTTTTCCTCCAAATCCGTGTCGTGGCTCACTGGGAGCCTCACCTCCCGCCTCAAAACTGACAGAGGCAGCAGGTACATTGCTGCAAGATGGGGGATCGTGAATCAATCCGTCGCACTCGTGTCAGCCAGAAGAAGAAGAAGAAAAAACGAAATCAGCATCGCCCGCTGATTTGAAAAGAGGAGCCAGAGTGATTGCGGTGGATGTGGTCTGATGGAGAGAATGTCGTGTCTGCGCCATGGTGAAGTCGGTGGGAGGAGGGTAGCCGATATAAACAGGAGGAAGGAGGGGGGGGTGAGGCATGATCCCACTCTATGAATGCGTCGTTTATTTTTATTTTGTTACGCAGTGTCTTTGCATCACAAGCGGCCAAATCCGTGCCACATGATCGAGGTATGAAAGGGGCTCGAGAAAAAAAAAAAAAATATATATATATATATATATATATATATATAACGGTGGGCGGGGGCCGGGAAGGACCGCGCTGAAACCCGCACTATGACACCCAGCCCCCCCCCCCAGTATCCCATCCATCCAGTCAGCCGTTTCCGAGGCGACGCACATCACTGAGCCCCGCACTGTCTGCACAGGCTGGGTGCTAAATTGGTACCTTAGTACTCCACCAGCGCAAGTGTGTACCTGTTTGGAGTGTATAATGCAGGGTATTAGGCT
Source organism: Coreoperca whiteheadi (assembly GCA_011952105.1). NCBI lineage: Eukaryota > Metazoa > Chordata > Actinopteri > Centrarchiformes > Sinipercidae > Coreoperca > Coreoperca whiteheadi. Next base: position 6,630,823 of record CM022481.1, read on the forward strand.
ACATACACACTACATATAAAGCTATGGCAATAGCATGGTATTGCTTACAAATTTGACCTTTATTAGCTATATTTCAAAAGCATGCAGGAGCAGTCAAGACCGGTCTGCCTGCCTCCGTGTGGGTCATTTGTGTGTGTGTGTGTGTGTGTGTGTGTGTGTGTGTGTGTGTTTATATGTAATAATTTTTCAAATTCCAATTCATAATCCAAATTGAAATAACATCTCTATATGAAAACTTGGTCGATTCCTGCAGGTATGGACGTTTTAGGGAGAAACCATTGTCGATATCTGGATTTTGTGTGGTGAATCGACGCCCCTGTAGCTGCCTGTCACGCACAGCGCACAGCCGTGGCTGCTGTGAGAAGTACCCGAGCCTCGTGATGCAGAAATAGAGACATGATTGTTGGTCATCCTGAGGTTTGACAATGGGCAGATTACATATTGAAGCCGTATTGATCTCTGGAGAACCCGGTATTATTTCATATTGCCACGTGGTAGGCTCTAGGCTGGCTGACAGATGCTCTGACTTGAAAGTTGACTGAATCTTTGTCACATCACTGGAATCATGCAGTGAGTGCTATGACATCAAGAATACATTAACCAAAACATGTCCTGAAATCACATTCCTTTATGGTGTATTTTGATGACCTTAAAATATTCATTTCTAAAGGAGGAACAGCCCACAGTCTTTAGACACTGACAGCTGTGTATTCATGACAATGGCAGATTATAGCCTACAATATATAAAAAGTACAGTAAAGCCCACACGGAGGCTCCCGTTGCTATGACCGCTGTACCATATCGCATAATGCAGCTTGCACTATTTGGACTGCAGCGAGGGAGAGAGACAGAAACAGGGAGGGGGTGGTGGTGGGAGGGGGTGTCAGGCCTGTGCTGCACACACTGCAAAGGGACTGCTCTCTGGATAAATTGTGACTCACAACAAAATCGCCGTCCGCTGATTGTTTCTCAGAAACACCCTGGCCGTTGTTCATTACACGGGCGCTTTTACACCTGCCTGTATTGTACTCCTCTGAAATGAAGGCTCAAACCGGCGTGATCGCTGGCTGGCTGCGCATTGCGTGTTTTGGTGCAGGTAGAGGTCTTGTTTCCTACTGTATGCTCCTTTTCTCCTTGCTCTTTCTGATTCAGGGTCTTAGCGTAAAGCGTCATGTGACAATCAAGCCATGTGCAAAAAGCCTGAGAAATGCAAAGTTTTTTGTGGTTTGAGAGGTCCTTAACAGGCCCAAACCAACCGCTCACCTCAAGTCTACCCATGCATAAGCAACAACACACATTAACCTCATACTGTAGCCAAGTACTGTAAACCCTCTCACATTGGTCTTGAATGAAATGAGACAGACAGTCAGGCGTTCGTACCTCCGACAACCAGTCTGAGGGATGTTTGGCGTTTCTCTAGCCGTTTCTCTAAAATGGAAAGATTTGATCAAAATTTTAAGGAAAAATGCTTTTTGCTAGATGATCTTCTGAGGTTTTGGGATTTGTAGGCCTTCCCATATCAAACACCTTGTTTCGTCTTTCAAACTAGCAGTCACTTGCAAGAAAAGGCTCATTTTGGGATTAAACGCCATGTTTCACTACACTACATGACGGCTGACAACCCAGCAAGCCTGTAGAATCTCAAGAAAAGCAGTTTACACTCAGGTCTGGAGCCCACCTAGAGCTTGAAAAAGGACGGTACCTTCTCAAAGTAAAGAGAGCCATCCATAATTCTTTGAAATTAAGAAGAACCAGACCCCTGCCTCGCTCCCTCTTTTGTAAAGTACTGGGAGACTGAACTAAACGAGTGTGAACTAAATGGCCGCTGCCGTTGTTTTCCCGCCGTCACAGTGCAGCTCAGGTTTTAGCTGCATGACAAACAAAATCACCCTCATGGATTCAGCAGAGCTTGTTCTGCCGCTGTCGCATTAGCAACTCTGAGATGTCCCGAATAATACCCTGTGGTGGTCAAGTATGCTGTTCTTTCTCCCTTATTTTCTGAATAGTGATGCCCATTCTTGGTTTCCTAGTACAGAGCCAGAGGAGACGTGGCTATTCCGTTTGAGTAGGGATTGTGTCTGCTTCTTGGGGACATCATAACAGGGGTTATTTATTATACAACCTATTTTATCGTCTCTGAGCAAAGTCACCATCCCTTTCCCGCATGGCTTAAGCCTTAAAAAAAAAAAAAAAAAAGATGTTTTTCAGCTTCAGATGTAACACTTTAGCTACGTAATATATTATTTTACAGAGGTCAAAACTTTGACAGCGCATTTTAAATAGAGCAACAACAAAAAAACGGTCAAATGCATTACAGAAACATCCAGAGATGATATAAATCTACTGACAAAGCTAATGAAATGAACGTGACACTGCCGTTCTTTAAGGAAAAGTTTGGCATTTTGGGAAATGAGCTTATTGGCTTTCTTGTCGAGAGTGAGATAAGAAGATCGATATCCCTCTCATCTCCGTCAGTTAACTATGAAGCGACCACCAGCGGCTGATTATCTTAGCTTAGGGTAGGTTCTAGAAACTCGGGGAAACAGCAACTCTGGCTCTGTCTGAAGATAAAAAAAATCTAAAGCAGAAAACCTGAAGTGTAAAACCGACACGATGGGATTTTACAGGGTTTATACTGTCTAACCCATAATATAACACAACATAACACCCGTAACACTGAAATGTGTAATTTTTACACTACAGTTTTTGTACAGATCAAAAAAACAAGCTATAACGTGTTAATTAGTGTGTTTTTAGAGGTGCACGTAGACCTGTGGAGGTTATTCCGTGTGGTCAGAACTGGCTCAGCTGTTTCTTCTTGTTTCCAGTTGTTAAGCTAAGCTAAAGGGCTTCTGGTGGTATCTACGTATTCCGCGTAACAGACATGAGAGTGTCAGTCTTCTCAATCTACCTTCCCAAATCTCAAACTATTCCTTTCTAAGAAGCAGGGCAGAAGAAAAACAGTATTAAGTCTCACGTTATCTGAAGAGAAAGGTAAAGAGTGTCTGTTTCTTCTAAGTGAGTTTGTGATATATGAGAGCAATAGCTAAGTGGCAGCGAAGATGGCAAGTCAGGGTGAAAGGCAGGGTTGAGCTTTTTTTTGTGTCCACTCAGCCCTCATGGGACAACCTCTCACTTTCTCAGAGACACCCTGCATGTGAATAAAAACAGAGAAACAAAATGGCCGCTCCCGAGCCCCGAAGCTGTGGCGAAGCACGGGGGAAAGATTGCAGTGGTGCATTGCTTTGCTCCCCATACCACATCATACAAATGCAGTTTATTGTTACGTTACTTCTATTAGTTTTTCTGTTAGTTTTTTAGTCTGTATTTGGGATGTTGTCTTTTGAAAGTTGCCTTATATGTTTTCTAAAAGTTGTCAGGTTGCAATAATTGTTGAATTGCAGTACGTAGGGGAGTTAAATGGTTACTAATGGAGATACGTTGCAGAAATGAGCAGCATAGTTGTCAAGACTCCTCTCAGTGCTCGCACAAAAGCATGACTTCTCTAAATTTAGTTTTATTTATCTTACCTCAGTTGTACCCTCTCACAGAAGGGATATGACAACAGACGTCTTGCAGAAAGTTAATATTATCTCCCAGGTGATGCTCTTGCTTGTGAAGCTTTTCTGGAACTGAAAATCAAAAAAAACGCCTCCACCTTTTTACCTTTTTTAAAGCTGCATTCATGAGACGGTTATCTGCGAGGCCGTTCCACTGCGCTGTCAAGACACTGTCAGCATTCTGCCATCTGTCCTCTTTCCCGCTCTCACAGGCTTAGTTTCTTATTCTTTTGATCAATGAAAGGAATTTAGAGAGGGAAGGAAAGCGAAGGAATGAGAGAAGGAAGCGAGATGGAGAGACGGAAAATGGAAACATGAGTTGCTGCCAAGTGAATGATTGCCAGGTTGAATCATTTGAACAAATACTGTGAATACTTTCTAAGTGAGAAAATGCCATAAATGTCCTAAATACAGATAGTTGCTCCAGTTAAAACTATCCAGAATATGGATATATATGTGTATATATATGTGTGTGTGTGTGTGTGTGTGTGTGTGTGTGTGTGTATATATATACATATTCTGGATTACACATCCTCATATATAAATTCCAAATGATAGCCAGAAATCAGAAGTACCTTTCTTTGTGTATGCCCGGTAATAAGTTTTGGGTCCCAGATACACCAAGCTGATATTTTGTGTACAGTCACTTGTATGTGGCTATGATGCAGACTGCTTCAGTTTCATACTGATCTGTAGCATCATACATTTCACTTTCACCACAGCATTAGCCATGGTTTTCTATGGTTAATATTTCTTATAAAATATCTTGTTTACCATTCTTTAATATTTTATTGTTCGTTTTTACAGTTACATCTCATGACCTGCAGTAGACCTGCAGCTTTGTGTTTCTTTACACTTCTTCATACTACTATGTTACACTTCTTTATACTAGTATTCCACTATGTTTATTGTTTGGCACCGAAAGCACCAAAGAAAATTCCTCGTGTGTGTAAACCTGCTTGGCAATAAAGCTGATGCTGATTTAGCAGTATTCTATTGTAAACCATCCGTACACGACTTCCATTTCCAGAATAAAAGCATCTATAGATTTCCTCATCCCTGCGTCAGTGAGGCGTAAAGTCACCAATTAATCTGCTCGGGTCAACATGAATACGCCCTCCGCCCTCTGCATTACACGGAATTGTGTGCTCAGGTGCAGGGACAATACGACTGTATCAGTCTTCTGCAAACATGACACTGTGTGGCGTGTGGAGTGTTACGTGGTGTGTTTTGTTTTTGTTTTGGGGGTGATAATGTTACTTTAGGTCTGTGTCGGGTAATTCATTATGCTGCAGTGCAGCTGACAGGGATTGTTGGTGTGGGTTTGCCTCTGCAAAGCTTTTATTATAGGGCATAATGACATGCATGGTGTGATGTGTTACGTATTGCACATCTGGGGCCTGTACCATAAAGGTAGTTGCACAAACTCAGGGTTACAGGATTGGTTTAGAGTTGACAAAACCAAACCGGTGCAATCAGGCTTTATTGGTACCATGACGCAGCTCATCACCTTTCTCTGTCAACTCAGGCTTTGTATCCTTAAGCTACGATTACATCACGCGCGCGTGCACATAAAGGAGTGACGTCGGCACTAAACAACCAATCGCGTTCGATATGGATAGAGCGAGAGCTGTATATTTTTCCGCGGAGGAGCAAGGGCTGTCTCTTCAGAAATATGAAGAATCTAAAACTGTATTTCAAGCACGCAGTAACTCTGTCTCTGCTGCCAAAGCAAGAGAAGAATATTGGAGGAAGATTGCTGATTGAATTAATGCGTAAGTAAAATCTGCTTTTAAAAAAAATAAAGAACCTGAACGTGAACGGTTAGATTGTTCATATGTCACCCTATCAATATATCTCACCGGTCATTTTATAAAAGGCCCTACTTTATGGACATGGTCGATAAATGTCCAGGGAACACAATGAAGCCATTTATGTAGCCCTGCAGCGCAAAGGCCGCCTTGTGTTTTTCCCAAGGTTCTCTGCATCACCGACCGCATACGAGTATGTGCCACATGCAAAAAAACGCAACGCAATACAGACCATTTGCGGGACCGTAAGGGCGCGCGGCTTCGACGAGTCACAGTTATGTGCGGCTCAAGAAGTTCCCAAATATAACACATTCCTTCTGTGGAAAATCTGTATCGTTCATGCAAGTACGTATCAGGAAAGTCAAGGGGATTTTGTCCGTCTCTAAAAATTCTTTCTCTACGAAGTGCTATTCTAACAGTTTGCGCGGAGATGTCCACAGGATTTGGTAGAAAAGGTGAAGCCATTGCAACAGACGCTGGGAATTAGTTACGTCATCTATATATATATATATATATATATATATATATATTTTATTTTTTTGCTCACAGCTGATTGGTCAAACTCAAATCTGAGATCTCGAATCCAGAACATAACCTGCCCCGGAGCAGGTTAGCCGTGCAGCGTAAGATACCATGCCAACGAACACTGATTAAAGCCAAGCTTCTTTCATAGTAGCTACCTAAAACCCAGGATTGGCACAAACTAAGCTTAAACATATCTTCTGGCTAGCCAGCTAAACCGGCTTCATGGTACAGGCCCCTGGTTTGACTTTGTAATGAATTTGTTTTTACCGTAGCTTCATACTCAGCGCACAGATATCAAACCTGTCAGTTTTCTCATATTGTTTTACTGTACATTTTGTCTGGTCTTTTGTTTTTCTGGTCAGAATTCATAATGCACTGCCATTAATGTCCATCTACAATGTATACAATACAATAAAACATTGCCCCCTGCAGCATTTACTGTAGGCATTCAAATATCCCAGCATTTCTCTTAAGTTCTCTTTTCTTCCTCTGTAGTTTTTCCTTTTCCAGCCAATCACATGTGAATTTTTGGCTTTTTTTCTACATCTTCTATGATAGTAAAAATTGAATATCTTTGGTTTTTGCACAAAATTTCAAAGAAGACGTCACATTGGACTCTTTTTCACTATTTTGTTCTTACACACATTTCAGCATTGAGATATATATATTACTGCATTAACATAACGTAGTGATTAAACAGATGAGATATTCACAAAGGTGTTTTATTTACAGTTCTTCAGTGGCTCGAACAGATAAAGAAAGCGGCGGAGGTGAAATTTGATATTTTTGTGACGAGTGTATTCTGTCACAAGGTATTTTCCCAACCTAATTGCTTTTTAATGTCTTTGTTTTTATGACTTCTCAGTTATTTAAAGGCTCTTATGTGACTCCGAAACGACCTGGCTGCTAAGGCCCGTGACAATGAATGAAGTAGAGACTTATTTTAAAGCATCGAATGTTACCTGTTGGACTGTGAAATAAACCTCTGCGGATCAATGATTGGAATTCTTTCGTTGAGTCTCGTGTCATAATACACAACTGTACAGCTATGCTCCATGCCAAACAGCTGTGACCAAAGGACTAATGAAAGACATCAATATTGATTAGGGCATAACAGTTTGATGGTCTGTTACCACAGCATCGCTAAAACATCAGGCATTCTGCCTTTGCACTCTGCGACTGGCTTGAACGTTTCCTGCCTGGGATTCCATCAAACGTGCGGATATAAAAAGGACATCTGCTGTATTTTTCACCCAGAGAGCCTTCGCATCTCTGTGCCCTGGCGTTTATTGCGTCGTAAAACATAAGAGGTTGTGCTTCTAATTCAAAACAGGCCGCAGAGTCGTGTACAGAAATTGCTTGGTTGATTGCTGGTCATATGTTCATCTGCACCCCCCATCCCCTCAAAAACTCCACCCGATCTGAACTCATCCTCCTTTTTCTCCGTTCAGCTTTACTGCCAACATCTAGCAGCCAAGACGTCATCTGGGATTGCCACATGGTAATAAATGTGGCTCTGGGTGCTCCCATAGGTGAGCAAATGATGCAGCCAGGACCCCTTTCACCCATGGAGACCACAAGGGTAACTGTGAGCACGGAGCTGAAGGCCGTTGGAGGTGCTCATAATTGGTGTGGTATGCTGTGCATACTGAATTATGGCCTTATGGCCTTTTTCTTCATTGTGCGTGTGTACTTTCTGTTCTTCTCATCTTCCTACAGTAGCTTAAAACAAACACGCTTCAATCTGAGACAACACTGAGATGTTCTTGTCTTGCCTCCCCGTCTATTGTCCCTTCTGCTGTGCTCTGCACTGGTTTCCAAGGAGCAGGAAGCTGGCTGATAAGGAGCTAAGCAGCTCTGGGCAAATAATGAGCGGGATGGGGGGGGGTTCAGCCTTAAATCACCAAACTTGTAACTTGTCCTTGTCTCCATCCTTAGTCTATCTGGTCTCTATTAGCGAATTCAGCGGCAACGCCACCTTCAAGAGACAGTAAATAGGATGATGACGTACGTGGCTTTTACTTCGGTGCTGCATGACAAGGGTTGAACTGTTCAGCAGTTTTTTTTTATTGACATACGCACGGGCATCATGTGGCTATCGCTCAAGCTGTTTAGAGTGAGCGGTCACTCTGGAAGAATAGAGTTTATGAGAGTAGGTGTGTGACTGGTGTACCAAGTGAGTAACCTCCCATCAATGACGCTTTCTGTAATTTGGCCCTGACACTTCCAGAAAGGAGTAAAGTAACTTCTGGCATCCCAGAACTACACTCACGTTCCATGTGTCCTGACACATGATGTTATCATGCCATAGGGCCGGTTTACAGCAGAGAATGATTACTACTTAGTCTGTATGAGCAGTAATCATTAGTCTAATACTGTATATTTACCATCATTTCTAGAAAGTATATTATGAAAATGCATATTTCTCTGACCACATCTCAGCAATTGTTTTGCTGAGATGTGGTCAACATTTGCTAACATTGGATCGACCGACCAACGGACATTCCCAACCCTAGTGACATGATCTCTAGTGTGGATAAAATGACAAACAATTCATCAATTGCCACAAGAGTTTCTGACAAATTTTCTGTCGATGGACTAGTAGATGAATTGCTTCACTTCCGCTTCACCCCTGTAGCTCTTCTCAAGGCCACAGTGGAGAAGAGAGGCTGGAGAAAGTCGTGTGCTTCACCGTCACTATCTCTGTAAGGAGCTTCTGAAGTGTCATCCTCTGTCTGAAGCAGGTTGCCGGCACTGTTATGATCCCCTGCCTCCTGCTCTTTAGCCATGTGATTCTAAGGTGTGGATGGTTACAGTGGGGTCAGATATATATGTGATGAGGTCTTGGACTTCGTAGGTCAATAATGCATGGAATTCTTTGTTGAGCGGGCCCACTGGGATGTCGCAGCAGCACTTGATGCTAGCTCCTCTGCGGCGAGAGAGCACCCGCTGTCTTGACACTTGGGCTTGTTGTGTAGTATTAGGTCACTGTTTTTATTCAGGCCCGCCGTGGTTCCTGGAAGGGTAGTATCATCGTAGAATGTGTTGAAATCCCCAAACAAGAAGGCTTTTGGATAGAAGAAGCATTTTAGGGTACAGAATTATTGTTCTTTTGAGCCCCAGAATGGCTGTGCAATTTTTAACAACATTAGATATCGTTTGACATTTACCATTTCATATGTAGTCAAATGACAACTCACCTACTGTATGTTCATTTAAAAAGAAAGGCCCACTCGATCCATTTGACTTCAGTGCTGTTGTCGCTATCGTCTTCTGTAAGGAGCGATAACAGGTGTACCGAGGGAAGAGCTGTAGTAACCTTCACAATTAAGTCGCTTTTACGTAACAAGATTTATTTTTACAAGGGCAATTCATCAATCCCTCATCTGTTACTGTGCTAAGTGTGGCCAGATGGCTAGTTTTAAACTACCAGGCCTGAAGATAACCTTTAAATCTAGTTATTGTAGTGTGAATGCAATGTTAGTCTAGCTCCGAATTTGTGCATATCATCTTGTCTTGAGTTTTTGCAGTGGAGCAGAAAATGAGATGCTGTTTAATCTCTGTTAGCTTGAAAGATGTTTTTAAGACCAACGCCTAGCTATATCAGTCACACTCGAGTGATTCAGTGATTTGAGCCTCACCATTATTCAATGTTTTGTGAAACATTCGTCAGACATTTCAGCTCCACGTGTCCATCATTCAAGATCTTTCACTCAAGAAGACAAAGAAAAACATTTGATGCAGGCATGGCGAGGGAGCGTCTGCAACTGTAGGGCAAACAAAATGGCTGCCAACACACACAAATGCGAGAGAAGAGAGAGACACACATCCAACTCGATGTGCATGAAACAGTGAAAAACAAAGATCTGTTGTCTCTCTTGCCCCAAGCCACATCAAAGCTCCACAGTATCTGTCCTTCTTGGTCATTTTCTTTCATATATTGATCAGCCCGACTTACAGTCTTCAAATATATCCGCAGTGAGCATTCAGATAAAAATTACAATTTTGTAGCAGTAATAGCGAAAGATTTACAGAAGTACTCGATTTTGTCAGATTTTGCTATACGTTGTAAAGTAAGAATCTTTTTGAGCACATTTTTTACTGACAGAACATGACTTGTACTAAGCCTGGATGACATCTTAATGCGAGATTCAGTTAAATTCTTATCGATGTACAGTGTATGGGAATGACTGAATTTGGCAAATGCCATTGTGTTCCCTTTTTTTATAAAGTACAAAAGGAAAGAGGAAGAAAGAGATGTAAAAAAAAAAAAAAAAAGACAGACAGACAGAGGGAGAAAATGAAGGCCAGAGGAGAAGTGAGATATTAAAGAAGTAAGGAGGAGAATAAATGAGAGTTTTGAGGTGGAGCAGTTGGCGGGGGCTTGCAATCTTCTCCAGGTAGCATGTGATTGAACAGCGGTATTAAATATACCATCCTCCGGGGTGGAATGTGTGGGGAATGGAAATAAGGGCATCTTCATATCTTTCGTCATTGTTCCCATGGTGATTACACTGAAGTGTCACTCTTGAGGCAGTAAAAACATGATGCATGGATGGATGAATAGAGAGCGTGAAAGACGGATGTTCTATTAAACATTCATGGAGTTATATTTTGCTTCAGAGAGTGTTGTACAGTGCATAAAAGCAGGAATTAGCCGTGTTTTATTGCTCATCCAATTATTCCAAATACTGTTGATGAATGTGCAGTGTTCGGCCTCACTTCAATAACAGCCTTGAAACCTGTGCTAACTGCCCCGCTAGTCATACATCACGTTTTACAGCACCTTTTCTAGTGCATAAATGTCAGCGTTGGTTTAACTCATGATGACAAGGCGATAGAAACACAAGGGCTAAGGACATGTGAGTATGTTTTTGTTCAAAATTAACAAAGGAGATGGATAAGTTAGTTGTCCACCAAATTCTGTGTGTTATCAAGTGGAACAAGGACATTTTGAGCCACTTGTGTGGCAGATGTTTGGTGGAAATGAAGAAGCTAGTCAGTCTTCATTATAAGGATTTAGCGCATAGCATTCGTTATACTGACAGTTCCTGTAGTCTGATTACAAGATGAAGTGATTACTGTTACTGATAGGATTAAGTAATTTAGAATCATAAGTAAAGTGATTACTCATTAGGCTACATAGCAGTTCCTATTTTACCACGGGTTTGTTGCGCATTACATTAGTATGAGTCTAAAAACGTGAATCTGTTCCAGCTAAAAGACAAATAAAAAAGTAAAGTTTAGCTATGCTGATTACATCTTGGATTCATTTGCAAGTCCTTAAAGTGTGCATGCCTGGGAGTTGATTAATGTTTTTAGGCTTTACCATTGCATTAAATTGTAAGAAAAGCAGCCATCCATATTCAATATTCCTCGTTCATCTGGTCCTGCACAAGGTTTCTTGTAAGGAGTAAGATCTAGACCTGCTCTTTATAAAAACTGCCCTGAGAATGCCCACTGATTTGGCGCTATATTGAAAGGATTTAATTGAATTGAATTAATCAGATATGAATCTTTAGAGAAACTGGTGTCCTTTTGAAGGGGGAGAATTTTATAGATGACAGGGTTGCCTGCTGGTTAAAGAATCTGTAACTTATTAGTTTGATCCTTGTAATGGTATCTCTCAAAGGCATTTAACTCTGTCAAGTGGTCGCTACCTGCTTTGTCACTGCATGTTGCTCTGGGTAACAGCAGATACAATTATTCATTTTATCTCTGCATCAGTATGTGAATACATTGTTACTCATATTGCTGTATGGGACCAGACATAAACAACATTAGTCGATCTGGAAAAAAAAGTCAGAATTGGTACAACCCCTCATCTCTTACCCATTTGGGTGTTGATAGCCACAATTGATTAGCTCAGATGCCTATCAAAATTACTCCCTGGTTTATTTGAATTGCCCGTAGTTTGTGTACTAGAGATTCTCCTGGGCAGTAGACTTAGTAGGAGAGCACCTTATGATTTTGCTTGGATGGAGCTCCCTGTCAGTGCATAAGAATGATTAAATTAACACATTTACAGGAGGAGAGCACATGTTTTACAATTTCATCTCCGTGCACCACAACTTACTGTAGTTATCTAGAGTGGACAAAATGGAATTAATGGTTTTGACCAGACAAGTCAAATTTTTATTTTTTTTTTCCACTTTATATTTACTTCTATTCAAAATACAAAAGCAGAAACATATTAAAACCAAAGACATATTATCTGTAATCTTATCACATGACCCCACTGACTTACAAAATAGCTAGTGATAAACGAAACCCAGTTTTTGCGGAAACATTTTATTAACTCAAAGTTCACTTACTTAGCTTTTGGTGATATCCCAAAGTAGTAAGTGAACCTTATGTTTAGAATATTTTGCCACAGATATGTATTCCCAGGGTTATGAATTAATTCCCAAGTTTAAAATTACATTAATAAATTAATCAACAAGCTATTTTATATCCATTCTACACATTTGTTCAATGACTAATTCAATATCAATTCAATTTCAGTTTTATTTATATAGCGCCACCAGTCATAACAGAAGATATCTCATTGCACTTTTAACATAGAGCAGGACGGTAACATAGTTCAAGCTTTTTGTAAATCTTTATTATTTTCTAGTAACTAATTGTTTCCATTGTTAGTCAAACTACAGCATCTATACTGAGCCTACAAACTCTGGTAAATATCTGCATACATTCATTTAACTGTAATGTACACTAATTAATGCATTGGTTATAAAAGCATTTTATTACATAATGCCTGCTCCACCAGTATTTTTATCTATTCTTTTGAAAACCCGATGATGAACTTGTTCCAGTGCAGAAACAGGCTGTTCTGAGGGCAGCTAATAAGCAAAATGCGACGCTTGTAATTGAGCTGTAAAGTAAAAGGTCAGCGTGGCCTGTTAAAACTTAATTGCCTAAATTTGGTTACGCAACTAGATGGACAGGCGATGATGCCCTCTCTTCCTTCAGTCGTTGTGAAGATCTGACTCGCTTCAGACATTAAGCACTGCACACAGTCCGCTTGGAGGTTTATATAACCCAACATGGCCGCTGTTGTCATGAAGCAATGCAGTACAGTGAGAAGAAAGGAGAGAGGGAGAGAAATCAGATGCAGAAATATAACTGTTTCCAATTCAACAATACAAATTTGAATCTGCAAAATAGCGGAAGGATCTTTGAGTATGTCAGCAGTTTTCCCACCAGAAGACCTTCAGTTATGTAAACTGGCCTCGGAATTAATGCTATAGTAAAAAGAACCTGTACACAGTGCAGGACTTGATCATTATGATGCAGCTGCTGATCTGAGGATGTATACATGACTGAATCCATCTGCAGAGATGAATGGAGATGAATCTATATACCAACCGGGGGGGGCTTTAATGAGTCAGACCATGACGTGCTGTGATATTGCCGTGGCAGTAAAAAACGGCTACATATTCTGTGTATGTGCAGTGAGTGTGTGGCCAGCAGATGTTGTTGTGAACATCTCTGGACAACACGAGTGGGTGAGGCAAACACAGGGTACAGCGGGACCTCCAAGGCAGACTATCAACCAGACTGCTCGCTCAGTCACCAAGATGAGACATATCCAGGTGGGCGAAGCCGTCTGTCCGAGATGATACACAGACTAGTGGCCTATTAACCACTTTAAAGTTGTGGATTCAATAAGGTAAATCTGACGGATTGCCTTTAATCTGATCTTGTAAAATGTAATTTAGAAATACAGCAAAGAGTGCATTATTGTTACAAGGGTTGCAAATGCACTGGATGGTCTTTTTAGGTGTGTTGTTCCTCTATTTTATAACAAGCAATGCATTTACCTTACTACCAATGACCTTAATCAATACACACAAAAGCTTGTCACTGGCGTAGCACCCTGCACAAGTACATTAAGATACTCTGATATGCACGTGAAGTTTGTTCCTTCAAAAGAGTACACATTTCCGCTGCTGACTATGTTTGATAGGGAAGTTGAGTACTCTAGTAGTGTCTGCAGCAGTGAGCCAACATATCTTCCTCTGCACCACCCAGGTGACCTGATGAATGTGCTACTTCAACCCACTGTAGTAACTGCACCTTTAGCGGTACAAATGTGTCCTTTAAACCTGCATGAACAGATTTTGTTGGCTACTTGGGGGCAGCAGAAACAAGCTGTAAACACATCAGTTACATATTATCGCCTTATTAAAAGTGGCATACATGTTTTTAGCTCTTTTTTTTCAAATCGGAAACAGCTGCCTGCTGTTTAAAAATACATTGATGGGAGCGGTGAGAGTGAACCCAAGTTGCGTGGCAATACTAGATCATTAGAGGGCTGAAAGGAAATCACAGAAACTCAGCCCTGATATACAAATTGTTTATCAAGTTGTTAATGGTTAAAATATTGTGTTTCTGTGCACCTGACAAATTCAAATCCAATACTGACTCCTGGGAAAAATATCTGAGCCTGAGCAGACACACGGCTTTTCTGAACTTTGCTCAAAACTGGTTCCTACGGTTTTACATGCAGGGATGAGAGCTGTGACCCTCCAAAACAATGAGCCAAGAGAGCCTTAAACCTTTGTAGAGCTGCAGTTTGGTGTTGATTCTCAGTGGACTTGGCGCTACAAGTGGCCCTTTCATTTGATTTAGTGTTAACATCAAACATATTGCTTTTAGCTTCATACGTGTAATTTTTTTTGTTTCCCTGAGGATGTGCATAAAAACTAAGTGGCGCCCTATTTCAAGCCAAAAGCCATTCATAATTATTTACCCCTGGGAAGTAAAGACAATTGTTGTAGCAGGATTACCAATTATTCAGAAAATAGTGGAAAGGAATTATATTTGATTCTAAAGGCGTCTAAACCATTTGGATGCTAATTTGTAAGGATGTCTTGTAGCCATATCCACTGCTAATCTCTAACTCGTCTGACACATGACAAGTTG
>CM022481.1:6651909-6714006 GCA_011952105.1 Coreoperca whiteheadi
GCAAGCACTCCGTCCAACAGTTAACAAAAATTGTGCCTAGCAGCACTTTTTAAAGCTCAATAATTAACACGTTATATCTCTCTCATGTTTAATTCTTACAAAAAAACAAAGTGTAAAGGAGACAAGTTACGGTTTTACAGGAGTTGTGTATCAGACTATTTCTTGGCTGGGCGCAGTTTCCGGGTACTGTTTTCCTCTGCTTCCAATCTTTAAGCTAAGCTGATTTTCTCCTGGCTCTAGTTTTTATATTTAATGGACAGATATAAGAGTGGTATTGATCTTTTTTTGTCGAACTCTTGGCAAGAAAGTGAATAAGTGTATTTCCCAGAATGACGATCTATTCCATGAACATCTCTCCTGCTAGGTACCAAAAGGCATAATTGTTGTCAGGACCTGGAATCAAGTCTCTATCTCATTCCATACTAGCATTTTCTGGCAAAAAAAAATACCCTTTGCAGATGACCTGTTGACTGACAGGCAGACAAACTACTTTTGGGTCAGGTGCCGGTCACCTTATTGATTTCTGAAACTGAATCCAAGTGCTTGAATCCATTAGTCTTGTCAGGCAGGGCTGAGTGAGCCATGAGTCGACCGAGTGATGGCGTGAAAAGCACATTATGGGATATTAACTAACATCAGAGAGAGGATGCACACACACATACATGCACAAACTCCGTAGCTTTTTATTTGCCCATGTAACGTTCACGCCAATAAATAATACTGTAATAAGACAGAGCGAAAGACGAGGAACAGGCAGGGAAGGAGGGAATAAAAGGGAGAGAGAAGGATACAGGGAGAAAGCAAGTGTGATGAGCTGGAGGTGGTGGTGTCTGACAAGCTCTCAGTGCAGATCTCAAGGTCATATTGACCATAAGTCGACACATGTCACCGCGTAGCTCCACCCTACGGCTGCACTGCAGGCGGGGATATTTCCAAATTGCGTTAGATGCTTATATGCCGCTATCACACTAGCTAACAGGAGGCCGCCGTGCCCTACTTTGTAGATAACATTCAGTCTATTTTATGAGATCGCTCAGGATTTCTGATGTCCAGACGAAACTTCAGAAATGTGTGGTAATATAATCCGCTGAGGAGATCATGGGTTGGAAAATTGCCATGGCAACAATAGCAAAACAGTTTAAAAGATTACATTTTTTTTTTTTCTTTTTTGAGGGAAATAGTATTTTCTGAATAAAAGGTAGTTGCTTTTTCAAATCAGCGCACACCCTGAGATTACCGTTCTTCTCTACAGCTTTCACTTGAGGAAGGTTTACATTGGAAGCACTTCTAAGCAATCGATTGCACCTTCCATGGTCACTTCAAGTTGCTTAGCTGTAAAAAAAAAAAAAAAAAACACAAAGAAAAACAGTTTGTCCCTCAAATTGGTTGCAGCTAAACCAAGCCCCAGTGGCTTGCTCCTGGCTTGCTGGTTTCACAAGTAAGGATTATTATAGTTTATATTATATTATTAATAGAAATACAGTTCGTTCAAGATATTCATTTTGTTGAAAGGTACAACATGTAATCATTTGATGAGAGAGTGATGCCAGTCTGGAAATGAAGCTTTGAAGTTCCACTAACATCATCAGAGGAATCAACTCAAGTCGAGCCAGTTTTATTTAAGTAGCTTAAAATCACAAATGTGATAGTAGAAGGTTGTTTTTGAGTAAATAAGAATCCTTTATGTTGCAGCTGACCAAACCGAATCATAAACCTGTAACTATAATCTACATAATCTAACCATAATCTCTCTTCCCTAATCCATAATTTGGTGTAAATGATGATGCAAATTTGCAACCCATCTGACAAAATGAATGTATGGCCCATCTCCAGTCCTGTATGGGATCATGGTTGATTATTCCTTGGAGTTTCCCCAGGGACACATTTCGACTACTTTGGGATTTCTCTTGGATGGAGGCTTGCTGAATTACAGAATAATTTATACACCACCGTTTCCCTATTGCTCCCCTCTCGCCTCTCAATGCAGCTGCTTTCCTCCCAAACTGCTGAGGAGGCAGTGGGGGATGAGTGTGTGTGTGTGTGGGTGTGTGTGGGTGTGTGTGGGTGTGTGTGTGTGTGGGTGTGTGTGGGTGTGTGTGCGTGTGTGTACACTGACACACCATAATCTTATTTATGCCTATCAGGCCGAAAACAGGTGCCACATCTTAGCTCGGCGGTGCTGCATTTCTAAGAAGCAGAGAGGAAGAAGAGTTGCAGTTAAGCAAGTGTCGCTATCCTCTGCCTCCTCACACCCTTTCTACCAGCATCAAAACGTGTAGCTAACCCAGCGACTAATAGCTTTACTGTTGCACTCATGCAAGCTCAGCTGTTCACATGGTTCACGGTCAGGAAGGAATTAAAATGAAAATCTGCAGGCTGAAAGAAGACCAACAGGCAATCTACATTTCAAATTTGGGGAAAAAAGAAAAATAGTCTTACTTTCTCAGGTTATAGGCAATACTACTGCATGGTCCAAAGGTCCAACTGCTGCTCACTCCTGAAGTGGTGTTGGGATCCAGGGTTAATAATTGTGTCATTTGTACCCATTTACATTCAGTCATTTAGCAGACGCTTTTATCCAAAGCGACTTACATATGAGAACATTCAAGAACCGAAGGCGCAGCTTCGGGAGCATTTTTGGGGTTCAGCATCTTGCTCAAGGATGCCTTGACGGATGGCTGGGGGATCGAACCTCTGACCGTACGATTGGCAGGCGACCGCTCTGCCGCCAAGCCATAGCCGCCCCACCGACCCAGAGCCACGGAAATCCAATGGCAGGGTTCTCATTTTAATGAGAACTCTCCTTTGCTGTCAGCGTTATTATTGTTAATCTCCTGGGGGCCATTTCCATGTTACCCGCTTAAAGGTCCAGGACATAGGATTTAGTGGCATCTAGTGGTGAAATTGCAGATTGCAACCGTTTGAAAACGTCTCGTCTCTCCCGTTCCAAGCGTGTAGGAGAAACTACAGTGGCCGCAAAACCCGTGAAAAACCCGAAAGGCCCTATCTAGGACCAGTGTTTGGTTTGTCCATTCTGGCTTACTGTAGAAACATGGCGGCCTATACACTAATTTAAACATACTTATAAATATGATATTCCATTTATGCCAATAGCTCCTCCTAAATGTTACACAATGGGCCTTTAAGGTGTAACGGACTAATTAATTAATTATTTCGCATTAGTTTTGTGGTTTCATGGGGACTTGCTAGAATTATTTCTTGGCTGGGCAAGTGACTAACTAGCAGTTTTCCCCTGCTTCCAATTTTTAGCAAAGACATTTTTTCTGGTGAAAAGGGAAAATGTGAAGGGGAAATTGCTTATGGCAGCTCATATTTTTCAGTAGCCACTGATTCCCTAAGCTGTTGTAGTCTCATTACTGACCTCTATTTCGTTTCGTTTTTACTCCCTCCCTCACCCTTCCTTTCTACCTGGCTGTCTTTGGGGAATAGAGCAAAGATGCCGGCATCAGGACTTTGGTCATGCTGGATGAGCAGGGAGGTAAGTCTGCAAGAGGGGAGATGGCGAGTTTAGTCACAACATGTGGGTATTAATAACTGAGCTATTCACTTTTAACAAATCTGGTATAATGATTCTGTATTTAGCAAATGTAATAAATTATGATTGTTATTATGATTACATACTAGCAGCACCACGAGGGTCATTATTATTTATAGATAGCATTGTTGGTGTTAAGTTTATGATATCAAAACACTTGTGAATGGATGAATTGCAGTTGCTTGTTTTCATTTAAATGCATTTCCAATCTAATTCATTTTTTTTGTTAATTTTTTTTAGTAGAGTAATATTTCCTGATTTGGGTTTTGATTTAACGCATGGTTTATTTGATTGCCAATTTAACTTTGGGGAAATTTTCCTTCGTTCAGCTTCCTTTAACCTTTGATTCCTTTGGCTAACATTTTTCTTCCTGGTTCGCTTAATTGCTTTTGATTTGCCAGCAGCTTTTTTTTTATTTTCATTCAGCGAAAGGAAATCTTGAAAGTGCCAAAACATTAACAGAAGAAAATTAATGCAAGCCACTGCAGTGCCAAAACCCTACAGCTCAACATGAAGATAAATTATTCATTGTCCAGAATCCATTTGGGTTAGTATATTTGTCCCTGTCGCAGCCAGTGGCACAGTGAATTCTGGGCTGTTCTTAGATCTGTTTGTGCTATAATCTTCTCTAGAATAACTGGGGGAGAACTGTTTGGATGTTAACATGATTAAAATGCAGTCATGTTGGTGTCATAGACTTAGTAACCTTGAATTCAACAGATTTGACATTTTACAACATCTGCTAATGAGCCTTATTGCCAAATAAGTTGCAGCAGAAATGTCGTCTCTATACCTACTACTGGAAGCCTAAATACCCCAACAGATCTGAGAACAGCTAAACAGGCAATGCCACTCTGCTAACAGTCCAGAGTTTTAAAAAAAATACAAGAAGTGGATAGAAAAACGATCGATTTAGCTGGTAATGACAAAATATTCAATCACTTCTCTATCAACCCATATACTGCTTTGTACAGTCCATGGTTGGATGCAGTTTGTTAATGATCAAGTCAAGCAACCCACATTAAATAACATGGTTTAAATTATGGAACTTCAAACAGTTAATAGTAGCAGCGTGAAACTATGAAAGGTACCATGTGTATTACTTGGCTACATGGGCCCTGAGCTTTCCCATTGGCTGGAAGGCATGTAATTCATCAATCCTGAAAGACAGAGTCTTAATTGCACCAACACAGTCGTTCACTGTGGATGAAAGCTCTATCCCTCGTCTGAACATCCATTTATCCCCTCATCCCTAGTGTCCACAGCGCTATTCAGCGCTCGTGGGATCACCACTCCAAAACCAATTGCAACGGCTGAGTGGAGACCCAGATGGCTGTAAGCCAGAGCTGAACTCTGACCCTTGGTTATTGACTTTGTGCAGGCAGAAGAGCCTGTAGCTCGGTGGCACTTGACACTTGAGACAGTTATTAAACGGTGTAGACGAAGTTTGCTTTTGGTGAAATAAAATGTAAAACTTTTAGCCACTGACCATTTTTCATAACAATCACTGCGCTCTTTAATGAGTGCAGCATGCTCAAGACTGTTACCCCACTTCACTCTAATAACACTGACTCAACTTGGATCCTTTCTTTATTGAATATATTTACATACACGCATGCCAACCAGGGATTTTACAAATCTGAAAAAGTCAATGAACTGCTTTTTGAATGCGCTCCATATTTAACTGTGCCTCACCCTTTCACACTCTGCCTGCACTGTATTTCCTTTAATCACAATCAGGATGGAAAATTCTTTGGGAAGAGTCACCAACCCACCATCCACCACATCAGCATGACAAAGGCCCTGACGCTCACAAACCAGAATCCAATCATACTTGAAATCCTTTCAGTTACCTTGAACGTTTGCAAAGCCAGACAAAGCACCACAGTCGGTTTTCAGTTAAATAAAGCAGATTTATTCCCTCCATTGTGTCAGCAATTCAAAAATGTAATTCACCAAAACTGTTATATGAAAGAATTTTAAGTAGCCCCTTAAAGGGTCTGTTAACTAAAAACAGGTATGCTCACCATGCTCCCGTCTTCATCCACAGCCCATAAGTGCCACGTAGCTGCTCAGATTAATGATTTCATTCTATTTGAATAATTCCAGTAACTGTTCTGGTTCATATAGTGGCTGCTAGGGCTTAGTCAGACCAAAGAACATGTAATATCACCCTCATTGATATTGTTTCAATATTACCTAACAAGGACACATTATTTTGCCTTAAATTAGATGGTTATCTGAACAGCAAAAAGAAGCCGCTTTAGCTCACCGTCCGAGTGGGGGGAAAAAAGACCTATCAGTGTTGCATGATGCTGGCACCACGTAAGCAGCTCTCCCGTGAGATTTGTTTGCTTTGGTCTGGTGAAATTCTGAAATATTTTCTCTGAACACAGTTGCAAGGATTTGAACTGCAAGGGAGCAGTATCGCATTATCTTGTTTTCTGACTTTGACACTTAGCATGTGTCACAAGAAACAATTAAGGGAATGGTTCGATCCTTTGGGAAAAAACATCCATGTGCTGTATTGAATGAGGTTAGATGACAAAATTGATACCATTCTCATATCTGTACGTTTAATATGAAGCTAGAGCCAGGAGACACTTAGCTTAGCATAAAGACTGAAAGCAGGGGAGAACAGCTAACCTAGCTCTGTCCAAAGGTAATACAATTTGCCTAGAAATACCTCTAAAGCTCTTCTTTGGTTAATCCGTACAAAAACCAAATGACAAGCTGTGGTTTTACACTGGTTGTGTACAGGTTCTTCCAATCTACAAGTTAAGCTAAATTGGGGCTGGAGATCAGACTTTTTTACATTTGGACAGAGCCAGGATAGCTGTTTTGCCCTGTTTCCAGTCTTTGTGCTAAGCTAAGCTAACCGGCAGCTGGCTCTAGCTTGATATTTAGCATACAGAGATGAGAGTGGTATCAATCTTCTAATCTAACTCTCGGCTAGAAAGCGAATAAGCGCATTTCCCAAATTGTTAAATTATTCATGTAACATCAATGTTGAAAGATTTCAACTTTTAAATTTATTCACCAAGTACACTGAGAAATAGTATTCACTGTCCTTATTTGATTTTTTTGTGCTTTTTTTTTTTTTTACCATTCTTTGGCCCAAAAATCCCAAAAGTGCACATAATTGTATTTTATCCCACCCAATTGATCTACTCAATAGAAAATTAGTTCAATTTTAATCTTTCACCCTGACCCAAACACACACACACAAACACACCAGAGCACACACACATCTCAGTTGCTGCTCATCATAACTCATATTTCTGTCAATGAAATTCATTCCACTACTGTCATCCCTTTGTCCTGACCAGAGCAACTCGATCGTGTTGAAGATGGCATGAACCATATCAACCAAGACATGAAGGAAGCCGAGAAAAATTTAAAAGATTTAGGGAAATGCTGTGGGCTTTTCATATGTCCATGTAACAAGTAGGTACTGACAACGTGCCCCAAAGGTTCTTTACATATGTGGTGGCGTCCAGTTTTTCCTCTTTTTATTTTCTTTTTTGTTTTACTTTCTTTCGTCACAGTGAGTGTCTGAAGTTGTTGTCTTCTCTCCTTTGTCCTCTCTTTACATCTCTCTTCCTCTCCTCTTCCTCCCTCTCTCTCTTCTTGTGCTTCGTTCTGTGGGGGATAAATGACTTGTGTTTAATCAGAGCAACTGGAGCGCATCGAGGAGGGAATGGACCAAATCAATAAGGACATGAAGGATGCAGAAAAGAATTTGAACGATCTAGGGAAATTCTGTGGTCTTTGCTCCTGTCCATGTAACAAGTAGGTTCTGCTTGCCTGCCTGCCTGCCTGCTATTCAACAATAAGAATAAATATCTAAAAAATATAATCGAGGTAGAAGTGACATCATGATGGCCATCGGCCAATAGTCCGCTCTGCTCCAGCTCCAAACAAACTCTGACTCCGCCACCTGTCACATCCATTCGAGGTGGACACAGGAGGCCATGATGTGCTTTCAGATACTTTCTCTCCCACACACACAAACACATACAGAACATTTAAAGTCGAACTGAAATTTGAATTCCCCTCACTTTTCGTGTATGGAAAAACTACGATGATACTGCAGCTATTCTGCATGATTTTTCAAAAGAGGATGAAACCTTTTCTGGACACATATGTAACTAAGCTTCAAGACTCTGTCAGCGTTTGACTGACACTGACACACTGACAGGGATGACATGCTGTTAACTTCCGTGGTGCGCTACTGACTGGAGAACGCCATAGCTCCGTATGGCCTACTAACATTGATACAAGATGGTCCACGTAGCGTGGGTTGTGTACAGTTAGTGATTTATGACGTCTGTCCCTTTACAAAATCCTACATTTGTGAGGACCCATTGTGCTGTTAAATTTGTGTCCCTCTTGAAAAGTCAAAGCTAGCAAGCTGGACTGCCTCTTGGAAAGTGGAAGCTAGTTAGCCTAGCTTTCTAATGTTAGCACTAATTCCCACTAAACGTGGCCGTTTGTTCACCTGCTGAGTCATCCTCAGCTCCCACACAGTCAGTGATTTGTCCGTCTTGCATTATAGAAAGGAGGGGGTCTAGCTAAACATCAGCTAGCTCTCTTTTATGGGTCCAAATGTGGAAAATGACCAGTCAGCCAAAACTCACAGCAACGGGTATTTCTGTAAGCCCAGCGTACTCCATACGTTACCCACTTATTCGGATCCCAACAGTAGGGAATTCTCAAGTCACAGCTGGGACTGAGCGACGGCTAACAACGTTGGTGCCCCAGCCGGTTAACTGCCCGTATGAAACTGAATTAATATTACACACATTTTTTAGTGCCTGCACACACAGTCAAATTAACAGCACTGTCACTTACAGTCACAACCAAAATGTCATGCCCCCCTAGTGAACACTAATCAACAGGGCTTTATCACTCACAGAAAAACTAAACAAAACTTGAAAACTTTATTCTTTTTGGTATTTATAATTTTTTCAAGATAACAACAAACACCAAGGATCTATACACTGATTTCTTAGCAAAAAGGAATTTTAATTTCAGTTTGACTTTAATGCAAATTCAGACAATAATGTCGCCACATACATGTAAATATTTGCGGGCACATGCAGCAGCCTTGGGTTCTTATTGCGCCTTCTCCCCTAGATTGGCCTGCCGACATGCAGTATCCCAGAATTCGTAGCTCCTCGACTGACAAGCATCCCATAGTCTGTCAGTCTGAGCCATCGCTACATGGTTGGTGTCT
The DNA here is from genome assembly GCA_011952105.1 of Coreoperca whiteheadi. Taxonomy (NCBI): domain Eukaryota; kingdom Metazoa; phylum Chordata; class Actinopteri; order Centrarchiformes; family Sinipercidae; genus Coreoperca; species Coreoperca whiteheadi. Next base: position 6,660,705 of record CM022481.1, read on the forward strand.
GAGAAGTAGCACAGATACTTCCAAATTACAAACTATGTCATTAACCATGTAAACACCCTAACCCAAACGTACTTACCTCTTTGCTGCTGCGTTTTGCACAGTCGAACCAGACATGTGCAAATAGTCTGGGCGAGACCCAAATCCTATAAAGCCAAGCTCAAAATGTCCAGTCCTCCACATAAGCTCTTCTCCACTCAGCTAAGACCAAGGTTCATCAATAAGTGCCTCTCTCAACACTCTTCTACCAAGTGCCCTTCTCCAAGTGCCCTATTCTCTAAGCTTCCACTTCTCCAAACACCTTTATAATGGGAGTCATCTACATGAAGGTGTAGCCATATTGTAGAAGTCCCACTTGTAGCATTTGTACTGATTCACCCAGAAGAGGAATTTTTTATTTTTTTTTGTATTAATGCAAAGTGATGCGAAGAGGGACTTCTACAATGATATCACTGTAGCTGTTGGCCTTCCCAACTTTAAAATTACGATTCAACCAAAAGAGCAGGGCTGGGGCTCCCGAAGCATCTTGGCACTCAGATCATTTTATGTGTTTTTTCTGTCCAGCTGGAAATACAGTGATCTTGGTCCCAAAATGCCTTTGGTCAGCCTGGTCCAGGACTGTTTGACACTTCTCCTCATCTGCATGATCTCTACCACCACCACCACCACCACCACCACCACCACCACACCGTTCTAACATCCAGTAGATCCTCACCTCTTTGCAGGCAACGAGACCTTTTTGTTTCCCTCTGAGCACCCCCCTTCTCCTAACACCATTTTTGCACCACCAAGTGCCAATGACATGGAATGACTGGCGAGCATGACCCTTTGAATGCTCATGCATGCATGACAATGCAACTCATAACAGCAATGCAATACATGATGATGCTAAGATGATGATGCTGATATTAAGAATGAAGGTGATGCTGATGATGTTGATGATAAACCAATAGTTTTATGTTTTATTTGCCACGATCGGTACCAGGCCTGGGGGCTTTTTTTAAAATCATAAACAGGGAATAAACAGGAGATATATGTCAAAAGAATTTAATAATTTGTTTTATTTTGAAAATGTCAAAATCTCTGGGAAGAAAAACCCGAGAAGAATTTGTCTTTGTATTTGTACACAGCAAAATACAAAAAGTGTTGAAAACTATGCCAAAACATTCAAGCAATGCTTTCATATAATTTGCACTTGTGCGCACTGGAGAAAAAAACCCTGTAATTTTATAGACTGGACCAAATCCAAAAGTGCAAAAACGAAAAAAATGTTAATTGCAAATATGTTAGTCCTTGCATGAGAAAAGGAGAAAAAGAGAGAGTGGTTAAAAAAGAAGAGAAAAGGGAATGCTACGTGAGAAAATTGTCAAATGCTAGAAGGAAGGCAGTGAACACATCACAAGAAGACAAAAAATGACAGTGTGGCACATTTAAAGCAAAGGAGAAAGATAGGAGTGTTTTGTGTTGTTCCTTGGAGCTGGAAACTGGGTTAAGACACATGCGCAGTGAGGTATTTTCAGGGATGTGCTCATGTTTGTTCTGTAAAATGGGTACATCATGCCACTGCGCATGTACTGCGCGGGAACCCTTGTCTTTACATGGCTGCACATGGTGATCCAGCCCACTGCTGCCTTGTTTTTCCCATCTGGTTCTGCTGCAGTTTCTCTGCAGTGCCACCTATCCTGCAGAGCGCTGTGCTAAATTAGCTTTTATCCGGCACTGGCTGTTCAACATTACTGTTTGCCAAGCTCCCTCTCCCGCGGGGAGCTCGCTCACATGTAGGTCAGCCATATCAGATAGTGGCATGATAGCTTGTTGGGAAGTTGACTCAAACTGAATGCACACATGGATGGATGCTAGAAAGACAGAATAAACATTTTTGTTGACATTTTTTCACCATTCAGAGAGTGCAACTTAATTCCGTAATACTTGCTGGCACCTTTTTTTAATCCCTTCATCATGCTGGCTGCCTATCAGAATCAGCTGACTCCCGGTTTTCTGGTACTTAATGCCTTGGGATTCTGGCTATCTGCATGCCACTGTGAGTGGATTTTGATTGGTGGATAGCTCACCTTGCAGCTCACTCAGGAAATTAATTAGATAGAATGAGTTCAGTTTTACCACGGGATCCCAAACAATCATATGATCTAATCATATCTTCTCAGTTCAAACAAGCAAAGCTGATTAGAGAAGTGCATTATCTCCATGCTGAGACTGCAGGGTAGCAAACTGCAAAGGCGAACAAACTGGATATCAAATGAAAGGAAGGTGATCAAGGAAAGAGAAGCAAAAAGCTCAGAAGAAGAACAGACTAGGAACAAAAAGAAAGGACTCAGACAAGGGTAGCGTGTGTGTTTACCACACTGGTGTGTGTCAGCAGGGACAGGGAGCTAAGCGAAGCCTTGCCTCAGTCCATTTCTATTAATAAAAGCAGTGTAGGAGGCTGAGCCATCGTCATCCCTGATGCAGCTAGAATACATCCACACAGCACTCCAAGGTTATATAAAACTCAGTGACTGATGCTACAATACAAGCAATGAAATGACAGGATATTGTTGAATGGATGGAGAAAAATATGTATCGATATGAGATTCATTTCTCAGGAATATTGTGGTTGTCGTCGTCGTCTGGCTGTCTAAAAAAATGAAAATACTGCAAATACAGAAAGTGAAAAATGAACCTCTCTCAGTTACCCTCCCTCTGTCCCTGACTCTTTTGTGCCAAATCGGATGTTGAACCTGACAGTATGAAGTTGACAGGCAGAGTGGGGTGACATTCACAAAGCCATGCAGCCATGCTGCGATTGCATATAGTGTTAGCACAGCTGTATTTGTTGTACGCTTTCTACGCTTGAGACAGAAGCAGATACAGATGTATTCAAGGGATGTGTTAGTGTCAGACGCCTTATCACACTCTTCACGCCTCTGCCTCACCGCTGCCTGACATCCCAGCTTGTCCAGAACTCTGAACCTGGAAGAAAAGCGGTGACACTAAAGAAAATAAAAGCAAGGGTGGGGGTGTTACAGTGGGTCCAGGGGTATTTAACCATGGTGTTATTCTCTGTTGACTCCCTCCAGTTTCTTGTTTTGTATTGTTTCCTTTTGTCATTTGGCAGTTTGTTCTCCACGTTAATTGTCGTCCCCCCCTAACGATGTGACAGTCCTGTACACTCTGTGTTGTGTGTCTGCCAAAAGCCCGTCTCTTCTCTGTTTTCTGTCACACTGGGACATTTAAGTGTGGGTGTGGGGTGGGGTTTATCATTGCCATGACACAGACGTGCCAGTTGGATGTTTTGTTTTTTTTTAAACGGAAAGGGAAGGGTTATTTTCACACACTGAGTCATCCCACATGTTGAAGCTATTAAATTGCATGCCTAGATTATACAAAATAGACAGATATGACTTTTGCTATTTGCAATTTTACTACTGTGTAACAATAGAATGAGCTTGTACCTACCAAACCCAATCTACCAACCAGTCCATGCCTGCTATGCTTTGCTTGACTTAGTCTAGTCCCCACCATATATTGATGTGCTGGATGCATGAAACAAATAACACAATTTATATATATATATGTATATACATATATATGTATAAAATATAGTACCTCAAATCCAAGGCTCTCTTTGTAAATTTGATTAATGGGAAGCCAGCCTGGTTGAGGTAAATGATTAATCGTTCATTCAAACTGTTGAGTAACTGTCCCTCCTCATCCTCGCCTTCACTGTCGGCGGCCAGGATGAAGAGCGGAGCCAGTAAGGCCTGGGGGAACAACCAGGATGGGGTGGTGGCTAGCCAGCCTGCCCGCGTGGTGGACGAGCGCGAACAAATGGCCATCAGTGGAGGCTTCATCCGCAGGTAAGAGGGGAGCTTGAGGTTTATGCGTGGAAAGCTTAAAATGGACGGATAAGGGAGTAGGAGATGGACATGATGTTAGGGGATGTAAAATTATGCATAGGTGGCTAGAAAGAGGTGTGTGAATGCACATAGAGAATATGAGTGTCCATTTGGAGGTGATCCAGACATTTTGGGTTGTAAGAGAGCCAAAAAGGGACCCACACGGAGGATAAAGACGTGACGTGAAGAAGAGACGTGGGGTGACATTTAAAGGGGTAATATGTAAGAAGTGAGACTACTCTCAGATGGTTACATACATTGGTTGTCCACCAATCGGAAGGTCGGTGGTTCGCTCCCGGCTTCACCCAGCACACATGTCGAAAGTTCCTTGGGCGAGACACTGAACCCAAAATTGCTCCTGAGGGCTGCTCCCGAGGGCTATGCCTTCGGTGTGTGTGAAGGATTACTTTCTTTGGACTGATGAGCAGTTAGCACCTGCCATCAGTGTATGAATGTGTGCCAATGTGATATGTAGTGTGAAGCGTTATAAGGTGCTATACAAGTACAGTCCATTTACCATTGCGCCCCACCTGTCGAATTCATACTCCAAATAAATAAAGGGGCAGCATATCACATATCAGGTCATAACTGCCGTTAGCGAGTTAGCTCTGTTAGCCGTGTAGCTAACTTAGCGGTCCTATTAGCTGAATTAGCATCAGAACCAGAGTTGGGGCGGGCAATGGAACCGTGATCAGCCGCCTCCCAGAGAACACAACCAGACCGGGACCGAACACAGCTTCTGAGACCGACGGAAGCCAGATTTACAGAGGCTCCGACCAGGACGAAGACCTAGCGAGCGAGAGACGGGACGGGCATCAGAGAGGCAGCGACAGCGTGCAGAGACAGAATATTTTTCACATCTAACTTGATGGATTAAGGATTTATTTAGACCAAACCAGAGTTGGTAATTGTTGGAAGTTTAAAGACTAACCAAGACGGTTTTAGTGAGTTTTATTTTGTTTCTCTCGAGTTTGAATGAAGTGTGTTTTATGATGAGTTAACAAGGCAAGCTGGTCTCAGTTCAGTGAAAGAGAGAAATGGGAATTCAAAAGGTGTATGGTTGAGCGTTAGATAAGAAGATTGATACCACTCTCTGTACGTTAAATATGAGCTACAGCCAGGAAACGGTTAGCTTAGCCTAACCTAACGACTGGAAACAGGAGGAAAGATTCCAGCACCTCTAAAACTCGCTAATTACTACGACATACTGAAGTGTTAAAAAAACCACAGTCACTACTCCCTGCCGAGATATAGTCCAGCACACATCCCCCCGTAAAACCACACCTCGTGGTTTTCACAATTCAGTTTTTGTACAGATTAAACAAACAAGATAGAACGTGTTAATTAGGGCTCTTTAGAGGTGCTTGTGGGTTGTTGTTTTTTTACCTTCAGTTTCCTCTTGCTTTCATTCTTTTAGCTAAGCTAAGTACGACCAATGCAAACAGTTGTACAGCATTATGTCTTCTGTGGCTCTAGAGGTGGCTTTCTAAATTCTGAGACCAATTTAAAAGTGTAAATGAAGGTTTACAATATGTTTCCAATATGACAAGACCTACAAACTACAGCTAAGAAATACTGTTTCTAAAGAACTATGGGCCTCCAAAATGGCAGCTAGATGGTATTTGGGTAAAGGACAGTAGAGAAAGCTGGATTTAAGTGGAAATGAGGAGGTCAAGAGATTAATTAATTCTTCACCACTTGTTTTTTTGTCTCAATACATCAGTATTCTCATCAGTAAGTGAGAAGTAGACAGCGTGATTCGGTCCTAGCAGACTAGTGAACGTTCAGTGAACATTTCCAACAAGTTGCTAAAGCATTTTTAACACACCATACAATACACCATTAAACTTGTGTAGTAAGGAATTTTGAATCAGATTGATGTCAAAGTCATGGTCTTTTTAAGGAAATTAATTAAACTTTAAGAATATATGTAATTGATATTTTCTGTGTTTGTTGTCTGACAGTCACTGGAGATGCTAGTACAAAAGTTTGTGTTGTATATTTTGTCCATTTCAGACACAGACCCATATTGAATCTCTGTAATGTGTAAATAGATTTTTTATCTTAATCTATATTCTTTCCAGTGAACACAAACTGGTGTTTGGAGATTATATTGCTATGTAAATTGAATTGGACCATTGCTGGAAAAAGGCAGTATCATATTTAATACTGCAGTCCAAATGTGTTGCAGTGCAATGTGTAATACAGCAGTAAAACAGAATAAAAACTGCTGTACACAGGATACTCCTGAGGTCAGACACTGCTCCTCACAGACAAGAAAAGGATCAGAGGTGAAATATGGATGAGGGAGCAGGCAGGGCCTTCCTGAACCCGGTCAACATTGGCAATATGTGGTGTGTGTGTGTGTGTGTGTGTGTGGTTATGCAGACGTCACAGCATTTAAATCTGCCCTTGTGTGCTTGTGTGTGTTTAGGGTAACAGACGATGCCCGAGAAAATGAGATGGACGAGAACTTGGAGCAGGTTGGCGGCATCATCGGTAACCTGCGCCACATGGCCCTGGACATGGGCAACGAGATCGACACCCAGAACCGCCAGATCGACAGGATCATGGAGAAGGTATGGCACGCGACAAGATCCAGATTTCATAGCATTGTATCTCATTTATAATAGTTATACTTATCTATTGAACATTATGCATATGATGTAGCTTTATTTAAATGAATGTTTTATTTGTGAAGATAACATGTGAATTTTCCTGATTTCAATTATTTTACTTTTAATTACTCAGTTAATTTCCACAAGATTTTTTTTTTTTTTTAAGATGATCTGGCAAAGACATAATAACAAAGGTTTCTCATAAACATTTTCTTATTTAAGGGGGCGTTGACTTTTTCAGTGACATACTCCACTGGTAGCCTCCAACTTTTTCCTTCATCCACAATTTTTCAGTCACAAGTCAACTCCTCAGACCTCTTCTGACAGGTCAAGTCAAGTCAATTTTATTTATATAGCCCAATATCACAAATCACAATTTGCCTGAAGGAGCTTTACAATCTGTACAACCTCTGTAACCTCAGGAAGTGCAACAGAGGAGGGATCCCTCTCCCAGGACAGATAGTCATGCTATAGATTCTGTGTGTACAGAATAGATTCACAACAGAAAATCAAACTATATAAAATTATTATGACACGGGTAGAAAGATTTTAAAACTGACATACCGATTATGCAACACTCCCTGAAAAACCAGACTTTTACCAACACCTCTGCTCCATCCAGCAGGCTCGTGGGAACACAACACTTTCACTATTAAGGAAAATCATCGACATAAGTTTGCATGAATTTTGGAAATCACATCAAAACAAGAAAACAAACATCTCTCTCAATTGGAACAGGAATATTTGGTTAATAATGTCTAATTTAAGTCAGGTCTCTTCAACTCTCTTTGGGGAATACATTTGAGAAATATAGAGCACAGGACTGCTCTAATTTAAACTGTAATTAGAAATGTGTCAATTAGCATGTGTTTCTCAGTATCTCCATTGATACAGTTGACTGTTAGTGAAGCTCAACAGACTAAAATCCTTAACCAGTCTTGTTTTAAGCAAGTGGACATGAAAAGGTGTTTAGAAAGTCACCAGCTGCAGGGACCCTTTATAGATGATATATACACACATTTTCATTAGAATTGCAGGATTTTTCAAAGGTTCCCTAATAATCCCTGGTGGGAGCCAAAGTGCAACCACAAGCACCGACAATTCTGTCTTGAGAGGCCATACATTTTTTTCACCATTCTCTTATATGACCGTGCATTTTTATTTTATTTTTGTCGCCAGGATATTAGACATACTGAGGTCATGAGTCCAAGTTCTCTTTTTCCCCCAAAAAAGTTTAAGTCTCAAATTCTTTCAACATTTTATTTGTCCAGTTAACTGTCCACTTATATTGTCTGTAATTTTGTTTTCCCACCTCGGTCTAAATGCTGTTTCGAAGCCTTCTCAGCACTGCCAGATATAAAATTCTTATAGAGAAATAATTAATTCTTTAGTCTATAGTGACCCAAATGAGTTCTTGTTGTTCTTGTTAACTTACAACAAAAGTAACAACCAGTACAAGCAAACTGATAACATTCTCTTCCTTCTTTCCTTCACCCAGGCTGATTCCAACAAGACCAGGATTGACGAGGCCAACCAGCGCGCCACAAAGATGCTGGGCAGTGGCTAAACGCCCTGAGCGCAGAGCGCGATCGTCCGGTGCCGCACGTCGACAGGCGCTGACATGCTTTCATCATGGTATTGACCTTCTAGGTTTGCACACATGCACATATCACCTCCCCTCCCCATTGTAAATGTTGTTCTGTGTGTCGTCTGTCGAGCTTTTTCAAGATGATTGTCCTCGTAAAAAGATGATTTCTTATACTCCGTATATCATTCTTTCCAAAGGTTGTATATAGTGCTGACTTGATGGCTCTCTAGCTCACCTGTGAAGTTTTTATTCTCTTTATCGAAATATATATATATATATGTATATGTATATATATATATATATATATATATATATATATATATATATACACACTGCTCTGGATGACAAGTATATAATAGGAATGCTATACAAGCTGTTTGTTTTTATTCTTTTTCCTTTTCAGTATCTCAGTATCGTCTTAGTAAAACTGTGTCATTCCATTTAGGCTACTGTCATGCTCCTTATTTTGGTGTTGTCATGACAAAAGGGAGAAGACTGACGGAAAAACATGAGTAAAGATTTACTGAGAGGCGGTACATTTTCCTTCCATCGCAGTCATACTAAGTTACTGTTTAGACAATGTGCAACTAGACTCTCTGTAGCTGTATTAGACATTGCATTCCAAGTGATGTGAATTGTGCGTTCTCTGCATGACAAATGGTAGATTTTAGTCTTATAAATAAAACCTGTCTGAAAAATATATATAAAAAATTATAACATGGCAGTAGCAAATTGACAAAACGCATGCTCAGTATTAGGACACAGTTGATGGTTCCATACTCCTGCAAGTTTGCAATAGTGCCACTCTTTTTGTCTCGATATATTTACCGACTGTGACCATCTCGTTGTAAAATAATGCAAAAGGGATCAAAAACGTGAGATAAAGATGAAAACAATACGAGGACTTGGGGTTGTATTGCAAAAAATGACCTTTTCTAAATGATTATGCAGTTCAATGATGAAGATGTTGAATATGTGCTGAAAGGTGAGGACTGGTTGTGTACTGTAACATAGGTTTTGGATGCTGTGAGAAAAAAAATAAATAAACGTTTGCAATGTAAAGAAAAGACGCATCTTTCTGAGAGACCTTACTTTTATAAGAAGACTGTATCTGTAAGTTTATTCTCCCCGTATGGTTTGTTATTGGTAAAAATAATGATAACATTGAATAACAATAACTATACTCTGAAACTAAAAAATACATACAAAAGGGTTTTTTTTGTTGCTTATGTACTTTAGAGCTATGCACACCAATGCCAAAATGTCGAGTAGTAAGAGTAAGGTGATTAAATACCTAAACCTGAATGACACAATAGGTAAAACCGTGAGATTGATGTCCTCAACGCATGTAATATTAAAGACTCCCTCTCTGTATCCTGTCAGTGTGTGAAGTGGTGGACATTTTGTAGCTAGCTGAATTGATTAAAAGTAATAAACCCTAGATGCACCAGTGTCTGTCTTTATTGCTCCCGTGAGTCGGGAGGCTTTTGTCTCCCTCCTGCTCTAAGGTCCAGGATGATATTTACAGAGAAACGCCCCTTTATGCATCTGTGCCATAGACTATGATCTGGGCATGTAGATCACCACTGATGTGGCTGCAGTCCACCCATATGTCCTTTTTTCCTGACGAGCATCATCCTTAGGCACAGAACAGTCCAGACATGTTGCTTAAAATCATGAGTGATACACTGACCGTCACAACCAGATGTAAGATTTTGAGATTTTTATAGGCTGTGTGCATCTATTATTTTGGAATAAAGAAAGGACTCCACCATATTCTCTGAAATCCAGTCCATAAACACGAGGCCATTTTGACAACTAACTACCAGTTATACGTGATGCTTAAAGTCCCTGAAAACTTTAAGTTTCAAATCTTAAGTATTTCTCTATAACATTACATTATTATTATAATATTATTCATGACTACATAAGTAACAGTCTATAAGGGAAAAAGCACCCTTGAGTATTTGCAAGAACACTAAAATACTTGGCCTGTGCGCGGTGGTTTGATCAGATTTGATTAACAGCGCCATCTCTTAAGGAGAAACAAAACATGAGCAAACAACACGACACAAACCAAAGCTGTTCTAACTTTGGCAAAACGTTAGCCCACCGCTCATGGAAACTGACTGAGAAAAAACGTTCTTGAAGCCTTTAAGAAGGACCAAATTCTGGTTAATTTCAGCATAATTTATCAATTCAACTTGAATAAAAAAGTGAATTTAATCTAAAAGTCGTTACTGCTGAATCCTTCTTGCTATTTAGGGTGCACATTTCTTTTTTTTTTTTTGGTCCTAATGTAAAGTCTGTATTTTCGGCAAAAATCCATATGTTCTTTCTCTTGGGAGCATAAATGTGTGCATTACATTTAATGTCAGTCCACTTAGTATATTTATTTTGAGATATGTTGGTCACAGGCAAACAAAAGCGACAAAACAGACGGCAACGAATGGACAGAGGGCCAGAAGGACTGAAGAACGGACGAACGGGAGGAGGTGATCACGTAACCTCTGCTCACTGCTGAAGGTAAACCAAATTTCTGTGAATAGAAAAGAAAGCAGAAAATCTATAGATGAACACCTTCCCCTGTTCCTTAGTCTCTAAAGAAACAAGAGTTGTCTTTGCTGTTTTAGAGAGTGTGGAGTGGGAATCATTACGATAAAGGTGCTTATTACCCAAAGAAATCAAAACAGAATATCAAACATTTAACCACAGCTCCACATGAGGGACCATTTAAGTACTAGCACGTGCGCACACCAGATGGCGCTTAAGCACATTATTCGGTTAGTGCATTCATTTATTATTTTGTGTTCAAATGCATGTGAACAAAGTCATATGTAATTGCATTTTATGTAAGTTCTAGTTCATTGAGGCAGTTAAAAAATGATTTCACCCGCTTCATTTGATTAGTTGAATTTAGGTGAGTCATTAAGATTAATTAGGCTGGTGTTTATGTAACCCCCGGTTACTGGGACCCTAAATAAATGAATTGTCTATGAAGCAGTATTGTATTTCATTAGTGATGATATGAAGTGAATGCTAAAACAATATTTCTAAGTGAAAATAAAGAATAGCCCATCACTATAAAGTGTGCCATAAAGTGTATATATATATATGTATATATATATATGTATATATATATATATATATCCTGTGTGGGTTGGGACACAGACCAAAGAGACACGTATTCACCAACTCAGATTGAGAAAGTAAAGACCTCCAGTGGTTTCAATCCAGCTGCTAATCGCTGAAGAAAAAGTCTCGGTATTTGTGCACAAATGTAAGATTGTAAGCTGCAGTCCAGCTTCCTTCATTCTGGTCCTCGGGACTGCAGTTGGTCCTGGAGTGGCAAGCTACCCAAGGACCCAATCAGAATCTTTCAGGGTTTTTTTTTTTTTTTTTAGGGATAAAAGGTTTTGATAGCACCTGTTTTGATAAAGGCACTCTACATAGGATTGATCACAATAGGACAAATTAGTAATAAATTAGTTAGTTAAACGTGCCTCAATGACAACCAAGTGAACTGAAATAAGAAAATACAAATTAAATAAATAAACGCACCTGTCGGGTACATTTCTGTTAAAGCCTTAAATCGAGCACCTTTTTTGCCCAGTGTTCTCTTTAGCGAACTAGAATCTTCTGATCCACTGGTCCACACTGGTTGAATGAGGCTTTGATAAGCACTGTGTGTACGTTCTTAGGCTTCAGTTCATTGAGCTCTCAGAGCCACCGTGCATCTGCACCAAGACGATGGAAGCAGCTGCTGTGGGGTTAAGTAATGGAAAACATGTGACCATCAAACAAATTAAAAGATGCAACAAATAGTTGATCGACAGCTTTTAAATGAACACGTAGTTATAGCTTTTAGTACTGTGGCTGTGTGTGAAATTCCAGGACACAGATATTAATGCAAACCATGCCCCCTCTGGGCTGCACAACCACAAATCCGACTTTGATTCAAGAATCGCAATCCAAACCAAAAATTCTGGTCTTTGCTTGCTGTATTTTTTTGCGGTTGCAACACAAACACGATGATCTGTCCATGTGTACCTGAGCCCTGTGAATCGCGTAAAATAAATAATCAATATAAACAGACCCATGATGGTGAAGTCACATTTAAAAATATAATCATTTCACCTGTAATAACTGATCTAATGTACACATTCCTCTCTGTACAGTTTCGACCAAGCCAATCAGACATGGCTGAGTGGTAATACAAGGACTGCAAAAATGTGAGAAGAAAAATGTAAGACAGCGGTCCAACCTAAAACACTGTCCGCCATAAAACACAGAGCTGAGACACAGTTATGTTGAAACGCTGAAAGGATACAAACACATAATAAGGATCAAAATCGGTTCTGGGAGAGATGGAACCACTTAACCAACAAAAAAAGACAACCTGGCCCTACGAAATGGTAACCTGTGGAAAGAGCATTTTGAAAAACTGTATGAGCAAATTTCACCTTACGATCTCAATCATGAACAGGAAGCAATTTCCAGAAAAATTGACAGTCCTCGAAACAACAATCAAAAATAATCAGAGACAGGCAATCCTTCACTCGTTCAGTCTGCTTCTTCGGTCAGGTCGCTGCCCTGAGCCCTGGAGCCGGGGGCCTGTTTCGGCAACACGTAAGCGCAACTCTGCCGTGGCATCTGTGCCATTATCAGTGCGAGGGTGCTGGCCTTCCTTATGGAACGCAGTGTCCTGAGTGAAGGGCGAAATCGCCGCACTACTGACCACGTTTACGCTCTACACACACACTGGCAAACACGGACATCTTTTCAAACTCCATGCCCACCGTTTGTAATGCAGGTTTTCCATTAAAAAATTGTCTCCGAGTCCCAGCCAAAATATGCCTTGTGACATCATCAGGGGGAAATAAACCTCATGACATCATCAGGGATATTTGCCCAGACTAGACAAAGCTCCTCCACAGCCACAGAGGGCATTATACAACAGTTTTCTTTGCAGGTTAAAGCGTAATAACCAGTAAATTGAAGAGGACGCGTCAAAATGTGGCGCTGGGAGATTAGAGTCGGGTGTGTGTAGTGGAGAGGGTTAAAAGTCAGAGGATGAAAGCAACACTATGGGCCAGTGCCTGCATTTACAGCAAGGGAGGGACTAAAGGGATGGAGAGAGAGGAGGAGGGGGAATGCCATGTGAACAAGGGAGCGGGGGGGCAACAAAGTGAGACAGAGGGCGGAACACAATGAAAGACTGAGGAAGAGAGGGGGAGAAAGCACACTGCCAGTTACCGTAACAAGAGGTCAACACAGAGCAACACTTCCTGCCACGCTACAGCCAGTATAAAGACAGAAGAAGCTTTATACCAAAATAAAACACATTCACCATGAATGTGACACACTTAAAGACCAAAAAAAACAAAAGGATCTTTACTTTGGGGGAAAGCCGACATGTAAGACAATGAGGGAACAACAGCAGAACAACACATGGAACTGCACTGAGCTCATTCATGGATCTCTTTTAGATTTTTACCTTTTCTTCTGTAGTCATCTATAGTATAATTTCTAATACGTTCAAAATATGTCTCATTTCATGATACTTATCATCTTTACTGTTTTATAATGGTTTGTCGGCAGATTGTTTTTATTGAGTTGTATAGTGTAGTATACTGCTTATTGTGTAAATAATGCTGTAATATTATGAATTATAATTTTTACGTGTACACAGCTGTAGTTACTGGTAACTTTACACATTGAGATAATATGAGCTTATATACAGTATATATATTTATATATATACATACATAAAATCATACAGCAAACCCGGTTTTATGCCGACATGTTAGGGATGTGGTTTGTATGCATATTGCCAATTATTTGATGCCAGAATATTTGATGGTTTTATATTGTTGCCAGATTAAGTCAAAAGCCTTTTCTTGGAATCGAAAGAGTTTTGGTGGACATGTCTTTTGCGTATTCCATACATCTATACGGGTGGGAAGGGTGACGATATGGTCTGTTGTTTGATAGTGTGGTGTAAAGGCAATCCAACATTCAAAACGATTCTACTTCAATTGCAAACCTCGAACAACATGCTTTGGCCATTGTGGTCATGCCAATGCAGCTAATTTGAATTTGAGAGTGCAGGCCGATCAGGAGTTAGACAGACGGAGGCAAAGGGGGAAGAGGAGAGAGCGGAGAGGAGGTGAGGGACATGACACGAACATATCTGCACAGCCACAATGGCAGACTGGAGATGTGCAGGGGCAGGGGAGAGGGGCGGGGCTGCTCTCTGCTAGTAAAGGGACACCACTGCAAGCCCAAACCCCCCTCATTCTTTTAGACTGACACAGGGCCAAAAAATACCACCGCACCCTTCCCTCCAGCAGCTACTCGTCACACCGTACTTATAGATATTTGACATAGAAACTACCCCACTGACATTTCCTGTCAGCGGCCTGTTTTTGCTTGCCACTCACAGGTAAAACCGACTTTCTCTGCGTGTGTTTATGTTCTGTGGGCGAGTTGTTTTGTTGCAGTGGTGGTGACAGCTGGGGGATGGGAGGCAGATAGAAGGCTCACAATGACTTACAAGGAGAAGAAACACAGAGTAAAAAACAGACAATAGCTGGCAGCTCTTTTTCGAACTTGACATCTTATTCACAGATCTGAGATATCCCTCTTGTGGTCGTGTTCCTGTTGAAACGGTGCACGTTTCAACATTAAAGACTGGCCTTCATTAAAAGACTGTGGGTCTTTTAATGAAGGCCAGCACCATCTCAAGCACGTAAATGACCTCTACTGTCATGTCGGGCTGTGCCCCCCTGCACATTTGTCCGGGAGGAGGCGCAGAAGAAACACTGGCACCTGGTGGCAGAGAAGGGTTCAGTTCAAAGTGGGAGGAAGACTGCAGCCTGGGGTTGTTGTGGGCCACACGATGTTTATTACTGTGGCTTGTATGTGGTTCTGTGCTTGTAAAGATACAAGAACAATTGGATAAGTACCAGAATATCTGTCAGAAGGTACAAATTTTAACTTATCGAGGCCATGCATTGTTTAGTGAGTCAACTGTTTTGTCTATCAAGATGTAAAAAAACACAACATCCGTTAACATCCCACACAAAACATTATAGCGCATTATCATACATCAACTCATTATAACTTCTTTAATATCTTCTCAAGCATCGTAAACTACAGTGTGTGTGTTCATGGTAATGAGGGAACATGTCACACAGTGCTAGTGTTGGTAGGACGCATTCCTACCAACACTAGCTCAGATCTCAATCTCAGATAATCTAATCGGTGAGAACTGTCATCACCTTTTGATTCAAATGTCAAGAGGATCAAGGAAATAGGTTTTCAGGGCCTTTAACAACGCAAACTGAATCAAACCAGACCGGTTACTGTGTTTCCTTTCACTTGGTTTCAAAGCTCCAGGCGGCAGGCGATGTTTGCCAGCCATTTCGCATGCTCCCCAAGGAAGCTTTCAGTTCACCCCAGGATACCAAAATGAGACAAAATATGGTAAACTCATACAGCATTTGTGTTACCTGCTGCATGGTTGGACCAGACTTGGTGGACAAGCCAAAGGAGAAGAGTGATGGAAACTTTGGGAAAGACGGAATACAAATATCAGTCACTTATACATGCACGCAATTGTCCGAAAAATTGTGCTTACAGCTGAATTATGTTAGTTTGTATATAAATCACATGCAATAAACTGACCCATTTACTCTTCACCGCTCCTTTACTTTTCCTTGAATGGGAATAAGTGAAGCTATAAAACTGTATAATCCTTGTTGATTTAAAACAGGTTTCTACTTGCAAGGATCAAGTAGTATCACAGTTGATGCCACACTCTGCTGCTGCATTTAACATGAGTAGCTTTGGGTGAGCCTTTCAGCTAAATACTCACAGCTAACTGTGACATTCATCCACATTTAAATGCTCGGCATAACTGTCAGAGTCTTAAAGCTTTTGCTGCCTTTAAATCAACTCCACTTCCAAGGGACCCAGGTCGTGTGCTTTGGAAAGCAAAGGCCAAGGCAGACGTTACCAAAAAAAAGGTTGATTGATGAACAGTGTAGCTACCGTGGTGAGGAGTTTGCAAAAGCGGATGCAGAAAACAGATGCAGGTGAGGGGATGAAGGGAAAGTGGTAAGTTGAGAGAGAAGGGGGAGGAGGGGAGGGACACGGAACAAGGATATGAACGTGAAGTTATAACAGGAATGGGAGCCAGGCGGTCAAAGTGAGGGAGGGGAGAAGGGGTGTGGAGGATGTAGATGCAGAGATAGATAGAAGACAAGTACGAGGGCCAGAAGGGATGCAGAATCAGACTTAGGGAAGAAGGAGGAGAGGGACAGAGAAACAGTCGGAGGGAGAGGAAAAAAGCGCGAGGGGGAGACGAGACGTCAAAGGGAGTAATGAGCAGCGGGGAAGAAAGTGAGGAATCACTACAGATGACTCATCACATTTCCATGTTGCGGGTAGATGGCGGTCTAAGCAACATAATGAGAGAGTTTCATTGAGGCCCGTGTCTCCCGGCTGTGATCAAAACAGTGACAGCTGCTGGAAACGGCTGACCTAGTTACAGGTACAGCAGAGGAGAAAGGTTTTGCTTTTCACAGGCAGGACGCCGAGGTGCAGTCAAAATAAGGAGTATGTGTTCTTAATACATGCATGATTGTCTTTATTGTAATGATTTCTAAGCTAAATCGTTACAGTTTTTCTGTTTTCTTTCATATTCAGAGAAACTAGGTTATGTGATTACCTAAGTGCTAACATTAACAGGTAGTAAAAAAAACTTTGTCTTGATTTGAAAGGAATAGTTCAACAATTTGGGAAATATGCTTTCTTGCAGAGAGTTAGATGAGAAGATTGACACCACTCTCATTTCTATGTATTCTATTCTCATCTTTATCTTTTACTATTATTATCAAGTGGGTTTTATTTTTTATCTTACATAAACAAAAAATGTTCATGGATATGATGATTTGCCGCTGCCATTTACTAAATAAAGGTATGTATCATATTAGAGTTTTTGGAAGAGAAAGCATGCTTTGCTCATTAGCATCTGTATAAATGCGCATTTACATATATGATGATTTTTAAATAAGTTAGAGAGATCAAAAATTAATCTTTATTTTTACAAACCAATGCCACCAAAATTGAAAACCATAGGGTAAAGGAGTTTTTCGCTGAGTGTGAAGAATAAGACACACTTATCAAGCGACATCATCCTGCTCACAGCAAAGTGTAACATTTAAGAGCAACTCTGAGTGACCCATGATTGAGCACAGGCATGCCATTTTGTTCATTCTTTTAAAACATCCTTACAAGTTACTCTCTTATTCTGCAAAAACAGGTGATCTAAAAAAAAAATCACTATTTGTGCAAAGACCCAAATATCAGTAGAAAATTAACAACAATCGAATATATTTCCAATATATATTGAGGAAGAAATAATATAAAATTGTCTTGACTGGTAACAAAAGGTAAGGAAGTGGAGCAGGGAGGAAATCCTGCTACTGGTGGAAGAGCTACTTCAGTAAAACAAATGAGGAGAATTTTATATCAAATGTTCAAATCAACGCAAATAATAGGCTAAAACTACCCTATTCTCTTTTACACATATTGCTTCAGCTAAAATATTATTCATCATGACCAATAACAGTTTGTACAAACATATCTCAAAAAGATGTTTGCAGACCTGTGTTACTATACTGCAGTCATCTAGGATCTACTCTTACCAAACTTGAGAGAGTTCCTGAGCACTCATTAAGAGCATATTTACATCAGAAGAAATTCTTGAGTTAATTTTAAATGTGTGAGAAATAAAAGTGGGGGATTTTTGCTTTTATTATTCATAGAAGCCCAAAATGTCACTTTTAATTTGATGTTAGCATGATAACAGTGGTGGGAATACGATAATGAAAACACAATTGTACAGAGTCTGAAGCAAACACACTTCACGTGCAAATTTTCTTTATTGAAAAGCAGGAAATGTGCAGAATAAAGTGATACAGAGTCTTACTATTCAATCATTCGTTAACATCATTGTAGAAAAACAGCCATTTTAAATAGTTTGACTGATTGACAGCAAGTTAACAGAAGAATCCACATACCATTGATACTTTCTGCTATTACCAGTAGTATTACTGAAATACACTTAATCACATTGTTTTAGAAAAAGCGTTAAAGAGGCCATCACCAAAATGATTTAACAAAATTGTTGGACTCTACTACAGTGAGTGTTGAGAATTCTCAGCTCTGTTGCAATGAAAAAGGCTTTCACTTATAAATACACAGGTACTTAGTGCAGCCTTTGCTGCCTGCGTTGAGATTTCTTTCAATAACAGTGGCACCAGCCTTCTCATACAGTGGAACAGCAGCTTGGTTGAGAAGCAGGGTGATGGCTTTCATTGGATCATTGCCATCCTCTTGTTTGAACCACAGGTACACCTGGTTACCTCCGGTCCCCTCGTTGAGGTTAACACTCACTGACTTGTAGTTTTGCTGCTGAAGGGCCTGATACTGGCTGTCATTGGTGGAGATTTGCAGATCAGTGAGTGCAAGCTGGGGGTTGGTGGTCTGACGGTACCAGATGAAGACATAGGCTCCTCCTGCACCCTCATTAACATCATCATCCATACGGATGTAGCCTTCCCGAAAGTAGACGTTGTCCAACCCATAAGAATCAGTGGCCTTGACATCACAGATGTATGTTTGTGTCTCTCTCTTCACCCAAGCGTAGATCCAGTTCCCGCTAGCCTTGTGGTTCAGATCATAGACCTCTCTCTCCCAGCCACTGGTAAATAGCTCAGCTTCACTTTCTGCATCTGTAGTGACACTAATGTCCACTATGGGAGTATCGTACTGTCCAGACCCTTCGAAGGACCAAAGGTAGATGTCATCACCATTTGCTCCAGCATTGAGGTTTTTATTGATCTTTTTGTACCCTGCTTCAATTAACCCAACCCCCATATCATCTGTGAATGTAACTTGAACCCTGGTGATTGGTGCTGAGCTGCTTTCTTTTTTGTACCAAATATAGATGGTATTTCCTCCTGCCCCTTTATTCAGATCAACATCAATTTTCTTGAAGCCTCTTGATTGGAGGTTTTGCTCTTCAGTTTCATTAAGGGACACATCAAGGTCTGTGATATATTTGGCCATTGTAGATAACTGCATACAAGAAAGATAAATCATGAGTAAACAGAATTTAACAATTTAGCTGCATAACTGTGCCTTTTCACGTGAGCTCCAATATAATCATGACAAATTAAAATACCAGTTGTTAAATATGGATAACCATTATGACATCTTAAATAAATTATTACCCATTTACACTGTTTACACAAAATGTATGGTCCACAGCAAGAAAATAATAAATTCTTGTACACTTACGTGTCTGCTGACAGGGAATGTTAGGTAGCTGGAAGTCAACTGATCTGCTGAATTCAGTTGTACTTACCACAAGTTATCTGCCTTTATATAGGGAATAGAGATGCTGTGTGTCATTGTGCAATCACTACCTGGGAGGAGTCGTATTCCAAAGAATTTTTCTTTTTCCAAATACCTTGTCAAAACAGATTCTTGATTAATATCTTGATTACCTTTAATCTAGGGCTTTTAATCGATTTTAAAAAATAATTTAATTTCAGAATTTGCTGTGATTAATCGCGATTAATTGCTTTTTTCATTCTTAATGCTGAAGCTTGTAATAATGGATATTAAAATGTAAAATCACAGAATTAATTAAGAATCAACACCACAATAGTATATTTAAATAAAATGGAATTGTTTAATAGCATCCTTTTAACTTTGAACACAGATTCTCTCCTGTGAACTGCATATTTTCAATAAAAAACCATCAAGGCCGTTGACTGTCAGCTTGAAAGGCATATTTTTTTATATGCACTACTATAGATGATGATTTACAACAATAAATTAGTTCCATGTTGTTGTTCCAAGTGTCAGTTGAATTTCAACAAGGTCCACAATAGTCCATGCAAATATGAAAAAAGAACAAGGAAAGATTCTGACTGACACATGAAAGACACATGCCTAACTTTGGAGCGTTCTGGAGTGCCCTTCACGACACGATAGCATGACATGTTGGGTACCAATGAATGCCTTAGTTCGTCTAGTTTCATATGATACCAGTATCTTTACCTTATCTAGCTTTAAAACTGCTACAGCGTCTTAAAGACAGTAATGCATTAAACATTTCAAATTAATCAAAAAGTCAACGCGATACATTTGACAGCACTATTTTAATTACATTTTCTCACTCTCAACCTCTGAATTCCTGTCACAGCAAGCACAGAAGCTATCTT
Source organism: Coreoperca whiteheadi (assembly GCA_011952105.1). Lineage (NCBI taxonomy): Eukaryota > Metazoa > Chordata > Actinopteri > Centrarchiformes > Sinipercidae > Coreoperca > Coreoperca whiteheadi. The sequence continues at coordinate 6,681,106 of CM022481.1, forward strand.
GCCCACACCCCATGTGTATAAAGGCTATTGTGTCCATGGCTTATTTCCAGATAGTAACAAAAATGATTGGGTGCAGCCAAACCAATAATTAGAAAGGGGTGGTATTTGTGCTTTATCTGAAAGAACACAGTGTGTTTCCCATAGTTTCCTTCAGTAAATACACACCAGTTTGAACAAGTGACAGTAAGTCTCGATAATAGCGTGATTTCTAGGTACTGTCATTAAAGTGAACTTATTATATAAAAATTTCAATAACAATAACATTGAGCACATCTATAAACTAACTGGTGTTCGGTTGGTGCACTCAATACAACATATTAGTACGGGGTTTGCGTCTTTGAGACCAATCACGGCCAATCAGATGGTTGCAGGTAGAGGAAGATGAGGCTAGCTGTCACTTTGTGACAGACTATAACATTTTATTGTCATTAGGAAAGATAACTATCTTATATAAGGTAAGATAATTATCTTATCTACAAAAGACCCGACACAATCACCTCAATCTTTTTGCACTTCAACTCGCTTAACCTGATGAGGTTTACCATGCTTGTGCAACAACCGTGAGCATGACAAAGGGCACGCTATGTGTTTAGATCAGATCTGTAAGTGATACCAGAAAAACAACAGTTGTTGGCAGGTCTTTGAAGTCACACCTGAGGGGTGTACTACGATGCAAACTCGACATAACCAGGCTTTCTTTGTGTGAGCTGGCCTCGACAAACCCTAAAGCCCCAATCAGAGATAATTGGTATCACGACGGTGGTTATCAACTTAGTTTGTTAACCCAGGCTTTCTTCTTCAGGCTCTGTGCACGTTTCCATCAAAGAGGCGTTTGAGCATCATTTGACTCTTCTTCCACACAAAATGGAGCAGCCCTGTCACCTAGAAATTACATTTACATGCAACTAATTCGCAACAGAAAATACGTTTTGAGGGAAAGGTAATCTCTGCCTGGATTATACAGATAGCGTGCCGCCTACTTTTATTTAAATTTGGTTTGATAGGGACGATCCAACTAAACATAGTTTCAATACAGAGCAGGACACTGATGTGCTGCACAGAGTTTATAGCTGTTTCTAATGTTCAGCTCTTGTACCTGGTTCTGCTTTTACACGTAAACTACAGTGTGATTAAAATATACAGCTTTCAGTAGCATATCATAAAAATCACAATACATTACAAATATAGAAACAATAAAATACACATTTACAACAATTTCTTCAATAAACTTTTGACAGAACATAACCTTTGTTTTAAAGGATTTTATATCTGGGATTCATTTAATATCAGTAGGTAATGTGTTTCAGAGATGACAGACCTTTATGGAGCAAGCTAATTATACAAATTTAGATCTACGATCTGGTATTTTACAGTTGCCATCATCACGCTCCTAGTCACTCTGTCTTCAGGCAAGACCATTTCTCTTGTAGTTATAGATCTGAAGAACAGGCCTATAAAACTGTTGTTGCAAATAAGACAATAGAGGAATGCTGGCAGAATAAGTGAATATATTTATTTTACCACTCAGTGCTCTCTCACCGCCTCCCGTTTATTTCAAACGTGGCCGCTGCACATACAGAGCTCAGAAACTTTAACCTTAACACAGCAGATTTAAACATGATACACAATAAGTGCATTCAGCTCTGACACTGTCCCATAATGAAGGACACGTGGAAATCACTTCAGGTTTTGGTCAAAGCAAAGTGAAATTAATTGTATTGACTGGATATGATCTGTGATAAATACCAATAGACCGATTTAACCAAATACCAATAGAACATTTTCTAACCGATATTGTATTAGCTGCATTAGTGTAAACGGACCTGGCAGCCTATCCGGACCAAGCATAAAAACATAATCCAAAGTGGTCTGTAGCTGCTGAGGCTTCATCATACTGTTAGTGTTGGATGATCTGCTGTGGAACATTTGTTAGTGTGTTAATTTTACAGATTTCCTGCATCACCATCTCAATGCATGTAGGTTCCCTTGACAGCGTGCTGCATTCAGTTTGCAAAAGGCCGACTGACTGGACGGCTTTGTTTGGTGGCATATTAAACGTACTGCTCTACGAGTTTCATATATAACGTTTTCCCTCAGCTGAGAATCTAAATTACTCAGAAAGAACATCGTCAGGAACAGAATCAGCGGAAGGGTGGTGCTTTTTACAGCTGATTTTAATCCGAAACTCTGAACATAACCTCCTCCGGAGCAGGTTGTGTTCAGCATAATTTACCATGGTGATCTAGCAGGTTAAAAGAGAGCCGCCTTCATGAATCTGAAAACTCTGGCTTTAGACTCAACATAGCTGGCTAATCCAATAATCTCGCTTCATAGTACACCCCTCTGCTTTGAGTGAAGCAAAACTACTGTGTGTTCTTGACAGGACTTAAAGGAAGATCAAGAATTAAAAGCACAACTTTAATTTTTTTTATATTTTCAACACACACACACATTTATAGTACATACACTCAGATCCTAGTATCATTTATCACAATTTTGGCAACATTAATATGACATACCTTGTACAGTGTTGACTGATTCTACTGCAGTAAGTGCAGTGTAACATTAAACTGAGGAAAGGATATTATCAAAAACTAAAAACTTTGTCTTTATTTGAAATACGCTTTCTTGTAGAGAGTTAGATGAAGATTGATACCACTCTCATTCTATGTATTCTGCATTCAACGTTATCATTATCATCAAGTGTTCTTTTTTTTATTATTTTCCATCAATTATGGCATTTTATCCCTGTTTTTATGGGAAGCTCATGGTGTATGTAATTTCTTTGTTGTAAAGCATGTTAACATGCATTTCTTGTATGAAAGCTGCTACACAACTAAAGTTTATTAGTAGTATTATTGTTATTATGTTCTGTGGTAACTTGATTCCCGGGCAGTTGATGTCGGGGAAGACAAGCTCTGGGCCCTCTGGCTCTTCCTTGAAGTGGTGATGAGGTTGCGTCGCTTCCTTCTGCAGGCACGGGTCGTTATGGAACAAACGACCAGGGGATTCAAAAGTGTTTCAACAAACAGTCTGTTAGCTCGACCAGCGAATGGAGACATGTCCTTCCTAGGGTAATCAAAGTTCATGTGAAAAGCGTCTTCTTGAGTTAACGTGAGTTACTGAAGAGAAAGATGTGAGGCATCCCCCTGGAGAAAACAAATTTGCAGTGGTAAGAACAAGTACGGAAAAGCGTTGCGGAGTTTTATAACCTTGGTGACGTCATAGTCGTGCCCTGGGGTTTCATGTGCCATCCTGCTCGGCACAGCCAATAACAGTCCGGTGTTTGGGTTCAACTGGGATCTCGCTTTGCTTCCGGGGTAGATCTCAACTCCATTTCACCCCTCAGTGTGAAATAACACACTACCTGAAACCCTTTGTCTCTCAGTTAGGCCTGGAGTCTGAACCTTGACAACAGGCCTCAGTCTTTTGTTTCCGCACGTTAGTCTAAGCTAAGCTAGGCTAAGCTTAGGCAAGGCCCAACATATGACACAAAATGTGTCATATGTATCTAAGTGTTTAGATTAGATCTGTAAGTGATACCGGTTCAACAACAGAGTTGTTGGCAGGACTTTGAGGGAAAAGATAAAACGTATAATTTCAACACACACGTGTTCCCATGAAGTGTTTTGTTCAGTGGAAGTCACACCCGCTTTAAGTGAAACAAATAACGGTGTGTTCCTGACACATGTACCGGAAGTGCCAAAAACTGCAATTCATTGAATGGCCACATTGTTCCAAAAGGGAGTCGATCCCCATAGACCCCCATGTTAAAATGCCAAACTTCACAGCAGATATAAACATGTTTAGTTATAGTTAATTTTCCCCCTTTTTTTCAGGCAAATATTGGACGAGTAATATGGCTTGCTGTGCATTTGCTTGTACTAACAGACTGTCCAAGAAGTCTATGCTCCAGTTTTTTCAGTAAGTGAAATTTTAGCATTATTACAGATACCTAAGTTAATTAGTAGGTTTCTGTTACACAGCCTTGTTAGGTTAGCTCGTTAATGAGCTAATTAGCCAGCTAATGAATTAGCCTTAGGTTAGCCTTCAAGCAAGACGCCCTGTGCCAACGTTGTTAACTTACAGGGAGATAGCCACAGTTTTTAAACCAGCATGCACCGAAGTCAAAGCTCGGCTGTAGGGCGAGGTTCCCGAGGCAAGGCTAGATTAGTTAGGGCGGGGAATTAAGAGTGAGACAGCGGCTTCTCAGTTTGTGTCCAAGTTGGTTTCCTATTAGCACCTTCCGATTCGGCAGTTAAGGGAAAGTTCACCAGAGCGATGGATCCTCTGCTTTTTGCACATCTTACTGTTGTGAAAGCCTTTTATTGAACATTATAGAAGCATCTTTGGTGAAGCCTTAACGGTGCCTTAACCCACTTTCAAACATGGCGATTTAACTGCTTTTGTCAGGCCTAGACTACATTGGACCAAGTCCAGATCAAAAACCACTAACGTTATACCTAGACTTGTCAAATCTGGACTAGGTTATCCCAGATATCCCAGAGAGGCGAAATATTCTCTAAAACATAGTTAAAGATTTGTGAAACCTTTATTCTATTTGTGAAAATGCACAAATAGGCATAGTGGTTTTTGATCTGGACCTGGTCCACTGTGGTCTAGGCATGAAAAAAGCAGTGAAATCGCCCCATTTTTAATTTTCATAAACAGAATATGTCATGTTGTGGGTCTGATGGTGTGTGTTTTGGGGGTGTGTTTTGTTTTATTCTGATTGCTCCTAGGTTGCCTTAGTTCTCCTAGCGTCTTGTGTTAGTTCTGACCTTATTTTGTATTTGTCCGTTAGTTCATGTTGTTGCATTCAGTCTGGTCATTTCCTGTTTTATTTTGGTAGGTGTCTGTTTCCCTCTGTCCTGTCTGATCTGACTTCCTGTCCCTGAATTCCCTGATTGTGTTCACCTGTGTTTGTCCTGCACCTGTGCCTCGTTGTCTTCATCTCCCCTGAGTGTATTTAGTTCGTGTGTTTCCCTGTCTTGGTGTTGGATCATTGTGTTTGCCCTCCTGTGGAATCTACCCTGCGTTTTTCCTATCTGTATTACTTCAGTTTCATCGTGGATTTTGTCATGATCCTGGTCTTCTGTTTTCCCAAGTTTGCATGTCTAGCAAGTGGTAGGCCAATAAAGACTCTACTCCACAAGCGATGTCTGCGTTTGCGTCCTCCTTACCTCATCAAACTCGTAACAGAATAAAGGTTTCACAAATCTGTGTTTCAAAGAATATTGAGCCTCCCTGGGATAATCTAGTCCAGATTTGACCAGTCTAGCTATAGTCCTAAAGGCCAAATTCAAAAGCAGTGACACTGCCAACTGTAAGCAGTTCACTGTGCTTGGGGTGGTCTTTAAGGCAATTAGCTACTGTACTTAAAACATATCATTTCCTCTAGGTGTGAAATGAACTCCATCTTTCAAAAGTAGTCCAGAAGTGTAATATCTAATGTGAGGGTGCTCAATCATGACACCATGATCTTCATGCCAGGGTGCCAGAGGAAAAGCTGGAGCAGGTCCCAATGATCCACACTCATTATAGGAGGAAAATAAATTAGTTTAATAAATGCTTCAGGTAATGAAAAATATAAAGTGAACTATAAAGGGTGGCTCAATTTTTAATGCTTACAATACTATTATGTCACATCTGTAGGAGGAAAAGGAACAAGAGAGCAACACTTAATAGAATATAGATGACAGTCTTTAAATGTTTGTTGTTGTTGTTGTCATCCAATGTAATATCAGTGTTGCAAGTCAAGGAGCCAAGACTGGTTCCTTCCCAGGCTGAACCATGAACCAGAAGAGTAAGCCGCCACAGAAGAGCTTAACTGCTGAGAAGAGGCCACCAATCCCGACGTAGGAGCTGTGACTAACTAATAAAAAGAAGGTGACAGAGAGGGAAAAATATAAGCGGATGCAGAAAACAGATGCAGGTGAGGGGATGAAAGGAAAGCGGTAAGTTGAGAGAGGAGGGGAGGGACACGGAAGAAGTTCCCTCCTCTGTGTCACAGGGATGTTGATTTTTGTGTTCCATACTAGTTTGCTTGGAGTAATTGTTAGGAATTCAGTTCCCTTCTACTTTATACTCAGCAGAAGAAACGTAAAATGCAATATTTTATTTCAAAAATGTATTCAACTGTATTGATATTTTCTTAACACCATCTGTAATTAGTCATATCCTGAACTGTGCCTTTAAAGTCACAGCTATAGACACTTTCACCAAAACAGCCATCACCTTACTTTGTAGCGGTCAGAGAAAGTGTATCAGACTACATTTCCCATCATGCAGTGCAGAAGCTGTAGTTGTTCAGGCTACCTCAGGCCCACTGCTAATGTTCAGGAAGCTCTCCACAGCTGTCAGTGTTCCTGAAATCAGACCAAATCACACAGTTAAAGACCAATGTTGGGCCTTGCTAAGGCTGGTTGAGCATCACTGCCATGTGGACTCAGACAAAGAGATTTGGGCCTGTTGTAAAAGACAAAGCCTGTTTCTTCGTAATGAGGTGTGAACAGAAACTCAGACTCCACCCGGAACCAAAGCAGCCTCAGTTGACCCCCAACTTTACAGGCTGAGATTGGCTGGGAAGCGCACAGGGCTAAAACCGGAAGCCCGGCGTACAATGAAGTAACCGAGTTCATAAAAAGGCTCAATGCACGTCGGCCGTCGTTCTTCCTCCATCGCAACTCCGTTGCAATAGGAGGACACATCGGTCTCTCTCCGGTTAACGCCACGTTACCTCGAGAAGACGACTTTAAGTTCCCTAGGAAGGACAGATTGCTGGCTGGTTCGAGTTAACAGGCTGTCAGTGTTTCGAGAAACACTTTTGGATCCCCGCCGTTCGCCTGAACGCCATTCCTGCAGAAGGACCCGCCGCTCATCACGAACCGCCGCTCACGGAAGAGCCCCGCCACAGCTGCTGGAGAGCCAAGAGTGCTAGTGCCGCTGCCTTCCCCGACGTCTACAGCGCATCCCCCGTCTCGCCCGCCGGCGGATATTCGCTAACCTACGGAGCCACTGATCACGGCATCTCCTCTCCTGTTAAAACGGACTGGCTAGATCGCGGGACACAGCGATCTCCCAAGTAAGGGGTTAAATTGTATCTGGGCAGAGTTTAGATATTATAACTGTGTGTTATTTTCATTGAAGCTTTATTGTTGTGAATTGTGTCCGTTTACATTGCAAACCGTGGCCGCTGCGCCGCCTGTTGTGCTGTTTAGCTGTGTTAGTCCAGTTAGCTACCAGCGCTAGCTGTTGCTCTGTGGAGCTAACGTTAATAAACAACTTCATCAGACTCAGGTCCAGTAATAAGACGCAGACGGAAGTCTGGTCGGATTACTGTGGATGAAGTGAGTTATTAACATCTCCCACAGCTCTGAGATTCTCTTGCTTCTCTGTGTGTTTTTCTTGTTGCTTTAGAAGTTATCGTGCTTGTGCTGACCAGGCCGGTAACTAACTGTTATCCTAGCTCTGTGTAGCTGACTGCATGTTTGTAGCCAGCTCAGTAAACGCAGCCGCGGTACGCGAAAGTCAGCAGTCGCTGTTACTCGCTGAGAGCAAACACCGCCCTCAGCCACAGCGCCAGGATCCCGCCTTTCTTTGTGTGAGTTCTCTCCCTCTTTCCTCCTCCACTAACTCGCATATCTTTACATGCACACTTACACGCTCCAAACGGTGCTCAAATAACGCAGTAGCGTGGCGCAGCTAAGCTAACCGTTATAACAAGAGCAGACCAGGCTGACCGCCATTTTGTTTGGATCTCCCCCTTGTTCAGTTTCGCGGGCTGCCGCCATCTTGTTTCTAGGGGTCGCCAAGCAACCCCTCCTCCCCCTCTCTATTGTCCCCCCACACACACACACTCTCTGATCGGCTTGCTGATTGTATATGCTTGTTTGTTTAGTTTAGACGATAGTGATTGTTTGCTGAAGTTATTGATTGCTAATCAATGATAAGGTTAAATAAACATTATTGTATATTTTAAAGAGCAGTTGCCCGTGGTTATTGTGCGTATTTGTTGTGATAATAGCTCGTTGCGATAGCTAGTGCTCGGATTCACCCTTCACTGTCCATTATTAATCTACGGTAATATTCAATTATCAACACTTTAGGTGGACAGCTACCTTTGAGACTGTTTTCATGTTTGGTTATTAATTCCTGGATTCCAGGTGGTGCCCCGTAATTATTGATCTATATTAATAACTTAATAACATTAAGTGCCTTATTAATATTCATTAATAATATTTGATATTTTATGTTAATAACCAAACCCACCTTACCTGAACCCCAACACAAAGTTTCAGTTCAAATGTGTCAGCGTTGTCTGTCTGTGCAGATGTAGAATTCCTGTCTGTTTTTACTTATGCCCAAAATCAAATGGCCTTCTTGGATTAATAAAGTTGTATTGAATTGAAATGAAAATACAATCAAATGTATGAGTTCAACTAAACTTGCCACTATTAGCCTTTGTATAAATGGAAGCAAACACGTTTGTGGCTTTCCATTTGCTGATGAATCAATGATAATTTATTATTCATTTATTAAGAAAATTTGATTTTTCCATATTTTGGAAATTGTGAGGAAGTATGAAAATAAACAGAAGGTCTTGCAAGCAAGATGGCAATCATTATATAGGCTTTAGGTTTTAATATAAAATACAGTACTACACAGCACTGCAGTGTTCGGTGTGTCTAGTGTTTGATATATTGAGGGCTCAAACAACCCACAAGAAGAATTTTTAAGGGTTTTACGGTCTTGATTCAGTACACCAATTACAGGCTTTTGATTGACAATGGCCGACTTTAGAAAGACATTGCCTACCCTACTTTTAACCTGATGAGGTGTACTAGGTTTGTGTAACAACCGTAAGCATGACAAAGGGCACGCTACATTCCCATGAAGTGTTTAGATTAGATTTATAAGTGAAACCAGTTCAACCACAGAGTTTTTGGCAGGACTTTGAGGAAATAGATAAAACGCATAATTTCAACAAACACGTGTTCCCATGAAGTGTTTGACGTGTGGAAGTCACACCCGCTTTGAGTGAAACAAGCAACGGTGTGTTCCTGACAGGACTTTGAGGAAGATCAAGAATAAAAATCACAACTTTAATTTTTTTTTTATAATTTCAACACACACACACACACTTGTGTACAAACACTGAGAGCCTAGTATCATTTATCATAGAATTTCACAAAATGATTTCACAATTACTGCATGAATTTTCTTCATGTTTTGGCTTCAGAACTGATGATACATACAGTAAAACAAACATTTGGACTGTTATAGTGCAATGGAAACAAAGCATTTGTCTGGAAGACAATAGTCTTAGGAGACAATACAGTGAACTACAGCTAAAAGTACAGAGGTCATTGCCATATCTAGGGTAGCAAGTGACTTGACTCTTAGCCATGCTTAAGGCTTCTGCTGCTCTTGTACTACACTAGGAAAAAAATGTTCCTTTTCATGTTTACACTTTTTTTTTTTAAATATTGGCTGTGTTAGTCCAATGAATTTTGGAAAAGGTGTGTTTTTTTATGAATTTACAAATTTCAACCTCAGATTCTATAATAAGTCTACACACTGTCATACACTAAACAGTCATACACTGTTTACACAAAATACTCTGCGCCTTAATGGAAATAAAAATGTCCTCATTGAAACCCATTAAAACATCCATTTTTGATCCCATGGCTATTAAAACATAAAATAATACAATCTATGATATCAGGCTGTCAAGTAGTCAAATTTCTTCTAAATTTTAGTTTTTAGTATTTTCCACCAGATGAAGCCATTTTCCCATTTGTGGCCTTTGGGGAAAGTAGAGGCTTTGTGTTACTGCAAGTAGTTCAATGCTGTCTGCTCTTTCCATGACAGAACCACAGACTCTGTTTGCAGCATTTCAGTCACCTTCTTGTGGCTTCTTGGGACGGCTGTGGCTTGGTGGAAGAGCGGGTCGTCCACCCGTCGGAAAGTCGGCGGTTTGATTCCGGCTTCCCCCATCCATGTGTCGAAGTATTCTTGAGCAAGATACTGAACCCCAAATTGCCCCCGAAGCTGTGCCTTCGGTGTGTGAATAATTAGCTTAATTTGTAAGGATGGGCAGTTAGCTCCTGCCTTCAGTGTATGAATGTGTGTGTATGGGTAAATGTGATGTGTAGTGTGAAAGCGCTTTGAGTAGTCAGACAACTAGAAAGGCGTATATACAAGCACAGTCCATTTACATTCTTGTTTGTAGCTTGTTTTGATTCATACAAATACAGCACATTAGCTTGCTGAGGTAGATTCAACTGCACAGCTGTAATTCCGCCTCTGGAGACGTCTCCTTTTCCTCGGTGAAACCCTTCTGGGGTACAGCACAGTACAGAGTACAATAACTGTTCACTAAACCGAAAGCATCCTGCAGATTACCAGACTGATTTTTCTGGAGAGACCTCTTAATCTAAGAATTAATTTAAGTTTACTTTCACTAATTACATAACTATGCATGCCTATTGAGCAGTAATACTATATCAGCATTCTTAATCAGGGCCGGATTAACAATTTCCTGTGCCCTGGGCAACAAGACTCAAGGGCCCCCCCTGCCCCTGCCCCAAAGCAACAATCGCAAAGTCGCTACCACCAGGAGCATATAGGCTACTTCTATACTAACATATCAGGCTTCTGCATGGCTCAGTGGAGATGTATGTAACAGCCTCAGCATGAAGTGCATTCAAGAGACAGAACAGATGCACAAATGTTTAAAATAACTTTTTAAAGTTAATCTTTCACAGAACTTGGTGGCTACTAGGGTTGTGTTGATGGACGGTGACGGCTGATCCACATCACAATGGAGAGAAACCATTGTGATGTCGATCAAGCCCCCATTGCGATTCTTGCCAATGCAACACCCTAATCTCTTCTATAGTTGACCTAGACACTTTGCAGGGATTGCCCTGTAAATTAAATTGAGAATATAACTAATGCACATTTGCTATTTCAAACACTGTAGTCTATGCCAGAGACGTGACGTGTTAGTCTGTGAAAATGCCGTGTCAGGCAGGCTACACAAATATTGATCTTGACATTGTTGGCATCTTGTCTTTTTTACATCTTACACTTTACATTTAACTTAAAAAAATTAATTTCGTACAAGAAAACACCATAGTCATGTGATTCGTCGTGACAGCTCGCCCTCGCTCGCTGCGCAGCAGCGCAGGAGGCTACAGGCACTGTTTTTGACGTGATTTAGAATAAAAATTTGATCAAATGGGTTGCAAAAATCTGAATATAATTAGGAAATTGAGGACTGTGTTTATAACTTGATCTAACATAATTTTTGACAGTGCCCAGGGCCCCTTAGATGTCCTGTGCCGCTGAGAAAGTGACCAGTTGCCCTAATGGTTAATCCGGCCCTGTACATACAGCCCAGTTTTAATAAAAAATAAATAAGATGATATATTGGGGCGTGGCACTGGGAGCAGCTGAGTGGAAATAGACATATGGCTCAGAAGGAATGGAAGAAAATTGCGAGGTAACGCAGAAATATTGCGAGAGAACCAAAATGCAAGGTAACCAAGCAGCAACCTCCAGGTCGGTAAATGAAGCCAACCCGGAAGTGCCAAAAACTGCAATTCATCGAATGGCCACATGAGGTTTGTTCCAAAAGGGAGTCGATCCCCATGTTAAAATGCCCAACTTCACAGCAGAAATAAACATGTTTAGTCATAGTTAATTTCCCCCCTTTTTTTCAGGCAAATATTGGACGAGTAATATGGCTTGCTGTGCATTTGCTTGTACTAACAGACTGTCCAAGAAGTCTATGCTCCAGTTTTTTCAGTGCATTATTACAGGTACCTAAGTTAATTAGTAGGTCTCTGTTACACAGCCTTGTTAGATTAGCTCGTTAATGAGCTAATTAGCCAGCTAATGAATTAGCCTTAGGTTAGCCTTCAAGCAAGACGCCCTGTGCCAACGTTGTTAACTTACAGGGAGATAGCCACAGTTTTTAAACCAGCATGCACCGAAGTCAAAGCTCGGCTGTAGGGCGAGGTTCCCGAGGCAAGGCTAGATTAGTTAGGGCGGGGAATTAAGAGTGAGACAGCGGCTTCTCAGCTTGTGTCCAGGCTCTCGCTGAAGTTGGTTTCCTATTAGCACCTTCCGATTCGGCAGTTAAGGGAAAGTTCACCTATAGTGCTGAGAGATGGATCCTCTGCTTTTTGCACATCTTCCTGTTGTGAAAGCCTTTTATTAAACATTGTAGAAGCATCTTTGGTGAAGCCTTAACGGTGCCTTAACCCACTTTCAAACATGGCGATTTAACTGCTTTTGTCAGGCCTAGACTACATTGGACCAAGTCCAGATCAAAAACCACTAACGTTATACCTAGACTTGTCAAATCTGGACTAGGTTATCCTAGATATCCCAGAGAGGTGAAAAATTCTCTAAAACATAGTTAAAGATTTGTGAAACCTTTATTCTATTTGTGAAAATGCACAAATAGGCATAGTGGTTTGTCCAATAGGCTCTTGTCCTGTCCAAACTGGACTATTGCAATGCACTGCTGGCTGGACTCCCTGCTTGCACAACCAAACCTCTGCAGATGATCCAGAACGTGGCGGCAAGAGTGGTCTTCAATGAACCGAAGAGAGCGCACGTAACTCCTCTCTTCATCAGGTTACACTGGCTCCCTGTTGTCGCCCGCATCAAGTTCAAAGCGATGCTCTTGGCCTACAAGACCACCACTGGTTCTGCACCAACATATCTTTGCTTGTTCATACAGACCTATGCTCCTGCCAGGTCCCTGCGCTCTGCAAACGAACAACGTCTGGTGGTACCATGCCAAAAAGGAATAAAATCGCTCTCAGACCTTCTCTGGATCCGTTCCACATTGGTGGAATGATCTGCCTGCTTCTACAAGATCAGCAGATTCTGTAGCCACCTTTTAAAAAGCACTTGAAAATGCATCTCTTCCGTCAACACCTAACTGACAATCACTAACTTCTTCTTCTTTTCTACCTCTGCTTAAAAAAAAACAAAAAACCCCTTCCTATCCTTAGCTTTGTATACTGTGCTGGGCTTTAATCAGACTCGTTTTTTTGATGCACTTATGCTGTTACCTTGTCTTGTTATATTGCTTCCATTGTCTTCCTCATATGTAAGTCGCTTTGGATAAAAGTGTCTGCTTTGACTAAATGTAAATGTAAATTGCTCCCGAATTGTGCCTTCGGTGTGTGAGTCACTTTGGATAAAAGCGTCTGCTAGGACACATCAGCAACAATGTTTTCAATGTCTGTCCGCAGCTCTGGCATAACGTTAGCTGGAAAAGAGATAACCTTCACTAATTGTACAGTGGATAACTCTTACACATAACACTAACCGGATTTGTGGTATGAGTTCACGTCAGACTACAGATGTAACATTAGAGAGTCTGAAAAGCATTTTTTAACCAACTTTATTTCATGGTTATTATCAGGGTTTTACAAACAGAGCAATATTTGTAATATAATATTTTATTCATACGTCATGTGAACTAACAGTTACTGTAGCTACAGCGACCTCCTCCACTACAAACTGGCCTGGTGAGCTCTGTGGCACCGACAATGATGATATGGTACGGTCTGCTAGAGGTTACACCCACCATTGTCTGCGTTTTAGTTCAAGGTCCCGCCCTGGTCCCGTTAGTTCCGGTTCTGTCCGCTGATTGGTTGAGCAACCCATTTAATAAAACTGTCCTGAAATAATAAACGGACACCTATGGTGGCCGCAGTGCTGCTGTATTAATCCGCCAGTTCACCTGCCAGCAGCAGTGAGTGGTGGAATGTAACTAAGTACATCAAGTACTGTACATAAATTCAAATTCAAGGTACTTTACTTGAGTATTTCCACTTTATGCCACTTTACTCCACTTCATTTCAGTGGCCAATATTGTAGCCTACTTTTTACTCCACTACATGTCTAACAGCTTTAGTTACTAGTTACTTTTCAGATTGCAAGTTTTCATACCCTTCCTGTCCAGTGAAAACCATGTATCTCCAAATTTAGTGACACTGAATTAGAAATTTTCTGATATACTGAAAGTGTTCCTTTATGGGTTCTTCTTGGAGACGTGCTCCCCCCTTTTTAGCTGGAAAGTACACTGTGACAAAGCTGAAACCTGGGCTGTTTTTCTGAGCTCACAAATTGACATTTTAGAGATATGTGGTTCTCGTGAGGACAGCAACGCTACAAACTTCGGATCATCTTATAGAATATGATGTATGCTGTAGATTAAACAAGCCAACAGTATATAAAGTTAGCTAAACCTTAAACAGCTACAGCAGTAAAATGCTAAATACACATTAATGCACCAGTAGGCCTAATATTAAGTGTCTTGGGCACTGTGCACTCATTCGACTCATTTGACTGTAAACATGTTGAAGGAACAGTGACCCATGAATAGACCTAAATATATTCCTCAGTTGTATTGTTAAATAAGAAACAGGATGGTTAAGATACACCGGTGTGTCAGACTTTGCTAAACTGTTCATATTACTTTTAGGAGCTCTCTGACCCCACGCTGTATTCACCATGCAGTATGACTGCAGCAGCATGAGGATGGATTTTGTCGATAAAAATGGTTGGGGATTCTGTGGTGTAGCCTAGATTGACATCTTGTGGCGAAGTCTAGGTGTTACACTTGGGGCATTTGTGGCCAGTGTGAAAACCCTCAGGATCATGCGTCTTACAGTCAAACTACAAAAACCTTTGATTATTATTATATGGGACGCAGTTCATTTAAAGGTGAGAAACGCTTTTAACCCAACAAGCAACAGCTCAAATTAGGACACGCCTTGACAAAGAAAACACAGTGGCAAATGTTGGTTAATATATTTTTGTATTCCCTTGTGGGCAAAGCTGAACATAAATATTGAAACATATAAAGGTGGATTGCACAATATTGCAATACAGAAGTAACATTCATCACTTTTGCAAACATTGGGAGTTCAGAAGGGGACTTAAAAATCAGTTGAAATCACTAAAAACACCCATAGAAGGGAAGGGACAAAAGGAACATGCTGATCAAATTTAACTTTCTCCGTTTCAATAAAATGTAGTGTTGGCAGGCGTGTTTTCTGTTGTATTACTTGTGCCAGCCAGGACAACACAACTGTTGCTCCATAAAGCTCTGCTTTTTGATAAAATGATCCAAAGACAGCATAACCCATGTACACTGGATATTAAACTCCCAATGCAGATAAAAGACGGCCCAGGATTGTGCATACAACCAAAGGGAACATTTAGAGCTAGGGGCATTCAAGAAAGACATGAAACGAGTGTTGTTCACAGATATAACGTACTTCATCACGTACTTGTTTTTAAACCACCTGTATTTTTGCCTGTTTTTGAACGTGATCTGTTGTCCAGGGCGCACACAATCCAAACATATCTTCTCTCCGCATTGGGCTTTTACTATCATGATGTAGCTGCTTGCACGCTGCAGGAGGAGACTAGATATCGCCATTAAACCAGATGTAGAACAGGAATTTCAGGGTCACACACTTAAGGGTGACCATGAAAGCATTGAGCACCAAAAGTAGAGTTTGTGGAGCGGCTTTTAAAGGACTGTATTGCATACTGATAACCATGATGACTTCACTGAAAGGAATTGTCTTATAAGGTGGTGGACGTGATATTTTCATACCTACAGCCACGCTCTTCCTGAATCTACACATACAGCATCATTCATGCAGGCTGTTTTATGATGCTGTGCTTTGTTTGTAATAGGGCACGTTGTACATTTCCCAGTATCAAATACCGTACACTGCTCCTCTTTGAACTGGTCATATTAAGATGATAAGAGGAATGTTAAGAGTAACCACTTGTATTGAGGTAAACACAGGGATCGTAAAGGCTCATCTGTATCTGGAATGAATGTTTTTCAAAATAATATAAATCTTTGCCGCTGTGCTGTATAAAGTGTCTGATATAGGTGTACAGCCCTACGGTATATTCAGCTAACAGAGATTGGTCAACAGCGCAAAAGGTAATGATAAAAGGAAAAAATTGGCCCATCAACCATCCAAAAAAACAACACACACGTACAATCCTAATGATTCTAATGACAGCTTCTCTCTGTCAAATAAAACCGTATACAAAAGACAAATGTGTACTCTTAACGACTGCTACAAGTGTGATGGAAACACTAGCACACAGATAAACTTCTTCTGAAAATATAAATATTGTGAGAGTTGTGAGCCTTCTTGTGTGGCATCTGTAAGGTGCAGCTTAAGATGAAACAGCCACACAAACAGTAGTAAACAAGAGTGTTTGAACTCTGATCCCACTGGTTGGTGTTGCTTTGAGCACCAAATAGTTATACATAAATTAGGCTGATCGCTCAAATTCATAAGTCTTAGTGAGTCAAAGGACCCAAGCTCCGGTCACTGCAGAAGAAATCAAAGCTTCAAACACTCTGGGTGGCAGCATCACGTTAATGCCTGTAGGTCCTGTGCCGGCCATGTCGACTTCAAACTGCAGATTCGAGGTTGTGCTCAGGTACTCCTTAATCCTCACTCTCGGGTGTCTGAAACTGCCCCTGTCTGGAATGCAGCTGAAAGGGTCTAAGTCCGGGGGGGCAGCCACTGTCCGATCCCTTCGAAGAACCTCCGTATGGTCATGACGTAGAAGTCAACGTTGTGAGTGAAGTCGGTGCAAATGTTGGAGTAAGTGTCCACCAGGGTGCAGTACAGGGCGGTCCCGCCTACGCTTATCACCATGGTAACCAGACACAGCAGCAGCAGGATCAGGCAGGAATCTCCCCCTACCTCATCTACAAGAAGGAAATGGACAAATGTAATATGCTTCTTTATGGTGTCAAAATATTTTTTGACAGTTTGTAGCAAGTCCTGTGACATGCATTTTAAAGGTCTCCTCCACATTTTGATGTTTACATGACGGAGGTCTTCAACTGTACCTTGCTCAATGCCGTCCTCTGGCTCGCTGAAGCGAACTTTGCGTTTGGAGTTCTGTTTAGTAACAATGTTGCTTGGGGGAGGCAACCCATCCAGCGATGCTCTCCTCCTCTTCAGAATGGAGACCAGACCATCTGGGGAGGAACTCTGAAGAAAGGCACAGAAACAAGAGAAATGACCACTAATGCTTTCCTCTTTGAAAGGACCAGGGGTTTTGGGGTCACTTTACCCAGAATCTGATCAGCAGACTGGTACTTAAATCGCCCCAATGCTTTGGTAAGTACAGTTGCATGCTGCATGTTAAGTATAATAAAGGAAAACTATGATTTATTTATCTTTTTACAACTTGGGTTTAATTTTAGGCCTGGTTTTATTGGATAACATTGCACTTACCAAAGTCATCGCTGAGACTGCCGAACTGATAACTGAAAATAGGTCCAACATCCCAATTTTGCGTTGATGTATTTGGCATTCTGTGCGCTGACGACTTCCCTATTATCATCATCATCAACCCTCCGATGGCAAACAACTATGCAAACAAAACAGTGCCATGATTGGGTCAATGGTCATCTTGGGTGACCAATAGATAAAAATACCCCCAAAAAAGTCAGTGTATCCATGAGGGGGAAATGAGGTCGGTCAAAAAAAACTGTAAGACTAGATAATCTTTTTCCTAACTTTAGTTGCAAAATATTTCAAAAACATATAGCCTACTAAAAGAATAGGATCACAAACCAAGCATTGGGGTGGTTGAGTGGTTCGACACTCATACCAATGTAACTCGGACATTTGTTTCAGACTAAAAACCTTTGTCACATAACTAATACCATAGATGAACACCTCGTTTTAAATAAGGACAGTAAAACCACAGAAAATAATACGAGAAACACATGACCAAACATAAGTAGTGAACAGGGAGTGAACAGGCTCCATCAGCAGACTAATGTGAAACCTACTATGCACACCAGCAGCATTTTAGATGAACTGGAGCTGAACCACAGAAGCTTGGCTGAGGCAAGTAAACACAGAGCTGCAGAAGCACAGGTGCAACAACACAAAAGCACAAGCTATTCTCTGTGGTGGAGAGACGCAGCAAGCCTGACTAATGTGTTTCAGTTGGAAATCATGATTGGCTAAGCTCAAGCTCAGCTATGCAGCGAGAACAATGTTAGAGGGATTTCTGACCTTCTACTCATTATTATGCACTGAATGAAGGATTTCTGATGTTCAAAACCGCAGTTACCTTGTACAGCCAACAGAGGTCAGTAATAAGAGTAATTCCCAGCAGAGCTTAAAGCACATTTCACCTTAATGGGATGCGTTTGACCCGATCATAACCTCTACACAAACCACAGCGCGGACTACAACTCATATGCTGACTACTGAAGTGGAGTAATTTCTCAAGCTGCCAGCCTCATCTGCTGCCGTAATTTATAGGTCAATTATTTACCGAGGTCAGTGGGTCAATAGCATGCCTAATATTGCAGTGGTTATCACATTCAGTCAGATCTGTACAGACACACATCATGTGTATCATGTTAGACTTTTAAGATTAAAAGTCTGGTGCTGAAGTCAAGCCCTGTTCGAATCAGAATTTCCTTCTGCCACCACTGTGGAAATTGTGATGTTGAAGAGAAATTCTGCATGGTTTGAGAAAACTGTCAGGACAAAGAAATATTTGTGAGTGTGAGCAGAAACCGCTTTCTCCTAGAGTTTGGAGCTCCTCCATAGAGAACTGATTAGGTAACGACTATAACGGTGGCTGTGAGAGCATCCAAGGCAGATTGTGTGGTTGAGGTTAAAATTATTTTGAGTAGAAAACATTTTGTAGGTCCACAGAATTTCACATTCATTGTCTATGGGGCAGCTCCGGATTTTACATAGTACAACAACATCGGGTGTAATGGGATTTCTGGCTTTAGGATACAGTAGATTTATAGTTCTACAATACCACTTGAACTGGTTCAAACTACATCAGTCACATTCAGCAATGTATTTTATTTGTGATCAAAGTAATTTTCTTTATTAGATAAATGACCACTTGCCATTGACCACACACAAATATTTTTATTATTATTTTAAAAAATGATTATGAAGTCAGTGGTTTATTCAGGAGTGTTTGAATCGAGATGTTATCGTATTTTAACAATTTAATTTAAAAAAAAGCTTTGATTCAGTGCTGTTCAAGTTAACATTTTGGACATTGAAGTGTGCATGCAAATCGCTTCATTCGCGCGAGTGTTTTACATGTTAAGTTAATGCCAAGACGCGAATTGACATTTTGCGGCGCGAATGACGCGATTCGCGCGTGTAGCGCGGCGCGAATTAACTTTGGCGGATATTCGCGCCGCGTTAACCAATCAAGAGCTTGTTCGAGTAGTGACGTGATTAGGAGCGAGGCAGAAATCCAAACAACAATGGAGACTAAAATAATAGTTGCAGACCCCGGTACAGTAGGTGGCGGCATGCACCTGAACAAGTTAGTTGGACCAGCAATAAAAACCAGAGAGAGAGAAAGAGAGAGGATAAAAAAATGTGTCTGTGTGTGGATACTTGGAGGTTTACAATACGTCCTCGTATCATTATAGAAACAGGAAACCTTTGGACGAAAGTGACTGAGGAGGTCGGACAATCTGGTAATTTGAAAAAAACGTTCTTTACTCAATGGGACCGGCTCACCGCTAAGCCCCTCCCATGACGCGAATTCGCGTCTGATGTGTAGAAACGTACACGCGAATGGAGCGAATTTCACGCGCGAATGAAGCGAGTAAACTCAAAATGTTCAAGCGTCCAACTTAATGCCTTAACACCTTAAGAAATTCACAGTTCACTCAATCAAGCTGAAAGAACAATCATGTCAAAACAAAGGCTGTACTTAAGGCTGTTACACACCAGGGCTTTGAGCTGAATGCTAACACATCTTAGTTTAGGGTGTTAGCATGCTAAAATTTGCTAATGTGCACTTAACAAAAAACTGAACTGTGAAGCTGTACTTTGGCACAGCAGTGCTTTTAGCTAAATGGTCACAATGGCAGTGCTACAATGTTGACGCACTTACTATCTTTACCATGTTCACCATCTTAGTTAGCGTGTTAGCTTGCTAACATTTGCCGATTAGCAACTAACACAAAGTATAGCTGAGGATGATGGGAATGCCTTAGCTTTTCAATTAGGCCCATTTGGTCATTAACCAAAGTAGGTTACTAGACATTGTTTTATTTGATGATGCCAGGGGATTCCCAAAGTCAGTAAGATTCACCCTCTGGAGATCATGAATGTTTTTTCAAAATGTCATTTCAATCCGTCCAGTAGTTGCAGATATTTCATTCTGGACCAAAGTGGTGGACCGACCGACATTGCCATCCCTGAAATCCATCTGATATCATGCCACATTTACAGGGAGCTGGCAAATACACAAGTGTGTTATGGTGATAATTTTGACACAAGGTGGTAAGAGGTAGTGGTAGTTGTATGGATATATGAACATTAGCAGAGGCTATGGGTCCTGTAAGTGATGAGCTCGCAGCCAGCTGGTGGCGTGCCAGACAGAATTGAACTAAGAGAAACATTCAAAGCCACAAAGCATCATAAAAAAAAATGACTCATCCACAACAGAAGAGCGTGTCTTTCAAATATTTCTAATGCTTTATTGTGCTTCATTCCATGGTGTTTGAAAGGACACAGTGTGGCCTTTTCACGTATCACACAACAAACAAAGTGATCTATTATACAGCCCATAAACTAATGCTGGTGCCTGCTGCCCAGCTTTGTTCGGCGGGTCACTGTTTTGGCTGGCTGAGGACTGAATGAGCAGTGAGCTAGCAAACTAAATGGCTTGTTTTTGAGAGAGAGATACTGTCGCTCCACATGTTTTCTGTCACCTCAACCCTGTTTGCTAATGGTTCATTGTTGTCAGGATAGCCACCAGCTGACTTGAAGATCTCAAGATACAGGACTAATTATATACAGGACTAATTGCTATAGCCTAACAAAACTGGATAGTGGATGTGGATATTTGAGAGCTGATTTAGTTTTTTCCCCAACAAGGGATACTTTAAATTTGTTTTTGAAAAATTCTGGCCAAGATATGCACTGAGCACTAAAATTAAATTACTGCAGAGATGTGTTTGGCATTTTGTGCTGCAATTTCTTGTTACTTATCAGCCAAAATGTACACTGATAACAAAATATATATTTGCAATAAGCCAATATCAGCCAATATATCAGCCCAGCCAATTTATTGGTCGAGCTCTACTAATTGCCTCAGATGTTGTCCATGTATCAATATCACTACGAGCCAGGAACTCATACCTAATTGGTTTTGTTTTTTTAATTAAATTATCCCTTTAAATTAAAGAGAGGTTTGTCATAAAATTATAGTATTTCTTTATTTTTCTTGATTATTCTGGCTAACTGGCATTCATTTATTCCAGCACTGGGCATTGCTATTACTTATTTTATTTGCTATTAATTAGTTGTCTAGTGACAAAAATTGTGCTTCTTAAAAAGTGACTGAAAAAGAGGAACTGGAAAAAAAAACAAAACTCTCCAAAACCCTCATGAAATGTGACTCAACTATTTTCATTGCAAAATAAAGGAGTCCCACCCAATCAAACCTCCGCTGGATTTCATTAACAGCCATGATCCTGACCCCATCAATGTGAGGCCTTCAGCCTGCACTGCTTGTTTGGAATAGCTCTGATTTCATCTCCACCTCTAGGAAGAACCAGCCCCCTTCAGCTCAGTGTTTGAGCCAGGACATGATGTCTTTGCTCAGGCCCCCGGCTCCGTAATCTAGCACATTTGGCTGGGTGGACATCCCAAGTGTCAGGCCACACCCGTGAACATGGGTGGAGGTTTTTTGAACATAGAGAAGTTGCCGATGATCTCACCAAGGGACCACAGAGATCACTCATGGGAGTGTCCCGGCAAAAACAAAGAGCTGTGGATCCGAAGGTTAGACCTTAAAGAAATACAGTCTTTCTTTCTGCAGGCAGAAAGTATAATAGACAGTATAAACAGAAGAGACCAGGGAGAGGAAGGAAGGAAGGAAACATGAGAAAGATCAAGAGAGAGATACAGGGCAGAAAAAGATATGCATACCCCTCCTGTATTCATCATCACAACAGCTCTCTTTTATACATTCACCCCACACCCAAATCATGTTCTGTGACAATCTGTGTTATTTACCAAAATGCTAATGCACTAATTATCAGGTGTAAAAGTAGACAAACAAGGGACAGACACAAAGTGTATTCCTACCCCCTCCGTATGGGACAGCTTGGCCAGGTCCTTGTCTGAAGCCTGGGGGACTCCCGTTGGCCACTCCACCTTCACCTCCTCCTCCTCTGGCGTCTCTTCACACGGCTCCTCCTCTTCTACTTCCTGTCCTTCCTCATACATCCCTTCTTCTTCTTCTTCTTCTCCTTCCTCCTCCTTCTCCTCCTCACCTCCCCCCTGAGGGCCTGCCTGTTTTAAGGGCAGCTCTGATTCTGACTTCATGCTTTGCTCTTGTTCTTCATCCTTGTGTGTTGTTTCAGCCTTGGTGACTGAAATGTGGGCGAGACAAAGGACATTGGTTATTGATTATGGATTATTACTGAGCCTTACTGTATATGAATTTAACAGTGTATTGTTACAGTGGCCCTGTGTAGCGTAATGTGTCCATGAGTGGATTTGAAGGTCATGGCACTAACTCTTCCAGGGTTTAAGGCAGTAATTTGGAAAAATGTGCCAGAGTTTATTCTGTTAAATGTCAGGCTCCACTTTTCCATTGTCTAAAAGAACTGAAGCGATTAAAAAGAGGTGTTATTCCTTTTTTTACAGTCCTGCTCACAAAAATAAGTTGGAATAGTTTATAAGTAATGACAAGTTTGGACATGTTTGTGTTCCCCAGTCTTTGTGTGTGTGTGTGTGTGAGGATGAAGGCTGGAATTGGACGAAAATGAATAAATGTTTTCAACTTCATAGTGCCCAGGGGCTCCGAAGCATGCTAGGTGTTAGTGCTGTAATTAAATGGATTTTTAAGCCACGTTAGTGGCGTGGATCAAGAGATGGCAATGGCGTTTAGTCCATCCACCACTTTGGTACAGACTGAAATAGCTCAACAACTCTTGGATGGATTGCCATGAAATTTTGTACAGATGTTCGTGGTCCCGAGAGGATGAATCCTGGTGACTTTGGTGATCCCCTGACCTTTCATCTACCAACACCAGCGGGTTGACATTTTAGTTCTTTAGTAAAAGTTTCCACATCAGTACGATGAATTGCCATGAGATTTGGTACAGACGTTCATGTCCCTCTCAGGATGAATTGTAAGAACTTTGGTGACCCTCTGGCTTTTCACATTACGCCATCAACAAATCAAAATGTGTTCAGTACCTTGGTTTATGACCAAATACCTAGAAATCTAATTTTCCATCATCCTCAGCTGTACTTTGTCTTTAGTGCTAGTTAGCAAATGGTAGACTGCTAACACGCTAAAGTAAGATAGGGAACATAGTACATATTGTACCTGTTTCGCATCAGTATGTTAGCATTGTGAGCATGTTAGCATGCAGTAAGCATTTAGCTCAAAGCACCGCTGTACATTCACACAGAGCCACAAGTGTGGCTGTAGACTCTAGTTTTGTTTATTCCTTTGGTGATGTATATAGACAGTAATACCTGTTTACCTTTATCTCGACAGGATTGTAGTGTCTCGTTCTTGCTAGGAATGTTTTTCAGCGTGTTCTGTTGAATCAAATACAGTTGAAAATCCTTTATCATGTGGGAAAAGTCTGAGCAAAGATCAGTATAGAAAGGGAAGGTTCACATGTCTTACCGGTTCCACGCTGATGGATGGTCTAGTGATGCCAAAAAGAGGAACACAGATAGAGCCAAAGGAAAGCCAAGTCAGAGGAAGACCAGACAAGACAGAAGGAGAAACAAAGGCGGGTAGAGAAAGGTCAGACAAGGTTAATGGTGTGTTACTTAACATGTTAAAGGGTTCAAATGTTCTTCAGGCTTTTCCAGCAGGAGCTGGCATCTCTAAAATCAAATCCACCTGCACCAAATGACTGTGGGCTGCAATGACACACCAAGAGAGTCACATGATAGGTAGGACACAACAGCGTCTGGCATGCAGGCCTGCGGTATTTGTCTGTGTCTGTTTGAAATCACTATCCTGCTGAAATCATTTCTGCCCTGTCAGAAATATTGACTTTCCCAGTGAGTCCCATGTGTGTCTGTATCCTCAGCGTGTCTTCATGCATTATCAATGTGTCGGCCTGGACCGTGACTCGCCAGTGTGTCCACATGGGAAACGAAGATAGAGGTCGATTAGTAAAGCGAAATGGGCGCTAAAAGGTTTCCTGTCCGACAGTGACGAACTTAATGGGAGGAAATGGCATGACAGGAATCTGGTTGAGAAGCTGAGCTGTTTGTAGTGGACGTTTTTTTCTGCTGTCTATATTTGTACTGAGCTGTGGGAAACATCAAAGGCACAGCTTCACTTAGTACATGTTTAATGACAAAGAAATGCAGGCAAGTGTGGAAGGTCGGCTTTGGGTCCAACTCCATTTAAGGGAGGGTGTATTGTGGCCGATGACAAGATGTTTATGAATGTATCTGTGTGCTTCAGCCAGTGTTGATGGCTTGTGGTTTACCTGGGGTGTGTTCTGCAGATCTGGCTCAGGGTCTCGATGTGTTTCTTACTGATGCTGTCCGTCTCAGCGGGCAAACTGCTTTCAGCGTTCTTCTTCTCCCTCCACTGGCTCTCTGGGAACACATGCGGAGTACAGGTGCGCACAAAGTAAATGCACATACCCACTCTTTCTCTCAAAATCGCACAGAATTACATTTAGGTTTTTGATCAATGATAATATCTTATAAAAGGATGCATGCAGTACCCCAGTTCTCCTGCAGGGCGGCAAGGTTTGCAAGTAGACGTTCATGGTAGAGCTTCTCAAGCTGTAGGAACTGGATGGCCCACTGGTCTGATAGAGTCACCAGTTAAAGACACCAACAAGGACTTCCGTCTCCGATTAAATACAGTTTTAGCTATTTTTACAGTTTTTACATTAAGTCAGTTTTATGACACCGCAGCCAATAAAATCCGTAGCCTAGGGTGTAATTAAAGAAACCCTTGGGTGGGATTCTGTTGCTGTTATTAGTTTCATTCTATAAAGTTTGTTTGTTTCTGTAAAAACCAGGCTTTCATTCACCAGCCGCTATATAATGGCAAAAACAGGAACTGTTGTTCACTTAATATACTGTGCTGCATGGGCCGGTAACCATTTCTCTCGTGACACCTAAACTAATTCAATCTTACAAAAATACACTTGAATTTTGGAGACTCATTATGGTGCACAGACCATGCACCTTTTAATAACTAAGGAACCAAAATCAGTACAAAGCACAAGGGTGGCAGAGTGAATGAAAGAGGGCCACGGGTGACCTCGAGGTTAGAAGGATGATCTCATAATCAAAAGGTCAATTAGAAGAGTGAAACTTGTTTTATGTCAACACCTAAATACTATATATTAAAAAAAATCGCAAAAAGACAAATGTCAGGAGCAACATGTCAACTTGACAGATGCCATCAAGAATTGAAAAAGGGAAGCAAGGCAGCAAAGGAACATACTTCTACAGTATATTAGTAAATTAAAACACACATTCAGGTATGGTTTTGGATTTGTTGCTGAAGTGAAAGTACTTCAGCCTTTACATTTTAGGCCATTTAGTCGATCCTCTGTGATCCAGACTAAGTTAGCCTTTTGGCTGTAATAATAGCTGAAACATGTTCTAGTGTCCATGTTATGATCCATGTTACGTAAAATAAAAAAGTAAGAAAGGAAAAACAGGCTTTTTAAAAAAATATTTCAAGTAAATATCAAGAAAAGCTGCGACAGGATCATGGCTGACTATGACTAATTCCTGCTAAGGTAACAACCATTATACGCCTTCTCTCTGCCTCCCTTTTCTCTCTCCCCGCACCCATAAACACACACTGTCCTGCTTGCAGCAAGCCAGGCCGACAGCTGTTGCCAGACCAACAACACAAACAGAGCCAGAGGAAACTACTACTGCAAGCCCTCAGGGCTTTCAGCCACAGCATGGGGAACACCCAGTGACTGAGACCCAAATGATAAGAGAGAAAACAACAACAACGAGATGAACAACGATGTTGCTGACAAAAAGATAGACAGCCAAACGAACATTTAAAAAATAAAAAATAAAAAAAAAGATGAATAACAGAATCTTTTTGCCCTCTGACATATTTAGCTTTTATTTTCCCCAATGCTTGTTGTCATTTTGAAATAGCTTAATAATATTTACTTGTCCCTATCGGGTCAGTGTCATGAGTTAGCCTTCAGCTAGTCCAGCAAAGGCCTCTAATGGAAGACATGACAACGTGTACAGCCCCGAATCCCAGTGCACTTGAAAGGATACAGTCCTCTTTGAGTGAGTAGGCCTCTGCGATCTGAAAAAATAAATGAGATAACCGAATAAACAGGAGGTACAGCAGGCTGATTCAGTACAGACATACTAGTGCAGTATACAGAATTGGACATCATTTGTAAAATTATAACTCCATTATATAATCTTGTGTAAATGTTCATATTAATATTATTGTGCGCTATTCAAATATTTGGACAAGTTATATTTTGATACTTTCGCAACATTGTTCTTGAAACTTTCATGCCAATAAAGCCTTTTGAATTGAATTGACTTAAAATAACTCTGAAACAAGTCATGTGAAAGCGATTTAGTGTGAGAAACATCAAAGCACGCGGTGAACCTCAACCCACACTGCCGTGGCACTGAACATGATGCCGTCAAACACTAATTAGGCTGCTCGACCAAACGTAGACGTTTGAGTTTGAAATTCACCAAATCCCTTCAAAGATGAGGATCACATGACTGCGTCATGCCAAGAGGCAGAGCCACGCAGACACCCTTGTGAGACATGAAGTCACATGCGACTGGTTGTGGTCCGGATTAACGTGCCTCTGTGGACTTCTTACCTTCCTCTCCACAACCAGTCGACTACGTGATTTAGTAAATCTAGATATTGGGAAGTTTCACCTCCTCAGATATTCTTCTGTAATTCCACGATACGAGGTAGTTTTAGGGCTGCAACTCGTGATTATTTTCATCATCAATTAACCTGCTAACTATTTTCTAGATTTTCTAGCCCATACGATTAGGGCTATATAATATGTGACAAATTGTGAAAACATTTGGAAAACTTGGCAAGATTTATTCAGATTGCTTGTTTGATAAGCCTCAAATCCTCACATTGGAGTTCCTGGAACCAGAGGACTGTATTTATTTACGGTCGTTCAGCCAAATTCCAGTTTGAGTTTCAGATGCACTGCTATTTGAGTGTTTACTGTATATGTTGAACACTCGTTGAGATAACGCACAGAGTGTTAATCATGGACAATGAGCACAGAAATGTAATTAAAAAAAATTAAGAAAATAATTATTGGATTCCACAGATCGGATTGGAAAAGACATTAATTCAGAAAATATCCAATATTAAAGGACTCGGATTGTGATCAGGAGTAAAACAACATTAACGAGACATCCCTGCTTTTGAGCGTGCCTTTTGACTGCTAATGTTAGTAACAGTCACCTTCAAAAAAGGCTTCGGCGTAGGGGCCCCCCTGACTCGTTGGGGCCCCACATTTGCAAGCCCTTTCGGTGATCCATCCAGGTTAGTACCTGGGAACCTGCTTCTCACGCAGATATTACTTCCCTGGTAATTCAATGACCTCTTTGCGTTCTCATTTCATCGATGATGTTTGCACTTGTCTCCTGCATTTCTGAAAATCGTGGTTTTCCCGAGAGCCAAGCCTCCCATCAGGTGCGGACGTGCAAACCCACACGAGAGCCTAAAATGTAGTATTTTTAAGCCACATGGACACGCTGGTGCTGCGATGAGTCCTTCCTTTCCTGACTTGTTCTTTTGGGTATGTTTAGTATTTAACAAATGAATTCAGGCCATGAAACATTTACATCAGAATCAGAATAGCATGTGCTTGCAGATATGACCAAATATGGACCCTCATGTCTAATTAAGTATGAAAGACACGGAGCATGTTTCTGCTAAAAGGGGGCCTACATGCTGAACATAGTTATCTGTAGCATGTAGCATCATTCACACCAAATGTCTTTAAATTGGTCTGTATTTATTTAAAAAAAAAAAAGAAGCTAACTCTGATCATGTGTGGCTCTTACTGTAACACGTCATATAACTGCTTTTGTCGAATGAATATGACCTGCATTTCCTCCCTGTTCATTTTCCTTTGTTCCATGATTCCTGGAGTTGACAGTGAAGCGAAGTAAACTACGAGCCTCTCAAGGTCCTGCTGAGACAAATGAATCATATTGTCTAAGCGTTGTTAGGAAGTTGTGGTCTACAAAGTCTTGGACCACGGAACCACTGCCGTGATCCTTTTCAACTGAACACAGAGACTGAACCAAACTATATTTATCACGCCTCTAATTAGCATGTCTGTTTGAATGCTGTAATTGTGATCTGAGGCAGGAGAGGCAGCAGGAGACCAGCAAAGGAGCAGAGGGTTGCCAGTTACAGCTGACCTTTTTAAATTATAAACCAAGCAATCTCAGTGCATTTGCGTGCCCTAACAAGCTATTTTGATACGTTTGAGAAGTGCCAGCTCAGGGATTTGTTACATTTATCGCAGCTAACTGAGAAAACACAGGCATTGGAATCAGGTCACACAGGAGGACTGTCATACCGAAACTCAAACCTACGTAGAGGCATATACACCCACACACCAAGCCATTCGTTAGGGCTAAAGAAAAGCACATATTCCCTGTGGATTCAGGAGAAACAAAAGGCTCGGGCTTTCTCTCAAACATGCACCTACACACACAAACACACAGACACACACACCTGGTGCAGGGAGTGTGGCAGCAGTGTGTAGTCACTGTTTTCTTTGAGGGACTGCAGGGAGGCCAGCAGCTCTGGGCTGGGGCCCGGCGGTGCATCTCTGGAGACACTTCCTGGAAACATATAGCATGAAAATATACGTGCTGTATATTATTACTAAAAGGGGCGCGCCACCTGTTTCACACACAGCGGTGTTAACAGCTAGCCTCGCTCCTTCCAAAGGCAACCAAGGACTATATCTTAGCAGGCGCAGTCACTTCCTGAACTCTCTCCGCTGGTTGCTGGCAACCTCACGGTGACAACAGGACTCCGGGAAACAGCCAAAGTATAGCCTGGCACATAAACCCCATAAAACTGCAACATTTATACATTTTGGTTTTTGTGCAAGTTATTTAAATGAGACATAATGTGTTTATTCATAACTGGTGAGCTTTAGAGCTTCTGTGAGGCAGATTCTATTTTTCACTGCGCGACGGAGCCAGGCTAGCTGTTTCAACTCTTTACGCTAAGCTAGGCTAAACAGCTACTGGACGTAGCTTCATATTTAGCGCAGAGACGTGAGCGTGGTATCGATCAAGTAGTAGCATAACAAATAATGTTACAACACTGACAACCTGTATGTCAGTCTGCTTGTATTTACCGTGTGTGTGTGTGTGTGTGTGTGTGTGTGTGTGTGTGTGTCATGGCCGCCCCAGAAGACGTGGTAGATGCTAAAACTAACTGACAAACAGGCTGTTACCTCAGCAGGTTGCCATCGGTCGGCCGGACAGCCCCTCGCCTGTGACAATCAGTCACTATTAGCTGTAGCTGTATGAGTAGCATATCTCATAGTGTCATTATCATCGGCGTTAGCTGATGCTGCCGAAAAAAGCAACGTGTACGAACATAAAAAGCACACAGTAGTATTATTTTTAGATAAAAGGTAGATGGAGAAAAGTATTTTACCAGTGGCACTGTTGATGCACAAGCCTTCCACTCTCTGTGCAGTCCCAGTGTCTGGACCCTTCGGCGGGATGGCGTTCTTGTTACCCATCACCTCCGTCACCGCAGCGATCTTGTCCTCCAACTCGACGTTACCCAAAAGCTCCTCTGAGACCCTCCAGTGGGCCGTGGCTGGGTCTCCTTGTTCGGGCCCTCACTGGAAAAACATTAATTGTTTCTGACTTTTATCAGAGGGCCTCCTTTGAGGGAGATAAGCAAATTACTTGGGAAAGTTTGAGTTGCTCAAGCGCTGGAGAATGAAGTCTGGTTTGTGATCCCTCTTGATCATGTGATTTAATCCTTCATTGGCTCCTGGGTGGTCAAGAAAGGGGGGATTTGACATGTCCACCATAGTCTGTGAAGGCTGGGCTGTGGAGGATGATGTTCTCAGTTTTTGCAGACTTTCCGCGGTGCTGTGTGTGCACTTTGTGCTTTTTCTCTTCACTCTTACACACAGAATTCAGTGTGGCCTGCTCTGCTTGTCCCCAGCAAGCTGTCAAAAGGACATTTTAAAAAGAGAACATAATGTATGCCTCATGCATGTTCTGAGAAGGAGAGGACACATAAACAGAGAAAGAGGAGAGAGGAGAGTGCAAAGTGAGGCAGCATTGCTGGTGAAATGGCAGTTATGTCACCGACTGAAAGGGTCGTCTTTGTGCCTAAACCAGGACTGCCCATTGTGCCATGGCAGAGTGCTACATTCTAAATAACTCCCGGGTTGAAAATAACGTCATAGTATTTTGCAGAGTAGAACAGTTAGCAATGAGTATGTTACTGTACAGTGGAGACAGACTGGACATTGTATACTATCAATAATCCAATCTTGCGCTTTGTTCTAGCAGGCAGGGAGGTTTAGAGGTAACGGTCAACGTTTTTCCAGCATTTCTTCTGGAAAAAACCACTGGACTTCTCTGCATGTCGTAGATACCCTCTATTTACATAGCTCCCCCAATTTCAGCGCCTAATGATGCAAAAAGTAAACATTCAACCTCAAGACACTTCATTATACATTGCACGACGTGGAGTTGTAAATATATGAAGCTAAAAGTCTCCATTTACAGGCCTTTTGGTTGATGTTTTTATCCAGATGGACAACGCCTGACAGGGTAAGGATTTCGTTTCTTGTCTAAGGTCATTTCACAGCAAGTTCACAAGCTGTAGCTGTTGACAAAAGGCTGACATTATCAGGATGAATGACATTTTACAGGGCAGTCACTCTAACCTCTACCCAGTCCTGTCACTGTAATTATAATCCAGAGATACCAAACAGAGTATTTTCAAGGCTTTTTGTGTTTTTTTTATCTTTTCTTTTCATGTATCTTTTACTGAAGTTCCTTTTTCTTTTTATTCCCTTTGAATTATGGCTTCCTGTTTTTACGCTACAGGTAAACACCAACATCCATCTGTCCAAGCCTCCCCGCACGTCACAAATGTTTGCAGTAGCGGTGCAACTGTATACACAAGCTCCTCTGCAAGCTTGCAAAAAAACATGGCTTCCTCTCTCAATAGGTAGAGGTTTGGCGAGGCAATGGCTGACATGCTGTAGATAAATATACAGTATTTCCCCGCTTCATGAAACCTACATTTTCGGCCTGAGTGGTGTGATACTATGTGTTCACACAGCACGTTAGCAGTCACATGAACGTGGTGGTGAATTCTGCAACGTGGACTTTGACACAAAGCACAAACGCTGGGAGCAGCGACTAACTCATAGGATGTGTAGCATAATATTAAGAATGATACAGGGGGAGGCTAAAGATGGAAATCTGTGCAAATTTTACGAAAACACATTATGACAGTTCTGGGTTTGCTTTTACATTGTGAGGTTTCTCCTGTGACTTGCTACAATGCTATGTAAACTTTATGGTTTTATGCCCTTTACCTTTTACCTAAATCAATACTAAACATTTAGATTCACACCAGTGATGTGCTTTTTTTTCAGCCTATTTAATTCAAATTCTATATACTTAACATTACTGCTGACCATTTTCCAAAGAGGTGATTCCTAGCTTTCCGGCAGCCAGTGGCTGACATAGCTCGCGTTTTGGGAAATACGCTAATTCGCTTTCGTGCCGAGGGAGAATATCGATACCACTCTCATGTCTGGGCCTGCAGACGGTTAGTTTAGCTTAGCATAAAGACTGGCAACAGTGGGAAACAGCTAGCCTGGCTCTGTCGATGGGTAACTCACCGCTGCACCACTCTGCTGAGAAATAGTCCAGGACCTAACCACCAAGTGCTTTGAGTGGTCGGAAGACTAGAAAGGCGCTATACATGTACAGTCCATTTACCATTTTACCATAAAACCACTTGTCATGCTTACACTTTGGTTTTTATACATATTAAACAAATGAGATGTAGCATGTTATTTAGTACACTCAGTGCTGGTAGGTGGATTTTTAATAGAGCGGGGCTACCTGTTTCCCCAGTTTCAAGTGTATATATATATTTGTGAATATGAAGCCAGCAGTCGGCATAAATATATATATATATATATGTCGACTGCTGGCTTCATACTCACAGTACACATATGAGTGGTATCTTCGTAGAAGCATATTTCCAAAAATGTCAAACTATATCTTTAAAACTTGCTTTACCATCATGTTTGCTTTTATTCTTTATTAATGCTGACTGGTTTGAAAAATATTCACTCCATAACCACATAGCCTAATACCAGACAGCGGTTCGCCATGATGGATTACCTTAAATGTCCAGTGTGTAACATTTCAGAGGGGCTATTGGCAGAAATGGATTATAATAGTGATATATATGTTTTCATTAGTGTATAATCACCTGAAAATAAGAATCGGTGTGTTGAGCCATTTTTAACTACATAGGGAGCGGGTTCCCTTCCACGGAGGCTGCCACGTTGCACCGCCATGTTTCTACAGTAAGCCAATCACTGGCTCTAGATATGGCCTTTCGCGTTTTTCGCGAGATTCGCGGCCACCATAGGTTCTCCGAGACGCTTGGAACTATGGAATGCCATTTCATTCAATATTAAATAAATGAATAAATATGCCTCTGAAATGAATAAATGAGTCAGTAATTAAATAAATTAGATTTCATTTCATCGGACTTTCATTT
>CM022481.1:6714763-6755489 GCA_011952105.1 Coreoperca whiteheadi
TTATGGAACGGGAGGGTGAGAGGTTTTGATATGGTTGCAACCTGCAATTTCACCACTAGATCCCCTTGAAACTTAGTTCCAAACTGCACTGAACCTAATTAGGGCACTGGCAGCCTTGAATGTAGCAAAACTTACATTCAAAAATTGGTGAGCAGTATCACAAATACCTTCATAAAGTAATGAACTGGAAAAATGCTAACAAATATGGTAATTTATAGGCTATTTGTGAATTAGTCTTGACAAATGTATGCTATCGTCCTTCAACACATTACCTAGGCCTACTGTGTAGCTCGCTGAGTCGAGCTGGGCAACAGCCCTGTCAGATTCGTGCTTTTATTTTCGCTACACGTCAAAAAAATCTATCACAGTCACGCGCAGTCTGTTACTTTGAAATGTGAAAACTGTGAGTACTAAATTACAACTGCTGTGGGAAAACATAGCTATCTCGTTGCTTCTGCTATTGTTTCTACAGTTGACCGTCGAGTGGCACCACCAATACGTGTCTGTTAATAAAGGAAAATGTCGCACGAGTCGGTGGCGTAGTGTGCGTGCGTGTGCACGTGTCTGCGTAAGTTACGCATATCGAAATGTGCATGTGGGGGCGCGTGCCGCTGACGCTTTCGTGCACTACGAAACCTCGCGCTCAATTAAACGTTTTTTTTTTTTCTTCCTACATCAATTTTCAACGAGTCTGCCTTGTTTTTTTTAACATACTCGTCACATGGGCATTAACGGTAGAAAGTGTTGAGTTAAAAAACACTAAGCATACTTATACAGAGAAGTAGGCTATCGAGTTTACTGCGTTTTCTCTGCTGCTATGCCTATATAATATTGCTATAACATTCGGTCCTTCCTATTTTTGCTGCGACATCCACCTTAAATCCGTTCTACGGTTATTATACTTCCTTCTGGCGAGGCAGAAAAATATCCGAGCCTCCGTACACCTACATTTCATGTGGGCTAAGTTCATGGCACAGACGTGCACAGGACATAGGAGGGAGAGATGTACTCACCGCTGGACGATATGTCTCACAGCTCTGTCGTCTGAACATCAACGCCCTGGAGCAGCGTCGCGGTGTTTGTCCATCTCCGTCTCGGCCCGCAGCAGGATCCACGTGAAGCTCACTCTGTCATCTGGACGACACCCTCTCATGCTTCTTGTTTACGGCCCAATTTTTGTTTTCGCTTCCCCTTATCGCAAAATATATATATCTACATGGCATGTTTGTTTATTTATTTATTTAACCATGTGGCGGAGGCTGCCATCTCCTGGCAGATGTGTCACACTGGCTTTGTGTCAGCGGTTACGTAACAGCGGATGAAGCGGTCGTATGACGCGGTGATACATTTTAGTAGTGAAATAGTGACGTTTTGCGTTGCATTGTTGCTGTTACGTAAGCAGAATAGAAAGTGTATTCTTTATCTTTACTGAATGGTGCGCCGTAGCCTATACCCGCCTCCTCTTCATCGCCACCATGCACTCTCCAGATAAGTGTACATACCCCGAGTATATAATAGCCTGCAACAGACACGGGAGGAAACAAAACCAACACCTTGGATCTCACAGGGGCACTTTCCACTCCAAACACACCACAAGTAAAAAGAGTTTCTTGATTTGTTTTAGCAGTTGTTTAGGTAAATCCCGGAAAATATCATTATGTGTTGAAAATGTAGCCTATCCAATGTACAGAATGCGCAGATCATGTGTTTAAATTGAGGATCTAACAGTTTTATTACCATAGTAGGCCTATCACATATATCTTTTTTTGACATTCGGAAATTGGAAATAATTAGAAGAAGGTATTAAGTTAATACATTGTTTATCCGTTTTACCAAATCGGTTAATAATACAGCTCGGTAATTCATCATTACTGTAAAATAGGGGATGTAGGTTGGCACCTTCACACATTTCAATTGAAATGGGTTTCACTTTACTTGGATTGTCCGCCTACAGATAGTTTATAGAGTGTTTTGTAACATTTCAACAGCTTAACTTTCACAAATTTCACAAATAAAGGTCTGGTTAGGTTTAGGCACATAAAAAAACATATTGGTTAGGGTATGTTCATGAATTGTCACATATACATTGTTGATAATCTGTTAAACAACTACAGACAACAGCAAAACAGTTTGACATGTTACAAATACTCCATAAACTAATCTGTACGAGGACTATCCAAGTAAAGTGTGAACAATTAATTACTTTTTAAATTTAAATAAAGCGCTTACATTAGCAGTTGCCACAAGGCTTTTTAGTTTCCTTTGCTAAATAACATTGAGACAAGCAAATGAATAGGGCAACAAATTGTATAAATGAATAGAATGAATAGGACAATCATTTACTTGAGTAAACCCAAACTGATGCATTCACATGCATTTTTTCGGTTTAAATGACCCATGGACCTTTGTCCCCATTCCCTCTAAATCTGAACACACACAGAGAGTGAATGGAAGACTGTGGTTTTCACCTCTGCGTTCAAGTTTGTGTAGCTCGAAATGAGGCTGAAACATGAAGTCAGGGAAGGTGTGTCGGACTTAATCAGGCGCTTTCGGGCTCAACTCTGCTTGCTCTCTTTACCTTTTCACTTGCTGTGGATGGCACGAAAATTCATCCTGTTGTCGATGTTATATGGCACCACAACATAACAGCAGAATTTTCACTATCTCTCTCTCTCTCTCTGCACACACACACATTTGCACAACCAGGCATACATACTCAAATGCCCACTCTGATCATGGCATAAATACAAACAAATGGGATGGAAACATGAGCAGGAAATGCATAATGACTTTAATTTTTGCAAATCAAAGGATGCGCAGTTTGCAATGTCCACAAACACAGAAAATGACTGAGAGCGAGCCAGTGACATACAACAATTTGATTAATAGAATTCACAAAACAGACGGCCGGTGTGTGTGTGTGTGTGTGTGTGTGTGTGTCTTCCCTGTATGTTTAAATGCATTGATCTAGGTAGAAAGCCAAGCATTGTCCATTGATTACTATGCATCAGTCCATCCGCTATTATTGGCTCAGTGACTTCAGAGCCACGAGGCTCTTCAGACACAATGATGTTATTCCTTTAACGTAATTACTCCTCCATTACACTGAGAGTAGAATCCACATTTTTGATCCTGCCACCCGTCGTTTACTAATGTGTTTTAGCAGCCAGTTTATTGATCTCAGGCTACCCCTCCTCTGAAGAGAGTAAGCAATTCACAATGGTGTTTCTGTCGGCAATTAGCTGAACTGAAACCTCGTCCTTCAGTCTTTCACCCATCGCTTCAGACGGCTCAGTCACTGTTTCCACAGCTTACTGGGAAACTGGTGTGATTCCTGCAAATAATCGCCGGCATCCTTTTAATTATTGGAAGCATTTTAACATTGCAAATGTATTTTCATAATTGTATTCAGCACCAAAATCTATTTACAAAATGGCATATTCCCTTTTGAACGCTCATTGGAAAATAACAGTGATGGCCAAACCTCCTCTTAATCAAAGCAACTTGAATCAGTTCATTAGTCTGAGGCGGCACGTTTTGCCACCAAATTTGCAGTTATTTCAACGTATAAGAAACAAAAAAATACAAAGATCGCAGAAAAGTGTATGTGGCGAAATGTTTCGAAAAAATCCAAAGTGACTACTTTTGCTTCAGCAGTTGTCTGTGAGTGAAAGATGCGTGTTATTAAGACGCTGAGGTAACTCTTCCAGGAAATCCTTCAAAAGAATGAAATCAGACCATTTACAAATTGGCAAAAGTGCTCAATGAGTAACCCTGCACAAATGCTAAGTATCTGTAGTAGTTATACCCAATATCAAGTGAACTGTCTATATTACACCAAAAGGAAGCCTTTCCAGAGAACCAATAATGCAGAGTCGCTGCACCTTTATAACCTTAAAGCAAACGTTTTGTGATCTGAACTCAAATACTTTGCCAGGAGTGGAAAGGTTACCACCTTTGTCCTTTATCCACACTAAAATGCTTTGTTAGCATTAGATGCTGCACTGAGCTGAACTGGTTGCCTTAAATATACTGTACAATGCAAAAAATAATAGCAGCAGAAACAGAATGGGTTTTTTTTATGGTTATTTAAAGGACAAATAGAGAACTTGCATGTTTGTAGTGTGATTAATTAACAGAAAAAGAGTCAGTTTTTGAGGTCATGACATTTTTTTTCAAATTCCAAAATATGAAAGAATGGTTACAAATTGCATTGTAGCAAGTATAAGCCCTTTGTAGGGGTCTGAAGAATCCCAGCTGTAGGACTGTAGCTCTGGCACTGGCTCTGACCATTGACCTCCCTGTGAAGGCAAGATGTTATTGAACAAGACTCCAATCTGTAGCACCTGGTTAATTCAAAGGGACCGGAGGTAATGTGGTGGTTGAGACCATACAGTGTGCATTAAGTTAGCGTGTGGCAGATGTACACGTTTTGAATTGATCATCCAAAAAAATTCAGTGATAGGTAGCCAGCTGTGCTAGATAAAACATAAGAGTCTGATGGGTGCCCCCTCTCCCCTCCCCACCCAACTCCACCCCACCCCACCACCCCCCATTACCCTCATTTAACCATGTTTCAATTCTCACTATAATTCAACTCAGATTCCCTTCAAGGCTCTCTGCTCTGGCGCTTTGCGACGCCGCTTCTTATGCCGTCTCCTGGTGGCCGCATCGAAGCAGGTGACCATCATGACGTTGGCCTTGCAGAGGTTGAGCCTGTCCTCCAGCCGAGCCGTCACCACTTCAAGTGCCTCCAGATGCTCCAGGGAGTCCACCTCGAAGGTCTGCCACAGGTCGACTGGAGAAAGCCATTTGTGAGGTAAAAAAGAAAAAAATGATTTTTTTTTTGGCCCAAACTAGCTATAATATAATATATCTGCAGGCTGTGACAGGTCTGTGGATCAATACCAATGTCTTTAAAAAATATAGGATGCTAAGATTTCAACATTTCAAAACACACAACATATATGCAGTGTTGGCACAAACCCACTCCAATTATTGGTATTTCAAGACCCTCCCATACTATAAGACTTGCTTTGCCAATGTTGCAATTTCAACTTACCCTGACCCCTCCTCAGTCAAGGGGAGGGGTAGTTAGCCCAGTGTCACCCTTGCTCGTGCCCCAGCTTACATAAGAGCTCCATGTACTTTGTGTACAGAGTAAAAAATGTAATGTGCTACAGTAGGAAATTACAAATAGCGCTAAGGATAATATTAATGATTGTAAGGAGGACTCCGAATACAGAGCCAGTAAGAGCAGGATGCTGCCCCCTGTTGAAATGCTGTCATACTACAAGCTACAATTATTTGCTCATTCACTAAAGTTAGAGCTTAAAGGGACAGTTCACCCCAAAATCAAAAATACATATTTTCCTTCTTACCTGTGGTGCCATTTCTTGTTTTGGTGCGAGTTTACAAGTTTTGGAGATATCGGCCATTGAGATGTCTGCCTTTTTTGAATATAATTGGACCATATGGCACTTGGCTTGTGTTGCTCAATGCGCCCAAAACAATACATTTGAAAAACTCAACGGCAACGTCCCTTTCCATAAATCATGACTTGGTTACCCCACGATAATCCACAGACCTTGTTGTGAGCAGTTTCATCTAGGAACTATCGGCAGAAACAAAATAGTTCCCACATAAAACTGCTAACACCATCTGTGAACTGTCCCTTTAAACGACTGAATGAATCAGTTTATCGAGAAAAACATAATCAGCGAATATATGTCTATTTATATATTTCATACAATTTCAAACAATTATTTTGTCAATTCATGAAATAAATCATTAGTAATAATCATTAGTTGCTCTAATTGATAGGTAGAGAGTTTTAACATTATATTCCTGAGGTAAGCTTCTTTGACAGTATATCTGTAAAATCTATTGACGAGCATGGTAAAACCAATCTATGCTGATTTACTGTAATTTTCAAAAGAATAAAATATTATTTTGCATCCTTATTTCTTCAAAGAAAGAATAATTTGACTCACACTCTTGGTTCCACTTGGCGGGCTGCAGCATGAGGTTGTGTTTGGCCTGCTCTAGCTCTCTCCTCAGGTTGTTGTATTTGGCTCGGACCTCTGAGATCCTCTGCTGACGGTGCTCCAAAAACTTCAGCTTGGCACTGAAGCATGCCGGCCCCTGAAAACACAAAACACGTAGTACGCGCACGTTTCACTACTTTTATTTATATTCATGCAGCGCATGATAGTTAATGAACGCATGTAAATAAACCCTGTGGGGCACTTTGTTGTTTGCTTGCTATCTTCTACACAGACACACACACAGTTATAGAGGTTGGATGAACAACAGCAACCCCCCTTTCTTTCTCTCTCTCTCTCTCTCTCTCTCTCTCTCTCTGTTTCTTTCTCTCTCTCCACACACTTATAAACACCATGTTAGGGCAGGGATGACACCTCTGAGGAGTGAGACAAGACAGGTCTGTAGGCTACTAAATAGACTACTCTCTGATTATACTAACCCTATTATGTCTAAGGGACCATATAGGTCAATACAAGCACATTTTAAAGGGAAACAAAATATAATCTATAAATATGAAGCATGGAGTGCCGGCTTACTACACTACCATTGCTAAGACTTGAATTATTTGTTCCTCAATACGTGCTATTTCTTTAAAAAAAAAAAACAACCTTCTGTTATCTTTAATCACCAACGTGTTCTGTTTGTTTTACTTCCAGCGTTTTTCTTTGTCCTTTTGCTGCAGCACTGACCCAATTTCCCCCCATTTGGTCATTAATATTGCATCAAAGTTGCCCTCCCTGAGACTGTTGGAGGCAGGGAATAGTCTCAGGAGGCCAGACCTCTCGTCATGGGGACATTACGTCACCACACGCGCCGCATTTTATTTTCAAGCACATTTCAACTCTAAATGCAAGGTGGAATCCTTTATTTAACCTTGACTTACCCAGGGTCAATTCACTGAGCATGCTATTTTTCATGCTGCTTCTACTATAATCTCACACATGAAAGCTGGCAGCTGCCCAGTACAACCAGTCTTTGTTTGTGACCAGTGCAGTAGTGCCTTAAAGGTGCTGTGATAGAGGGCACTGCGAAACAGGTGAGTGTCAGTCATTCACTTCCCCAACCAGATTTTTTTTACCAATTTACCGAACCAGACAAACTGGAGCTGTGCTTATAAGATTTTTTGAAGCAAAGCAATGCATTGCCTTATCTACTTACAGGCTGTAGAACACACATAACCTGTAACACTTGATTTATGTAAAGGTTTATATAAAGTATTTGGAAAGCTGTCGGAGGTTTGTGCTGCTTGCCACAAAATACTTCTTTTGCCATGTGTACCGAAATCTCTAAGCCTGAGAAATATGTTTTTACAACAGCCAAAAGTTGTTTTATTCTAGTAATTTATTAGCTATAGCTAATATAATCCGCAGTCTGTCATG
This sequence comes from Coreoperca whiteheadi, assembly GCA_011952105.1. Lineage (NCBI taxonomy): Eukaryota > Metazoa > Chordata > Actinopteri > Centrarchiformes > Sinipercidae > Coreoperca > Coreoperca whiteheadi. Next base: position 6,722,188 of record CM022481.1, read on the forward strand.
TTTGTCATTTTAACTTGTGAAACAGTAAGTGTTTGGTTCAGTTGCTGCTGAAAACAAGAAATTTGCCATGTTACATAAATGCTTTCTACATTGCACTTTGCTAATAAAAACGTGTAAGGATAGGGGCAGCTATGGCTTAGCGGTAGAGCGGGTCGTCCACCAGTTTGATCCCGGCTTCCCCCAGCCCATTATGTCGAAGTGTCCTTGAGCAACCCAACCCCAACTTGCTCCCGAGGGCTGTGCCTTCAGTGTGTGAGTGTGTGTGAATGATTTGTTTCCTTTGACTGATTAGCGCATTGACTAGTAATTAGCGGCTGCCATCAGTGTGTGAATGTGATATGTAATGCGAAGCGCTTTGAGTGGTCAGAAGACTAGAAAGACGCTACACAAGTACAGTCCATTTACCACAGATAAAAGGTTTGATAAGAGATTTTTTAGCATCAGAGCTTAGCAAATCTGGGTATTTTGCTAACTGGGAATGGGGTCCTAAATGGACTCAGCTTTTGGAACCCAAATTTTGCCAAATGACTTGGGCTCCAAACCTAATGCCGATATGATGAACAGGGCTAAAGAGGCTTTAGTAAAAAAAGATTGGGTGGACATACGTTCTACCACTGTTACTATTCCCGCTGGTTGCCAATAGAGGTTGATAAAGGTCATATTTTACATAATGCCCTTTAACCTCTGAAAAAAATCAAAATAAACCCAGCACCTGTTTGCCAGCACCTGCTCTTTTCTGCATCCTCTGCACATTGTCGATCTCATAGACCTTGATCTCGTAGGCCTCTGGGATTCCACGATCCACCCAGCGAGACCGCAGACCACTAGCCGAGCATCTCAGAGACAGGGGTGTATCATGAGAAAGTCGGCGCTGGTGAGTACCTACAGCAGGGTGAGGCAGAAAGTGCAGTGAGATGCTGTATCTCAACTTGTTTGCTTTCCATTCTGCCATTTCAGTCCCCTTGTGGCCTCCTATGCCCAGGCCATGTGCTCTTATGCGGACCTGAGAAAACTGTTTGCCTGAGAGCAAATGCAGCTTGCTAGGGCTACCATATTATTCATAAAATTGACAAAGTTTGCCGGTACAGGAAAATACACTTTATGCTTTATGTCACTGGGATCCAAAGACAAAAAGAATATCCTTTAACTCTAATGATGTGGTTACAGCTTTCATCCGAATGTAGATGTGTTAATTACGTAAGGGGACACTTAAAGAGAAATGAAGCACAGACAGAATTGAATCATCGAACTCATGTTTGAGGATTTAAAATTCATATGCTCATCCAGCTAAAGCATTGTCTCCTGTTTTAATTGCTCCATTGGCAGTTTTTACTGTGTTAACCATGTTTTCAACAAAATGCTATTTTGCTAGTTTCTCAGCGTGTATCCATTATCAAGTATTGTTAGTACGCACACACCCATCTTTATAATTTACTGTATCGGCCAAACACTCTTCATTTTCTGCATTTGTGCTGCCAATAGTAAGTGTCACCACTGGGTTCATATATTAATGATGTGACCTCCTACACAATTAGGCTTTTAATGCCATTAAGGAAACTGGGTCTGACTGCATTCTACAAATGTGTCATCTCCAATTAATGTCACATTCATATTTTATGTGGTCAGATTACAAACCAAATAATATGATGGTGGAACTATTATTCATAAAAATGTTGTTGTATATGGTTTGGAAATTGTATGTTCTAGATCAGAAGAAATTATATAGCAGATTTACGCAAAACCTTTCAGCTGTAAACCTCACCTTTAAAACTTATTTACTTTTCTTTCTTTCAAAGCTCTTACTGGACTGGATTGAAATTCCCATTCAATTTAACACCAGAATGTTTCAAATTAAATATGTTTCAGCACTTGACAATTTTACCTTTGCATTTAATTGAAACGAGTGGTTGCTTTGAGAGAAGGAAAATATATAAATAAATCTGAAATGGTCATTGAGATCATTAAGATGCTCAACATGCATGCAAACTTTAGAATTCTTTGAGACTACACTTGAAAACTAACACCTAACACCAACAACACACTCGTCACTTGGATTAGTTTCCGATCTTTCTAGAAGAGAAAGTCATCCAGTTCAGTTCATAAAAGGCCAGTTATTCCAGGTGTTTTACCTGTGTTGCCTCTCCTCCGAGATGATCGGCTGCTGCGAGCTACACTGAGGAGAGAGCCGCTCCTGTCGCTCACAGAATCTCTGTTTGAGGTGCTGCTGCCTGTGGCTTCACTGTCCCTCACCATGCTGTCATATCCACTGCTCACCATACTGTTCCTGTTAGAGAAATGCAGGGATGTCTTCCCCATAGCTGGTGGCAAATCTCCACTCAACACACTCGTGGTGTCACTCGCGTGGCCACTCAGGTGATCGGGCGTGCGTGGAGCAGTTACCCGGCTGTATGGCGATGGAAGTGTGGTCACTTGGTCCAGTCCTCCTGAAGTGGGACTAGAGGCCCTTTCCTTAAGGAGGTCTGAGATCCGGCCATTGACAAACCCCTGGACTGCAGATTTTGTGGATGAGCATGTGGAGCTCTGGCTCGGAGTTCGACTGATGGAGTGAAAAGACCGTGGAGGGGAAGAGGAGAGAAAGGAGGATGTCCGCTCAAAGCTTACAGTTTTACCATCTGGAGAAAGACTGGCGCTGCGGTTGATGGACTGCCGGAGGCCTTTGTGCGGGAGACTGAGGTTCTTGATGCTGGGGGCAGATAGTCGACGGACTTTGGGGCTAGCCATCTTAAGTTTCCCCACAGCAGAGAGCTTGGAATGGGTATGCCTCGCAGATTGAGTTATAGGGTTTTCAGAAGGAAAGAAGTGATGACTCTGGTCAGACCGAGGATTCTTCCTGGGGCTCCTGCTGGCCCTTGGTAAGGTATCTCCCATATTATTTCCTTTATAACCTTCCTTACAAGCCCCGTCAGTGCTTCCCTTGGAGCTTCCCTTAGAGCTCATGGAGGTGTTACTACTGCCTCTATCCAGACTTGGGAAGTCCCTTGGGGTTCTCCCAAGGGAATTACTCCTGGTAGCCAGCTGCTCCAGTTTGGCACTGAAAAGCCTGCTACTGTCCTCAATGGGTGACTTCAGCCTCCCACTCATACTATCATGTTTCGTTCTTAGACTTGAGGTCTCAAACAAAGATTCAACACCCTTTCTGGGAGCACTACCAGCGTGCTGTTTGTACTCTCTTCCATGTTTCCATGGAGAGGAGACATGGGGGTTGTGGTTCGTTGGGGAGTGCTGTCTGGCCTGCCTCCTCCCCAGAGTTACCCCTGGGCTACATGGGGTGGATGATGTCACCACCCTTGGGTCTCTGTGGTCGTCTGCCATGTGACTGCCATGGTAGCTGTCCTGGTGGTTGGCATTTTGCCAGCCCCTAGGCAAACTTCCTGTTTTAAAGAAAGCTGGGGCGGTTTCTTGGCAACCAGGTGAAACATTAATTCTCTTGGGGGAATTCCCAACACGTCTGGAGCTGATTTCTCTACCCTCTGAGCCCCTTGGAGTGTTAGTGGAATAAACATGTTCCCTGTCTCTAGGGTGGCTCTTGTCTTTATTTCTCAGACTCTTTCCACACATTTTGTTTTCTGCCGTTTCATTGCAGAAAGCGGAATCTTCCAAAACCACTGGGTCATAAGAAGTTTGGCTGAAAGGTGAGTCACATACTTTATCAGACTTTATGGTATATGTCTCAGAAGCAAAAGCCCCACTCCTCTTCTCAAGAGCCTTCCTATCTTCTGGACATTTGACATTACTCCCTCTGAGCTCAGACCCTGACTTGACTCCTGTAAAAGTGTCAAGAGGAGTAACTTTTTCTTTCGCGCCATCCAACTCAGAATCCATAGTTGTATTAATCAGCATGGGATTTATAAATGAAGGTAAGAACCTCTTTTCACTTCTGACTTGATGCTGGGGCTTTTCAGTGGTAGCCTCTGAAGCTACAGAGCTTTTGTTTGTGTTAGAGGAGCCTGCAACTGCAGATTCTTCGCTGACATTGCTGATTATTCTGATTGGTTGAGAGCTGGCAGACCCTTGAACATGTGTCTGTGACTGGGCAGTGTCTCTGATACAAATAATGTTTCCACCTGTCCTCCCTCTGTTCAATGCACCACTGATGGTCACCTCCTCCACCATAGAGAAGACAAGTTCATCTTGACCTTTTAGGTCCAGTGGCTGTTGAACAGTTACTGTGATAGTGGCCTTCATTTCCTTTATGTCCTCTGTGGGGCAATTAGGCAAGACATCTCCACGTATAACACTGGTAGCCATTGAGTGTGAAGAGGAGCAGGAGGAGGAAGGAGATATTGGGGAGCTCTTGCCAACGGGTGAGGTTCTTTTGTCTGGTTTGAACCAATCAGCAGCTTCAGGACACACCTGTTTGCCTGTAGGCTGAAGTGCAAGGGAACTGGTGATGGCCATGCCCTGAGCATCGAAGTTCTGATAAGAGAGCTTATGATCTGACTTAAGAGATCCATTTTTAGGCAGCTCAGAGCGACAGGTCATGTTAAGACTGAGAGTTTGATTAAGCAGTTCCTCGCTGGAACTGGTTGCACTGCACTCCTCACAGTCATACAGACCTGAATCCTCTCTCTGAAAACTGTCTCCAGGGAAGGCTCCATCTGTTTGCTTTTCTGAGACAGAGGTCTGACTGCAGCCTAACCCCTGATTCAACAATGTCTGTGGTGTTTCTGATGATTGGGTGTCTGTCTGTTTCCCTGTTTCTTTCTGGGGTTGGGATTTGGTTGTCACATTGTTAACAGAAGGCCCTTTTGAGGAAGACTTGAGCACATCCATTGTTATCTCACTTCCATCGATACAGCCCAAGCGCTCTTGAAGTTCAGCAAATGTGTCACATTTAAGACAGTCCCTCTCTGGCTCCTTGGTGTCAGCTTTCAGCACTTCAAAATTCCCTTGAACAGTTTCTTCATTCTTCTTCTCTCCCTGCAGCTGAGGAATTCTCAGAAGCTCTTGGAGCAGAGCAGTAAACTCTGGGTCATCCATGTCAGCCTTGTTAGGATGCAAAGAGGGTATGATGGGCACAAATTCAGGTTGTGCCAGTCTTGAGGTTGCTTTTGACTGGACCAAGCCATCTGAGTCTAGCTGGATGACCGTGTCACAGGACTGGTCACTACTGGAGCGCTCATCCAGTTCACCACGCAAACGGAAACGAGGGATGTCAACATCCACCTCATCGGTTGAGTGGAACGCCCGCAGGGACAGAGACTGAGGCCCTCTCTCATAATCTTTAGTCAAACTTCTGCCACAAGGAGAACATGAGGTGGACTTCTGTTGGATAAAGATAAATTGTGGAGTGAGCTCTAGAACTGGCCTATCCAAAACATAAATAAACGCATAAATCATTGGGTGCTTGGAAACAATCACATGGTAAGAAATTAAATTAGAAAACTTTCACTTCCTTTGCAAAGAGGGCATCAACACTGATGCCGTTAAAAGTCAGGAAATTGGTAGAAAGACATTACAAGACATTACCTTCGTCCTCTTCTGTGTCCTGCGGATGAGCGCAGCCAGCTGGATGGTAGATAAGGTCTCTTGAAGGTGTGCCATTGAGTCAGCAACCTGAGCGATCACTGTGGTATGGCAATTTACATGGCCCAAGGACTCTCGAAGGAGCAAAGTCAACTTACTACCCCTAAGCAGAGACAGTGCAAATGTCCAGACATTAACTCAAAGGATGCATCAGTCCTTTTAATCTTCAAGCAATCTATCAATTTCCAAATTTTGATGTAGCTGTTATTGTAGTCCCTTAGTTTTTCAGCAAATCTAAAATGTGTTTAAATGCAAAAATCTGACTATTTTTGAAAAACTAGTTACAAGACCATCAATAAAAATCCACTTCAGCTCACTGTCAAAATATGAATGCAGTTCAGCAACAAATAATATTTTGAAGTTACATTCTTACTTGTTGTGGGTGATTTTATGTCCACTTAGTAGAGACAAGACAACAGGGCCCAGTTCAGAATATGGAGGTTTATTTTTGCTCATACCCCTCAAACCACTACACACATCAATCATGGTCAACTTAGTGGGGCCACGTGAACCTAAGGATGGAAATCAGAGAGCAGAGGAGAGTTTAAATGCAAACAAACTTTGCATGTTTTCAAATATACAATTAAAGGTATATGAAAAAAAACACTTGGATTATAATATATATATTAAACTGCATTAAAACAGCAGTGAATTTAGGGTTAACTGTAGAAAATAATTCATGGGGAAACACCAAATGCACCTGGGACAAGCCGCCCTGGTAACCGAACAATTCATAACAACCTTTGCCAATGGTGCTGCTTTCCATACGAGGGGGCTGGACATGGAGAGTGAAGAACATTATAGAGCTGTGGGACAGGTACGTAACAAAGTCACTGTGCCGACGTGCTGCAATGGCGGCGTCCAGGAGGGCAGCAGCCCGCTCAGCAGTGGGGGCCTTCACCCGGTTGTGGTTACGTAGCTGGATGGAGGGGAAACGATAGTCATAAAATCTCATGTGGAGAGAATCTTCTCATAAACTACCTAAATGAAAACCATCTGCCATTTGGTTGTTCATCCATTTTTATTTTTTTTGTCAATCTGCCACATGTGTGTTCTGAGGCGCATCCGGATACTCTATTATTAAAATAACAAATTTAGAGAATTGCTTAGCCTTGGCAAAGGTTTGCACTTTCTGAGAGATTTCTGGTGTTTACTGTTATGTAATTTATCCCAGTAACAGAATGTTTTGGACAACAGCTCCATTCATACAGTGAGCTTCATTTTAGTATTCAATGAAGAAATGGAGAGTACTGCACGATGAAGTGCTGGCTTGCAACTGACAAACAGCAGTGTGAGGGGAGGAGACAGCTGCACCATCATAATGCAATCAGATATAATCTTTTATGCAATCTAATAGGTTTCACTCACTACCAGTATTATCTTCGCACATACAGTGTAGGCCATTATCCAGATTGACTATCTAAATAAACATTAACATTAATTCTACCATATCTAGTGGGCAATGCCTCAAACCTGACTTAGAGGGATACCAAACAAGACATCTAAAACATTATCTGTAACATCCCGGACACCTCCTACTGAAAATTAATGAAACAATTGTTTGGTGGACACTGAAAATACCCCTGGAGGTTTTCTATGAATGCGGCTTCATTTTCTGGTTCACAGCTGTTAAATCAACTGTAAAATAATGCTTATTTATGTGTGAATACTCAAATTGGTCTGTGAAGCATTGCCAGCAAAGTGGAGCCAAGAAGTTGTCCCTTGTCAGCAACAAAACATATAGCCATGGCTCTCTGGTTTCCAGTTTTGGAACAGTCTTGTTTCCAAAGATTGATTGGACAGTACATAATCATACCAATAACAATAACTCAAATGTTTTACATTTTCATTTGGTTTTAATTAATTATGTCCTTTAAAGGAATTCACCAACAATTTGGTTCAGTGGACCCTTGTGTGTTTGGGCTTAGACAAAGCAACAGACTGAGAGAGACAGAGCAGAAGCAGCAGTTAATTTCAGCCCCCTTTTTGTTCTAATAAAAACACTTTTCCTTTTACCTGTATCCCATAGACAGGGTCCTCTTGCAGTCTAATATGGGCTTTTGGGCTGTCCTGGATACCGCCTAATGAGGGGACGACCTCCCCCAGCAGATCCCTCAGCGTGTCCTCCTCTCCGCAGCAGAGCTCTATAGCAGACACTGATACGGTCAGATCGGTCCAGGTCTTCTCCCTCCGCCGCTCGATGGCACTGTACAGCCAGGAGATGGCACAGGGAATCAGCCCGAGCTTCTGGATGCTCTCACCACTCCCCACCATGCTGGACCAGGAGCCTGAGGCAGACAACAGAGCACACAGATGTACACATGCTACATGCTAGCCTTTAAATACATGGGCAGCACATACAATATAGACTTTAAGAAGAATATGATCCAAGCTAGTGTACTAGCTTACACAAATCACAAGACGCAATACATACACTCACAAAAATGAACAAATAATACGCCGCAGTTTAACAGAAACACACCCGCAAACACTTTCAGATTTCCTTATGGACTGGTGCCATACTGTATCTCCTAGTGCACTTTTGCCCCACATTAGTTTTGAGTTATGGGCCTGTTTTACCCTCTCTTGTCTTATCCAAACTCTAATTGAATGAGGATAAGAGAATTGGTTTACTCCAATTAAAGGCCAAGCTGCCTGCCGTTATTCAGAGAGAATAGTATTTTGTGGAGGAGATTGATATCCCCTGGCTGTGGGCCACATGTAGTTTGTATTGGCCAAGTAATTCAATCAGATTTACGGAGAGTGGCGTCATGTGAAAAAGCAGCTCCAAGGAGACTCTGTCCTTACCCTTTGTGTGTGTGCACGCGCGTGTGTGTGTGTGTGAGCCGCAAATCTATTAAACCCCTTCACCGACGCTAAGTGCAGTGCAGTGCAGTTCCATCTATCTAATAGCAACGTATTACAGTCCATTTTGTTTACAGTCCCCTCTGAGCTCAGCGCTTCAGCAAAATAAAATAAAATAGTTGTGTCTCTTTGTGCAGTATGCTGACATGTCTATCAGAAGCTTTTAAAAAAGCATATGCATAATTGATGAATAGGCTTTTATTTACAAAGTCGCAGGTGAAAGATGAATGACTGAGAAGGAGAAAGTTGAAATAGCAACACTTTTCTGTCACTACGGTGGAAAAAAGGAAGACAGAGAAAGACCAATGGAGCAGGAGAGAAAAGCAAAATAACAAGGAGGCTATGAATGTGTATCAAGATTGATAAGAGGACAGAGAGAGAAAATGGAGACAGGGAGTTAAGGTGATAGAGAAAGAGTGAATGATAGCAGGAATGGGACAGACAAGCTGGCGGGCGGGGGACGGGGGGGCACAGATAAAAGCGTCCCACTCTCATCTTAAGATTTTAACCCGTGGCCTCTCACAGCAACCGATTACTCACCCACATCAGCACATCCCAAACCCAGAACACATCCATCGCTGCCGCTGAGCACACAGCGGATGACATCAGCCAAGACGCCTGCACACACCTCGGCCTGGTCAGAGAGAACAAAGAACGGCGAGCATCTTATGATTCAACTCCGCACTGAAAACGTACATCCAATGAAACATAAGCACTGAAGCAGAGGAGCGATGCATACTGCTTCTGTAGATTCCCTTGGGCTCAGATACTGTAAGCAGAGCTTGGAGAAGGTTGAATATAATTGATGGACTGTGTAATTGTGGTGGCTATCCAGGCCCTATCAGTTTTCAGGTCATCAGACAGAGAGAGCAAACCAACCGTGGTGTGTAGTGTACAGAGGGAAAAGTATGCATTGAATACTTGAGAAAACATAGAATGCACAAGAACTAATGTGAAACTTTAAAAGTATCTGCCAATGTAAAAAAAAATCCATCAAGATAGGTCAGTGTTAAGCAAGCACAAATGGAAACATTTAAAACCATATTTGAATTATGTTCAGCAGTAATCAGGATGAAGAACCAAACCTGGCTTGACTCTTGAGGATAAGCAGCTTCAAAGTTGAAGGTCTTCAGAAGGTTTTTGCCATCCCTGCCTAGTGTCATCGTAGACTGCGGTTGGCTTTTGCTGACCGGGTCCATTATGGTGACTCTTTTCTTGGACGGGTCAATCCGGAGAACAGGTGGTTGGCTTTGGCCCTCTGACAGTGTTGGGCTCACCCTCAGCACGACTTTGACCTGTCCATACAACAAGGGAGATGGTAGCATGTTGAAAATTACAGCATGTTATGAACTGTTGAATACCCACTGAATTTTTAAATCTGACATACTGCAGCGGCATGGCTCTAGGGATGGCAGTGTTGGTCTGTCTCTGGTTCTACCACTTTGGTCCAGTCTGAAATGTCTCAACAACTATTAGATGGATTGCCACGAAATTTGGTAGGCTACACACTTTCATGGTTGTAATATCTTTGGTGGACCCTCAGCTTTTCATCTGACACCATCATCAGGTAAAAACGTCTAATCGTCCAGTCATATGCGTAGGAGCCATTATACGCGGGGGGGACATGGTTTTGTGTGCATTTTGGTGGTTTTTGAACAGTTTTTGGGCTGGAATTCATCAGCTGGATCTGGCAACACTGGTGGACGGCTGACATTACAACAGAACAGCGACAGCATTCAGAGGCTCACTTTGTATTTGAGGTAGCAGTAGGCTAATTCAGCCGATGAAATGGCAGATTCCTGGTTTTCAGTTTGATCATCAGTTTTGTTGTATTTTGAAACTGTCAAATATATCCTACTTAGAAGCAAACTATCTAATTGTATGTTCTGTAAAACAGGCAAATGTTAGCTAATTAGCTAAGTAAGGGATCATTTATAGCAAGGCGGTTGTTATAGCGAATACAACCCCAATAGGCTCGCAGAGGGGTCTTGAATCAGCCTGATGGGGTTGTATACGCTATAACAACCGCCTCGCAATACACTATCCTCCTTATTACATGGCTAGCTATCAAATAAATCAATAATTTGACACAAAATATTGATTTAAAAAGGAGTTTCTTGATTTAAAAACAATTTGTATTGCTTCCGCTAAAGAAAATAGTCCGTTCCGTCTCTACAGTTAGAATCCTGCGTTCATGGCAACGCTCTGTTTTTCATGCCAACGGTCTGTTATACTTAGTAGCTGTCTGTTATCAAGAAATAACAGACCGCATTCTACATTAGAATTAAAGCCATGTAATAAATAGCTATATGCTTCAAAGCTGATGAACAGCCAAGAGTGTGTGAATGTGCCATTGATATGTGTCCATAAACTATGTAGAAGTAACATCAGTCACAAGGTTCACACAGAGATAAGCATCCTACAGTACTTTAAGAGGATGAGGACAGAGGAGAACACGCTTGTAAGTTGTATGGATAGCTACATACAGTATATTACTGACCAAATTAGGCCAACGGCATGTCATCAGAGTTTGCACTGAAACCAGTTCTGTGTCCTCAAACATTTGTTACTTTCCTAGACAGGCGATGACGAGACCACAGAGCAGGGAGAGTAAGGGCCAAGTAAGACACAGGTAATAGGGATATGACAGAATGCTCATTTTACAGAATAGATTGGTACTGTGTCCAGCTAATTTAACTAGTTGTTCTTATGATGATATGTATTTGAATGTAAAATGAGTTTATTGCTGAACCTTTATAAAGATAAGCTACATAGGGCCCTTTGAAATCCATTTTTTTTCCCAAATTCCAATTTTGGCAGATTCTGCGATATTCAGCATTTAATATTCCACACTCTGGTCCTCTTCGGTCAAAAATGACCGAAAACTTTTACGTTTTGAAAATGTGAATTTTATTGCTTATAATCTACCCAGTCTGTCATTGCATATACCCTCTTACAACCACACTAAGTAGTAGGCTAAAGTCTGTTCCCAAAAGTCATTAAAATGAGCATTTAAGTGCTTTATATATTAAATAAACAAATACAAATTTTGGGAATTTCCCCCGAACCCCCTAGCATTTACTGCCGCCCCCCCCTGTTTCAAAATTGCTGCTTTGCCCCTGCATCCAGTGGTTTATGAAGAGATACCTGTAAAACTAATGACATTCCATCAGCCTCAGCTGTACGTTGTGTGCTAATTAGCACGTTAGCATGCTAATATGCTAAACTAAAATGGTACACATGGTTATACCGTAAAACATCAGCATGCCAGCATTTTCATTGTGCACATGTTAGCATGCTGATGTTAGCATTTAGCTCAAAGCAACACTGTGCCTAAGTACAGCCTCAGAGAGCTGCTAGCATGGGTGTGGCTGTTAGTCTCAATGCTGTAAGCACCACAAACCAAATTCAAATGGCTAGATAAAAGAGAATATGTTTTTTTGTAATTTGGGTGAACTGATTCTGTTATGTTGTAAGGTATGGCGCTCATAATAATAGCACCAATGTATTGTGTAACAGTTGACAGTGTCCAGTTTACCAACGCTAATACTATCCTGTAACTAGCTTTTTAGCATAATAGTGCCCCCAGCTAATGCTAAATCAGCTAGTGAGCAGCTAGGCTGAGAGATTAAGTCCCTTTTACACGGGTTGAGTGAACAGTATTACTTCACTTACCCCTGTATGCTACTACTGTATGTACTGTATGCATATATGCAGGAAAGAGCTACACATTTTCAAACTACTGAGACACCTTGAGAAGAAAATTCCATTATTTATTAAAATATATATGCAGACTGTATGTCTGCCACAAAATCTTCAGATTGGTTGTGTAAAAATGCGTGTTATGTTGTCAGTGGCAGTCAGTTCTTTTACATCTATTTAGGACTTCATGTTTACCATACAGTGTTTTTAACTCAGGAGCCTGACATCAACTGTAGCTGTGAGCGAGGGAAATAATAGTCAGACTTCAGCTCTGACCCCCTGCTGCTCAGCCATGGGAGGCTAAGATACTATTTCATGCAACGTAGGTTGCGATTAACCTCAGTTGGAAAAGGGGAACCTAGGTCGAACAAAAATTAAAAAAGGAAAAAGAAAAAGGATTTGAGCATTGTTACTAACTGACTTCCCTTCAGAGGGGCAAATTTGTACGCTGTAACACATCTGGCAATCTCATATTTTGCTTCATAGCACTGATTTGTATAAAGGAAAAAATTAGCAGTATGTTGTTTAATGTTAAAATATAATAAAAACATGTTTGCTTTAGGCTGCAGTAGACCGCCATATGATCCAGTTAGTGCAGAAACCATACATGCACTTACAACTGCATGGCTATGCATACCTCCTGCTATATTTCCGCATGTCTTGACATTAATTCCTTAATGCAGTTCTCTACAGGAAGCCTTAGGATTTAGAGACTTTAAGGTCTCGAATTAAGTTAGATCTCGACTCTGACAGCCATTTAACACGGCTCATAGGTCTTAGTCTGCAGGAAGACAAGGCAACATTTACCTCACAAAAGACAATAAGCTCTAATAAGGTTTCTAAACCAATTATAAAATTATTCTTAGTCAGGGCTCATGTCTGCAAGATTGCAAGTAGCCCTGTGCGCCTTGACACCCAGTCGAATGTGGTTTTTCTTGAAATTGTCCAGACTGCATTACACCACGATGACATCATCCGTCATCGACAATTTGAAAATCTGAATCATGATAAGTTCCCGGTTCCTGTGAAGGATTTTATTCTTCGCCCATCCTCATAATTGGAATACCTTATGTAAGCCGTGGCTCCCTAACCCTATGGAACATGTGTCAAACTCGATTTATGAGGGTTAAATTATTCAAGAGACCCATTTACAAACGGAGAAAATCCTCCTCCGCTCTCGCACATATATATTCTGGCACGCAGAGGCACACGGAGCTGAGTGCTCGGGCAGGTGTGGCTGGCGGTGGGGTCTATCTGAGCCCTTAGCTGTAACTCTAGACTAAACCCAAGAGTCCATCTATCTGAGACAAGGGGAGGGCAAGCAGCCATATTGATCTCCCCCAGTTTCTCCCAGAGGAGGGGAGGGGAGGAACAAGATGGAGACATTAGCACCACATTACAGTGTATAAAAAGAAGGGGTGTTATAGGATCTCCTCCAAATTGACTGTGATCTCTTTACTCTGCAACAGTGGTGGTAAAAACACTTCCACGGTGGTGGTTTTGGGCGAGGATGGTAATATATTCTTTCAAAGATACACCACCAATCCAGACCTATTCTATGTATTTACACATTGCAATATAAGCTACATAGTGGCCCAGGTAACAAAGGATCTTCATCAAGCGAATGCCATTGTTTTCTGGTATTACAGTTACACTTGTCTCAGCAGACACCTCAACTAAGATGACTATTTTCTATTTGAAATAATATTTGAATATGGAAAGTATTTGTCAAATGTAAAGCATACAGTAGATAATGCTTGTTGCATGAATATCTCTTTATGACACACATTATAGAGGAAAAACATCTTCCATTATCGAGCATGTGGTGTATTTTTTGTCCTGCGCAGATGTGTGTGTTGTGCTGCAAAGAGCCGCACAGTCAAGAGGTCAAATTTGCTGAACTTTGAACCCAAGCAGCGCTGATGTTCGTGAGTGAAGCTAATGGCTGAAGGCTACTGCTTGTGCTGTGATTCAAGATGGAGGATAAATTAATATGGTGTGTTTCTGAACATAATTCTATGATAATACATTATCCGTTATAATAGAGACCAAAATAAAACTAATTATCGCAGGATAGATAAAGTGCAGTAAGTAGGGTAGGCGAAATAAGCTTTGGCTTCAGCATACGCCTTTTCGGTTATAAAGTTTTGACTTTATGTATATGTGTATGTGTATGTATGTGTGTATTTATACGTATATGTATTGTTAAAAAGGAGATGGGAAGAAAAGAAAAAAAAAGTTTTTGTATTTTGTAGTAACATTTCTTTTTTTATGTGGCCAAAACAAAATATTGCTACTACTACTACTAAAAAACTGTTGTTGGGTGAAATATTAGCCTTCAGTTTAAGCGGTCAGGTTTGTTACAGAACCGCAGTTCGAGTCACAGGGTGCTTTCACACCTGCCTCATTTAGTTCGGTTAAATCGTACTAGAGTTTCGTTTGCCCCTGTGCGGTTCGTTTTTGGTCAGGTGTGAAAGCAGCAATCCTACTCGTACGCCAAAAGCCTTGAAGAGGTGGTCTCGGGGCCACCGTCTCTCCATAGTTGTGTTGTCTCCGTGTTGCTTGCTGGCTTTTCCGCTTCTGTTGGAATTTTCCCGCAAGTAAATTCTGACCATTTGAAAAGCAGTTTAGGAAATACGCCATGGCCAATGAGTGATGTGGATGTTGTCATGTGACTGCATTTTGGTTCGTTTTCAACTGGTTCAGACCAAAGAACTAAGTGTGGTGTGAAAGGGAACCAAAAAAGCTGACAAATGCTACAATGTATAATTGTTTGCCCTTGCGAACTAGAGGTGTGAAAGCCCCCATAGTCATAGTGGTGTAACTACTGTCCAAAGTTAAATTAAAAATCCACAACCAGGGCTGAGTACAAACACCAGAGTTATTTTTAGCTCGCACACTGAACGGACAGCTAGCAGACCGTGAGGAGATAATCGCTGAATTTGACAAAAAGATGTATTTTGGATTAGTACGTTTACCTCACCTTGAAGGATTTAATATTTGCCAATCAGTTATCTCCTACAGACCCCCCAACTTCGCCCCAATAATCCTGTGCTGAGCAAAAGCAGCACACACTGTAATATATAATGTGAACACAGCTTTATGCTGTGTATGAAGGTTGATTTCGGGAAATCAATCTATGATGATGAAGCATTGCAAATACTGTAATACTGGTCTGTAACGGGACTGCCCCACCTCAACCAATTAGTATCATTTTATAAGTGCTTGAATTTAGTTCTACAATTATTCATTAATCCAATTTTCATTCAAATCAGGGTGCGAATAAATGCTGGAATTATAACCAAATTGCATCCAAACCCTAACGTGGTTCACTGAAAAACAGAAAAGGTTGCATCTACTGTGAATCTACTGGAATCTGAAGCCGTGTGGTCTACCTTGCCAACATTGGGCGAGTCTTTGGTTCTAGTGGCAGCTTGGAGCAGGCAGGAGGGGACAGGCGGTGGGGTTTTTTGGATTAGCTCCCTGAAGCAGGTGGAGAGATGAGCGGGAGCTGCATCAGAAGCCTGGCCTTTTTTCCTCAATGTCAGGTTGAGCTTCTCGACTGCCCTGCAGGGAAGAAGGGGGGTGCCATGTCATACCACTGAAACTTACGCTGTAAACCAGTACAGACATGCTGCCAATAAAACCATTTTTTACACAAACCAATTGCTGTTCTAACAAAGATATATTGATATAGTTACCTGGCTAAAAGGGACATAGCAGCCGTGTTGGCGATGGTCACCACTCTGGATATGTGAGGGATCTTTGAGCTAGTCTGTACGATCCCGGCATCACCACAGCCCAGTGCAGCATCATCTGCAGCCTGCCAGGGGAGAAAGCTCATTATAAAAATCCTAAACTGTAATTGCACTCCTGCACCCACTCCAAAAGGGGCTATTATCACGGGAATTCCTCTGGGGACATGTCATCTAGGCTGAGAGCACATGGGGTTAAACATACACCATTATATATTACGGCTCTAGCCTAGCTGCATGTGGAGTCTGAGGAATAGTTAGTGATGGCTGTGGTGACTGCTGTCTGACTTTAAAACATGACTCAGAGTTGAAGAGGTGCCGTAAACATACGGTCAATGCCTCGGACACCGACACGCACGCAGTCAAGCAGCTTTATGCAAAGCAACTCCAACACTTACACAGCTGTAGCTCCAAGGTGTGTGTTTTGCTCTCATGTATAACTGTGCCGTGTGTATGTGACATGACCTATTCAGCATGCGTATGCTACTGCTCAACATGGACTCTTCTTTGTATTACAGTGCTCTCGTGTATCGCGCTCAAGCGCCACGTCTCATCAATGTCTCAGCCTTTTTTAGGGCAAGATAACGTCGGCTCCATTTTTTTAATGTCCAACCATAAACTGCCAATTAGTGCCATAGAAGAACCGCAGTAGTGGTTGGTTTGGAGGGAGACTGGGAGGAGGATAAAGACAGCACTAAGTTATTATATTTAGCCAAAGGTAATATGGATAATGTAGAAATACTCCCCCAACCGCTCCTTCTGCCTTCCTCTTGACTCATATCTTCTGTCATAACCATTTTTATCTTCACTTTCTCTTTGCTCTGATTTCTCTCTGTATTTGCTTTCATATAGTCTTTTAATATATCTTGTTTTCTCCTCTCCTCTCCTCTCCCTCCTCTCCATCTCTTCAAATTGTCATTTCTCCGCAGTCCTTTCTCCTGCCTCCCATCTTAACCACTTCATTTCCCTTTATCTTCCTCTGCAATCAATTTTTCCTCCAGCCTCTTTTTTGACTTCTCTCTCCTTACTCGTTGTCCTCCACTTTCACTCTGCTCCTATTATTGCACCTCGGCCACATAAACCTATATTGATCTGCTCTCATACTGGACCCACTTGGCTAATTTCTCATACAGACTTGCAAAGCCCAGGACAGCTTCATTTGAGTAAGATGTTTCATTGTTATTGTTAAATTTCATTAGACCCGTCGATTAAGAATAACAGGTTAATTACAATATTGCTCTCAAGACTATTTCAGTTAGGTTGACCATTCGCTAAGCCCCACCCCCTTCGCTTACTGTTGCCATGCCTGTCCAGCTTTCTGCTTTCACACAGCACATAATGGTAATGGTGGCAGCTTTACCATTTGAAATTCTTAGTCATTTTTGAAACAACTGGTCCTTGATTTCAAACAGAAGTAGACAACAGCCAGCTTCTCATTTCTATGTAACATCGCGTTTGGCTTGTCATTGTGTTTCCTGTTTTATTTTGATATAGTAACTCTCCTGTCATTTCAGTTCCTGTCTTCCCTTATCACCACACCTGTGCCTTGTTACCTGCCCCCATGGGGGCAGGTAACAAGGTACTTGTGCTTTGCCCCGATTCCTGGGTTAGTGGATAATTGCCTGCTCCCTGACTGATTTGTTTGCCTGCCTTGGACTGACTTCTTGTATATGACCCTTGCTTTCAGTAAAGACTGCCTTTTTGGAACTATTCTGTGTCCGTGCTTATCTCTGAGTCTGTGCTTTACCAGAAAGATTACATTCCAGCTGTCGACCGTCGAATTTTGTCAGCTCTCACGAGCAGTTTTTATCAGCTAGCTAATTAAGCTAATGCTAGCTCCACTGACTTGTTTTAAAACTAGAATCCTGCAAAGGGATCTTAAATATGCTCATGATGGCTACGTACATGATATCCTGTGGAAAGAATGAGGCTAAAGCTGAATATCCCAGGAAAACGTTCGCATCCTCACCAGTTGATGAAGAAATAAAAAAACAGCATTGTTCTTGTATAGCTGTGTAGAGATAGTTTGTTCTAGTGTTATAAGTATGATAAGAAAAAATGTAGGATCAGACTCATTCATTCTAACATATTTCGACTGGCTGCTTACGTGATAACATATGTGGAAGACCAAGACAGAGGTTAGACTTATCCTTTATTGTCCATATTGTCAAAGAGTATGTCTTTTTGCTACAAGAGGAAAAACTCCTAAGATGAGGACTAACATTAACTGATGTGTTTGGCAAATGTAACGCTATTGCGGATAAAGGGTTTGGCTGGAGATGTTGGAGTGTAAGCTTCCCCAAATCCAACACAGTGGATCCCACACAGTGGATGTGCTATCGTGAGGTTTTTAAACATAACCTGCAACCCCGCAAAATATTGCACGATGAAATTCTTCTTGCCCTTGGAAGTACGCCAGGTTACTGCTGTAGGTAGTAAGCTAGAGACCCGCACATGCTAACGTTTGGCCCTTACGTTACTGCAGATGAACACATTGTTTAATCAGTTCTTTGCACTTTTGCGCTTGTGTTTTGGAAAAACGACACCACCCTTCAAACTCTTTATATAAGGAGTGTCGCTCTCACCACAGCGCTATGCACACCGCCTCATTGTGCGCATAGTTATGGTTGCTAAGCTATAACTTCCGGGAGGGGGTTTCGTGACCAGTGAATTGTGATGTCTATGACGATCCTCTGTCAACCAGCTAGGTCACATGATACCTACAAGTAGTATGTCAAAGGTAGGATATTTATATGTTCCGGTTGTCCATATGGATCAGGAGCAAAAACCCACCAAAGTTGAACCATCAACATCATATAAAAATCTTAAACACTTTCACTCACCTTGTACATGTTTATAACCTTGTTCGTTTGGGACTTTGGGGAGGGTGGGCTCAATCTAGTGTGGCTTCCATTACAGTAATGCATATTTCACCAGTCGGCCTGTTAAATATGGCCATACCCATTGATCCCAAGTGCTTTTTCACTGGCTGGCTTTTATGACAGGGGTAAATCATGACCCAATTCCATTCCATTAGCAAAAGTACTTTTAAACAACGTCCTCAGCCATGGGATCTAAATAGGCTCTGATTAGGCACTATGAATCATTGCTTTGCTGACACATGCGCCCGTAAAGACGTACTTTACACATATAGCTCTTTAAAAGAGGAATGGACACTATGGGATGTGTTATGTGTGATTTAGTGGTATGAGAAGGCTTTTAGGGGTACCTGATGGTGAGAGTAGATGGTGACACCATCAGTGCTGGACACAGGTTTAGAAGCGACCAGCTGCTGCTGCTGCTCCTCTACCCAGCGGTCCAAATCTTGGTTGGGGAGCTTGGGTTCCCTCCGTCTGAGGGTTTGAGGGGTCCTCTGAGGCGTCCTTGGGCTTCTTGGGCTGTGAGGACTGTGGGTGCGACTGCGTGGTTGATGCACAGCCGTGGGAATGTTTCTTGGAGCTCTGTCTCCATGCTTTGTCTCACTTTGTCCCAGCAGTGCACTAGTGCCAAAGCTGGGTTCAAAGGGAGGCTTCGCTAATGACTGACCCCTGCTCAGAGCTAAGAGGACAGCCTCTTCTTTGAGCTGCTTCAGGTTTACACCACAGGCTCCACACTCACCCTGCTCCCTCTCTCTGTCCCTGGACTCATTGGTGGACCGACTATGGACGCGAAGGTTGTCATGAAGAAATGCAGACAGGTCACTAGAGTCCTGCAAAATGACAAAGAAGTG
Organism: Coreoperca whiteheadi; assembly: GCA_011952105.1. Lineage (NCBI taxonomy): Eukaryota > Metazoa > Chordata > Actinopteri > Centrarchiformes > Sinipercidae > Coreoperca > Coreoperca whiteheadi. Next base: position 6,741,787 of record CM022481.1, read on the forward strand.
GCAGAACTCATTTTACATTTACTAAATGCCAACAAACTTGGCAGTTAGGTGTTTCGTTTGCCTGTAGTTGACATACGCTCTATTTTCAAAAAAGAGACTAACCTAATGAGATCAGAGATTCAACACAAGCTTCTAGTGAAGACACAATAACAAAGCTAATTTGCTTTGTTTGATTTCTGGCTTGGGAATTACGTGAATGATCACTGAGCATATAGAAATTGAGTCGTGTGAAGGCACTGAAAGCAATCTTAGCACTTAGCGAAGTAAGCATGGAGTGAGGAGTATTGATTAATAATACCCATGGCATCTTTAAAAATGCAGTAAGCAAAGAAAACTTACTGCACCTTTAAAATAAACTAAAAGTATGATGACTCTCTGTTGTTATCCACCAATTCATGGAGAACAACATGTTTAAAGGAGCATTTTATTTTCATTTTACCTACTGAGGAAAATAATATTTAATTGTTGAAACTGCAAAAATAGTTCCCTGGCGACAACAAAGGTGGTAAAATACGGCTATAAAATGATATAAACAATAAAACAAGGCAGTCATTCAATCTTATCATTTTGCAGAATCATGTCATGATAATTTAATTATATCGTGTAACTTTAATAGACAGTTGTTATCTATGTGGAGGCTAGTAATCAAATTGAATTTTTAAATATTCTGACAACATGAGTTTTGAACCAGTTTAAATACAAGGTTTTTTGATATCAGAGTTCCCAGCGAGGATCCGGGCTGTCAATACTAACAGAATGAACATCACACCATCATCTCGCTTTTCATCCTGACCAAGACAATCTTGTGTCACATCCTGTTTGGTCTGCCCTTGACGCCTACCAGCATCCAACACACTCCCTCCTCCCCCCCCCCCCCCGTCCATCCTGCAAGCTGCCAGCGCCTTGACAGTGACCCATATTCCCCCCGAAGAGAAGCACTGTAGGAGCTCTCAATAATTATGTACAACAAAGTCATTAAAACTCCAAAAGTGCTGAAACATCAGGGACTAAATTTATGTGTGCCATAAAATAAAATCTAGGGGAAATGAAGTCACATTTATGTCCTGATATTCTCTTTATTCTACATCAAATTGGCAAAATAAACAATCTACCACCTGCAGGCGTCGGGTTCGGGTTTGGGTGTTTTGCATTTCTCAAATATAGATGAAGACAGATCTATAAAGGAAGAAATGTGCTGTAGCCAGATGGGCGACTGGACTTTCCATCTTAGCCAGATTGCAAGCCCATCTAAAAAGATGACATTACAGAGACGTGATGCTTTTGAGAAATCGTGCTCGGATCAATAAACCTGCAAGGAGCTAGCTGGCTTATCAGATTTCTTTTGACCATGTCTGTGGCCACAAGATACCATCTCTCTCCTGCTCACACTGTGAACTGCTTTGGCCTGTGGTCTCTCTCTAAAAACATGACGCTAGCTGTGCCCCATCCCACTTAAGAGGACAAAAATAAATAGTCTTCCCTCAGTGGAGAGGACTGCGGAGATGACACATGGCTGTCGAGATGAAATATTCATGCCCATTCGAAACCACTCGTGCAGGAATGGCACGGGTTTACTTTGTCGGTTGGAGTGTGTTTGATGGATGTTAGTGGTGACAAATGTACAGATGGCTGGTGTGCATAGCTCCCAGAGGCAGCACTGTAAAGCCTGATGTGTCCACATGAACACTGAAACATTTTTTTTTTTTATTTACTTAAGCAGTTCTATTAACAAAGTTGATTCTTAATGATTATGTTAGGGCGGCAACTAATGCTTCTTTATTTATTTATTTTTCGGTCAATTAATCGGTTAATCCTTTGGTCTGCAAAATGTCTGAAAATACAACATGTCCGTTACAGTTTCCAGGAACTGACCAAGCGGACCTAATCGCATTTCTTGTAATGTCTGACCAACACTCCAGACCGTCGAGATTTCCAATTTAATATCGCAGCAGACTGAAAAACAGTAAATATTCACATTTAAGATGCTGGAAACAGGAAATGTGGGTTATTTTTGCTCAAAATAATGCTGAATGATCGAAAATTGCTGCTGTTTAATTTTCTGTCAATCAACTAATTGATTAGCTGACTAATCATGAAGCTCATAGGTCTATATATTATTATTATTATATATATGTATTGTTTAGCTAGAATACTTTCTCTATCACAGTTGATATTTGTTGATAATGTGCACCATTAAAAGTGTAGTTGCATAAAGAATATCCAGCGGTATCACTATACAGTTTTATTATCTGTCAACTATAACCCTATACCACCACCTGCTGAGAAGTCCTGAGATGTGTTTACTGGAATCAGCCTGTATGTGTGTCAGTGCCAACCTTTGAATCCCAAACACCATTTTAACAATATTGTTTTTCCTCATTAAGATTCGCATCCACCTAAAAGTGAGCAGACTGATCTTGAGTGCATCTGGGGTCCACCCCAGCCCTGAGCAGCTCCATCAAAGCGTCGTGCTTCCATAGGCTACTGACCTTCCAGGAGAAGTGGTGGTGGACGGCCAGGCTCAGAGCTTGCTTCTTGAGAGCAACAAGGGTCGCGGAGCACTTCTCACAACACGCAACTTTCCTCTCCGACCTCCCAAAGCCAGGATTCGCCGACATGGTGCCTCTGCATATAGTCCCGCTACCACAGGACATAGTACTCCTGATGCGGTCTCCTATGGTTCCAGGGAGGGACTTTTTTGACGGGACAGCGTCTGCCCTCTGGCACATATTCCGTTGTGGGTCGCCTCTGGTCCCTCCGGCACCCTCAGGAGTAGGGCGCTCCTTGGGGTGGCACTCTTTCCGTCCAATACTTGCAGAAAAGCCGACGGGCTCACGGTGATGCTGCACTTCAGAGCTCTGAGAAATGAATCACTATAAGAAGGATGTATGTGGGCTTCGGCAGTGGGAAATTAGATGTTAATCGGCGTGGACAACTGTAACCACACCCAAATGTTTGTCTTGCAGTGCAACAATAGTATTAGAATATTAAACTCTATAAAGAACATGCAGTGTTTGACAAATCCGAACTAATTGTGTTCATAATGAATAAATCTGACTTACCCGGTGTGTTCCTCTGACCGAGGCAGGGAATCTCTCTCCTCTCCCAGTCAGAGATGACATGACAACTTGTTAATATTTAAAAAGACATCCGAACAAAGGCAGCGCGCACTTTCACTTATTTTCGCCAAAGCCAGGCGGATGTAAAGCAAACATAATTTCACTCATGGCGTTCTTAATGAAGACACATGACAAAGCTCAGAGGCTGCAGACGCGCTGTCTCAGAGCTGGAGGGATGACAGTGGCACCGCGGAGGAGCGAGCGCCGCGGAGAACGGGCATTCACTTTCATTTACTGTTACCTCCTCGGGGAGGCAGCAAGGAGCAAGTGCTCGCACGAGCAGTCAAAAAGGAACCGGCTGTTGCGGTTTGTTGGTGGACTTCACCTGATATTGCTTCCTTTTCAAAAACCTTATTCCTAAACATCCTCCCCACCGCACAGCGGTTCCTCATATGTAATGGTGCTGTGCGATCACAGTTCCTTGAGACATGCAATGGATGTAACACTCCTTTAATATTACTGTAGGCTCTGTGGGTGCATTTTCCATTGTGATGTCAATATATTGCGCTATAATGTGGCTTCTGGAGATTTTATGGGAAGTGGCCTGGCACTAGAGGTCTCCTTTGTGGTTTTAGTAGTCAAGTAAGAAGTTGGAAAATAGAAATATAACTAGTTTAAAAAAAACATTTTATTGAACTATGCAGAACAGGGGAATCAGACATCAGTCTACGTACACGCAGTTCGAGAACCATAAGGCAGAGACAGTATAGAGATTAGATTAAAGGGTTACTCCAGCAATTTAGTACTGCACTTCCATAAAGCTGGGGGACTCAGAAGAGGCAGATTAAAAACGGAGTGATCAACACTGATGCAGCAGTGGCCGAGATATCGCAACTGTCTCTAGTATGTGCCGAGCTCCAAAAACAAGCGGGAGCCTGCATATCCGCCCCTGGTGACGTCATCAGGGTTATTTTGTCACGCTTGACCCCGCCCCAGACCAGCGTATGACATTACACAGCTGTTTGGAGGAGTGGTACAGCCCACTTTCCAGGACCAGCAAATCGAATGTCATGGGTGAGGGCGGTGGTAGTGAATTATAAATTAAAAATGATAACAAAGTTGACAAAACATTTAAATGCGCCTCAGACGGTGTCTTCCAGCAGTGACACGCTAGCTACCCAGTAGATTTAATGTTAAAATAATTAGCTGTTCTACTGGAAAGTTGGGCGAATGTATATGAGCTTCATTATCAATTTAGATTTTCCCTTGGAAGATACTACTTTTAGTGTTACAGAATATAGACCTACATTATAGCCCTCTTCCTACAAGGACCGTTATTCCTACATTAATTGTGGTAAATATTTGTTTTATATTGCAGTATTCTATATCTTATTAGCATGATGCTGGCCTACTTTAAACTCATAAGAAATCGCTTTTAAAATGCATTATATTTAATATCGCAAATAACGATAAGATGAGGAATATCCTGGGTGTTATTTGTGTGGACTTTATTGTCCTCCACATTTTCCAAAGCAACGCTTTCGGATTTGTTGTGTTATTACGGCAGTGACAGATGGTCGGCGGGCTATGTCACCGAGCTGCGTTTCTCTCTGGGTAATTACGGTAGGGGACGTCATCCTCCTCCCCCACTCCGCAAGCTCAGCGCAGCTCCCTTGCTGGTGAAAGATTGGTCGGAGAGCGCGGGTGCCATTTGGCGCAGTTTTGAGCTACATTCGATAACAAAGAGCGTCTAGTTATTTATTTGTTGTCGTCTTTGTACATTTTACTTGATCAACTTTGCCGTCAAACATTCACAATGAGTTCAATTAACGTCAAGAAGCTGAAAGTTAACGAGCTTAAGGACGAGCTGAAAAAGCGTAATCTTTCAGACAAGGGGTTGAAGGCCGAGCTGATGGACCGCCTGCAGGCCGCGCTGGACGAGGAGGCCCTTGCCGGAGACTCCCCGCTGGACCAGGAGGCTGCGCCGGTCGAGGGTTTCGGCCAGGCCGCTGACCAGGAGGGTATGGGAGAGGAAGAGGAGGGTGAGGGCGAGGCCGAGGCCGAGGGCCCGATAGAAGAAAGCATGGAGGCCAACGAGGAGGAGGGGGAGGAAGAAGAGCCGGAAAATGGGGGCGACGGCGGTGCCGTTGGCGTTGCCGAGGACGAAGAGATGGGTGAGGGGGAAGAGGACGGGGACGAGGAAGACGAGATGGATCCAATGCTCAAGGGAGATGTGGACGACATGGAGAAAATAGACGCAGAAGACGGTGAGCCCGGGGACCAGGCTGCTGAGGGTGAGTCGACCGGATTGGTTATGAAAATGTGACTGGCTGGATGGACTGTGGCTGGGTGTCGGTTTTTGCTATAGCGCTAATGCTAACGTTACCCTATTCTATACAGTGTATGACGCTACCGCGGGAGGGAGCCGGCTGCGAATGACCAAATTTGAATGCGTAACCACAGAACAGAGCGTCCATGTTGAGCTCGATAGCGTGACCTCAATGGACTAGCAAGCGTTAGCCTCAAACTGAAACAGTTAGTCGGCATGCTAATGTAACGTTAGCATCGGTCACCACCTTGGTTAGCTAACGTTAATGTTATCGCTAATCATTTTGTAACGTCAAATGTCGCTAGTCCAATCCACAAACTTTAATTTCAGCATCGTTTCTTCATAATTTGATGTCGTTAGCTGCGGTTATCAAGTGAAGGAAGTAAGAAAAAATCTATTATTTTAGCTTAGTCTGGCTTTTCGTCTCGCTTGGCTCGCGCGTTAGCTTGCCAGCTAACGTCATTTTCTTTGTCTGTGGTGTAGTGCTAACGAGCTGATCAGCCGGTTAGCTAGTTAAGTGGTTCCCATATTGACGTTTCACTACGAACGAGATGGCAGGGTGAAGGTGCACCAAGAACAATCACTTTTAAACCTGCATTTAAAAAAAAAAAGGCATAACGTGAAAGCAACATGTTTTGAAATGTTGAACTACTGCAGTGATTGTAGGGTGCCTTGCCTCCGCTTCTGCACTGTTAATTCCCCTATGCCCAAAAGGGACAGTTGGCCAGTTTCAAAAGACATACACATTAAACTGTAACGTCGCATTCTTTAGGAATGACTAGACTTAATGAGCCCAAGTGTATTTGACGTCAAAGGGCCCGGGAACACCTGAACTAGCTTGACCCCAAGCTGTGCGGAAGATGGGGCAGGCGCTGAGCTGCTTGTCTAGCACGTGGTTAGTCTGTACGTGGTTTGAATAGAAAGTGTCATCTTGTTGGAATGAGCATACAAAAATGTAGGCTTACAGTGAATAGCCGCCTAGGTAATTCAGAGAAAGTTATGGGGGAGGGGAGTCAGTCCAGGTCTATCTAAGTCTCCTTATTTCCTTGCATGATGCGTTTGTCCGAGACAACAGTGGACTTGTCCTTTTTTAATGAAATAGGCTTATGTCAGAAACCCATTAAAAACAGTGTATTCTAAGCCCTTTTACTGCAGGGTTACTTTGCAGAGACTTGTTTTTTTTCCAGCCCCAGCAAACACTGTTCACACTGTTCATTTGGACCAGCTTACATTGTAATTACTATCTGGTCATTAGGGGTGTTAACAATTTATGCCGTATGATTGTGGTGTTTAAGTGTAATCATGAGGTGTTACCTCTTACTTACTTTTATTTATTTATTTTTTAAAATATTGATGATTATGGTCGACACAATGTATCTAATGAACGGGCTTTGTGGGCCAGAACCCCACTGCCAGTCCGACCTCTTAAAAAGGAGCACCTCATTCTATATCTTTGTTCTATTTTCAAAGGGGATGCGGACAAAGACACGAATGCTGATCAGAAGAATAAGAAGGGTGTTAAGAGACGCCGGGAGGAACATGGAAGGGGCTACTTTGAATTTATTGAAGAGAACAAATACAGCTGGTAAGGATGGGACAGAGCAAAAATGGCCTTCAGCATCCCTGAAGCGCCATCCATAGCTTTGTTTAACTGTATTGGCTTTAAGTGCCAATGCACATAACTAGCAAGAGGAAAACCCTCATTTTCAAGTATTATACTATTTATATATAACCTTACTTTCACACATGTTTTGAGGGTCATCCCTGACAACTTAAAGAGCCTTACCATTTACCTTTTACAGTGCCCACTCACATTTGTGTCTTTAATGGACAGCATTCTGTAGCAGAAGTGCAACTCTCAAGTCTCTATGAATTTTCACATCTGTTCCTCATGCCACTTATTGTTTTGGAAAGCCCATTGTGTCCTCAAGGTGAATCGAGGCTGCTCAAAGAGAACAAACCCAGAGGAAAGTAGCAGATGGGCACTTTTGGAGGGAGGGCGGGGAGGAGTAGCTGAGAGGTGTGGGAGGAGGGGTTTCACTGCTGCAGGGTAGCACACAAGGATGTAGCAAAATTCCCAAAAAGTGTTTGGAACGTCCACGGAGGAGCTCGCTATTGACCGTCCATCGTTTTGCCTCGCAATGGTCTTTATTTTTTTTTTTCCCGTTTTGTTTGGTTGTATGATGTCAAAATGCTATTTCTGTCTCATGTATCATGTCTTGTGTGTATGTTATCATGGTGAGTGTGGGTGGGTGTGTGTTTGTGTGTATGCAATTCTCTTTTCTACCCCTGCGCAGGTGACATCATGCATGGTGTGCATGGGTGTTTGAGTGTATGTGTGTGCATACATGTACCTACTTCTTGGTCAGTGTTTTGTTTTCATTGCGCTGTTGACACTAAGGATCAACTGGCAGAAAATGGAATTGCTTTTGGATTTTTAGTGTTTTTTTTGGGGGGGGGGGGTTGGGTGGGAAAATCTGGTACTTTTCAGGGTGACAGACTTTTTAGACCGCGATAGTATTGCTGCCTCTTCAGGGGCTGTTTTCCCCCCCTAATTGGGGAGCCAAATATTTTTTTGCAAGCGTCCAATCATTTCCAATTGAAAGTCCACTTTCAGAATCATAAGTTAGCCAACAGTTTTGTAGAGCTTTAATGTGAAACCAGTGGCCCCTGGGCAGCCACCATAAATCTCCCCACAGCAGCCATTTGTATACAGCACACAAGGCTGTTTGAGGACAAATACAATGACCGATGTCTCCGGAGAGGTTAAGCCTGCTGCAGATGATGAGAATGGGACGATGAACCCAAATCTGTTTCTTCCTACTAAGTAATTAACACAATAAGTAATACTCTTCTCCACTGGACTTAGATCATTGATTCTGGTGGAACACGTTTTAAGCATCATTGAATGTTTACCTTCTTGACATCATTTCGAGTAGTTTCTTGAACTTCCCCTAAGAGATTTAGGTACCTAATCTCAAGCTACAGAGTTGGTAAGTTGCTGTAGCTCTCAGTAAACCGTAATTGCTCATTTCAAGCAGCTAAACATGTTGACAGCTTGTATTGCATAGTTACACAGACCAGTGTGAGTTAGTCATGACCTTTTCAGTTAGATGTCCACACATGGGAAGTTAAATATAGCTGCACCCGTTATCGCTTCGACTGACCCCACAGCAATCCTGGAGATCATAAACACACTGATCTCTAAGGGGAGAGGTCTGCTTTGATTTGATCACTTTCACCAATGCATAGCCTTGCATGTTGAGGCTGGCGGAGGTGCTTTCTTTCTGTGTGTATCTCACGTTTTAGATTTCGCTGGATACTGCAAGGTAAGTGTTGTCTGCCAAGGCCCACAATACAGCTGACTATCCAACGAGTTTTGGAGGCTCAGTTGCCCAATTTACTCTCTATTTTGTATTGTTTCCCCTAGTTCGTCTGTTCACTTCTCTCCCCAAATATTTTTCAGCAAGTGGTACCCAAGGCATCTATATGTTCCATGCAGTTGCATTGACGTGAATCCTCTAATTGACTGGTTGGTAACTCTTTTCAGGGCCTCATTTAAGTCTCCTGTGCCACCCCTGGAGGAAGAAGATGAGGAGTTTGATGACACAAAAGTCTGCCTGGATGCCTGTAAGTGATTTTTTATTTTATTTTATTTATTTATTTATTTATTTTTAATATGAAATATTAAAGCCAACTTGATGGTATTCTACGATCCAAAGTTATATTTACAGAGAAGACCTGTCCAAGAAGACTTAAATGACTAACTAACTATAACTAATAACTAACTAGAATGTTAACCACCCTTTGTTTATTAGGGACCTGTTTACATGGTGTACATTTCCTTTTGTGTTCTAGACAACTGCGACCTGCACTTTAAGGTGTCCCGTGACCGTTACAGTGCCTCATCTCTCACAATGGAGAGTTTTGCCTACCTGTGGTCCGGAGGCAAGGCCACCTACGGCGTGAACAAAGGCAAAGCCTGCTTTGAGATGAAGGTACAGTAACAATGCCGACGTACGGTGCACTTGAAAGAATTCCCCTTATCCTGCTGTACCGCACCATGCCTTTTCTTATTGCATCCCTAAGTGTTTGTAGCAGTATGTAGAAATTTAAGTGTTTACAAACTAGGTGTAACATTTTAAAATGAGGACACACATTGGACCAGCGGAAATGTATCCTGATGCCTTTCGTTCATGTGTTTTGCATCATCTCAACAGATTACAGAGAAAATTCCTGTGAAGCACATTTCCGGCAAGAACATGGAGATTCATGATGTGCAGGTCGGCTGGTCCCTGGCTACTGGCACCCTGCTCCTAGGTCAGTGTCTTTATGTATGCTTTAGTTCCACAGTCTTTGGTAGATTCTACTGGTGGCTGTGTCATTCAGAATTGGTGTTGAGTCCAGCAGTGACTTTCCATTTACTCGTAGCAACGTTTGTTCCACTTGTTGCAAGAATAGTTTCTACTTGGTCACATCACACACGCGGTGTACAGAAAACCGTCCAAGCTTTTGCACTGTTAATTTTAATCAGTTTTGAGCTTTTATATCTATAATGATGTAAACACTATGGGATATCATTACCCCTCTGATACACAAAATGGTGACCCAGGCAGTGCAGCCATTAGGTATGATTCATTGATGCAGAATACTATGGGGTTCAAAATACTGTGCAATATTTTGGATAGACTTTACAGTGCATTGCATTAATTGGATGTCTGCGAGAAAATGAACCTTGTATTAAATCTTTGGACAAAACAAACTGTACTGGAATTCTGTTTTTGCATGAAGGTCTGCCAAATAGGATGACACTAAAAACCGAGGCTGCTGTGATCCTCTAGGAAGGGCAGTCTATCCTCAGAGCTCCCTCTAGTGGTTTAGAAGTAGCACGACATGTTAATGTGAAATGGCTCTGGCTGCATCTTAGTAATGGTGGCTGGCCCATTGCCAACATAGAGTTGAATCACACACAGCATTACAGAGTCCCAGTGACTGAGACGTGGTGTGCTTATTCAGAAGTATTCCATCTGTTCGTGTCAGTGAATGCGTTCTCCCATTAATGTCTAGGTGAGGAGGAACATTCTTACGCATATTCTGGGAAAGGCAAGAAGACCACCAACTGCGTGACGGAGGACTTTGGAGAAACCTATGAGGAGAATGATGTCGTCTGCTGCCTTATTGTAAGACATAAATGCTACTTATATTTATCAAGTTAATTAAGGTAGAGGACAACCAAGCCAAAGTAAGAAGTTAGAATTAAAATGGCTCAAATGCCAGGATACACATGACAATGAACTGCTCTTTTAGTTTTGAAAATGAAGTTATTTTGTTAGACAGACTGGTACATATATTAATTTCATACGGAAACATTTCTGCACCTCGCTTTCTTTGCGTAGGACTTTGAGGGCGAGGACTTGGTGGTGTCCTTCTCCAAGAATGGCGGGGAGCCGGCTGTCGCTTTCCAGGTCAGCAAGGACACTCTGAATGGCCAGGCCCTTTTCCCCCACATCATCTGCCACAATTGTGCTGTAGAGTTCAACTTTGGCCAGATGGAGACTCCGTACTTCCCTCAGCCCCAGGGCTACACCTTCCTGCAGCAGATCCCTGTGAGTGAACGAGTCCGGGGTCTCAAGGGGCCACAGACCAAGGCTGACTGCGAGGTAAGCATAGTCGTGTGTAGTTTTTCTTTAAATTAGTTATGCTGTGAAGCTATATATCCATATTACTCAGCCCTAACTGTAATATCCAGGTGTGTTTCAGTCTCAAGTTATTTTTTGGGGGTGGGCCTTGATCTCAATTCTCTCTCTTGCCTTTCATGTCGTGTAGATCATAGTGATGGTTGGCCTGCCAGGCTCAGGGAAGACCACATGGGTGAAGAACCATGTCCAGGAGAACCCTGGGAAATACTACATTCTGGGCAGTGACACCATTGTGGACAAGATGATGGTTGGTACTGATACAGCTGTGTGGTTTACTGGTAGCTGTTGTTTTTAGTGGCCCTGAAAAACCTGAACATATGCTGGGTCATACAGTCTCGGTCCTGCTATTCTCTGTGTTTTCTAATGTATCCCATCGTTCAATACAGATCAACAGCCTGAAACGCCAGTCAAAGGACATTACAAAACTGACTGCCATTTCCCAGCGAGCACCACTTTTCTTGGGAAAGTTTATTGAGATTGCTGCCCGCAAGAAGAGAAACTACATCCTGGATCATGTAAGTGGCTGTTGCTGAATGTGATCACAGCATTTGCATATACCGTACCGATATGTAGAATGTAAAATCAAACATTATAAATCCTGGTATAATGGACCCTCTTTCTCCTCTTCCCCCAGACCAACCTGTCTGCCCCGGGCCAGAAGAGGAAGATGTGCTTGTTTGCAGGTTTCCAGCGCAAGGCTGTGGTGGTCTGCCCCTCTGACGACGACTACAAGCAGAGAGTCCAGCAGAAGGTTGAGAGTGATGGCAAAGAAGTACCTGAGCACGCTGTCCTCAAAATGAAAAGTAAAAAAAAAAATATGCTTGGACCTTAAAATACACTTGTATAGTTTAAACCTCTAACGAGTGTCTCTGTTTCTGCCAGATTCAGTCTTCTTTTTGCATCCCTGATCATGTCCCCCCCCCATGTCCATTACAGGCTTCTACTCTCTGCCTGAGGAGGGAGAGAGCTTCAGTGAGGTCATCTATGCTGAGCTGCAGAAGGAGGAGGCTGCCAAGCTACTGGAACAGTACAAAGAAGAAAGCAAGACCGCTCTGCCGGCTGAGAAGAAACCCAACCAGGGAAGCACGACACCAAAAAGAGGCGGTGGTCTGCGTGGTGGTGGCCGGGGAGGCAAGAACCAGTTTGGCCGCGGCGGTGGACCTGGACAGAGAGGTGGTAGCCGGGGCTTCCAGAACAGAGGCAACTTTAGAGGAGGTACGCTTGATGTTTGGGAGATGTAATTCATGTCTTGATTATGTTCCTCTTATTGCGTAGATCATATTTTTAAGCGGTTGAAAACGCGTTCATCCCAACTTGTACCGTTTTGGATCTTTTGTGCAGCTCCTGTCCCTCGTGGCAGCTTCAACCGTCCACCTCGCGGCTTCCTGCCTCCCCCCGCCTACAGAGGAGGGTTCCCCAACCGTGGAAACTTCAGCCGGGGCGGCCCCATTCCCAGCCTGGGCGGATCCCCCAGGGGCGGACCGATGAGGGGTAACATGGGACCCCGGGGGGGAGCCATGAACAGAGGTGGCCCCATGCACAGAGGGAGCATGAACAGAGGAGGTGGAGCCAGCATGAGTCGTGGTGGAAACAGGGGACATCCCAGCCAGGTGGGTTTGATAATGACACTTGGACATCCCGGTATCCAGTTTCAAAGGCTTTCAGACAAAATGTCTGTAGCACTGAAAACACTTAAAAGAATGTAGGTCATTTTAAGATTATTTGCTATTCTCCTTTTTATATTTTTATTTTCTCTGGGTTTTTTTTTTTTTTTTAACCTTAACAAATATGTCTGCAATAGCTCATAAAATGCCTGACAGCTTTATATTCACATTAAAGTAAAAAAAAAAAAAATCTTTTTATACATATTCAAGTTTGTGGGCTACTGCATGGTCATCATTTTCCTGCCCCCTCCCGCTACAGTTTCAGCCGAGAGGTGGTCACCGTGGCAACTTTGGCAACAAGAATGGCAACTTTGGTAACAACAGGAACAGTGGCAACTATGGCAACAGGAATGGCATGGACAAGGCTCAAGCCTTCAACCAGAGCTGGCAGCAAGGGGTCAGTATTTCTGCAGTTGAGAAATTCTCTGTTTGCATGTTACGCTAGACATCGAATGTGAATACAAATTTACGGTCACGGGATATCTTCCCCACCAGCATCGGTGTAAATGGAGTCTAGCTAGGAAGGGAATTAGCCCTATGGGTCATTAAAGAACAATAACGGTCACATAGCTATCTCAATAAAAGTAAGGTTATGCCTCAGTGGCTTTGAAATCCCCATCGAAACAATGTTTAAAGTGCCTGAAATGTACTATACGGGTACTTCCACTGCAATACAAATAATACTATAAACTTATACAATCAATGCAAAACATTTTCCATGTTCTTTTCACATGATTCAGGTTTATATATTGGGATCTGGGTTTTGATTTTCTTCAGCGTTTTTTTAAGATCCAATCTTACTCTCAACTCCAACAGAACAAAAGCTGAGATTTTTTTTTGAGATTTGTTCTTTTCTATGTTTTTTTTTTTTTTTTTTTTTTTTTTTTTTTTTTTTTTTTTAATTCTTTTAAACTTTATTTAATTTAAATAAACATTTATTTTCTAAAAAATT
>CM022481.1:6756847-6795881 GCA_011952105.1 Coreoperca whiteheadi
TTTTTTTTTTTTTTTTTTCTTTAATAAAGATTCGAAAAATTATGGCTCTGTCTACGCTTGATAGGGTGTGTTGTTCCTTTTTTTTTTTTTTTCTTTTTTTTGCGTAGTTTGAGAAGTTTAAGAAACAGTAATGATTTTGAAAGGAACCTTGGCTTATTAGCGAGAAGCATGGTAGGCGATTATATTGTTAGGCTGTACATGTCAATATAGTCCGCTGTTAAACTGAAGCAACAAATTAATTACAGCAAGTTTTTGTCTTTTGTTCCCAGTATCAAACCTGTAACCTAAACCTCCATAGCTCTACAATAAACAACTCGTTGGCTTTTTTTTACATTCTTCCTGGCTTATGACTTTTGATTCAGTTCAAAGGTACGTAAAAGACCTTTGAATGGGTGATGTCCTAGTTTGCTACTTCAAACAGTATGGACATCAGCCCCATTACAAGCCCAAGTTTACACCTCATTAGTTAAGTATTCACTTTCAACTGTCCTGTCTTTGATATGTCTTTTCCAATCCTTTAGCTATTCTAACGTTTGTTTGTTTGGGAAATTATTTTGACCAAGCCATTTTAAGGATATAAGTAAGCCATGTCTTAGTACTACATAACGCATCTTTTAATTATTTTTCTTTTTAAATGTCTTTAATTTATATTCGAAAAATTAGGGCACTGACTACACTTGATAGGAAGTGTGGTTCCTAGGTTCTTTATCGACGGTTCCTTTAGTGCAGTAGACTTCTGAAAAACAGCGAGCACTGATCAGTCCAACTACTTACAAACCTAGAACCATGATTGCATTTTACATTTTTATATTGAAACCACTACTTCAATTTAGAACAAAAAATTTCCAATGATTCTAGTTTAGCACAAAAGTGATTGAAAGCAGGCAGGGGTTACTCATTTTCACCAGCAAACCTAAAGGGCTACACAGTATCACAACGCATCCGCGATTAACACCACCAACGGTTCACCAAGACCTTTTCAGACTGATGGGGGATGACGCAGAGAGGGGCTGGGGGACGCTTCTGTCAACTTCCAGGCATTATTATGTTGTCCGGAAGCACTCCAGAGTTCACGTTGGTGACTGTGTGGCCCGGCACTAATGGCAGCTCCTCATCCAACTGCTCATAACGTGTCCCGCCGCATTATGCTGGCGGAGGACACCCAGCTTGTGTTTCAACACTATAGAACAACACCGGAGCTGGAGAACACCGTAACGGTAGATCAGACAACATGTGGTCGTGTGTTTCCATTGTCTTTATTTTTTACCTGCCCGTGTTGATATTTAATAAACATGTAAATACTTCACTATTTCAACCATGCACGAATGTTCATTAATTAATTGACTTCGAGTAATAACTGTATTGTGATTAAGAAACTGTTAGTTTGCCTGAGTACTGCTGTGTGATGAATTGTCAACTATACTTAATTGTCTGGAGAGTCTGCCCTTCTGTTTCGTTTGTACTGGATACATAAATCTAGCAGAATGCAAGCTTTGAGTTTACAGTATACTCTATAATACAACAGACACTATATTTTTATCGCTTTATGTTGCAGGTTGTATATCAGGTCTTTTATGATTAAACCAACAATGCGAAAGCTTTGAGACTTTTGGGATTTGTTGTCTTTTCTATCTGGCAGTTTTTGATATTTGTGTTTTAAAAATGTGGGATTGTATTTTCTCTTAATTTGTCTCAACTCTTATTAAAGTTTAGAAGCAGTGGCTTTGTGGTTTGTTATAAAAAAAAATAATAATAATACCCCCCCCCCCCCCAGAAGTTGTCCGGTTTTATTTTCTTGCAACATTGAATCAGAGTAGATTTTCTTTCTTGATACCGATCAACAGAAGAAGCCGCTTTCATGTCAACGTGAAGACAAGATCTCTATCGTGCGATCGAAATTAATTGCAAAATACTAGTTGTGAGTATTTAGTAGATGCACCGTTGGCGGCAATTACAACCTTATCCCTGCGTGAATCCACAAATTCTCAATTTTAATTGCACTCTCGACTGTGACTCCGCCGCTCCGGGAACGTTAGCGTTGTTGTTTTTAAGCTGTTACTGTGTAGCTTTGGCTTTATGCTCAATTTTGGTCTCCTTGGACCGTAGGACCTTGTTCCAGCTGACTTCAGATTCACAAGTCAAGTCAGTCCATCACTTTGGTCCAGCCTGAAATATTTGATGCTTCTGGATGGATTACCGTGAAATGTTGTTCAGAGGGTGGACCCTACTGATTTCGGTGATCCCCTGACCTTTCATCCAGCTACCATCGTGAGCCGGACTTTTTTGGCTATTTGGTTATTGAAAAAGCTTGACGGCTATTGGGTGGCTTGCTGTGAAATTTGCTTCACGGCCCCTCAGGGGGATGACTCGCAAGAACTGTCATGGTCAACTGACCTTCGATCTAACGGCGATCATCAGGTTGAAGGTGTTTGGTTTATGGCCAATCAGGTGTAATGCGTGGCAAACATCCACATGCTCGCATTGTTGCTGTGAGTACGTTTGCAAGGCCGAGCATTTAGCTTTTGGGGTCTTAAGTGCAGCCTCACGGAGCTGCTAGGCCTCGCTGTGGACTGGCTTAAGCGTGCGGCTTCCTCTGAAGCTGAAACTGGTGAAGCGATCTCTTCAATCTCGGCCTCTGAAGCTTGGAACTCCTTCAGAGCCGTCATCAACCTACTCTAAGCAGATTTACAGCCCTTACCATTTTTTAATGACTGGATTTAACACCAAATGTTCAGTGACTTGGAAATGTTCTTGCATCCAGGCTCTGACTTGTGTTTTTTTTTTAGATTAGATAGATAAAGATGGTTAATCTTTTCGCTGCGTTGTTGGAGTGTTCCTTTGTCTTCATATTGTAGGATTTGCCACCATACTGACTTCCCAAAAGTTGGACCATCCAGATACTGATGTATTCATACTACACGCCGCAGGTGTATTCATACTACAGATGCAGGTGTATCTATAATGATTAATTGAAACCCTTTGGATACACACTGGTGATTTCCATGTAACTAATTATGTGACTTCTAAAGCCAGTTGGCTACACCATTAATGCTTTAGTTGTGTCTATGTAAAGGAGAATGTATTTTTTTGTATTTCCTATATGTAATTGATTTAGATCACTTTGCAGAGCTCTGTTTCACTTTGATCTTAAAGGATCTTCTTCTGTTTTTCGGTGTCAAGAAAATAAAGCCACATTAATTCTACTTTGATTTAAAGTTTGAAAACTATTTTTAAAAAAGGAAAAGAACTCTTAAGGGGGGGGGCGGTGAATAGTTTCTAAAGCGTGGCAGAGTATGTACGGCATTCATTCTTTATTCATTTAGCACCGCCTGTGTTTCCTCTGTTCCCATGCCTCCTGGTGTTCCTGGAGTTACATGTCGGGAATTCACTTCCCTCCCAGACAGACGGCTCCTTGTCTTTGGCAGGGCAGCATGTTTGCCTCCATCAGCGGCATATCAGTGAATGACAAGACCCCCCACTCAGACAGCAAACAGGGCCTTAGGTATAGGACCCGATGACCAGTGTTTGGCCCGGTCTAAGTCTGATGTAAACACATGAAGAGCCCATTCATTCTAGCTTAATGTGAATTGACTTCGTGTTTCTCTGTATGTGGCCGTGTAGATCCTTCCCACTGTAAATAAAGCATTACAAGTAGGTTTGACTGTCATTGTCAACGACAGTGTGCCCTCAGCGTAACAAATGGCACAAGTCATTAGGCAAATGATTTGCTCTGCTCTAGAATTTCCTATAAGTGTAAAAAAAAGAGGTGAAAGAGGAGGCCTGGCAGCTGTATTTAACTGAATGTGAATGTGATCATGAATGTGAATGGGGCCAGACAGCAGGGAAGGGGAAGAGCGGAAGCGCTTAAGTGAAACTAAATATTTTATTTTCAAAACATAAACTCATCCATATTATGTACAGCTGGAAAATATAACACATAGGACGGAATTTGCATGACTGCTGCAGATTCAACACAATACATACAAATTGAAATAAAAAAAAAAAAAGATATAAAAATTTACAAAATATATAAAAGTGCTTGTGGAAGGAGATGGAGCTCAGTTGGCAGTTGTGTGTGAAACTCCCAATAAATGTCCATTTAAATAGAAAGTACTAGGAATTGTTGTTCAAAACCATTAAATATATCAACACCCCGACGAAAACAACACTAAAATATTCCTATAATACTTCCCAGCAGTCTGTGATTATAGGATTGCTATGGCTGTTTTCCATGATGTCATACTATGGAGACATTGTCCATCGTGCAGGCACACCTCTCTACAATCATATTGGGGAATTCAGCCACTTCTATTTCAGTGTAGTCCCCCTTCTTCACCAGGTACATTATGGGTAACGGCGTGCTCTCTGACACCGTACACCGCCTCTCCCCGTAGCCGTAGTTGTGCTTTGGCTGCTTGCAGCCTCCGGTGCACCTGAAGGCCTGGTAGCCTGCTGGCTCAATGATCCAGTACTGTGTCCAGGTGAGAGCGCGGAAGTTGATGAAGTACTGCTCCCTGCAGCAGGTGTCTGTGTTCTTGCTCGCATCGCAGTCGCCAAGAGAGCTGAGGAAGAAAGGACAAAGAAAGTTAGATGACTGCTCTCATAAAGTCCCAAGCATGGGAACTCAGGAGGCCCAGAATCTCTTAGCTGCACTCCTGCTTGCCATGATTATCCAATTATGATTGTTTTTTCAGTAGGGGACTCTAGTTATACATATATAGATATACTATACAGACCTAATTTAAATCTATTAAGAAGTAATAACTTTATAGCATGGGATCAGAAAAAGAAAGCCCTAAGATGTGGGGAAACACCTATTGTGTTTGTTTTCTTGTTGGTTTTTAATGATAGTCAGTATTTGCTCCTAAATGTCCCCAAACCATGAGAATGATGAAACT
Source organism: Coreoperca whiteheadi (assembly GCA_011952105.1). Taxonomy (NCBI): domain Eukaryota; kingdom Metazoa; phylum Chordata; class Actinopteri; order Centrarchiformes; family Sinipercidae; genus Coreoperca; species Coreoperca whiteheadi. The sequence goes on from CM022481.1 coordinate 6,761,746, forward strand.
GACGCCCCTGTGTCACACTCCTGCAAATCTACTAATGAATGCAAATGGTGACAGGTATTTAAAAAAAAAAAAAAAAAAAAAGGACCTGGCCCCCTCGTCACACTGATACAATATCCTGCATATCAAAAGCTCGCGCCCTTACCCGAACTCTTCGAGGTTGAGTGTGTAGAGGACGAGCTCGGGCTTTCCCAAGGTGTTGTCCGCCTTCTCCTGGGTGGTGAAGCGGACACTCTTGGCCATCTCTGCCGCGTAGCTGCCAGGTCTCTCGCCCTCGATCCACACCTCCAGGTGCATAGGTGTCTTCTGCTGGTTCTTGGACCAATAGTGGACCGCCTGGGTCACATCAAAGCTCTTCCAACCGGTCTCGTGAATGGGGATCAACCTGTGATCAAGAGAAATACAGAATTAATCAAAAGGAGATGCAAAAAAAACCCCGGATATTTCCTGGAGTAGAATCCAATTGAATTTTTTTTTAAGATTAACCCACTGCGACCGTGATGGCGTCGCCTCTTATTTGCTCTACATTCCCAACGCGTCACGTTGACAAAATGATCCCTTACCGTGAGTCTACCAACGATGTCCGGTTGGATCCGTTGGGCAGCACCTCCACCCAGTAGATGCTCACCCGGGCGTTGTTGACGGAGCGGTGGTTCTTCCTCTCCACCGCGAAGCGTTTGTGGTAGGAAGCCCGCTGGTAGAGCTTCAGCTCCGCCATGGTCACCTCGCTGTTATGCGGGATCCTCGCCTCCATGTCGAACACCATGCGATGCCGAGTGGTGTCAGAATACACATACTCCCCGGGAATGTCTAAAGCAGAAAGGATTTCATGGGTTTTAGGCGATTCTTTCTCTCAAATAGCTTAAAATGACTGCTCTGTAAAGGCAACTCGGTGCGTAAAATAGTCTTTGCGCACCAAGAGTCACAATTACGCACGGAAATAACAGTCTACTTCAACTGGTTTATGTGTCAACGCGATTTCAATGAGTTCCTGCAAATTACGTGTCCTATATTTTAAAAATGGTCCTTACCTGCATTACCAGGGATTCCCCTCAGGATGCCCGCAAGGCTAGGCAGAGATCTGCGTCTCCTGCTGTGGTGCATCTTCAGCATGGACAAGTACTTGTTTCTGATATGCGCCGGAATAACGAGATTCTCCAAATCCCTCTTGTGGAGCTCAGGAACTTCATCCAACCCAAGTTTCTGCAGCAGCGCGTCCTTCATATCCTGATGCGTAAAAGCCTCGGCGAGACCGAACAGAACGATGCAAAGGACACAAGCGCGGAGGAAATCCATGAGTAAAAAGTTCAGTGTGTAAAACGGCAGCAGAGTAGCCAGAGAAGTCAACCAGAGATAGACAGTGTCCCTTTCACACTTCTCTGGCCCCTTATATTGTTGCGGCCCTCCCAGTCTTTCGCACTTTGTCAATGGGGGCAGGGACCCTTATCAGAACAAAGGTGACAATACAGCCCCATCCTACACAGGATATCCAAGTGGTCATACTTCAAACAGCAACAATTAGACTTGAGTGCCATCCGTATTGTGGAAGTATAATGTCCCCATAGCTCCACTAGAGCCATGCTTGATGTTAGTGGCCTGTGTTGCATTTGATGCCAGAATGAGGATCTAAAATCTGCTCTTTACAATGAATGCAGTGATTTAGGTGACTCTTGATAGTGGGAAGCCAGACAATCAAATCTGAATTTCTTTGTGGATTGTACGCATTTATATATTTGTTTTTTATATTTCTGGAATGGGTATCATGATGGATTTCAGACGCTTTTCTACCATAGAAAGAAGAGCGTTCTAGTGGAACCGCTGAATGTATTTGGCAGTGAATTTGTCAAATTTAAAATACTGATTGTCAACACAAAATATAACTGACTTTAAGAATTGCATACAGAAATCCAGTCATTACCAATGGGAGTTGAAACTCTTTGTGGGTTTGAGTGACTTGCTGCCATTTAGCAAACATTAAAAAGCATCTAAGAGAGTGTTTTCACTGTTGTGACGTATGAGACGTCATAGCTGGTGTTTATTTCACATAGTTGAACAAGTTGCCAAGTTCTCTTTGTGTCTTGACACTCAATTATTTCTCCAGAATGAAAAAGCTTATCGCCCCGGTCCAGCCTGAAGCGTGTTCATTGCCGCTACACATGCGTCCCAGACAGACATCTCTTGACCCGGTGAACCTGAAGTGCCCTCGCTTCATTGGCACCCTTGTCTGCACACACACCCCACACTCTGACGCGTACATTCCACTGGACGATGTCAGGCCGGGGGCAGTCTGGCAACAGTCTGTCACACAGCGGGCTTATTTCTGTCTGGGTGGCTAGAAAGCAATTTTTGTCCAGGGAAACGTGGCGCAACACCAGGACTAAAAAAGACAGCAGGCAATGCACTCTGTTCATTTGGGTGCAAGTGTATGACAAGGGGCCGGGTAGGAAGTAAGTGCAGAGCTTCAAGGGGGGAGGGGGATTTGAGGATTAGATGTTTATTCCAAGCCCTGTCACCCATTCTTGGCCCTCTCCATCAGATTAAAATTATTAGCCAAACAGACAGTTAATCCAGGGGTTTTGGGGGGGGGGGATGTGGATTGGGGCAGGCTCTTCACAGGTTGGTGATTATCTGATTCCATTGCGAGGATTTGCCTTGCCTTTTTTGTCACACAAACATTAGAAGAGGGGTGCTCTCGCTGGCTGCCCAGAAGGTCCTGCCTGTGGTTGTGTATTGGCCGCTGTTTGCTTAGAGATGTCAGACAGACTGAATGGGCACACAGGAAGAGCAAATGACAGATGACTGCCAGAACCGCTCACTCCAGCTAGTGCCTGCAGCCTACAAACAAGACAAATTATTAATTAGTGCTGTGGAACTGATACCGCCTGACACAGTCCAATGCATGGTACAATCACAGCATGCATTACTGACACAAACATTTGTTTTAGATATCCAATTGCATGTGTGCAAACTGAATTATGTGTGCATAGAGTAAAGACTAATAACAGTATTGCAGCTATAATAGCTAGAGCATTATGATATTGATGCTGTTGCATCTAATTTCGTTGCAATGTTATTGCAAATCCATGGCAAGGTTTTCTCTTGTGTTGCAAGTTCTCGCACGATTGAATGAATGAATGGAATTTACGATGGCATTTTGCAGTAGCGCATTATGGTCGTGTAACCATTGGCCTCATATATAATATTCGTTTCTGGTTCTTCTTTCAAATTGGGACATTTGCCATTTCTAATCGCTTATCCTGTTCGTGCAAAATGAGTGATGAAAACTTTGAGCTTTGGTCGTGAGACACTTTATTTGTTTACTTTATTAGCTTTTTTGATGGGGAAGGTGCTCATTAATTAAGCATCAATCAACAAGGCTACATTTCCTCCATTATCCTTGGCCAGATGTTAGAAAGGGACCCTAAAATAACAGAACGGAACTACATGCTTTTCTTAAATTCATATACACATAATAAAAAGGCACAAAACCGTGGCACAAACGTCAAGTAATGTTTTTGAAGAGGGGATCACGGTTTTTCAAGTGCTGACAAATGAAAACGTTTATTTCCAATAAGGGATCTAGCTGCATTGGTCCTATAACCCCGAGGTCCACAGCACAGAGTCTTCTCCCTCCCAACTGGTCTGCCAAGATTGGCTGATGCCAGAATCATCAGTGCAGACATGTAAATTCAGAGCACATCCATTGTCCAGTCCAGCCAATCTGAGTCTAAGTGCCTGTTGTCCAGAGCCTAAAATGCATAGACCTATGGTATCCCCTCTCCCACACATTACAACCCCTAATTCGGTAAATTAAGATGCCCTTTGTGTGATATTTCTCAGTCTTCCTTCCTTCCCATGCCAATCACAGACTAGCTGCTCAGTTCAAAGCGTCATCTGATGCTCCTAGGTGCCATTTCTTTTCAATCAAAGGCCAACAAGCTCCCACAATCAACAACTCAGGTGTTAATTAACATCCACACATTTGCATTCAAACAGCGGTCCAGTTTATAGGGCTTTCCCTTTCCATTTGTGGAACATGGAACCCCCGTTTGCTGCCAAAAAGATTCGCTGTTTGCAGGAGGCGCCGTTTAAATGCGTGTATGAGAGAAATATTACAGGGAGCCCCTTCAGGAGGAAGACTTGGCTGCAGTTTGGCAGCCCCCCCCCCCCGCCCCAGCACGTTGTGTCAACATCTCCTCTCAGCCTCCCTGGGAACAGGGCGGAGCCGCTGCCTGCTCCAAAAAGTCAATATTGGACGTGTGTTGGTGGTCAGCGCAAATGCCTCATTGTTCACGTGTATTGCTGTATTGTCACCGACATCCTGATCTGCCAACGCGCCATCTTGATCTCCATATCAAATATTTGGGGGGCGTGAGCCGCGCTAGTTTGCACCTTAATGGCCCACACCGCCCCGTTCGCCGCGGCTGCAGACGTCCAAGACGCACACCCGGGTCGGGATCGGTCCATCGCGCTGGCTGCCCATAATCACCGATCAGTCTGCCGGAGCGGAAAGCGCTAGACCTGCGCACGGGCAATACAATTATTGCTCAATGGGCTCCACCAAGTCCAGGACAGTCTAATTGCATTTCACACCGCTAATGACGGCTCAATCAGCGCAGAGACAGAGGGCTTAATCCCGGTGCAGACTTAACCAAATAGGATCAGACATGATTAGATAGGAACTGACAATACATATTTTCTTTAACGTTTAATTAATCGGCGTAGGGGAGACTTTGCAGGGCACGCGTTGCCAACGAACCGGACGAAACCAATGCAATCCAAAATAAACAAATAAATAAATTAAAAAAAAAAAATAAAAAAATAAAAAAAGGACTCCGGTTTTGATGGGCTCGGATTTCTGCGCGAGCTGGCAAAATCCACCAAACACGCGTCATTCTGCAGTCCGCGTGTAGTTGAAAAATGAATGCATAGCTGCGCGGGAAACGACTGAAAGCTAAACAAAAACGCGCAGCCGAAGAACCCCATTTCACCATAAATGCAACGTACGCTGCCAACAACCTACAAAAGCTCCCCAGTTGAACCGCCGCGTGAGGGCCATTTGTACAGCAGAGGGCGCTGCGGGCACACCTCCAGTAGCTGGGCTTTTAAAGGGAAGGTCCACCCTATATTGTGACAGTATTTACACTGGCTAATGTGGGACAGTAGAGTCACAAGATACAACTGGAGATGTTACGTGCTGACTAGTTTTGTGTTTCGTTTTTGATGTATGGCTTCCAAATGTCTCAAGTGCGTTGCAAATACAAGAATAAAGAGCCAAATAGTTGTAGGTTACACAACAGCAAACGTTAAAAATCAACATAATAATAATAATAATAAACCCAACTTATCAGTAATCGTAAAATAAAACTGAACTCATCTAAACTACAAAACAATATATTTCTTGTGTGTGTGTGTGTGTGTGTGTGTGTGTGTGTGTTCCAGTTCAGATTTCAGATGGATTTTTCCTTTAATAAGGTGACCTGGTTCAGCAGTGCCACAGACACACACACACACACACACACACACACACACACACAGGCGGGAAAGAGGCGTGAATGTTGTGAAAGAAAGGGAGAGAGAGCCCGCAAAGATGTTCCCTCTGCTTCAGTCTTGTTGTTATGTTGTTGCTCGTGTACTTTTACACGGAATATTATTTCCAAACCAAGACAAATCAATCATCTCAGAGTGGTCACACACACTCTCTCTCTCTCTCTCTCTCACACACACACACACACACACACACACACACACACACACACACAAACGCGCGTGTGATCTGCTGTTTGGCTGTTTCTGATCAAACAGTCGTGCCAAAGCAGTGTGCTTCAAATTACACGTGGTCGCCATCACAATCTGCGCTCATTGGACGCCAATCACGCACCCTGTGCGCTCGTTTCATCACAGGGCTTCTTTGTGCCGGCGCTACAGTGGCTTGCGGCAAGAATTCGTCCATTCCAAATATAGAAGTGTGTAATTTTATGTTGGTGACATAAAATAACAACGAGGCTTCTATGGCCCTGTAGTCCCTAAGATTCAGTTGCTGTGCCGGCTGTTAATCATTAATAGATGTACTTTGAGCGGCGATAAGCACCTCACTTCAGAAGGATGGGGCATTTCCCAACAAGAGATGGTGGTTCAGAGGAACACGCCGTGAATAAAACCACAATAGAGCTGGGTGAAGCTGTAAAATATCCCTTTTTACTCAATAAGTCCGTGATTTATGTGATGACATTTATGGCATGATTAGTATGCATAACGATATTGCTCGTTTTGTTGACGCCAAGAGTCCTGTTATTTTAGTGCTATATCTTCTTCCATACAGTAGACCATGCAATCCTCCTGTCTCCCTAAAACACTATGTTGGCATTAAGGGTAGGTTACTGTGTTTCAGTGGTTGTCATTATATTTGACCAACAGAATATTTTCTGTAGCGATTGGGAACTCCTCCTCCTCTTCCAATTCACTCTCCTGCGGGGTGCCACAAGGCTCCATTCTAGGGACGGTTTCATTTTCGCTTTATATGTTGCCTCTGGGGTCCATCATAGCCAGGCATAACATAGCTTATCACCTTTTCTGCTGACGATTTGCAAATGTATTTGCCTTTGAGCCCAAAAAACACTGATGGAGTTGGGTCACTATAGTATTAACGATATTAAATTATGGTTAGAGCAAAATTTCCTTCATTTGAATGCAGAATAGACTGAATATATTCTATTTGGTGAGTCTGCAACCACTGATCTTAGTATGCTGACTTCAAAGCTCAGACCGACAACTAGAAATTTCGGTGTAAATTTTGATAGTAGCCTGAAATGTGTTAAACAGACTCACAGTGTGGTTAAAGCTAGTTTTTTTTCCAGCTATTTCTATTAGCTAAGGTCAAAGGTCATTTTTAAATCGTTCTGACCTTGAGAAAGCTATTCATGCTTTTATTAGTTCAAGATTAGATCATTGTAATGGCTTTATGGTGGTGTCTCACAGTCATCACTCGGGCGCCTTCAGCTGGTGCAGAACGCGGCAGCCCGTCTTCTTCTAACTAACACAGGCAAATATGAGCACATAACTCCAATCCTCTTACCACTTCACTGGCTTCCAGTTTGTTTGAGAGTTGATTTTAAAATTCTATTGTTTGTTTTTAAAGCTCTCAATGGCCTTGCACCACCGTACATACCTGAGATGCTGGCTTTGCGTCAGCCAAATAAGACTCTTAGATCAGCAAATCAACTTTTGCTGGACGTCCCATGGACACGGTAAAAAAACACTGGGGTGATCGGGCTTTTCCCGTAGCTGGGCCCAGACTCTGGAAAAAGCTCCATGCTGATTTACGCACAGTTACTGACCTGGCTAAGCTTAAAACTCATTTATTTAGACTGGCTTTCAATGTTTAGCAGTTGCTGTGGCATGCCGTGTATTCTATTGCTGTTGGTTTCTTTTAATAATGTTTTGTTTTATTAGTTGTCTTATTTTTATTGGAAAGCCCTTTGGTTCACTTTGTGTGTTGTAAAGGGCTGTATAAATAAATGTTGCTTGATTGATTGATTATTGTTTTCATACAATATATTAATGTGAGTATGGTGGCCACACCTACAGGTCGGGGCAGACAGATAGGTGCAAATATTTGCGGAGAGTTTGGGTCATTGAAAACTGTCTGCGTGATTTCCCCAGGCTACTGTACGTGCTTCATGCTCCTTCCAAGAGGAGGGAAATGCGGGACAGTCTTGACACACCTTGGCGCCGAGAAATGGGAAAAGCAGTCAGAGTATAAGAACAATGTTGCGTTAGCCTCCATGCAAATGTCAATGCCGTTTTGCGGACACATGAGCAGTCAGACACACAGTCAAAGGCCTGATGGGACCACCCACAGTGTGGTCATAGTTGCCATGTCAGATGCCCTCTATGAGGCGCGTGTAGGCATGCAGCACTATTCTGAGATAAATACACACATTTTATGTGCCAGGTGCAGCCAGGGTGCCATAAACTCCCAGAAAATGTCAGAATTTGGTCAGGTTTGACATGTGTGTTAATGCAACACACACACAAACCCAGGCTATCATGTATTGTCTGAAGGTTGTGTGACTGTGGCCCACTGCGGCAGCTATCAGATCTCCGCAGAGGTTATATTGGCGCAGAGCACACCACTGCGTGGGTATATCTCCATAAACGGAGCGCTTTGCAGCCAGTTAAAGAGACAGCAGTCATTGTTATTCCAGTCTGAAGAAAATGTGTCCTCTCCGCACCACGTCACCGGCAGACTGACAGACAGCCCGCAGTTTCCATTCACAATATTGACAGCCCCCCCCATCCCCACCACCCCCACCCCTTCCGCACAGCAGATGCTGTGACGGGCGCCATGATGACGATGATCTGGGATTTTGCCTGCAGCAGCAACCAGAGGCGCTATAACGCGGGGAGATAGGCCGCCAGCGGTAGGGGAACGGGGGAGGGGCTTGTCGCCATTGCACGTCAAAGATGGCCGAGTGGCGGAGCCAGCACGCCACGCATGCCCGAAAGTTGGAAAATTAGCGACCGTTCCTTCGTCCAAATGAGACACATGACGGTCTCGAAGCGCGTCGCATTGCAGCGGAGACATCCTTGATTGAGAGAGATTGATAGAGAGCGGCAACGCATTCTATAAGGGTGTATGGGTTGTCTTGTTCGATGTGTACAAAGCAGCGTCGCGAGCTAAGCGTCCATTTGTACGTCATTCATATTTTTTTTATTTTTTTAACAACCGAGCCCCGTTTCCCATAATCCAGCGCGAAGTTGCGGATAGAGCTGGCCACTTGGTTATCTTTCCAGTCGAAGGTCTCCGGCAGCGGGCTGCTGGTAGCTTGACTGTGCAAAGGCGAGAAGCGAGCGACCGGCGGGGGAGGCAGGCAAAGCAAAGGACAGGGGGAGTTTTAGTCTGTGTCCCGTATTTGGAATAAGCAAGACTAGACTAGAGCTTTCCCCTTGACACAAATACGAGCTCCCCTGTAACCTCCACAGAGGAGCCGCAGTTGTTGACGGCTCGCTTACGAGCTTGTTGGAACTCTTGTTGGCCCTCGTTTTGAACTGTGAAGACGCTAAAGAGACATTTGGTGTCCGGACGAAGAATGGGATTTAAAGGACATATCTTCCAACGCTGAGTTGGGAAAACAAGGGAATATTTTCCAGTTGGGTGAGAAACAGCCGTACTGTCGAACGGGGCTAAATTCAGCTAATCTCCGTTAACACTTTGTATGTTGTATGTCAACTCCTGGGGAGGGGAGGGGAGGGGGGGGGGCAGGGGCAACGATGGCATTTAGGAACGAAGAAAACTAACGTTAGCTCGCTGGCTAGCTAAACAGCTAACCTAGCAGGCTGCTAACTAAGCCTGTGTCGCCCTTCCATTCCCGGAGCAGAGGAGGGGCGCTGGGGCTTTGTAGCATTGCAGAGCTGCCTTGCAATATTTTTTTTTTTTTTGGGGGGGGGGGGTTGCTGCAAGAATGGAGAATCCCAAACATCTGCCACAACAACTCAGGGGGATCTGTTGAGCCGCGTCGACTCGATTTTGTGCCGTTTGCCGCACCGAGAAGCCCAGAAGCCCGCTCCCATTGTACGTTGGGCTTTCATCAAAGTCAGCCGGCCCGGGGCAGCCAGGCTCTGTAATTGTCACTACTTCTCGTCGTATGTGCCCCGTGGGGATAGGCGTTGTAAAATGGGGAAGTGCTACACGTCTCTTGCACCTCTTAGATACTGGGTCTCGAGGGGGGGGGCGCGAATAGGTCTGTTTTAACGCGGAATTAGCCCCCGCCGGCTTGCCCTCAACGCAAAGTTGTATTCTTTTCGAGAGCTATTCAAGGTGACAGAAGTTGTTTGCAGGCCCCTCTGCGCTGACTAACGGGCCGAGGAGGTGTATTTTTTTTTTTATATATATTTTTTTAACTTATTCCCCTCCCCGCCTCCTTCATCCACCATTCCTCCACAAACCCACACACCGGAATAGTCATGTCGGGCGAGGTGCGCTTGAAGAAGCTGGAGAAGCTGATCCTGGACGGGCCAGCTCAGTCCAATGGCCAGTGCCTGAGTGTGGAAACGCTGCTGGATATCCTGGTCTGCCTCTACGACGAGTGCAACAACTCCCCGCTCAGGAGGGAGAAAAACATCCTGGAGTTTCTGGACTGGGGTAAGCAAGCTTATTTGTTTCCTTCATTTCCTCTTGTTTGGGCCCCCCCCCCTCATCTTTTGGTAAGATGATAGGCTAATAGTGCTGGTGGTGCAGTGGCCCTCCCTTCCCCATCACATTCCTTTTTCTAGTAGTGGTGGGGCTCAGTTGGCCTGTGCTCTCCTCACTCGAACCCTCCCTAAGACTGCGAGCAAGGCCACGCTTATCTTGTGCCGCTTAGGTGTGTTTGTCAAAGAATTATGCTTGCGGGAGCAGTGTCGAAGTTGCAAGAAGACCCGTCCTACTACCAAAAACGGATATGTTGTGTAAAATCAAATCAAAAAGGTGGTACCAAATACACAGAGGGGCATTAACTATAGTGGGGAAGATCTTAAACAGGCCCACTCAAGAGTTTTGATATGAATCCAGGAAAGAGCTCATAAAGATGTCCTCTCCTCCAGGCCACCATTTATTCTTATGAAAACGCACTCTTACATAAAGCAGATGCCTCTCTGTCATTGCACCGACCCTCTTTGGTTCACTTTAGTTTTCACAACTATGTTGCCAGTATGCTTTCCTTTTTTTTTATTTTTTTTTTTTTTTTCATGGGCGTGTAGGTCAAAGCTTGTTGATAGCTTACCTAGCTGTCTCTGATCAGCAGTAAAGCAAAAAGTGACCCTTTTGTTGCCGTTGCAGCATAGCTGTCACTGTTGCATGCCCTAAAAGGTTTACCTAGGATTTGATTCGTCTATAGTCCGGAAAGGAGTTTTTGGTGGCAGGTTTGCAGTTGTGTGACTTTCCCACTCCCCTGGTTAAAAGCAAGGTTGGGGGAAAAAAAAAACACGCAGGAGGACCACACACACACACACACACACACACACACACACACAGCTCAATCATTTGTGCAGAAGGACTTTGTGTGTGTGTGACTTCAGGGGTTTGGTTTGTGCATGAAGCAGGAATGTGAACAACTCACCTTTTCTTTTTTTTTCTTTTTTTTTTTTTTTTATCTGGCGCAGAGGCCCAGCTAGCTGCCAGAGCATGCCTGGCTGGCCTGGCTGTCTTTTTAAAGCCCTGAAAGAAGTGCTGCAGCAGTTTGAGGCAGTGCAGGAACAAATCCTCGCCCCGGATTGAGACAAATTAATAATATAGCAGGCAATAAGAAGCAATGGTACAATGAAAAGAGAGTGTAGTTTGGCATCTTCTTTCTTTATATCTGAAACCGTTTAAACTACAGTGTTAAACAGGCAACAGTTTGGCCCCAGTGTAGAGTGGCAGTGTCAAAGACAGACAGGATGGCAGTTAAATCAGTCAAATGGTGGTAAATTTAGGCTGTGGCTGCTATGTTGGTTTACCCCACCAGCCACCATCTGGACAACCTATTCTGTGCTAAAAATGGAGCTATGCTGGCTGGTAAAGTGCTCTAAGTGGGCTGGATTTGGTGATTTTTCGTGTCTGCCAAGGAAGCAGGAGGTACGTTTCTGCCTGTCCAAAAGCCATACCCAGCTGTGTTTGTTCATTACACATGTATTGTTTCCCTTTTAGAGCATCCTCTTTCCCCTCCCAGTTGTTAGTCCTCAGCCAATCTGCCGCATCTTGCTGGCCTTGCAACAATGCCGCCGTGCCCTGGCCTTTAAGGAGCGGTGCCCTGTGCTTGGGTGCCAAGTGGCGACTTCATCCTGACATTTCCCCCGTGTTGACACTAGAAACTGTCTGACCCGAGCTCGGCCAGACACAACACACAACATGCACATGTATCCACGCCGCCACAGTCCCGTCGAGGTCCCAAGTTCTTGCTTGTTATTGTGTTCCACTCCTAAAGGAATTGTATGAGAATCTGCCAGCTTCTATGATTAATATCAATACTTTTAATTGACTTGCAGAGTTTGTACCTAGAAGTCAATGAAGCTGAAGTTAGGCAAACAAACTTAATTGATTACCTAATCATGTAGCCCTGATACAAGAGCCCTAAGGGAATCTTGACATCAGTTGTTGTCTTCTCCCAAAAGAGTCTTTATTATGAAACATAAATGTCAAAACAACAAGTTGCGGTTTTATCGGGGGTAATGTGTAACTGCATCACCAGCAGAGACTTCAGGAAGTCCTTGCTACCAGCCAAGAAATGATTTGGCACATGATAACCCCTCCCTTAAAACCGCAACTTGCCACTTTTACACTCGTGTTTTTGTGCGGACTAAACAAACAAGATATAACATGTTATGTTCTGGTGGCGGGTTTTCTTTCCTTTTGGACGGAGCCTGGTTAGCTGTTTTGCCCTGTTTCCAGTCTCTATGCTAAGCTAAGCTCACAGAGTGCTTGCTGTAGTCCTATATTTACCAGAAAGATATGTCGATAGTGGCTAACTTCCCAAAATGTCAACTATTGCTTTAAGTGATCTGCAATGGGCTGCAGTGACAGCCAAGCATTCTGGGATGAGACATTTATGTGCTTCAGCATTAGTCAAAAACAAACATCGAGCCATAGGCTACTGGATGGTTAGAGAAGTGGTAGCGGACAATACCGAAGAGTAGCTTTGCATCTTTTGGGAAGGGATGAAGTGACTTGAGGCGTGGTTTTAGCGCTGTGATAACACGTGTCCACGGGATAGAAGACCACACCTTTTTTGGTGTAGCCATCCACAAAAACATGGTATGACTGAGGTCAAGGCCTGTTTTTCTTCTCTTAGGTTTTTGCAGCGTCACCACTCCCATTTTTTCTCTTTCTTGGCAGAACACCCAGCCAGAGGGTCAAAGAAAAAAGTACACCTGTTACACATGCAACACCATGCTGCAGTATTTGGACAATTACTAGCTAAATGTTAGCTGAAGAAGTGACATAAGGCCATCAAGGCCTCCTATTTACAGTATACGTACCAACAGAGCCAGAAGAGTGCGCATGACCGATTGTAACCTGTGAGAAACAGATTGGATCAGACTGATAGCGCTAACACATGCTCAAAACACAGATTAATCCTACATATAGAAAAATGGTTCAAGATGGGCCCCGTGAAACCTAAGACCTATTCAACTTGTGAGGGATCTGCCTTTGTTAGCCGCTCAGAGGCTGCCCCTGCAGCTACAGAATGCTCTGACAGAAAAGACACATCATCGTAGCTTATTCGTTGGGCCTGTGCACCTTTTCTGCTACGGTGGCCGCACCCGTCACATAGGGGCAGCGATGTTCCCATCTCTTCCCGAGAAGGTGTACGAGCCAGAGAAGAAGACAGACATTCGGTATTGGGTTTGCTTTTCTTCTTGTTTGGTGACCTCATTTCGGCTGAAACAGAGACCCCGAGATGACCTGCAGCCACAGGGGAAATGAACACGGGAAAGTACGCTGTAGCCCAACTCCTCACATATACCACAGCCGTTACTGTGTCTACCAATTTCTCTAGCTTAGGCCTGTGCTTGCATTTGTTCTCTCACAAGCTGCCTCGTGACAGTCGATGTAAGCCAGCCAGCTCATGTCAACAGCTTCCTTACTTGCGATGTAATCAGGCGTTTTAATTCAATAAATTCCATTAATTCTGTATTGTTGATTGCTGCAAATATCAATGGAGGCTTTATGGAGTTGGCGTGGAAGTTGAGCATCGTTCCTCAAAGAATATGACCGTCTCTCTTCAGGAACTGAATAAATAATGCGTGTCTCACCTTGATCCATGGCTCATGTGGGGTGGTGTTAGTGTTTCAGCACGCTTCAGCTTGAGCAATGAAGTTGATGTCTTTTAGAACTTCTTACAATCTCAGTATAAATGTAATCTTTTTTTTTTTTTTGTTGGATTCAGTGTTTCGGGCACAATGACGATGATGCCGTCCGTTTTCTGAACAGTAATTAATGCTTCTGTGGCCTCGACGCTTGCATTAATCTCTCATAGATATCCTGTTCCCCTGCTTTTCTCCCATCATTTCCGGCTTTTTGTTTTGTCCTGATCTCCTTCCCTGTTTTGGGAAGCGGCTTGCCTGGCAGCTGAATGAAAATGGGCAGCCATGCCAGCCCACAGTGGGCAAACATGGGGGAGGCAGCCCGACCTTTTCTCAATCCAGCCTCCGTGTTAGCTTGCAGTGGCCAGCTGTTCAGCTGCAGCTGTGCGCTCCACCCTGCGAGGCTTTCATTGGAAGCATCCCTCGCACACTACTCACAGTGGAGACTAATTACTGTGGTTTTGCCTAACTATGCTATCTCATAGTGCACAGACTGGAGTCTCTCTCTGTTATTCCCCTTTTTTGAAGAGCAGCCACTACGCCTATAAGAATTTGAGTTTCGTTGGTTCCAGAGATGAAGTTTTTTCCCCACATGGTTTTCAGTTCCACCCAACCAAGATGCAAGGCTAGCACTTTAAACTTCTGGCCTTTATATACATTGTGCATACCCTTGCAGTAATGAACATGCATTTAGATCAGTCTGGGCTAACTGATTGCAGCTGCAGAAGCATCAGTGATCTTGCACAGTTTGATTCGCCTTTGCCTCTGTCAGGTAGAGGTAAACCAGGCAGGAAAGGTACTCCAGTGCTTTTATTTTTGGCAACCTATGGTGGATAAGAGCGAATGGAGAGTTGATCGTAAAGGAAGTGTTTTATTGTGTTCGGGTCATGGTGAGCACTTGGTGATTTTCGATCAGAATAAATCCATAAAAACAGGAATTAGGGCTAACTGTAATAGTTGCTGATAATACGAATTTGTCGTTCAGATAAACAGGAACCAGGTGTTAAAAGATTTAACTTTTACATCTTATCGGTCACATCTCAAATGTGAATGATGCCGGGAAAATACGTGCATCACTGGCATTCTGTGTCAAGTAGGCAGAAGGATCTGTATCATTCGTATCCAGAATGTTAATGTTAGTATGGGACTTTAAAATTCTGGACGGGCTGGACTCTATCTGGTTGTTCTGTCGTTTCCTGTCTGGCTGTCCGCTGGTTGCGGCGGGCACAGAGAACAGGAAGGAACCACAAGGACTCGGTGAGCTAGTCCGGACCCAACGGGTACATGATGTCACACGAGGAAGTGGGACAGCTGTACCGCATTGTGTACTCTGTGGCTCACTTGCGTCCAATACGTTGGTGTTGTTTGGAAGGTGCAAGGCCACAAGCGTGTTCACTTCCTTTAGGGTGGATTCCTCTTTCACACCGACTCGCTCTCTCTCACACGCACACACGCGCACACACACACACACGGACAGAGAGCATTGTCCTGAATGGACTCCCGAACAATCAGACATAGCAGAGGGGCCCATGTAGATCCCCTCTTCTCCCGGTGTACGCTACTTCTCACCAGAGTTTAGTATCCCAAAGGGAGCAGTCCGGCCCTCTACATCTCACTTACTCATCTGATATTTATTTTACTAATTTAACCCAGGAGCATTCAAACAAACCTACCAAAAGACGAAAAAGGGAAAAAAAAATCTTAGCTTTTTAAATGAATTGCTCCAGCATGAGCAAAATGAGTGGGATGTTTGTCATTAGTTACAAGGAATAAGTGTTTTGAACATAATACAGTTGTTCAAGATTTCAGAAAACTTGGTACATCTATATGATTTGTAGACTACATCTTTAACTTCATTCCTAGGCCCATTTTTTCCTGACTGTTGTCCGAAATTACATACCCAAATAAATGGGGTATATTTTAACAACAACAAAGGGTATATGTATAATCTTGGTGTCAAAAGAAAGCTAAGACCTGGGAGATTACAATAGAAGTGTCAGGGATTCAGGTATCTATACTCTGTCAGGTAAAATGGATCTGGAACACAGTAGGAAATTGAAATTTCTACCTCCGCCTAAAAAAACACACCTTATTTATAGGGAAAACACATTTGAATCATAGATAAATAAGCCTAAGCTTTGTAGGAATTAGTAAAATAATATCTGATAAATAACAGTTTGACACATGTTTTATCACAGATATTTCCAGGCGGAACTTGCAAACATGCCATTTGGCACCATATATGTCATTGACCTGTCTTAGGTACCAGGCAGGAAAATTAATTATATTTCACTGATAGATCATTATGGTAATTCATTCCATCAAATACAACTGTTTTCTGAGTCATTTTGAAATTGTAACCCGGGTCAGATTCACCTACGTGCACGCTGTGTAATACTAAAAGCAGCTGCTGCAGCTGTATGACGGATACTCAAGGGCATATCTCGGCAGCCCATTGGCCTATCTGAATAAATCACACCTCTTTATGACCGTCAGAGCCCACTTTCGGCTTAGAAACACCAATGACGATCCAGAAGGAAGTAAGCCCAAAGATAGTATATGGTGGTGAGAGGGCTACCCCCCTCTCAACGCTCCGTTTGTGCTTATGTTATATAGTTTGTGTGGGTAGCTGGAAGTGGTGAAAATAACAGAATCACGAAATTATGAATACATACTTTTGCGTTTTTGATCATAATGAATGTAATTGCCTAGGGTGTAATTCTGTTTCGTTCCAGCTGTCGATGCATGGAGCAGGCTTTTAGCGGAATTTCTCCCCTTCATGATGCATGTTAGGATTGGTGCTCCCTAACCTGTGTAATGTTCATTTAATGCTTTACGGACTGTCAGCCCCCTGTGCAGGGGGCTTTCATACTCTAGAGTTTTATGGGCTATTTCGAATTGTACTTCCAGAAAGTTGAGGTACTTGCGAGAGAGATGGGGGGGCGAAGGAAAAAGAATGGTCCAAATCTGTGCTGCCGAGTCCAGTATGTACAGGCTTTAAGTCCCTACTTAAGCCCCCAAAACACTGGATCCTATCATTCCCATGATCCTAATCAAATCAATAGCATCTTTCATTAGACGTTCCCTGCAACGCCCATGTCTTTCAAATTCCACACCTCAGTTTATAATGTAGGCTTTCTGTAAAAAATTCGAAGTGTCCAAGCTCAGATAACCCTAAGTGTTTCCATTACCCCCAGCCCCCCCTGAAAGAAAGACAAAAATATATATGTAAATAGTTATAGCCTATTTGAGGAGAATCCTAACAGTTTAAAGTGGTCATACTATGTTTATTTTCAGGTTTATCTTTTTATTTTGGGGTTGTACCAGAACAGGTTACATGTGTAACGCGTGTTACATAGCGACGTAGATACGAATCCGTAGATACGAATCGAACTGTTTTCAGGCACTTCAGGAGCAGTGTGTTCTGTGGGAGAGGGTATCTCCCTTTGGGCTTTTTCATTTTGCAGACCTATTAGATGCACACAAAAAAAGATATAAACACAATAAAGGAAAGGGGAAAAGGCCATGAAGCATAATATGACCACTTTAAGGCTTTTTTTTTTTTTTTTTACTTTTAAGTTCCAATGGGATCACTAGTGGGGTAATTAAGGGATAGATCGATTTTATCTGTGGTGGCAAATATGGCATTGCTGTAGTCGGTGCTGAGGTTTACCTGGACCTTTACCAGGGTAACACGGGACCTCTGTGCATGGCATTTTCAGCATCTGGATATCTCACAGATGGCCTTTAAAAACACTTAGTCAATCTGTCTGGGAGCTTTGTAGGCAGATAAATGTCTGCTGCTAATTGTGATGTGTCATCAGAAAGTGGCCGGGGAAGGGTTGGCTTCCTTTCTCCCGCCTCCCAGAGGACACGCTGTAGTGCAGGTCATTAGCCAGCCTTTCAGGGCCCTTGGGGTCTGACTGCAAATGGCCTCTCCTCCCCCTTTCATTTTTTCTTCACCTTCTCTTCTTCTCATCCTCCCATCTCTTCCTTTCTTCTTTTCTTTTTCACCCCCTCCTTGCAGTGCCTGTTACTTGGGTTTGGCTGACCTCTCTGCTCAGCTGTCCGTCCATCACTTCTTCAGTCAGTGTTTACAGACCAAATGAAAATGAAGCTGCTCAGTTGGCTGCGTTTGGCTCATTAAAATGTTTCTTTTTCTACTGCAGCTTTTCAAAATAAGTCGTTCTCTGGGGTGACCTATTTTAGCATGAAACTCAAGTTCTAATTAGGAGCCAGCATCGCTGTCATCTTTATTGATATTACTCTTAACTGAGCTACTGCTTTTCCACAAATCCGTGTAGGAGATATCAAGCTCCTGGCATTAGCATGCAAAATGAGTTTGATTTCTGGGAAATTACAAGAGGCTTTAGAGCTACTTCTAACACCTTTTTAATCATTTAGAAGTGTGCCGTTCTGTACGTACTGAAGGGAAAAGGTTGGCCAGCTCTCCCTGTAATGACTCTTCAGCTCAGAGGAGCAATTAGCGAGTCTTCCTCTTCGTCTGCCAGCTAAGTCTACGGCAGTGACACACATGAGCGCCACAGACAGAGCGACATTGTCTTCTCACAAGAAATCTTTTTTTTTCTTTTTTTTTTTTTTTTTATAATGTTGTCGAAGGGTGATTTTGGGAAAGCTGCCCCCCCCTCCACCCGTTCAGCCAAAATGGTCCCACAGCCAACTGGCGAAGCCGTTTGCTTGCATAGTTTCGTCTTTTCCCATAGTCACTGAGCTGGGAGTGTGACTTAGTGAAGGGGAGTGCAGCCATACTGGTCTCTCTGAACAAGATATAAGCAAAAGCCAATTCAGTTGACGGCGGAAAAATACATAACACAGACATTCCTTTCTTTTATTCATTCATAAAACTGTATGGAATCTATAGAAACTACAGCAGCAGATTAACTCCACTGAAAATCTATCTTTAAAGCGCTATAATCTAGGGCTGCCACCAACAGATATTTTCACATCGGTTAATCTCTCGACTATTTTTCCGATAAATTGATTAATCTAGACGATTAAATTTTCCTCATTTTATTTTGACAGACTGTATATCATTGTATAATGCAGCACAAAACAAGATGTAAACTACGGTTTACATATTAAAGTGGAAAACTGTCGGGAACTCCAACATGATTTAAAAACAACCAACACACCCACTGGTAGCATACCGTCAATCAACAAATACAAGCCAAGATTCTAACCGAAACATTTTCTCAGACACTTATTCATTGGGATTTCTAACGTAGCAGGCAGACGACTTTATCTTAAACAGCTACAGGGGCGAAAGGAATTTCAAAGAGCGAATAAGGAGAGGGAGCGCCGGGAGGAGAAAGCCGGTGAATCAGAGAAATAAGGCGTTTCCGTTATTTGCTGATTGTCTCACAGCACAAATAAACACGTCATCATGACGCAGCAGTTACTCAGTGATGTTTGCAGAAAAACCATGCGTCAAAATATTGACGTCGACGCATTTCCAGCGTTGACATCATCGATTACGTCGACTACTCACGGCAGCCCTGCTATAATCTATCATTTTATACAAATGGGGGCGCTGGTAATCATTAGGTGATTTTAGGGGTGATGCCATGTGAGAACATGCAAGAGTCTGTCCATTCTTTTTTAAAAGCTCTGTGTTCGCCGTCTACTTTTCTCTTTTTAGTGCACGACTATAAACCATGGATGTTTAATCCATCACACCAACGTGACACAACGAGGCTGTAGAGGCGGACTAGTGAGTAGATGAGTTTTCGTGTTCGGCGTGATGTCGTTTAATGTCCCCGTCAGCCTCTGTGGTCTCATTTAGCCACTCGTTAGCAACCGCCTATTTTAAGACACGAAAAAATGCAAGAGTGACGTGTTTAGTGGTGCAGTTTGTGTCGTAGAACAAAACGTGAAAATCTCTTAGGCTTGTGTTATCAGACCCTATTTCAGGCATCTCACCCTAAACCCATTTAAAAAAAAAACAAAAAAAAAACCCATGGACTTTGAGACGAGGGAACCTGTGAGTTTCCCGGGCCGTTAAAACCGTGCCGTAAATGCTAGAAAACCAGCGGCAGTTAAAACAAAGAAACGCTCCGTCAAAACGTAATACTTCTTGATAGCAATATTCTCTATAGCAGACAGGGGGAAAGTGTGGCAGCAGCATGACAGAGGCCCGGTAATAAACAGAACTTGGAACAAAAGTGTCCTTGAATGCTCGTAAATGTTTCCTTTTTCTTTTTTTTTTTTTGTTGCTGTTCTGACTTATTTTTTCAAATAAAATAAGTCAACCCGGATTCACAGCATTTAAAATGGGACCACATGGAGTCACAGCATTTATATTAAAAAAAAAAGGAAAAGGAGACCTCCATAGCACATATTACAGTTGATCTTTACTTTCATTACACAACACAAAGCCTCTGAATGATGATCGTTTCTCGTGGTTAATCTCAATGTCTCACGGTAACGCCCGGTGTAGCGCAAATATTCACCAGTAGTATATTTCATGTTGTATGTATTGTGATACACGTTTGATATGGAAAGAAGAAACCTCTCCAGTTTGGAGGAAACGTCCTGTTTAATCACTGTTTAATCTAGGGATTAGGGAATTTAAGAATTTTTGGGGCTGCAGCCATAGACACAATTTGGCTTCCATACAGTTTCTACTCCATCCAATTCAAACTGTGTGTACACCCTATTATGTTATTTGTGTAGTATGTCTGAATAGGATAGATGTTCTTTGTTATACCAATCCATCAAAGGGGGCGAATAACTAAGTTTAAAAAAAACACAATGAAAGTTCAGCCCAGCATTTTTACATGAGGAGTATACGTCCCGCCCGACTCTCCACTGTCTCCGACCTCAGGCTAAAACCTATTAGCAGCTCTATAAACCAGAACCCCCAGGAGTCTCGTCAGGCCACGAGTTCATAAACAACATGGAAGAAGGCTGCAGCATGTCAACTTCTCTGGCCCTTTGGATTCTCTTCCTGCAGGTCCTTCTCTCATCCCCTCTTTTCTGTCACAGGATTCTTCCCTGAGACGCAGAGGAACAGCGAGGCTGTTTGGCGCAAACCTCCAGCCGAGGCAGTGTGGGGAGGCGCCGGGGAATCCCAATTCACCTCCCCTCGTCTCTGCTTTCGGCTCATACCTGCTGGGCATTTTAGCACGCACGTTATATTCGGGCTGCACAATTAACCGCAACATGGCCAAGTGCGACATCCAAAGCGTAGAAGCTGCACATTGTTTTGAGAAGGGTGAAACGTGTGCTAAAAACAGCATTACAATGAAGTAGTGTGGCGCTGCAGAGATGCCCCGGCCTACAAATCCTGGTCTCCAGATGTAAGAAAACATGTTTGTTTAGTACAAAGGTCACATCATCATGATTTTAATGGGTTTTTTGTTTCCCCAGTAGTAATGGAAATTGTAATGCAGAAATGGTCATTCCGACTAATCGTGAATCATATTGCAATTGTAATATCTGTAAATAATCACAGATTTGAGTTTTTTTTACCGTATCGTGGAGCCCTACATTTATTTGTTTTATACATTTTTGTACTTGGTTGGTTATTGTGGTTGTCATGAGGTAGCTGTTCCTACTTTTCTCCTATTTCCTGTTGGTCCTGTTGTGTCTGACTGTCACGTCCCATTAGCTTTAGCACTGGAGAAGTTGGCATTCATTTTAGATGCTCATTCCGAGCAGTTAGCGTTCGTAGTTCAGCGGACCTGTTCCGTTTTTATTGATAGGGATGTTGTTCTTCGCTCAGCTCTGCCTCTGTCTGCTATTATGCCTTGACTCTCTTTCACTTAGGTGTGTCAGTTGTTCCCTTGTTCAAAATTGCATCATCACACTGCATCGCTAATACTGCATCAATGCCAGGAGCCCTCAAAATGTGTTAATTTGAAAAGAACGTGCGATACGGCAGCTTATAACGACATTGCATTTGTGAAAAAACTTGAGAAGCATGTTTTAATTGATCATCACAGCTTATGGTTTGGGTGCAGAGGTCTAGAAAAGCCGGGCGGAACTCCGAAACCTTTGGCCGTGGCTGCTTTTTGTCCCTCTGCGCGTGCTGTAGCCAGCGCATCCCCTGACTGCTTTGAGCAGAGGGCTCAGCAGTGCGAGGAAAAAGCGCTGACTCAGGCCCCAGCCCCTCATAGCCGGGCTGCCTGTGGAATTTGGAGCGGAGGCGCAATGTTAGGGAGAACAGCAGCTGTTTAGATGAGGCCAGGTTATCCACCAGTGCCAACCCGCCCCATTCACACTCCCGGTCTTATCTGCCTGCCTGTCTGTCTGTCTGTCTGTGTGTGTCTAGGTCGGTGCCACTCTGTCAATTCGCGATCTCCTCCGTTCAGTCGGTCTTCATCGCTCGTGCGCATTCTCTAATGCTGCACACCGTCTTCTTTTTGTCTCAACATTGTCCCTCTCTTTTCCTCTCCTCTGTTCGTTCTCTCTCCCTCCTTTTATTTCCTCTGTTTGCTCCCTCGTCCTGTCCTCCCCTTCCCTTCCCTTCCCCTCCCCTCCCTGCCTCTCGCAGCTCCTCTGCCCCCTCCCTCGCTCCCTCCCAGACTGCTGTATCCCAGCTTTGCCTAGTGACAGGGAAGGCTCGGTTGGTGCGTGTCTGTGCAGGGCACGTACCTGTGGTGTCGTGCATTGTTCGTGTGTGAGGGTGTGCTTGTCCTTTTTTTTTTTTTTTTTTTTTTTTTTAGGGGGGGGGGCCTGGTGTTTTTTTGTTTTGTTTTGGGGGGGTGTTTGTTTTTTTTTTTTTTTTTTTTTTTTTTGGGGGGGGGGCATGTTTGCATATACGTATACTTTGTGTTGGCTTGTGCAAAAAAGGCACACATGCAGAGGCTGAGTCGATCAGACAGCGCAGTCAGTCCAGCCAGCATCCAGCACCGAGCTGAGCTGCATCCCTAATAATAAAGCTCCTCTGCTGCATCCATACACTCACGCACGGGCTTGGATTCTCTTATCTCCTGCTGTCATACTTAGAAAGGGAACTTCATGCCAAATGAAAAGGACAGGTGTTTGTCCTTTTGAATTTGTTCGGGCTAAATCGGGACTGCGCACTCCAGTGGCTAAATTAGCTGCTTAGCAAGACTATCGGAACAGTGCTGCAGCAGCCTGCAGGTCACACAAGCAGGCTCTTTTGAATGCCAGGATAATGGGGGCAAGCGCGAAATCTGTCCCCACATCTCATCAGTACTGGTGCACGGATGCACCAGATTTTTAAAAACCACGATCAGTAAATAGTGATGTGCATTATTGGAAGATTCATACCGTTTAAGCTAGTCAGACCTTACTGTTTGCTGCTTTTAAGTGGATCATTTTTTTCATGTTGCTGTTTTGAGAATTGTGATACAGCAGTTGACGTACACCTCACTAAATTGTCATGTCAATAATCAGGCAAATATCAGCGCTAATAATAGTATTGCACTGATATCAATGGCCTCATTTGCAACCTGTTGTTTCATTTGTATAAAATCCAGATGTGACTGCTTGTTTTCCCCAAATCTTAATAAGGCTGATATTATATATGTTCTAAAATTGTTATAATATTTTAGGACGTTAGCGAGGAGGGGGACCTCCTCTAAGAAGGCTGCTGGAAACCCCGATAGTCCAGAAAGTCAAAAGAGCATAAAATAATCATTTTGATTAGATATAAAATGACCCTTCCGTCCCTGGGTGTACTTAATATTTTCCTGTGCAGCACCTTTCGGACTCGTACTTTTGTGTTCTGCAGATGTAGTTAAAAGAAAATCCGTCCTCTTTGCTTAAAGTCCTTTTTGGGCGGATTTGAACCAACCTGACGTCTGTCTTCCTTCTCTCCACAGCTAAACCCTTCACTGCCAAAGTGAAGCAGATGCGCCTGCACAAGGAAGACTTTGAGATCCTTAAGGTGATTGGACGCGGAGCCTTCGGAGAGGTAACATACTCGCACTTAACCGTGCAGCAACCCCATTGCCATACACGTTGAGAACCTGCAAGTTGGTTTTCCCCTTTTTTTTTCTCTTTTGTGAAAGAAACCAGTGTTATAGGTTGGTTTGGAGCGTTCTCATATACATGCATCATCTGCAGTGTGTGTGTTCTGCCGGGACACATCTCAAAGTGCGCTACGTCTTCCTCGAGGCAGAGCTTTTGCAGTTTGATCTCTTGACAGTACCTGCCAGTAAAAGGCTATATTCTCTTGTACGCTTACACCTTAATACCGGAGTGATAAAATGCAAGCGTGGTGTAGTGTTTGATAGTGGATTACTTTTTGCTGCATTCCAGCAACAGTGCGTCGTAGTTGGCCTGCTGCATGAGCATGACTCTACTTGCAGCGTGAATAAAACGTTTAAATTCCTCTTTCACACGTACCGTGAGCAGTAAAGGAATTAAGAGTGCCAGTGAAACCATCCAACGTGGGTTTTTTGTTTATTTAGTTTCTGCTTTTATGTGTGCCTGTAGGGAGGTGAAAACGCTTTTGTCACTGGGTTTCAGGTAATGATGTCAAAGCTGGGGAATGTGGGAGTTGACAGGTAGTGTAGTCCTCAGACAAGACTGTTGCATAATGTCACTGTCCCGCAAAAACCTCGCACGGATAGATTATCAGAATATGTGGGGTTTCAGCACTGAGCCGATCATCCATCCATCAGCCATGCTGCACGCTTTCCAAATATTTCATCCCTAAAATCGACTCCACATCTGTACGAACACGTTAGCGGATTCCTGAGTTCCTTTTCAAAAGTCGCCGATAGGCGGGGAGAGACGGCGAGAAATCGAGGAAGGGACAGATTGATGGATGCAGATAGATTTGGACACACCCGCCAGCATGTAGAGCCACTGCAACGAGTGCTGCGGTGTGATCCATGAGTGGTGGCTACCTTGTGGTGACATTCCAGTGCCTTGTCACCAAGTCAGCTGTGCTTGTCGTGTGCGCGTTTCACATGGCGGAGAAATCGAATTAGCTTGAGAGACGTCATGATTGTCTCATGGCTCCACTTTTTAATCACCTGATGGAAAGATACTTGCACAGTGTGTTGTATTGTGGCTGCAATGGTATAGTGAACAGCAATGTGGAACGAGGGGCTTGTGGCCAAAGCTACATGTCATGTTGGTTCAGTGGGCCAAGTAGTCCATCCCTAGCACAAGACTAGTTCTGTTTTGGTTTTTTTTGTTGTTTTTTTTTTGCACATCTTGACTGCATCATCATGGTTTATTCTCTTTGTTCTTGCTCATTTCAAATAATTAGATTAAAGCAGGACTTTGCACTTGTGTAAATTACTGTGCAAAGCAGGCACTATAAAGATGGTGTCACGTTTTATGTTCTAATTCATTCCCAACTGTGTGAGCTGTCCCATCTGGTTTGGGAATTATTATTAAATAAACAGAACTTAAATGGCACTGAATGTACAGACATATACCTCAAGTGAGCTGTTCAACAGCAGTCGGGCAACACATTCCTCTGCAAGTTTGTAAGCGCTGCTGCCGCAAGGCACCTGTGCGGCAAACCAACCAGCCCATTTTTTCTTTATGGCTGCTGGCGTGGGACGGATGAACATTTAATTTTGTGAAGAATCAAATGTTTTTATTGCGTCACAGATTAGGGCAGACATCTTTTTAGTGAAAAAGTCTTAAATAAGGTCATTATGATTTACCCCTGACTGAAGAAATACACTAATGTATTCTTTAACAAAACGACAGTCCTGCTGGCGTTGTGGCACAGAGTGAAACTGTTCTACTTTGGACCCATTTTGGTAAAAAAAAAAAAAAAAAAAAAGAGATCAACAAAAACCAGTCACTCGTGAGGATATTTACGATTATCCCGATTCATGATTATCCCAATAATGGAAGTTCACCATGATCACTTTACCTTGAGCGTTTTCCTTTTTATCCCTATCCACGATAATATTGTATATCTTCCCATCCATACTCTTGGTGATGGGGTACAAAGTATCCACAAAATGCTTCACTTTCAGCATGCAAACCTCATTATTTACTTATTAAATCCAGGTTATTGCTTTTTGGAGATGAACACAAGATGGCGTGTGTGTGTGTGTGTGTGTGTGTGTGTGTGTGTGTGTGTGTGTGTGTGTGTGTGTGTGTGTGTGTGTGTGTGTGTGTGTGTGTGTGTGTGTGTGTGTGTGTGTGTGTGTGTGTGTGTGTGTGTGTGTGTGTGTGTGTGTGTGTGTGTGTGTGTGTGTGTGTGTGTGTTACATCATGCGGGCGCTGCACTGTGCTCTTTCTGTTGAGTTTTCCCCGTTCTGTCAACATAACTTTATCACCACCGTGCAAAAGTCGTTTTTTGCCATTAGTGTATTCATTTTATAACTCCCTTCCCTAACAGCCAAACTTGTATTATATGGGAAGTCTGCTCAATCTTCCCATTTATGCAATGAGAGATGGGAGAAATAGAAATAGTTGAAAACGATTAGAGGAGCCCCCTCTGTTGGCTTGGGTTTGCTGATGAAGATATCATGTGGAGTCAGTTCATCTATCTGTTGTACTCTTTGTTCCTCTGCCTCGGTGCTGCTTGCAGTAGCTGACACTGATGGAACGCTGACCTTGGCTCATGGTGAGGCGGCGAATTCGACGGTGACCCGATCTATTTTAAGGCCCATCGATATATCTACACTGCTGTTTGCGTGCCCCTCTCTTGTACCCACCGTTCCGACCTGCTTGTCTTTCGCAGTGGAGACGCGTGGCTCAAATAATGTTAGCCGTGCGAGCAGCTCGTCAGCACCATTCATCCATCTTTCACCTGAATGGCGGTCATTCACGCCGGCGGGCCTCACATGCAGCCGATCTGATCGGGCCCTCAGTGCTTCAGCTGAGCTCTGAATCGCCGCGTTTGTCCTGGTAGATTCCCGGTGATGAAATGAAGCCCCCGCGAGGCGCCCCCGGCAATCTGTTTACACATTCACTCGTGTGCATGTTTTCCCCCCTCAGCGTTGTTACACTTGGACAGTGGTTAAGCGGGTTTTGTGGTATCGTTTTGTTTTTTTTTAAAGGGTTTTTATTTTTTTGTGGGGAAGTGTGTGTGAGAGTGAGTTTGTGGCTGGTTATGTGCACCACTGAAAGAGTGCTCACGACCTATTTGTGTGTGACCATAAGTGGATTTTTTTTTTTTTTTTTTTTCTTCCTATGTATGTTTCAGTGACCGTGATGTGGTTTGACTAGCCCACACCCCGCTATCCTCGGCTGTCCCAATCCTCTTTCTCTCTCATGAGACGTCTCTGGTGGTGGAAATCCTGTGGGTCACTCTGATTGTATCTCAATTGTCTCCCACTGAGCCGTCGGGTTATTCACCTCTATATATAGAGCGCTGCCTCACACAGTTTCCTCCCTGTGCTGAAGGTCATGATACAGACAGTTTGACTCGTTGCTGAGTAAATGTCATCCTCCCCCACCCCCCGCCCCGTTTATTGATTGCTCATATTTTGTAGTAGTGAATAGAGGCGGGGTTAATTGGGAATCAATTTAGCATATCTTAATTTCCTTTATAAGAGGGAATGTTACATATAATGTTTATTCTGCAATAAAGAAATGTGTGTGACTTATATCACACAGCTTTCTGGCACCTACTGATCCCATCATTACTGCGCAGAGCACTGCCCACCCCCCACCCCCCTCTCTAAACAATGTAACAAACTTTGCGATTGACTCGTACTTCAGTATTGGTAATGCTGAACCGAACGTTTATTATAATTAGGTTTTGATGCAGTTCTCTGTCCAAATCGCTTAATTTTCAGATATTTATTTGGTATTATTTATTTGGTAATAATTACTTTCCATATGCTCTACTTGCTTCATGTAGCCAGACGCTTAGCCTTAATTGCCTTGTCGGGTTCCCATCTGTTTTTTAAAATGCCTTTTGTGCAAATCCGATTCCCTCCAGACTCAGTCCTCTTCTGATAAAGGAAATACCGTAAATGAGGCATTTCCATTTATTATTATAATGATATTCCCAAGCCCGGCAAATAGCTTAGCTGGGGCACTTCAGTGTGTATCACCCACCACACAAAAAGGATGATTATTATGCACAATAAGGTTTTTCTCACTGCACACCACATTGCTTACACGTTTGCTCTTGTGTTCTTTGGCCTTGGAAATGCTAATAAAAAAATAAAAATAAAGACACCATCCTCCAAACTCTTTAGTTGCCCAATATCGCTTGCTACAGCCCCATGCATACCGCTTCATTGTGTGGAGAAACCTAAAGCTTGACAGTCTGTGCTTTGTTACGGTTGCCAAGCTACGATTGCACAATCGCAGTTCGGGGCAGGGGTTTAGTGAATGGTCAGTTGGCTCTGGATGTTCTGGAAGGAGGGGTTTCCTTAATTGTTTATAGTTTTTGACATTTCATGGGTTTTGCGTGTGCCCGGTCATTTTGGTTTCAGCTACGTCATTTGATTTTGTGCACACGACAGTATCCATCTCTGCGTGAGGCATAAACTAGCTTTGGATATTAGGTTGGAAGGAGCTGAAAACCTGTTTTCTCAATGAGATTCTTACTATGAGTGATGGGCTCCTACATGCTCCAAATACTTTCTGCCAGAGTAAATTGGACGGCCCACCTTGAAGGAAGCTCTGTTATGCTCCCGTTCGTCGACCATTTGAGAGAATATAAGAGGCTGCGGAGGTGATACGACCCACATGCTGAGTGTGCGTGGTGACAGAACAGTCGTCTTAGGCGCTTGGTGCCACTCTACACGATGGCCAGCACGCCACCGTGGAAGCAGACACAGTGCAGCCCTGTGGTTTATCAGCCTCTTGAGAGAGTCGCTGCGTGGATCACCTTGATGTCTCACGTTCTCGTCAAAACAAGGGCCCGTCCTGCTCTAGCCTCCCACGCTGACTCAATCTGCTTATCAGTGAGGTCATTGCTCTCGTAACTGTTATCTAGGTGTCCGCCTGCTACTGCGTGGCCGCTGTTTGCTCTTGCAGCTTACGCCGTTGGGCCTGAGCTCATGGATAAGTGCTAAATAAGGATAAGTCTTGAGTTTTCCCTGCCTGGTTAACTCTTGGATGGACCCTTTTAAATTGGGCGACCAGTTAAGTGACTTAAATTAAAATCTATGAATGTCGTGCAGTGTCAATTTATGAATAGATCCCAATAGTCTTGTTTGTTCTGAAAGTTGTTTTTGTGCTTTTAACAGATTACGAGCCCATTTTACTACCAGTAAGGCCTACTTGTGTAGGGAAGAGGAAAATTTTTTGAAGACCGAGAATCTTCTGTGCTCATTTTCTATGTTTTTGACATATAAACTTGGATTGTTTCATGTAGGAGACTCAGGCCCTGCCCGGACCTGATCCCTGCCTGTCAATCAGCTATGTAACCAAGCCCTTCTGCTGTATCCTCGCTTTGAAATATAATTCATTTTTTCGTAGCCGTCACATGTGCACCTTCCTCCTGCTCTGAACGGGAGGCCCGTCGTAACACGCCCAGCTGTTGCCAGATGCATATTTTCAGGATGCTTTTGGTTACAAGTCCCAGCACTGACACCCTTTCTTCTGGGGTTTATAGTAAGTAGCCAAGCTAGTCCTTTGTGCAAGAATGGGGACTGATTGTGGCCTAGAAAGTGTCGTGGGTTGTGCATGCCTACAGCAGAAAGGGAAGTGTGTGTGTGTGTGTGTGTATATGTATATATAGCTGTAGCACTTCAGTCCCCTCCATTTATTTTGGGAGCAGCAAATGGTATTTTAGTGGTTTTCTCCAGATTTTAGTGTCCGTTACCTTTGCAGCCTGCCCGTTATTCTTTTGTAACAGGAGAGGCCACCACCTGCAGTGGGAAAGTGAACTTTGTTGTAGTGTTAGCAAAAACAACAATAATGTTTTGGTTACATAACTTTCTTACGATTTGCTAAGATTCTCCGTTTTTCTACTTGATACTGTACTTTTAGATTTTGTTTTGCTTTGCTCTCATCCCCGTGTGTGTGGAACTATACAATCACATTTATGATCAGCGCTTTTTTAAAAATTCAATTCAGCACTCCTTGGAAACGTGATGCCCAGTTTTCTGTCGAGGATTGTCTCGTCCATGTTGGCCATAGCTTCCTGTCGGCCCCATCTTGAGCACACCTAGCTGGACAGGTTTCCAGAGAATGAAAGGGATCTTAGGTTACCTCCATCATGACACATATCGCCACGGGGAGCCCGCAGCCGAACACACATTACTGTTGAATAGAAAACACCCGGGTCATCTGCACAGGTACAAAGTGTCATTTTCCTGCCGCGGACATCTCGGCGTTTTCTGAAGTATCCCTCTTTCCACTCCTCCCTGATCTTTTATTTCCTTTCCTCTCACAACTCGGCTCTTTGCCCCTCCTCCCCTTTTTTCTTCCCACCTCCCTGCTTATATTGCCATCCTCCCCTGTCTTGTTTCCCTCCCCCCCCGCCTCTCTACTACCTTTCTCATCCATTTTCTCACCCACTCCGTTCACCTTGTTCCTCAGCGTCCCTTCTCTTTTGTTGTCCCGTCTCTCTTCTCCTTTGACCTTTTCCCCATCTCCCTTTTTCTTTCCATCTACGCCAGTTCCATCTAAATGCCCTTATTATTACCATCCACCTCACTATTGCTTTAAAGGTCTTAACAAATGCCTAGTGGATGCTTTCATTCACTTGGGTGGACCCATTTTATAGTATGGGTGGTCCCAGTGGGAATCAAACCCTTAAATGGTACAATGTCAGTGCTGGGCTGTACCAGTCGAGGCGCAGAGGGCTGTAGCATGGTAACAACCCCCCTTCTTTTTCCACAAGTGCTGACATCCAGAGGGGGAAAAAAATTCAGAGAAAGGATGAGCCCAGAAAAGGCAGTAGGAAACTTCTGCTGTAATATCTGTCAGGATGTTGTGACATGTTGGTGCTGGAACACCACTGGCAGTTAAGTCTTACTTTTGTTTTAAGTGATTGGTGACTTCCATTTGACTGATCTCGAAATTTATATGGTGCTGCTGGAAGTTGATGAGGTGCCACGGTATGGCTACATTCTCGCATGCGCACTGTGCCAGCTCCGATTTCTACGCACTCGCTGTTGGAAAATATTGTCCGGGTTGCTGAACATTCCCACAGCTCAAGCCCGGCATTCCTAGCTCTGGCTCTTGTAACCACCCTGTAGTGTCTTTCCCTTCAGGCTGATGTTGGAGCGCTGGCTTGTGAAGGCACTCAGAGGTTGCCATACGGTCATTTGTTCCTGGGATTGAGCAGCACGTGTTTTGTGCTGGCAGTAAAAGCAGAAGATTCATACAGCTGTCAGTGTCGGTTTCTCAGGTGGCCGCCTCCAGAGCCTGCAACCCCTTCCAAAGGGGAGACGGAGTCAGGGAAAACATCACATATCATAAATCTAACTGGATGTCGCAATCAGGACAAAAAGTACAAAAGTTGGTCACTGCACTTTTGATATCGTGAGTACTTCTCAATGGGTCATTTTTGGATAATAACATTGTTAAACGCGTCACCTCACTTGATTAGCAAACTTCCCTGTTATCTATCGAACCATATCTTTCAGCTTTACATCGACTGGCACTTTTCAAATGGGGACTTTTTTGGTACTGGACTGATAGACGACATGGTATATGGTTATCCAGCTGCACTGATGCCACCTAAATATTTATGCCTTTTGCAAAGTAGGGCTGCACAGTTAGTGATGTATGCTTGTAGGGAGCGCTTGTTTAGCAGCGTTACCGCGATAGTTAGCGAAGTTGGTAATGTGTAAAAATGGTTTATGGAGACTTCCTGCGGGATTTAAAAATAATTGATCCTTGACAACATACACAAATTATTCTTTAATGTAACAATAGATGACCACTGCTCAACACTTGACTTAATTCTGCCCAGCTTCATTTGATTGACTTCTGTGACACCCAATAAAAACACTGAAAAGTTGAGTTACGTTCGAGTAGAGCATGCTTTCCAGGCCCATCTCGCTTCTTTAAACTCCAGCTGAACAGGAGATGGAGCTCGCTACACCTGCACATGTCCACTGAAATGAATAATGTTACGGCTGATGACATAAGAGCCAAATGTGGCAAACATAGATGGTGAATGTGTTTCCCAGAATATACTGATCTGTGATTCCGCTATCATAATATCTTATAATATAATCAGGATCATCTGTGTGACTTGAATTGGGCGGCACTATCCTTTGCCTGACATCCTGCTGTCTTATCACAGCCATCATTCTGTTACTATCAATACCCAGCACAGGAACAATGCAGCACCTGGTGCTTCTACCACCAACGGAGTGGCAGACAGTAAGGAAATCCAGCCAAGCTGGGTAACGTGGCCTGGCAGGCTCCTTTCATAGTCTCTCTCTTTATCTGCAGATGATATCGGGAGGCTGTGTTGACACAGAATTGTGTAAATCAACGTGTTTGCGATGTGGGTTGAACGGGACGATGTGCGGGCTTGGAGATTTCTTTGAAGTACTGGGAACACTTCCTGTACAGACAGCAGAAACTGACGTAGGGCCGGCCCCTCCAAGGCAGTTTTTCTCACGTTGCTGGCCTGGGTGTATGCTCACTGCAGCAGTCTTTGCAGTGTAACACATCTAATCTCTTGTTTTGTCAAGCCCTGCCTCGCTCCTTATCTTTGGTGTTTGTGGCTTCTTAATATTTTGGGAACACACTATTTGTACGTTTTAATGTTGTGGGGCACAGATTGTTTAGTTTAAGGCCACTGACCGTTCCTGCCCTCTTATTAGTGTAGACAGGACGAGAAAGACTGACTGAAGCAGAAGAGGACAAGAACAAGAAACGCACCGAGAGCGAAGTGGTCAAATTGGAGAATGGAAGGGTGGGAAAAGAGGTGACGGGGTAGAAAGAGAGAAAAGGGTAGGGATGGCAGTGAAAGGAAAAACGGCATTGAGGGGAACTTGAGGTTGGCTGTGGAGTGGAGGGGGTGGGGGCGGGGGCGGGTTGTTGCAGACAGACAACATTGGGAATTCTGGTGTCGCTGGTGTGCAGCCTAGCATTAAATGCAATTTAATGCTCCATGTCGTGTTTACGGGCTATGTAAGTGATTCCCCATTTGTCCTTCGTGAGTTTCCGGTGCTTATCAATGATTTCATGGGGTACCCCCAACTCTCTGACCTCCCTCGTATATGGCAAAATACGTGTTGGGGCGCTGTCATGGGGGATCCGACAGCGGTGAAACCTTTCATTGGGGTTGGTCGTGCCTCCCTACACACATTTGTTGGGAGAACCTCTGGCTGTGACATAAAGGGGCCTAGTTCTATTTCCATCTGTAATTTAGGTAATTTACTGGATGTTTTTAAGCTACTTGCAATTGAATTGCTAAAAGGGCCGTGTTTTTGAAGCCCTTGCAGTGAGTCACTTTCCCTTTTAAGGACTAGGTTATTAGAATCACACCCTTTTAATAGGTTCCTTTGATGACACAGCTTTAATATTTATTTGAGGCCTCTTAGTCGTATTTATTTGGCCTTTATTCGTACCTTTATTTGGCCTTTATTTAACCAGGAAGTACCTTTGTAATAAGGCAGCTGTTATTTCTAGGAGACCAAGGCCTTGTGTTTATAAAAATGAGGGCATGAAGGGTCTGGAACAGTTTTCAATTTTGGTTGTTTTTTTTTTTTT
Source organism: Coreoperca whiteheadi (assembly GCA_011952105.1). Taxonomy (NCBI): domain Eukaryota; kingdom Metazoa; phylum Chordata; class Actinopteri; order Centrarchiformes; family Sinipercidae; genus Coreoperca; species Coreoperca whiteheadi. The sequence goes on from CM022481.1 coordinate 6,795,121, forward strand.
TTCTTTCCTAAAAATAGCAAATGGATACTTAATTCCCTTATGTGTGTAGCTAAGTGGTCTTAATAGAACATTTTTGTAATGGTATAAACCCTGAACCTATTGCACTTTGCGTCAGGAATGGCGGGTTGATGGGCTGATTTCTGGGGCCGAACTAGCAGGAAAATACTACAGGAGCCGGTTGGCCCAGCTTGAGTTGGCTTTGAGGTGTCTGCTGACACAGTGGCACTGTAATGTAACCGAGAGCCAGGATTCAGTAGGTAATGTAACCGAGAGCCAGGGCGGCAGGAACATTTAGGGAAAGGCCTGTGACCACATGAAACTGCAAGCTTGTACATTATTAAGAAATGAAGGGAAACCTATTTTGTGATCATTAAAGGCCAGATTCCTACAGACCGTGATTTCACATTTTCCCATCTGACGTATTCATCAGCTATCACGCTAAATCAGGAAAAAAAAAAAAGGTGGCCCGTAGTCCTGACTGGCCATTTAATGACCCTGGCACAACCATAGGCCAGAGTTAGTCAGACCTATCATTTTCTCATTTTTTATGACACAGAGTATTTCCTCAACAAAGGTGTGATAAGCCTCCCACCGCCGCCACCACTCCCAGGCGGTTATGAGATGTGTCAGATGGAAGCAAAGGCGGTCTCTTCCTCTCCTCTCTGCCAAAGGCCATCTCTGGGTCTCTTCCTCTCCTCTCTGCCATTCTCCCTCTTCATGTCACATCCTGGACAGCACCCCCCCCCCTCTCTCTCCCCCCC
>CM022481.1:6797687-6813328 GCA_011952105.1 Coreoperca whiteheadi
ATTTTTTTAATTTTCTATTTGTTTTAGACGGAACGGAACACGAGTTGTGGGGGGGGGGGGGGACCGGGAAACGGTGAAACAAAAAACACGTGGTTGGGTGACGCTTCACCGCATCATTGGAGCGCTGAAAAACCGCCGAGGAACGGCACCTGTGATGTGTCGCGCCCGTCACACAGCGACATGCGTCGGGCGGCACTTTGTAAGCTTCATGTCACCGGCCTCCATTGAAGCTGTTGCTTTGTCGCCGGTAGCCTGATCACAGCTTTCGATAGACCGTATGTGTCAGGTGACTGTATATGTTTGTTTTCCTGAAATATTGACTGACGTGGTGGGTGTGCCATTCTGCACTAAAGAACACCGACACGAAGCACACCCATAACAGTCCCCTAATGGTAACCATTCTCGCAATGTAGTGCAATGCTTGTTTTTTTTAACAATCATAAACATCTGATGGAACAACAGGGGGGAAAAGTAACACAATTTAGGTTAGTGAAACAAATTAAGTTTGAGTTTAGTTACTTTTTATTACAAAAAAAAAATGAATGGAGTTACACCCAGCATTGAGTCACACACAGAAACCATGCATGTATAACAGACATTGTAATACTTGCCATACTCATGACACATACACACACAGACACACAGACAAATTTCACACGAACACACCCTGGAGACAGAGCATGGAAGAGACCCAGGCTGAGGCCGGTTGTGAGTGCTGAGCATATCATTTGTGGGCCCGCTGCTAAGTGAAGACACTTGCATGTAGTTACGAAGTTTCACACAAATATGACTCTGACTTCTCCCGTCGGTACGGAGCAAGATGGGCCTGATAAGCGCCCAGCGTTTTGGGCTAAACCAGTCTGGCTATGTGGATTAGCTGGCGTCACTCATGCTTTTCCAGTTTCACTGCATCCTAAGGCCTTCCACCGAACATGTGTGTAAACAGCACAGGCTGCAAGTGTATGTGTATCTTATGTTTTTGTGTTTGTGTCTGTGCGCTCATAGTGTGTGTCACAAAGCACGCAGTACGTTAATGGGACGGCCATGTTGTCTTTTTTTCCAGTCTCGCCTCACGCGCCCCACACATTGCAAAACCCTCTGAAAACAAAGAGGTCCAGTCATGCTAAAGCTTGGATAGTCACCTTCCCAAGCGTTGCCAGGGCTTCCTACCACACCTCGCCATAGCAACAGTTGCTATGTTTAGATCTACCTGTATATTTCCCCAGTGACTTAAGACGTATGACCAAACCGAATGGTATTTTTATTTTATTTTTTTCTCACTCGTAAAAAGGGATGCAACTATGTCGCAATGAATCAATCGCCGCTACAGGAAAAGCACCGACACGTCGATGCCTGGGCGAATGTGGCTGAGCTGCGCGAGCACAGGCAGTTCTCGTTTGAGTCGGGGTGTTTTTAAAATGTTGACCCTGCATGCTGACATGTGAGCCTAGTATGCGCTGAGCACTCACACATACACACAGTTGAATTCCATTCATAAATTCCAGGCCACAATAACAAGTTAATAGCTGCTGTGTGCTTCAAAAAAACCCACCTGCTGTTGGACCGATGATTTGTTTCTCTCCAGAAAAGCAATTTATATAATCTGCTTGGCAGTGGTATTTCTACCAAGACCAGAGCAAGACGTAGTCACCAATTACGTGTCAGATGTAGATCTAGGGAACTAGATCTAGCTCTCTCTCTGTGTGTGTTTGTGTGTGTATGTGCGCATATTTGTATGTGTGCTTTGTTGTGGACGGGGCCTATGGGCTCCTGGCTCAGAGATGAAAGACATTTCTCATGTGGCTGGTTTAGCGGAGCTCCTGAGTCAGCATGCAGCTACTAATCAGCGTTTTCTGCCTCTCAGCTGGCCCGACTCTGTTCTCCCTGTACTCTCTGGCCTGCCACCCTGTTAGCTCTGACTGGTGTAGTTTAAGAGTTAAACCAGAAGGGAATCCGATGCGTGTATTTTATCCTTCAGCCATGTAGGTCAAAACTACCAGTGACCAATCCTACCTTGTCAGATCAGTTTAGATGACGAAGATAGGGTGATGAAGCAAGGCAATTAAGATTACTGAGAGATGGCCTAGTTGTCTTCCCAACAGCACTGGCCAATGTTTTTGAAGACGCTGAGTATAAACACTGAACCCGACAGCCGAATGGGATGCACCAGCAGTGTCCGAAGATGTGTCTCTGAAATGTAGATTAGTCTACATGAGTTTATGTAACCGCACCTTTGTCTTTTTGTAAGGACAGGTCACAGAAACAACAGCGGCTAAGATAAGACCACAATCATTAATAATGAAATAGAAAATAATAGCTGAAATAACAAGGGATATGTTCTACCAACGGGGGAGATGGCCTAAGCTGTACTCGAAACCGACATCTTAGTAACAGCGCTGAATTAATGGAGCCCTCGTCTTGAGATAATAGCATTTATTGACATGGCTTGCCTCAATGAAATATGTCGATATAAGCTACCTGAAGGGGTATGTACAGGTCACTTAGCTTAGTAAGGCTTTGTCATCATATTATTTAAAGACTTTTTGGCTATCAGCGCTAAATATAAAACACTTGTGGCAGTGCTCTTGACCAAAATCAGATGGATTCAACACTTGCGTGACCATTAAATAAGCCCAATATAAAAAAATGACTGACATGATTGAAAGGTGTGTTCTTCTCATTTAGCATTTACTTAAAACCTAAGCATGCTATGCTGGAGATTATGATTCCATTTTTGAGAAAACACAGATGTACTCCTTTGTATCTTGTAATGTACAACGGTGGTTTGTGCAAGGCCAAATTGTTGCATATAAAGTTTTGCTCTTCACTCTGAAGCAGTGGAAAACCAGCCATATTACATAGGTGTCATCTCTCACCTAAGCGTTTGCTACTCCTGAAGATTTCTTTGACAGAACCAAGCTTTTATAAGATCACATGCACAGAGATGATTGACAAAGCTTGATCGACATTGTGCAGTAAATTAAAATAAGAGTGTATTTTGCCAGCCAACCATCTGTACCGTAGTCTTGACTGCTGTTTGGATGGGATACGTTGTTTCCAGCGGTGAATCTCTGGTCTTTCCAGGTCAGCACGCCATGCATCATCCTCTGTCCTAGGCGTTGTATTTTTGTTGGAAATTGTGCTGTTAGATAATGCATGAAGAAAGCGAAGCAAGGATGCACAAGAACCAATTCAGTTGTTTGTCACAGTCTTGTTATCATTTTTGCAGACTGGTGGCGATGTCCTGGTCAATTGCCTGAAGCTGGATCAGACTCCCAAATAGAAAAGGGTAGATCCTCCACTATGCATAGATTTACTGTTTCTGGTCTACTTGCTCTGTAAACGCTCTCCACGAAAATGAATGGAACGACTCAGCACTTCCGTGTTTCCCACAGATCCAACGTCAATGTGTGGGGGCTGACGGGGGGGAGGAGGAGGAGGGGGAGATTGTGTAAAGGTGTTCGCCAGCCGTCTTCTCTGCACCAAATAGGCTAGGCTAGAGCTGAAGATCTTTGCCCGAACCCGACAGTTGTTAAAGATGTTACACACTCCGATACAGTAGGACATGTCTTCCTCACTTTTCAAAATTAAGTTTTGTCCCCCCGACTATTTCCCAACGTGAGACTCAGTTTTGCATTGCCTGCCTATCTCTGCCGATTTCAGAGTCTCCAAATGAATCCATTCTGCAACTTTTAAATGCATAATTTAATTTTTAAAAACGAAAAGTGCAGGGTCCGAAAGTTGGTCGTTTTGTCGCTATGGTCACGCACACCGTTGGCGGTGCGGTTCAAAGTCGTCTGTCAGTTGTTGTGCAGTTGCCCAAAATCACCTGAATGAAACAGGGCTCTCAAGTGTCACGCATTGAGCGTGACAGTCACTCATTTCGGTCTTGTATCACGCACTCCCGCCACACATTGTATTTCTCACGCCGCAAAAATATTTATCATATATTTAATGTGCTGCAGCGGCGGCACCCAAAATGTATATGGCCGCGCCGCGCTCTCTATGGACCGGGCAGGAATCAAGCTTTCATGGTTCACTGGAAGTGTTCACTCTCGTCCTCGTTCACAGAGGAAACCACCGGCGCTCCGTTTGGGGGGTGTAGAGGTCACTCTTACCTGTCTTCAAAACTTGAGAGCCCTGATGGAAAATACTGAAATAAATACTGATAACATATTTTCGGCGGTTTTTGAACAGTTTTTGGGCTGGAATCCATCAGCTGGATCTGGCAACACTGGTGGGACGGCTGACATTACAACAGAACAGCGACAGCATTCAGAGGCTCACTTTGTATTTGAGGTAGCAGTAGGCTAATTCAGCCGATGAAATGCGGATTCCTGGTCTTCAGTTTGATCATCAGTTTTGTTGTATTTTGAAACTGTCAAATATATCCTACTTAGAAGCAAACTATCTAATTGTATGTTGTGTAAAACAGGCAAATGTTAGCTAAATAAAGGATAATGTATAGCGAGGCGGTTGTTATAGCGAATACAACCCCGACAGTCTCACGGAGGGGTCTTGAATCAGCCTGAAGGGGTTGTATTCGCTAGAAGAAAAAAAAACAAACAAAAAAATCAAGGAGATGATTCGGATATGTTAAAGGGTCGGAAAAAAATAGTCACACTTGGCTCCTTCTCGGTCACAAATGACCACCATAAGAAATGAATGTAAACTTCCCAAAAGTCATTAGAAATGAAAATGTAACTTTTAAGGCCCGATTAAAGCTCTAGGCTAGGCCATGCTTCCAGGGATGATCTCGTTTTCATGACGCGGTGGGGGTGTGTGTGAGAGACGCGGGATTGACAGAGACGGAGGGAGAGCAGGGAATGGAAATCATTAACATTTACATTTAGTCATTCAGCAGACGCTTTTATCCAAAGCGACTTACATATGAGAACATTCAAAAACCGAAGGCGCAGCTTCAGGAGCATTTTGGGGTTCAGTATCTTGCTCAAGGATGCTTCGATGCATGGCTGGGGGATCGAACCGCTGACCTTCCGATTGGCAGGCAAATGTTCTGCCACCAAGCCACGGCCACGGCAGCTGAACGAACACGCTGCGTGATTTTAAATAGCGTTTGAAAAAAAATAATAGTTACACCAAACGCAATGTGTGGCGGTCGGTGTTGAATCTGCGGCGCACTGCCATAAATTAGTCTATGTGTGGGAAACACTGCACTTTTCCCACGCCAGGTGTTCCCAGCCTTACAATGGCCAAGTTGCTTGTGTATTTATGTGTGTACGTGGTCTGTAGTGATGCGTGCCAGGACATGGCACACTGCACCGGGCCCTGCTTTCCCCGCGGCCATAGCAGGCCAGGCCAGCTGTCAGTGGAGTCAGGAGGAGTGTGAGAACCAGAGGTTGTTGATCTGTTGTTTGTCTATTTCGGCAGTAATTTCTCTGCCTCACACTGTGAGAGTGTCCTCCTCCACAAAACTGGAGCTTCTGTAAAGTCATGGCAACCAGATGAGTTTAGCATGATGTTTTGCTAGCGAGGGATTGCAGCTCCTACGCACGCATGCACGCACAACCTGGGGACATCTATACTTGGGAGGACTTTCATTGACGTAATGCATATCCACAGCCCCTTAGCCTAACCTTAACCATCACAACTAAGTGCCCAACCCCAACCCTAACCCTAAACCTAATTCTAACCCTAAAAACAAGTCTTAACCCTCAAACAGCACTTTGAAGGTCTGTTGAAAAGTGAGGAGCGACCTAAATGTCCTCACTTTCCAAAAATGTCCTCACTCCCAAGGTCTAAAACGCAAATTGGTCCTCACAAAGATAGTTTTACAACTGCATACACACAAAAGTTTGTGGCATTATCTTCGTGGGGATCTGTCACTGACATAATGCATCCCCCAGCCCCTTACCCTAACCCTAAAACCAAGTCTTAACCCTCAAACAGCCCTTTAAACTTGTGGGGTCCAGCATTTTGGCCCCACAAACCTGTCGGGACGCCACAAGTATAGTACAGGTTTTTGGACCCCATGGATATACTAAAACAAGCCTCCCCACACACCCCTGAACTTCTATCCTTGCGAGAACCGTCATTGATGTAATGCATTCACTTGCCCCTAACCGTAACCTGATTCTACCCTAACCCTTAAAACCAAGTCTTAACCTTCAAACAGCCCTTTGAAGTTGTGAGGACCGGCAGAAATGTCCTCAGTCTGCAGGTAGAAAACATGTTCCAGTCCTCACTATGTAGCAAGTACACTCAGACAGCCAGACAAAACAAAAAAGAGTGCTTGTTTTGTAGATGGCCATTTTGTCTTTTGTTAGCCTAAAGAGCTACTGCATGTAAAAGTAAAACATGAAAGTGTATTTGTATGCGTATTCTTGCTTGTCTGTGTGCTAAATTGGGCTAATCTTGCTGTTAAAAAGCACTAAAGTGCTGCTTAAATACAGACAGGCAGAATAGTTTTCAATATAAAAAGTTGCTATAGTTCTCGACGTTATCAGAAAATCTGTGTATCAGTGTGACCAATATGCTGACCTGAGTGAACTTGCAGCCAATCCTGGTTATCCTTGGCATGCTGGGATCATGTAAACCAGGAAGTGGTTGAATAGCTCTCCACAAATGAGGGAAATGCTGACTTTGTCAGCCATAGATGGAATCTGTTTAGCTTTGTGAGAGAGCACTGGCGACCCTTGCAGATCCCTCCCAAGTCCTTTTTCCACCAGGAACCGCAACTGCAGGCGTAACAATAGCTAGCTTTATCATTCAGCCTCTCTGTGTCCGGTGTCATGTGGTATAGAGGGGTCCAGGTGGTCACTAACAACTTTGATCAACTATATATAGAATGGCATGGCAGCCTTTCAAGAGTTCTGGGAATATTGTGGGTCCCTAGTGGGTTACCACATTAAAAGCACAAGCATGTTTCCATAAGCCTGGCTCATAGGGTAAGCGTACATGTTACACGGCCATGTCTCTGTGTGATCACAGCCATTGATGATACGAGTCCAATAGGGTTGTAACGGATCGCAGTTGATCCCATGGTTCGGCACGCACATGACCCGCGGATTAATTGCGTTTTTTTTTTTTTAACTTGCGGATTAATCTAAATTGTTTAGCGATCGCAGAGTGAAAGATTTTCTGCTGATATTGCTTTTTAAGTAATTGCGTTATTTTAAACTGGATGCAGAGTTTCAGTGAAACTACACACAACAGTCATGTGTTCACGTGAACAGGGCGTGTTAATGAGTCAACGATGGCCAGCGGCGGAGCAGAAGAACTTGAACTTGACCTCCCGCATCATTTAAATCGCACGTATGGGAGCATTTCGGCTTCCCCGTAAAATATACTGATGAAGGAAGGAGGGCGGGGGGCAAAACTGTGACGGTACGTAGACACCACAAGTTCCTTGCTGTAAGTGTTCATGTAACTTGCATGCTCCCCTCCACCTTTTTTTTCTGATTCCATCCGTGACTCAAAATCCGTAACGCGATCCGAACCGTGAGTTTTGTGATCCGTTACACCCCTAGAGTCCGATAGGGCATTGCTAACTTCAACTCGATGCTATATTAGGTAAAACATGCGTCCAACTGGTGATTGTCAAACTAACTTCAGCCTGGTGTCTGATCTTCTGTGCAGCGGTATGCTTTTCTTCTCGCACATCAACACCGGATTCTGAAGATTGGGCTGTTGGTCTCTTTTTTTTATTTTTTATTTTTTAGTAACTTGTATCAACTCTGAAAGCTTTCTTGTTTACCCGACGCTGTGAGGCGCTGCTCTGATGAACTGCCAACGTACGAGGTGATCAGTCAGTCCACTGCGGAGCTGAATCAGACAGATCACATGGCATCACAAAGTTAGGAAGTCTTACTATATTTCAGTTGGATGAGCGTAATACCAGCCATATGACCTAAGGTCAGACCAAGAAAACATGGAAAAAGTGTATTTTGGGGCGGCCTCATGAAAAAATATAGAAGGGTATGGGTTTTTTTTTGGGGGGGGGGGGGGGGGGGTTGCCAGAGATTTTTAAGACAACTAAGTGCAGGACTGCGACTGAGCTAGAGGAACAGAGAGCCACAGAGTTAAAAACAAAGACAGACAGCGACGGAGACTGGAAAACAAAGTAAAGACGAAAGAACAAAGGGAGCGCTTGAGTGCAGGATGTTTTGATTTCATCCTCCCATTGTCAGCAGCGGGCAGAGAAATGGCACGGATGTGTGACGTTGTGAAGCTCGCCTGATGAATTGACCAGTGTGAACTGGCCTCCTGCCTCTGAGAATGCTCCCATTAGGACTCCGCTGCCTCTTCACCAACACAGACGGGCCAAATGATGCTCAGTCTGGTGGAGCTCAGTGGATAGGGTTTGACACAAACAATGCCAGGGCGGGAGGCTCTGCTCCCAACGGCTAGCCTTGCTTAAGATGTATATAATCACGTAATAATAGTTTAGTTATGTGGCCAGTCAGTGGGCCATTAGTCAGTGTTACACATTATTGTACTGGCCATTGAGTAGCAGCCAAAAAACATTTAGTAAAAATGGACTTGTAAAAATGGACTTGGTTGTTAAGTCTGTTCTGTAGCCATTTTGGCACTATGCCGGTGTGTTTTCAGTGTGTCTACGCCACTTCGAAAAGTAGTTGGCCTGTGGAATAATTTGATTAACTGCTGTGGTGCGTTTTTATGCCTGCTCCAAACTGATAAAAACCACATTTGAAGACTCAGTTGACACTCGCAGCCAGCAAACGCGCTTCAGTCGCAGCACAAAGCAGAAAACCCCTCCAACACATACTTTCACCCATGAATATAGACCGGAATAGTTGAAGTGAACTCTGCGCTTCGTTTTCCCTGGGCCCTGCGGTGGACAGCAGGCGTGACAGGGAGGACAGGATGAAGGACGGAGCAGTGGGGAGAAGAAAGGAGAGACGGAGGGAAAGGACAAAAACAGCAAGGCGTTGCCAGGAACAGTGCACTCCCCCCTGTCTTCTCTTCCTTCGCCGTTCCTCCTCTCCTCTGGTGAGGGATCACTAGGGGAAATCCAAACACTGCAGGAATGTTATCATTGTATTGCATTAGCAGCATTCCCTGCCTCATTTAATAGACTACAGACCCCTCTGTTGCATAGGGTGCCTGTGTTTGTTTCACTACTCGTGTGTGTGTGTGTGCACGCTTATGAATTTCCGTCTGTTCACTTGCGTGTGTTTTTGGTCGCCCCCCCCCCCCCCCCCCCTCTATTTATGCATCTGTTTGTATGTAGTTAACCATTTAAGAGGCCAAATTCAAAATGGACTGCTGCTTTTTAGGTGAATAGAATAATGCATCAATAATGGAGGAGGCTGAAAGAGACGAGCCGGGATGTAAGCGTGCGTGAACGTGTGCTTTGGCCGTCCGCTTGCAGTGGTTGGTCGCTGCAGCTTGAGCAGCTCCTTTTTTGGCGAAATGTGGAGCCAGCGCTGGGGAAGTTATGTCAATGGGTAGCGTTCAGCAATTATCAGCGGAGGGAAAGTTGGCACTCGTTATGATGTTAAGACGACACAAGAGGGCTGTGAGGAACGCAACGGGCGAGTGTGAAAAGCTGTGCAGTGTGAAGTGGCAACGGTGGGCGATCATAACGGTTGGGCTCACACATGTAGCTGTTAATAGCTCCAGTTTTTACTTCATTTTTCAAATCCATGGCATTGCTCGCCCGTGTGGGTTGATTTGGTTTAAACATCGGTTTAGTGTGGCGAGATCGTAGTAGAAGGGCTGGACGGCGCAGGGGCCTCATTATTCAAGGTTCTTACGTTTTTTTTTTCCAAAGCTTTTTCAAGTTCATGTTCAATGTTTGGTGTGATATTTAAATTTTTTTGTGTGTGTGTGTGTGTAGGTTCATGATCGAAAAAGAGGAATGGATACATGATTTTTGAGTTGTTTGTGATTTTAATAGTGAAGGCCACATCAGTAATATGTGACCAGAGCCTTTCATCCAAAACATCCATTCACTGTTGATCTGTGCCCTTTTTTACAAATCTTTGGATGTGATTAGTTGTGTGTTTTGTTTCCTCAAACTGCAGACTTTGCTAGTAGGGAGCATGAATCATATAAACGTGTCCAGCTGTGTGTGTGTGTGTGTGTGTGTGTGTGTGTGGATCCAGGTGGAGTGCATCTGTTGGCCTTTTTAGGTCAGCTCTTTGGTATCTGTGGTCACTTCCTGCGTTTCCCTGCCACTCCTTGTCTGTACTCTGCTCTCCCTTGTTCTCCACATTCTCTCCCTTTCTTTACCTCACGGTCATCTTCCTTCCATCTCATTATTCCTCCTGCCCTCTTCCAGTCCAGCCTTTCCTTTTCTCTTCCCTTTCAGCCTCATCCTGTTCCACGGTACAACGGATCTTTCTCAATCTATTCCTCCGCCCTGCATCTGACCTTGTTTCCTAGTTTTGCTTGACTCTTGGACTCTTTGCCCAGTGTAATGATTTTTAAGTGCTGAGGTGATCTCCATCTTGGTCTTTTCTTGTTATACTACCACACACCTTTTTCAAAGAAGGACAGTTATGGGTAAAATTGTAATCATTATTGTTTTGTAAGGTTTATTAATCATGAAGATTTTTATTTTTTTTTTGCTTTCGTGCAGTTCTTGCATTTGTTCTTTTGCTTCAGGGATAAGATATCAAATCCGTTTGGTATCCAAATGCCGCACAAATATTTAATGCCGCTTTTTAACGCTCCAAACGTCTTCTCCCCTTCTTGCAGGTTGCGGTCGTAAAAGTGAGAAACACCGACAAGGTGTTCGCCATGAAGATTCTCAACAAATGGGAGATGCTGAAGCGAGCTGAGGTGAGCGGGAGGGGAAATCTTTAAAGGAGGTCATAATGAAGATTGATTTAAAAAAAAATAAAAAACCCCAAAGGGAAACGTGTCTGCTGTCCAGAGAGCAACCACAAGCCTAACCTATCCACACTCACATCAGGCCTTCATTGATAAATGCCTGCAGAACATGTTGCTGCTTGGGCTGTTTTTCTCATCGACCTCTTCCTGACAGTCGGACATTCCTGTTGGTCCCCTGGTGTCTTCAATCTTCATGCCTCATACGTCACAGGCCAAAACTGGTCCCTGCTGTGTGTGTGTGTGTGTGTGTGTGTGTGTGTGTGTGTGTGTGTGCGCGCGCAAACGCCTGGAAACGCTGCAGTGCAACAGATGCACTGTAGCCAGTGCACACTAAGCATGTAATTGTAGTTGTAGACCGAGAACATCAAAGCACTTTACCAGTATTTGAAATACTGAAAACTAGGCCTGCACGATAAATCGTTATAAAATCGCGTTCTCGATTCACCCTGTTCACGATTTTAATTTTAAATGACTTCGATTTAAAAAATAAAAATGTGGCCTTTATTTTGAAAGGACAGTTCTCACAAAGTTCAGGGCTTCATCCTCAGCCAATGACAAAGCACCTTTTAGTCACGTGTTTCACTCATCGAGCGAGCGCTGTAGTACGGAAATAAACAAAATGGATATTATTGGTGTAACGGATCACAAAACTCACGGTTTGGATCACATTACGGATCATGAGTCACGGATCGGATCATTTTTCCGCTCCTTTGAAACTTTTGTCCACCGCCCTTCTTCCGTCGTCATTATATTTTACGGGGAAGCCGAAATGCTCCCATACGTGCGCTTTAAATGATGCGGGAGGCTTTTCTAGCTCCGCCGCTGGCCGTCGTTGACTCATTAACACGCCCTGTTCACGTGAACACAAGACTGTTGTGTGTAGTTTCACTGAAACTCAACATCGAGATTAAAATAACGCAATTACTTAAAAAGCAACATCAGTCTCCGATCGCTAAGCAATTTAGATTAATCCGCTAGTTAAAAAAAAAAAAATAGCGCAATTAATCTGCGGGTCACGTGCGTGCTGAACCGTGGGTCGTGATCCTACGGATCAACTCCAATCCATTACACCCCTCATGGATATTGATGAAAACTTGTAGGCTTGTGGCGATGTGCAGTTTTCTATGTGCCAAAACAGATATTTTTGGTGCTGCCAGTTTGTTTTGTCCTGGTTCATGTGTGTAATAAACATCACGCTTCATGAGGAAGAAATCGTTGCAGAGAATCGTGAGATCAATTCTAAGCAAAAAAAAAATCGAGATTTATATTTTTCCCCGAATCGTGCAGCCCTACAAAGAACCTGACTTGAAGCGAGGTGCCCGCTAAATCGCAGACGCATGCAGTGTGTCCACCAGGCTGCTGTAGAGAATACTGACAAACTGTCCATTATCTGTTGCATGCACACGAGACACCCGATCGTTGGCTCTGGTTGTTTAGGCAGGGAACGAGAAAACCACTTGCAATATAATAACCTGGATATTATGAAACCTTTTGTTTACAGGAAGTTGATCGGTAATCAGATTTCTCCTCTACCCTGTACTGTGTTTTTTGAACCAAGACAGCCAAGCTTTAATTCGTCGTCGCATGAGGCGCTTTATTTATTAACTTTTTTGGTCAGAGCATTTGGACTGGCAGAACACAGAGAGAGAGAGAGAGAGAGAGAGAGAGAGAGAGGTCAGGGTGTGTTTGGAGATATGACGCATGATATTTTGTGCGCGCGCATGTGTTTGACTTTTCAAAAAAACCAAAGTACCGTTCAGCTGTGGGAATTGTTTTATTTGTACTTATTTTAGTTTCTGTTTTTATTTTGTCAGAATTTCAATCGAATTATTGTGGAGACAAGAAGATCCCCCCCAATTTTCTTTCCTTCTGCTTTGGCTAAACAGTATATTGTCACTCAAATTTACAACATTAAATGTGACTAGATGAACAAATGGCTTGCTCAGGAAACTGCATGAAAAATCGCCTCTGATTAAGGTAAAGTGGCGTAGGGGTACCACTGTTACAAACATGGGTAACTGGCACATGTGCTTGGCACATTTTAGCATGCACAACTGGCATTTTCTCATTTTGCCGCCATTATCGCATCTTTCTGTAGACGGCGTGTTTCCGGGAGGAGCGGGATGTGTTGGTCAACGGGGACTGCCAGTGGATCACCACCCTGCACTACGCCTTCCAGGACGAAAATAATCTGGTAACGTAGCATTCTCTTTCCTCTTCTCGCTCTACATGTGTATATTCCTGAGCCGGAAGTAGTGTCTTCCACCAACCACCATAACTGTATATCCAGACACTTGTCTCCGTGAACGTTGAACCTTTTGCCAATCCGACGCGTCAGACTCCTTTTGAGTATCAACCCACCTTACGTCATACACTTCGGCGCATTTAAAACTTTAGTACTTTCCAAAGTAACAGCCGCAGTCTTCTACTGTGCAGCTCCGCCTGCCGCTTTCACCATTTCACCGGCAAGTGCATTTTTAGAAAACAGTACCACCTCCATGTGACGGCTGGTGACCTGCCAGACGCTGACCAGCGCATTCACTTCTTACCACAAAGCACAACACGACTGTAGAATTGTAGGAAACTGGGCAGCGGCCGTTAACACGGCCCAAAAAACATTTATGTCAAAAGACCAAAAGAATTACTTTGGAGCTCGCTGCCTTGTTGAGGGCCAGGCTCCTCCTCGCTTTCATTGGCTGCCGGCGGCAATCGTTCTCTCTCTAACCTGACAGTCTGTCCTCTCCGTGTGACCCTGAGTTCAAATGCCGGGACTGCTTGTCATTCCATTTCCCACATTCTCACAACAAGTGCTTTACCCTGGACACGCCCCGCGGCTTTAAAAATACACACCGCTGCCCGCACAGCTTTCTGTTATTAGGAAAAACCTCAAAACAATAAGAACCGTTTAGGCGTTCGCTGCCTCAGTGCCCCTCTGTAGTAATGATACTATGAGGTGGTGGGGGGGGAAAGCAGGGTGGTGTATTTTGGACTTTCTTGTGTGACTTTCTTGCATTGTTTTCCACACAAATCATCTCTCGTCTAAGTTGAGTTATTCCGTTCTGCACCTTTTGTTTTCGTTGACATTTACACCCCCCCCCGGTTTGTCTCTTTGTCTCTCTAGTACCTGGTCATGGACTACTATGTGGGTGGTGATCTGCTGACTCTGCTCAGTAAGTTCGAGGACCGGCTGCCGGAGGAGATGGCCAAGTTCTACCTGGCTGAGATGGTGCTGGCCATCGACTCGGTTCACCAGCTACACTACGTCCACAGGTGAGCAGCAGGCAGAGTGTGCATGCATGTTGGAGGGTTTGCGCGCGTGTGTGTGTCTGCAACAGACTGCGCAATAAGTTCTGATGATGGATGTTTAGTGTATTTACATTATTCTTGCTGCGTGGGCAATTTCCAAATAGTGGAGAGAGAGTGTGTGTGTGTGTGTGCGCGCACATGTTTGTCTTCAGTCATCACTTAAGGTAGTCAGTACTGCTGACTAATTACAGAGTATATTAGTTTGTGTTCCTGTGTGTGTTATTATTTCCCCCTTGAACATTCCCATTTGAGGTTAGGTGTGTGTGTGTGTGTTTGCGAGGCAGGATTTCAGGGCTTTGGCAAATTACTTTAGTGCTGAAAGAAGTACTCGGATCCTTTCCTTAAGTACAAACACAACACGTGAGTAAAGGTCCTGCATTCAAAATCCTACTTAAGCAAAAGCACAGAAGTATTGTCAGCAACATTTACTTGGCTATAATCAATATTTTGATAATAACAATGTGTCAATTGTCCAAGTGAAAAACAATGTGACAGTGTGAAAGGCGTCGCTCGTAGTGATGAACCTACGGAGAATTATCACCCGGATCTGCAGCTCCCCTCGGCCTCACAGAGCTTCATAGCGAGTTTCAGCTCGTTGTCTAGCTGACCAGCCCACAACTTTACTGCTTTGGTTCCCTCTCACAGTGTGGCTAGCTGGTGCACAGAGTGGAGCATTTAGCAGCTAAAGAGGCAGATGTTTCCCCTCAGGAGTTGGTGGAGACCGAAAACGGAGAACCACCGGTTCAATCTAAAGCTGTGCATTGTATTTTATTAGCTTGTCATACGTTTCTTTTAATGTAAAATCTTATTCTGAAAGGTAATGAGTAATTATATCTGTCAGATAATGTAGCATAAAATTGAAATACCGCTGTAAAGTACAAGTACCTCAAAAAGTACAGTGCTTGAGTGAATGTACTTTGCCATCTTGTTCAATGCTTTTGCGTTATCTGTCATGTCAGCTGTTATTGCTCATTTTACGTTGAAGTCCAAAGGACCCCCGTTTGCACTTACAGACACTTTCCCCTTCTCACTAATTTCACTGAATTAAAAGCAAACGGCCCGGTGCACTTGAAACCGTTTCCGTCTGTAACATGGATACCAAAATAAATTTTCAGCCAATAGAAAATGCCCTGGGGAGCAGGAAGTCGGGCTCTGCAGACAGGAAGCGGCCACATATTAACGCGATTACAGCGTAGCTTTCGCCGGGGGCTCGTCACAGCAGTTCTGTTTAAAGGAGCGAGGGAACGGTGGGTAGACAGAGGGGAAAGGTGAGTGATGGACAGAGAACAAGAGGGGGTCCGAAAAAGGGTGGGATAACGTTGTGGGTGGGTCTGCAGTCGCTCTGATCTCTGATACGCCACTGGAAAGTCAGACGGAAAGAGACGCGCGGAGAGACGATGACAGATTTATAGAGAGAGGTAGATATAAATGTATACGTAAAGAAAGGGAGTGGATGAGAAGATAGTGGGGAGCCACTAATTGCATGGTGTTATCCGGTGGGGGGTTGGGGGGGG
>CM022481.1:6835315-6849237 GCA_011952105.1 Coreoperca whiteheadi
GAAAAAAAAAAAAGAGGAGGGGGAGGAAAAAAAGGAAAAAAAAAAAAAAAAAAAAAAAAAAAAAAAAAAAAAAAAAAAATCTCCCAGCTTGACATTTCTGTTCTCCCGTCCGTCACCGAAACGCACAAAGAATGACGGAATGACGTGGCAATAGCTGTTTCGAGGGACACAAGTGTTAACGTTTATATTTTTAAACTCTACCGTGGCCCCTAAAGTGCTAATTGCAAATTGACGCAGACAAAAAGACACTTTTGCCATTGCTATTAATTAAGTTCCCAAACACAGGGGTCTCAGAGCACTTCAAATACAATTTCAGCATTCTTCCCAAAATACACGGGGTGATACAGTTATTTAAGTGTACAGTTTCTCTCTGTACGTTGCGTGCTGATGTTTGAATGGAGACTGTGAAACGTTTTGTGAGAGATTATCAATGCAAAAGAGGGACCCGGGGCCCCAAAGTGGAAGGTTTTGCATCAGCAGCCGTATTTCAGAAATAAAATCACGTGCTATGGACAAGACAGCGTATTGTTACTTAGGTCATATGAACCACCCCCCATCTCTTAGAAACGGTCCTGTGACTCATTTTGTTTAAGTCACCCTTTGATGATTTAATATCACGTACTTAACCACAGTTGTGTGATTTGTTTGGTGTCTGTAGGTGTCAAGCACCAGGATTCCCAGAATTCCTTCTTGGCTTTTCTCAATGCCCCCACCTCAGCGCTCGACCAGTTCGATGTAAGTATTCAAGGAAAAAAAAAAAGTCCTTACAGGCTGGATTTTAAATGAAGCTGCTGTGAGCAACCATGCATCTATCTGGACTTAAAGATTTGAAATCTATGATCATGACCAACTTGAAAATCCTCAATCTCATAAATCTGCAGTTCATTATAACTGTGCTTTTTCTTCATGCTTTTGTGCTTGCTTGTTTGTTTGGTTTTTTTTGTTCACATGAATTTTCCAAGATCTTTATTTTTGTTTTATCTTTTCGGTTGTTTCCTTGCTTCATTCTCTGGTACATCAGGACTCTTATTCCTCATCCTCATCTTCTTTAATTGAGTTTTGGGAAGACGTAAGTTTCTCTTGGTCAGGCGGAGGTCCATATATATATATATATATGTGTGTGTGTGTGTGTATGTAAAAGTAGCTGTATGCTGTAGGACGTTACTAGCCGAGAAAGACAGTGTAGATCTGTGTATACACACTGCGTTTGTGGCTTTGTGCCTGTGCATCAGTGTGTGAAGAAGAGCAGAACCACTGCAAAAAAAAAATAAAAAAGTCAGTCCTGTCACTGTAACAAGCTCTAAATCTTACGTTTCTTTAAACAAATGGGAAAATACATGGAATGAGATTAATTCATTTGTTTCTAGTGTATAAGAATTAACTTGCTGCTTGTGCATTAACTACTTGTTAAGACTGACGATCTTTGCAGTGCGCTGCCCTTGTATTCAGTTGCTTGTTAGTCCTTGTAGGCTAGTGGGCTATTTGAATGGCTCTAATTTTGGTTTTCTAGTGCTAGAACTTTGGTTGAACAGATCCACAAAGTACTCAGTGCAGTTTTTTTTTTGTTTTTTTTAAATCCTTCATAAACCCTTATATCTTCTGTTTATCAGTTGTTGTTGTTTTTTAGCAAAGACTTGAGTTGCCACTGTGCTCCGCACTAAACTTTCCCAGCTGCTCCTTTCCCATCACCATGTGTCTTTTCTTCCATTTGCACCCATCCACCCTCTCCAGCCTCTGTCCTCAATCCAACCCTGGTGGACGTACACCAGTCTAATGCAGCGATTCCCAACCAGGAGCACTTGCACCCCAGGTGGCACCTGTGCAGTTGTCAGGGGACATGTGGAAAGCCCACCCGATGTAACTCAACTACAATATAGAAACTGTGACATTAATAAAAGAAATCCATCCACACATTTGTGTTACGGAGATAAATAGCAGCCAAGTACGATTACAAATTGGTGTGATCTTCAATAACTTTACAAATAACAAGTAAACTGCCCGTCAACCTGAGTCACCTGTTGAAATAGTTAGTTAAAAATAACAATAAATGGTTAGAATAGTTAGCTAAAAATAATAAACAGACACGAGATGGATTTATTGATCATTTTACAACACAGGGTTGTATAATGAGATTTGGTTTTGTAGTTCCCTCTATGGTACTAAAAATATTATATACAGTAGATTGGTGAGTAAACAACTCATAGAAATATGAAGTCGCGCTCTGCACAGGCACGTCACTGATGCTCGTCAGGTCGTACCAATGAGCTTCTGAGTGGTTTTACTCCCCCGCTGCAGGGATGAAATAGTTAGCTAAAAGTAATAAATAAACAGATTAAATAGTTAGCTTAAAGAGGATAAATGGCTTTATTTTGGTTGTAGTAAAACATATTAGAACAATCATCCACTTTATTATCCATATATAAGAACATGATGCTTGGTGCTGAAGAAGAGGTACTTGAGCCCATCTGATGGGCTGTTGGAGTGACCCTGAATCAATCAAACAAACAAACAAAAAAAAAAAGGGTTGGGAACCACTGGTCTAATGTAATACAGGCTTATATTACAATTTTCATGTTTCTCCCTCAGCGTTTTGAATGTGTGTTTTCAGCCGTGTTAGACAGACTTTCTGATATTCACTCATCTCTGTGTCTCTGCCACTCGCTGCCTCTCCTGCCACCGAAGCGCTCGCCATCCATTGGCCCAGCTAGCAAAGGCAGACGTGTAAGCACCGTTACTGTGCTCGGTGATCTCATTGAGCCTTTCTAAATGTGCTGTCTTGTCCTCGTCACGTCCATGTTTGATGTGTGTGTGTGTGCATTTTAATTTGTGTACGTTTACTGTGGCTGTCTGATTGCATGGGCGGGGGGGTTCTGAAAAGCATCTCTGGATATTTGTGTTGTCAAAGTGTGTTGGATAATGTGCCGGATTTTCCGGATTGTAATTACATGGGGTACCGCTATGTGTGCGTCGGCGTCTGTGTGCATTCTTTCTCTTTTTATCCTTCAGTGTAGCTTCGTGAATGGCCATGCATGGTGTATGGTGTCCGCTTGCGGTGTCTCAAATTAGCATGGTCATTGGGCTGTGATGCGTTCCCCTGTGTTACAGTACGTGGGGTGCAATAAAGTTGTGGTCAGTGTTCCTCTGTAGCTTTGAAAGTGCAGTGGATACGATCGCACATCGTGACCACAATATCTGTTTGTTCTGTTTTCCATGTGTGTATTATAGCACTCTCAAAGTTTGGATGCTGCTTGTTGGACTCTGGTTTGTTTTGTTTAACTAACAATCTCCCTCCTTCCCTTCCTCCTCTCATCTTCCTCCGTCCGTCTACCTCATCACCACCACTCTCTCCCCCTGCTCCATCCTGGCTCTGTCTCTCTCTCTCTCTCTCCTCAGGTGGACTCTGTGGATAACTTTACCCCCTCCAACACTCCATCCCGGGAAGATGACCCTAAGTCCCACCTCAAGTCGCGCTCGCGTTCACCCTCCATGGCTAGTGATATGGAGCCCATAGAGGTCAGACAATCCCTTAGTCTGGGCTAAGTTAGTCTCACATGTTTTTGTATAAAGGCCTGGTATCCGACCAGCAAGATTTTCTGGACTTTTAAATGACTGTTGGCTACCTGGTTAAGTTGAAAACCACTGCAGCCCTTGTGAAATACAACCATAGAAGCTGGATAGTGGTCGGAAGCCTTTTCCCATCCTGTTGTCGCCAGTTAGAAAGCCTGGTCAGGCGCCTCTCTCTAAACACGGCATGCGTATGTCTGGCATGTCGAGGAACAAGAAACAAAAAGGGTCCAACTATTCCCTATACCAATTCAGCTGACAATTTACTTGCTCAGAGCAACTCACAATAGCGAGCTTGTCAAATAGGTCAGCCGTTGTGAATCCCAATTAACTCACTTATGGAGAAATGTGAGCAGTACAACGAAAAGAACACTGAGCCCAGCAGTGGACTCCAATCTAAACTGATTGTCAGACTGTCGTCGATTATGGTGCTGCAAGTAAATACCAGTGTCCTAATTGGGAGTCATGTTTAAATAGTGATCCCATCAGATAAATGTGCTTGTGAAACCATGTTGGGAGCAGATATGAAGCTCCTCAAAATATAAAGTAATAATGGAGTCCTCCTAAAACCAGTAGAACCTTCTGGATGTGAACAGAAAATTTGCACTTTGCTCCACACCTGCTATTCTACTAATACGAGCCTGTGTGCAACATCGCCTAATCTATACAGCCAATGTGAAATACTGCGTTTATTGAATTTATAGCCAGCTCTAATTTAGTCACCTCCATCTTTACCTCTCACCTTACATACAGAATGTCTTGTCCTAGCTTTTCCTTCGCGGGAAGCTTTGGCCAAGCTGGCTATTAACCAAGTTTTATGTTGCTCATACATTGGTCAAAAGAAATAGAGCCACGATACAGTGATGTATCTCACTGCTTGGTGTTTTTGTGTGCTCTGCCATGCAGTTGATAGACCACCCTCCTCGTACAGTCCAGACCCCTACCATGCGCTCAGGAGGGTACGGCAGCATTGGACGCTCCTCACCTAAGGTTAGACGTGGTTTTCTGTCGGATCACAATTGATTGTTGGACAGCTTTGCCACAATAGACCTCATGTTATTTTATAACCACTGATGATGTCTCTCCTGCCCATTCATGCTCATTCATTCGTGCACTCCACAGCCCAAAGCACATCAGTTTGTGGTGAAGTCATTCAACACGCCCACTAAGTGTAACCAGTGCACTTCCCTCATGGTGGGGCTCATACGTCAAGGTTGTACCTGTGAAGGTAAGGACGGGAACAGCTGAAGGTGACGGAAAATACAGTAGATGGGATCTGTGTTCTGCCAACTCTGATTTAACCCGTAGACACCATTGAATCTCTCCCTGTGTCATTTTTCACTTTAATGATTCCAATTAAGATATTCTCACGTTACAGTCTAACAAATATCCACGGAGCCTAAAGATTAGAACTACAAAGCTAGTTTGCCTTTTCATTGGTTTTAAAAAATCTCATTTGTCTCCGCATGTCCAGTGTGTAACTTCTCCTGCCATGTAACATGTGCGGACAAAGCTCCGGCTGTGTGTCCCGTGCCTCAGGACCAGACCAAGGGCCCGCTGGGTATCGACCCTCAGAGGGGTATTGGTACCGCCTATGAAGGGCACGTCAGGGTGAGTGACGGCGACGAAGGCCTCGGGTGGCCCCAGATCGTGACTTGGTGAACTGAGTAGTCAGTCGAAAACAATGCAGATGTTGAGACCTTGAGACAAGCCCTGGTTTCTGAGTTGTTTACTTCATCTGAAAGCAAATAAACACTGGCTTTCTCTCCCCCTGCTTTCTTCCTGAATCCACACGAAGGTAAAAACATGAAATATAGCTTTTGGTGGACACCTGGATTTGAACCTGTTTTTCTATAGGTTTATGTAGTTCCAAATTGGCCCTTTTACACTTATAACACTGCAGAAGGTCTTTTAACTATGGGCTTCGGTTCAGGTCCATGTATTGTATCACTCAACCATGTCTTTGTGTCTGTTCTAGGTGCCCAAACCCACAGGGGTAAAGAAGGGTTGGCAGAGGGCGATGGCTGTGGTGTGTGACTTCAAACTGTTTCTCTACGAGCTGGGAGAAGGAAAAGCCACGCAACCAAGTGTAGTAGTCAGCCAAGTCATAGATATGAGGTGAGCGAAGTATAGAAACTCTTCTTTAAATATATTACTTACTTACATTTCATCTCAATATCCTGGATGTTCAGCTTGAGTGCAAGAAAGTTGACTGTCTACTGCAAACAAGCATTCTGATAGATGCCAGGGAAGGTGATGTGGTCCTGCTATATGGAGGACTAAAAGTGCCAAAATGAAATAAATAAAGACACCATTAAATAATTACTTAAATGTGTCATTAAATAATTAAAATACCAATTATTTCAATATTTACATTTACATTTCATGGTCCTGTGTTGCAGGGCGTCATGAATTGTCAAACTGTCAAACTCGCCCATCAAAGTTGGTAGGCGGATCCTAACGCCTGATTGGTTACCCTGCGCATCAAGTCAAGACAAATCAATTCCAGATAATGGATTGATGCAGAGCTACTTCCAATACACTGGGTGACGCTCTTCGCCTCTAATGTTGTTTTAGATAACTATTAAACTAAACTTTACCGCCAAGTCGAACCTGCTAACCCCTAACGTTGAGAACGCCAGGACAAAATGGCTAAAAGTTGCCCGGAGCTGCTGCGAGAAGCAGCTAATTTAATAGAAGAAGCTCTGAGCAAAACCCTGCCGCTTCAGCGTCAGCTAGTAGTGGCACTTCCTAGTGAGGCTGCCAGGCAACTGTTGCTGTTATAGACGAGGACGGACAGGATCAGGAACGAGTACATCAGAGGGACAGCTCATGTTAGATGTTTCCGAGATAAAGTCAGAGAGGCCAGATTGAGGTGGTTTGGACATGTTCAGAGGAGAGACTGTGAATATATTGGTAGAAGGATGCTGAGGTTGGAGCTGCCAGGCAGGAGGTCTAGAGGAAGACCAAAGAGGAGATTTATGGATGTAGTGAGAGAGGACATGGAGTTAATTGGTGTGAGTGAAGAGGATGCAGAGGACAGGGTTAGATGGAGGCGCATGATTCGTTAGATGATTCGCTGTGGCGACCCCTGAAAGGGAGCAGCCCAAACGAAAGAGACTTCAGACCAAAGCAATGGATCAGACTAGATTAGCGTTAGACCCACCCACTGACTTTGATGGGTGAGTTTGACAGTTTGACAATTCATGAAGCACTGCAACACAGGACCATGACATGTAAATGTAAATATTGAAATAATTGGTATTTTAATTATTTAATGACACATTTAAGTAATTATTTAATGGTGTATTTATTTATTTCATTCTGGCACTTTCAGTCCTCCATACTGCTAGGGCTGCAACCAATGGTTATTTTTCTCATTGATTAGTCTGCGCATTCTTTTTTATATTTAGTCTATGAAATCTTAAAAAGAAAATAGTGAAAAATTTCTTTCGCAATTTCTCAGAGGCCACGGTAGCAGTCTAATAGCTGAAGATATTCAATTTACTGTTAGATATGACAAAGAAAAACAGTCAAATAGTTGTCGATTAATTTTCTGCGGATCAGCAGGTCGAATAATAAACTAGTCATTGCAGCTCTCGTTGCTGCCTGTCTAACCTTTGATCTCATTCCTGTCATCCAGGGATGAAGAGTTTTCAGTCAGTTCTGTCCTGGCCTCTGATGTCATCCACGCCAGCCGCAAAGACATCCCCTGTATATTCAGAGTAAGTTCTCTCGATTGTCTGCAAGCAAACGTTTCCAAAGGATCTAAATACCGTTCAACATCTAACGGGACCGTTCACCCGTCCCTCTTCTGTCCTCAGGTGACCGCGTCCCAGCTCTCCCCCACCAGCAGCCACAAGCCCTCCATCCTGATCCTGGCCGACAGCGATCAGGAGAGGAACAAATGGGTGGGGCTCCTCAACGAGCTCCACCGCATTCTCAAGAAGAACAAGCTCAAGGAGCGCTTCGTCTACATCCCCAAGGAGGCTTACGACTGCACCCTGCCGCTCATCAAGACAACACAATCTGCTGCTATCATAGGTGGGCCTTCAGCACATACATTCCTGCTCATAAAAGAGAGTACCTGAACACTGGAGGGCTACAAGAGGCATTATGGGACGTAATTCAAATATGTCACTGCTACTCAAGATCCCAGATTACCTAAAAAACAAAAACAAACAATAGTTCCTTATTTTTGTATTTGCAGGAGAGTGAAGTTGGTCCGGATGTAGCTATTTTCACAGACGACCGATTGGATCAGAGAAACTCTCTGAGCCCGGCAGTTTGGTTTTCACCATGTTATGACAATAGAACCTGTTTTGGATGAGTTTTTGCACAGAACGCGCTCTTCTGTCCCCTTACTGGCACTGAAATAGCCGCCTCGCCTCATTTGCTTTGTCCCCAGATCACGAGCGTGTCGCCCTGGGCAACGAGGAAGGTCTTTTCGTCATCCATGTCACCAAAGATGGTAAGATCCACTCCTCTCGATCTGTTCTGTGTTCTTGATCACCCCCAACCCCGTGATGTCGTTTTTAACTGTGTTGCCGTTAATAGTCGGCGCAGTGATGACCTGCCTTGTTTCTATTCCTCTCTTATCCTCACCGCATCCTTTCTCTCCTCTTCTCACCCCCCTTTTATCCTTTATCTGCACTCCTGTCTTCTACCACAATCCTCAGAAATAATCCGGGTGGGGGACAACAAGAAGGTGCACCACATCGACCTGATTTCCCAGGAGCAGCTGCTGGCGGTTATCTCCGGCAGGAACCGTCACGTCCGTCTCTTCCCCACGCAGGCCCTGGACGGCCGCGAGACCGAGTTCTACAAGCTGGCTGAGACAAAGGGCTGCCAGACCATCGTCTCGGGCCCCGTCCGCAACGGCTCGCTCACCTGCCTCTGCGTGGCCATGAAGAGGCAAATCATTTGCTACGAGGTGAGAAAACACTGACTAACACGAACAGATTCGTTGAATGCTTTTTTAAAATCTAGTAACAACACCTGACCTGCTCTCCAAATAATTCTTTCTTTCTAGGTAACGCGAGTGCCATGTCGTTTTGTTCTTTTGATATAATTCATATTTTTTGCTGCCGTAAAAACCAGTTTCCAACTTGCCCTCCCTCGCTCCAGGTGAACAAGAGTAAAGCACGTCACCGTCGGCTGCGAGAGGTGCAGGCCCCGGGGGCCGTTCAGTGGATGGGTCTGCTCAGCGAGCGTCTCTATGTAGGATATCAGTCTGGCTTCACCCGCTACAGGTACTCTACCTGTTTATCGACTGATCTACGCACAGTGGTTTTTAATGTCCATTTTTGTTATTACTGTACGTTCGATTGTTGCCAGTTCCCTGCTGCACTAACTATAAATGTATTTAATTTCTTATTAAAGGACAGTCTCACCGCAATAAATCTGACTGTGTTTCCGATCACCTCCACAGTGTCCATGGTGACGTGTCCCCTGTCAACCTGCTCCACCACGAGGACCACACCCTGGCCTTCATCCCCCAGCAGGACCTGGATGCCCTCTGCGCCGTCGAGATTTCCAGCAAGGAGCTGCTGCTGTGCTTCAGCTCCATAGGAGTGTATGTGGACTCCCAGGGCCGCAGGTCACGGCAGCAGGAGCTGATGTGGCCAGCTGTCCCCAACGCTGCCTGTGAGTGCCGGAAGGAATGTTTTGGTTGATATGGTGACGAAAGGTGTTTAAAAACACTGGCACATCACAGGGACAGTTATAACAGGGTAGATGGATAGTCATTGTATTCACCATGTGTCTACTACATAACTCGTTGTGAGATAATACAATAACAAATGATCCTAATTTGTCAGCAAGACAAAAGGAAATGGTATGGTGATGCATTTTTAGACATATATATATATATATATATTGTGTTTTGTATGCACAGTAATATACAGCAGTAAAACTATTTACATCATGATTTAACATTAACCACAGAAACATAAATATAGATAAAAGTAATGCCAGAGGCATTTGTTTGAGATTCCATCACAGGACTGGGGCGGGACCGGGAATCATAGGTCCCTTTCTATATATAAATATGCCGTTTTAATATGAAAAAATAGAATTTTTTTTTTTTTTCTTATCGGGGAATGAACGGGAGTCATTCTTCTGGGAGTGGGATGGGACAGGAGTGAAGATCCACTCCCGTGTCACCCTCTACTTACAGTAAAAAGGGACTGAACTGTACCAAAGCCAGACTACATATCGTGTTTCCTTCCGTCCAGGCTACAACGCCCCCTACCTGTCTGTGTACAGTGAGAACGCGGTTGATGTGTTTGACGTCAACACCATGGAGTGGATTCAGACCATCCCCCTCAAGAAGGTCAGTGCTGTGGCCTGTTGTGACACTGATGAAGCTTCAGCAGCAACGCTTGAAGACAGCTAAATTAGACAACTGGAGGCCCCTG
The DNA here is from genome assembly GCA_011952105.1 of Coreoperca whiteheadi. NCBI lineage: Eukaryota > Metazoa > Chordata > Actinopteri > Centrarchiformes > Sinipercidae > Coreoperca > Coreoperca whiteheadi. The sequence goes on from CM022481.1 coordinate 6,845,299, forward strand.
TGGCTCCACCTGGTGGATTAGACGAATGAATCCTGTCTGCCCCTGTCACCATAGTAACCTGACCTCATTCTTCTGCCACATTAACAGACGGACAAAGTCCTGATGTTGAAGTTTACTTTACTTAATATTTAACATTACAGGGTCAATTTCTAGAATAAAACGCATGATTTCTGATGAAAAATCAGTTGTTGCAAATTGATTAATGATAGATTCCTGTGCTTCCCCTTCAGGTGCGAGCTCTGAACGTTGATGGCTCTCTGAACCTGCTGGGACTGGAAACAGTCCGGCTCATCTACTTTAGAAACAAGATGGCCGGTAAGAAGTGATTTGTGTGAAGCTTCACACGGCTAAACACTATAAAAATGTTAAGGATGTCACAATAAAGTCTAACGTTTATTCCACTGTGGTCCGAAAAGTCAAGGGTTTATATCTGCTGATAGAGGCAGGTGTCATTGCAGGACTTGAGTTTTATACAGCAAAGTAGATCTGCACTTGTGAGTCGGTTGAAGGGCGCCTTAACTCCTTGCATCTTAAATCGCACCACTTTGCAGTCTTTCATGTAAACGCGCCTGTGGCTTTGTTGTGATCTTCCAGAAGGTGATGAGCTGGTCGTCCCGGAGACGTCCGACAACAGCAGGAAGCAGATGGTGCGCAGCATGAACAACAAGAGACGCTTCTCCTTCAGGGTGCCCGAGGAGGAGCGGCTTCAGCAGAGGAGGTAGTTCAGCTGCAGCACGCTCGGCGCTACACAGAGCTTTACACTAACTGCGTATCAGCACGGGACGTCCTTGTTCTCGGTGACCAGTGTGATCAGAATGATTATCTCTCACCAGGGTCACCAAAGTGTTCCTCACATTTCTTTCCTGCTTTTGCAATTCAGTTATCAAGTCTCAGCTTTTTCTGCATCCTCTGTCTGCTGCAGGTCTTTATCCTGACTTTCTGTCCCGTGTGTGTTTTTCATTTGGAAGTTTATAACTTTTTTTTTTTTTTTTTTTAATTGTGTTTCCCTCGGACCGATTTAGCAGCAGTACTGGCACCGCTGCTTTCAAGTAGTCTCCTCCTCATCACTATGTTGTAAGACTGCAACAAAGAAAAGCTAACAAAATGTGCAGGCTCTTCGTGCTAAATATTGGGAGTTGAAACTAATCACTTTCAACAATCTTGTCAAAACTAAAAACATCAAATACACTCCTACAACTGCCTTCTCATTGAAGAACACGCAGGGGAACCAAAACCATTACGTGCTGTAGATGTTTGACAGTGGTCGAGAAAGCAAATGGTAAACCATCTGTGTCCGCTGCCCTTAAAGTGCGATTCATGTTTAATGGAGGAGAGCGCTCGCTGAGTGGGCGACTAAAGCCAGATTTTAGTTTCACATAGTCGGCCTCTCTGCACTGCAGCACTCCCTCTGTTCCCCGCTCTTTGTTGCTCTGAACCTTTTTGGCGCCTCTGCTTATCGTTTGTATGCGTGTTCGTGATTCCAGAGAGATGCTGCGAGATCCAGAGATGAGGAACAAGCTGATCTCCAACCCCACCAACTTCAACCACGTGGCCCACATGGGACCAGGAGATGGGATCCAGATCCTTAAAGACCTGCCCATGGTACGTACATACATACATCTTTTTATATATATATACACACACACACACACACACACACAGACTGGCATGTACTGTAGAAGCCACAATAGGGAAAAAACGTGAAATAAGCACATACATATATATACACTAGGGCTGTCAACGAATATTCTAAATTCGAATATTTATTCGAATGGTTTTAAAAAAAAAAAAAAAAGAATTTCGGAGGTGAAAATTTGTATTCGAATAAAAAAACAAATGTGGAAAAAAAACGCCCGCGGCAGTAGAGGCGTGGCTGAGGGTTCAGGGACAGGTCACAGGAGTCGCACTGTCTGGCACAGCGTCACTGCTGAAAGTCGACGCGTCTTGCGTGGAAGGTGGCAGAAAGTGCAGAGCCCACCTCGACCGCAGCAGAGAACGCAGTTTTAACCCCCCAAAAATCTAAAAAGTCTGGAAGTACTTTGGATTTTGGTCGGTAGGAGGTAAAATTGTTGAGCCGCGAGATAAGGTTGTATGCAAGCTATGAAAGATACAGTTAGCGCGTGGTGGGAGCGGCGGCACTGGTCAAATATGTTTAAACTTAAATAGACTACCTATACAAGCAGTTATGTCTCGTTTGTATTAATCTGTCCTGTTATTGACGTTTGAATAGTTCGAATATTCGTGTGTTTTTTTTAGATGGAATATTTGAGCGTCATTTTTGAGCAACTTTGACAGCCCTAATACACACACACACACACACACACACACACACACAGAAACATATAAATACAGACATACTTGGACCGTTGAAGGTGTGTTTGTAGACGTTCTTCTACAGAACCAGCATCCCCCGTTGTCCTTTATCTCTTGATGTCTACTGTAGCATGCTGCCCTGGGATTTGAGCAGAGAAAGTAGCCCAGTTTGCATTTTATTCCATAATAAAACAATAATGAATTCCATAATGAACAACCTCCTCTTATTTTTTTTTTTTATCCTCTCAAGTTCTGGTTGTGCATTTATGGGGACCAAGCATGCATGTCTCTGTGCCCCACACCTCAGCAGCCAATCACCTATATTTGTGTTCAGTTGTAGTGTTTATGACTGCACCCTCCTCACTCCTGTCCCCCACACTGCACTCTGTCTCGTGTGTGTGTGTGTGTGTTTGCTCTGTTTGCGTGTTTTTAAACCAGAACGTCCGTGTTCAGGAGAGCCGTGCGGGCTTCAGCGGTTCCGTCAGCATCCCCTCCATCACCAAGAACCGGGCCGAGCCGGGCCGTTCCATGAGCGCCAGCAGCGGCCTGGGCATACGTGAGTAAACGGCAGCTCTCGGAACTCACTCTGTCGCTGCAGGAGGGCCATTTTTCAAGTGGCTTCGTGTTTGGTGCTTCTCCCGGACTCCCTCCACCTGTCCTCCTCTCTCTCTCTCCAGGCTCGTCATCCCAGAATGGCAGCGCTCTACGCCGAGAGCTGTCAGGGGGAAGCTACGGATCCAAACGGCAGACCATGACCTCCCCCTCTGAGAGCTCCCTGTCCTCTGGTGGAGGCATGGACTGTGGTGATGCTCCACTCTCGCAGTTTGACAGAGAGGTCAGTAAATACATTGAAACGGAGCGTACCGCTTCATGTGCAGTTGACTCTAAACATTGAAAGACGGATGTAAACTACTGTATCTGTACGAGAGGACTGAGAGGTTTGGTGTGTTTGGCCTAAACAACTAATCTTGTCTTAATTGTGTACTTAATTGCTTTAAATCAGGGCAAATCTGATTGGACAGACTGTTGTATAGCCACTTTAAAGATCTGAGCACGGAGTTAATGTCAACCCGACGTCCGCTTTGTATGAGCAAGTGCAGGTCATGATTGTTTCCTTTCCATGCGATTTGTAATAGCTAGACCTAATCACATATTTGAAAAATCGACCACTTTGTTCCCCATTGAAAGAACTCATCCCTCCATCTCATCGCGAACATCCCGGCCTCTGGGTCCGGGCCTCTCACCTCCTCCCGCCTCTCTGTCCGATTGGTCAACTCCCTGTGATGTCAGCGCTTCTGGCCTTCTCCTTTCTCTGTTAATGCCCTCCCACGATACCTGCTTTGGGTTTAGCCCGTTGCCTAGTGAAGGAGACGCTGACACACTAGTGTTTGTTATGCCCCTTTAGCAGCTTATACACTTAATTTACAGATGTTTTGTTAGAATCATCAGCTGTGTCAGTTCAGGTTCATAAAACGTAGCTACCCTGCAGCATTGCTGATATATTTTTTATATATATATATATATATTTCCAACAGCGTTGGTTATGGACTTCCCTCACACAAGTAAAATGAGCAGGATCAATCAGTAACTACAGTAGCTTTTGGGGTTTTGGGCAACTTCTACCCC
>CM022481.1:6852316-6871300 GCA_011952105.1 Coreoperca whiteheadi
AGGAAAAAAGAAAAAGAAGTGGGGAGATAAAAAAAATAAAAAAAAAAAAAAAAAAAAAAAAAAAAAAAAAAAGGAAGGAAAGAAAGCAATGATTTTTCTTTTGCTCATGATACTGTGCAGTGACTTTATAATATTTTTTTATTTTGACCATCAGCAAAAAGCTACATGCAGCGTTAATAACACCGGCTCGTATGACATCATCACAGCTCCTCTGTGCGACTCTCTTCTTCATTAGTCCAGTGCGGGTTGCATCACCCAGCAGCCCTGGACGTGTCCTCCATTGTAGTGTAGACGTTCCACTTAGCTGTACAACCAAACTGACCAACTCACGGGTTCCCATCACAATAATGTACATAGGTTCAAAGTAGAGAGTAATATATGATAAGGAAAATACTATAGAACTACACGGGAAAGAAAAAAAAAAAATCCTCTTTGACTTTTATTTTCCTTGTTTTGAGAGTGATTTGGGGTTGTATTCGCGCAAAAAGCCATTTTAAACCACTTTCCAGTTTTCTTTTTTTTACAAATTGATTTTAGATTTGTTTGTTTTATATTGTATGTATGACACACATTTTTTTTTTCTCCCCCCCCCCCCCCCCCCCGCTCACTCTGTTTGCGTTTGAGTGAAGAAAACTCATGTATGGATCGACACTATTGCCCGTACTGTGAAATTAATACGTGCATTTATCACACCTGTATCTCCACACACACACACACACGCTGAGCAGATGCCTTGTCCTGCTGCTTCTCTGACTGTTACAGGTGAAGTGGCTCCGATCATTTAATCAACAGTTAATGTGTTTGTTTCTAAATTCGCTGTGGTACCTGGATGGAAAAAGCTTGATTTAACCAAGAATGGACAAAAAGGAGGGAGACTTTGTGACATTGGTTTGTCTTTCTGACAAGCCTGTGCATACTCTGAAGGTTTGGTTGATCTGTTCGTTACAAAGCGACGTTTGATTTAAAAAAAGCAAAAGAAACTAAAATGAGAATGTAAACACTTACAAGCTGCGAGAAAGTCAGCGCTTGGGTTTCCGTTTGTCTTGACGTGCCGCAGATAAAATAACCTCAGCGTGACCTGTTGTTGGCTGTAAAAGGAACAGGGCTGGATCTCTAAACCCCCCCTCCAGGCGGATTTTCTTTGGCAGGGTGGAAAGGCCTCTGAAAGAGCATTTTACGGTGTGGCAGCTCCTGGCTGCAGAGCAGGGCATTCACAGCCAAAAACCTGTTACCTCTGTTCATCTTCTTCAGTTTACAGACAGATCAAAAGGCATTTTACTTGAGCAATCGCTCGTTGGGGGTAAAACTGCAAGGGAACAATGTCCACAGAGCTGGGAACTGTCCTGACATTAAACACCAACTATAATGTGGTACTATCTCTAAGAAGAATGCACATCCTGTGTACTCTTAATACCGGCCTGTTGGTGGCGACCGTGCAGAGGCTTTTTAGTCCTTATCAGAGATTTTGAGAATCCTGGTCCTCTTTAGGAACAGGCTGACTGCTTAATGTACAGTACAGTGTCCTGGGTCAGAAGCCTCCAGTTTATTCCACTTGTCTTGTTTGTTAGAAAGGGAAACAAAAACAAGTACTTCGGTGGTCATTCCTGCCAATTCCCCTGTTGAAACACAACAAAGTAGCTCTAAACAGCCCATTCCAAGTGGTTCCTTTTAGTATTCCATTTTATATGAAGAGAGAGAGGTTTGGAGTGCCACAGTGCGACTAAGCTGGTTCTATTCCAAACAATCACCTCTTAAGAAACATTTTAAGCTAGTGAGTGTCCTTACTTCCTCCAGGAGTTTATCTGTAGAATGTATTAGATGGGGGAGAGAAAGCTGTCTTAGTCAGGTGTTTTATTATTGGCCAATATTGTACAGAAAATCTGATCCTAGATATCCCAGTTTAAGGAGAGAGGAAGAAAAACTCAGGAAATGTCAGAACCAATGAATTATTTTCATTTAGTTGAAAACGAGTGTTAGAGGTTTGTTGGATGGATGGATGGCTGGAGTGAGTGAGGGAGGGAGAGAGGAGTCTGGCTGTAGTGAGCGGTAGATGTGACCTGGGTGGAGACAGCAGGAAGACAAAGGGGTGAGGACTAGAAGATAGAAAAGGATGAAAGGTTGGCAGGGCTGAAGGGTGACTGGTGCTTTGATGGCTGAGGTGCCACAGTGGTAACATTTAGGGCGACGAAATTCTAAAATAACAAAATTCAAATGCCTTTGCATTTCAGTGAGGTCTTATCTACAGTACCTTCTATATTATTTTGCTCTTTCATATCATATTACACTTTGTTTTTTTTCTAGGATTGCTTTGTAATAATTTGTACAGTTTTGCATGTTATAGATGTAATCATTTTTGTTTTCGGTTTGTTGTTTTACTTGGACTTGCTCCTTTTTGAACGGTTTGGGCGTTTTACTGAGGATAACCCACTACAGGTGATGTAGATTCTTTTTTGCACAAAAAAATATTTAAGGTGTAAGGTCAAAACGAAAAATAATGTATGGAACTGGCTGCCACACTTATGTGGAGAACCCATTATATTAACCTGACTCCGATGTATTTCAATAAAGCGGAGGGCTGTTACAAATACAACCCCAGTGTGTTACCTTGTGGTCATTACTTCTGACAAATATCCTCTGTTCATTCTTTAAAAAAAAACTTTATTACAAATGGACAACTAAAGTTCAGTTTTTACATCTATACACAGGTTTTGCCAAGGAAATGTTGGTCTAACATTTTATAGTAGCTATACATGGACACATGTTTAAACAGGAAAAAATACGTGGAATTTGACTCTAATGTAAGGGCGCACCTATTCGCACCGTAAAGGTGTGTTCAGCTCATTCTCTGACTGAACTCAGAAGTTCTTTGTTTTTCCTCTCCAGTCTCCCCTTTGTCCACGTCTCTGTATGTTTATGATGCAGATTCATAAATCCCAGGTCTATGCATCAAGTTTACACTCTTGCGTCATCGTGCCGTCCCTGGCGAATTTGCGTCGCCGCCTGTAAAACTCCCTTAGCGTTCTGTCTGAACGCACAGTCATAAGGCAGGAGTTTGGATTCAGCTTTTTTCCAGTATTTCAGCCCTTTTTCTTATTATTATAACATACATCATTACACCAAAGCGATGAAGTGTTTATATAAAAATCATCTTTTAAAATGAGACAAGGCTTTTGTAAAGTTCAGGAGTCATGTACAGCGTTTGTAGAGTATTTCCCAGGAGTGGTTTGTTCATGTGGCGTTTCAAATAGGTGTGAAAGAATTGCCTTTATAAATAAGGTGAAGAGGTGCAAAATAGTTCAAATGTAGCAGGTAAACCTCTGGAAAAAATAAAAATACCCTGCTTCCCTTCTGAGAGCTAAAAAGCAGACTAGAAGAGAAAGCTCAATGTCTAACGTCCATCATTCAGATTGTGTTCAGAGTCCTTTGTACAAAGTACAAGTAAAAAAACAGTCCAGCGCAGTCGGTCAGTGTTGGTCACATGTTGGTCTCGACTCAGTATCGTAGGTCCAACAGTAAAGCCTTATCATAATGTTCCAGTACTGGCTATCCACAGGTCACCATCAGGACCACAATATCCATTGTAGTGTTGTAAACTGCACAAAAATCCTTTTGAACTTCGATTTTTGGGATCAGAAAGTCGAGTAAAGCTGAGAGGACATTTTAAGGCATCAGTCCTCTTAATTTGGCTGGATGTGGCCCCATTCTAGCTAACTTCATCAGTAAACTGGAGCATCACTCTGTGCTTCAGCTCTAAGCTCCAAAATTTAACAGGAGTGGCTCCCACAGTGGCTGCTACTCTGCATCCTGTCAAGCTCACTGTCGATCCTCACATTCTTTAATTTTCTAAAAAAAAGAAAGAAAAAGTCATCTTTCCTACTATCACTTCTACCCATCCTGTCACATCTTCAGAAGTATCCAGGTTACAGATTACAGTTCCGTTCCTGATCAGGCTGTAGCTCCGTCTTCCTCCAGGACCCGGTGGATCCCGTTTCCAGGGACACCGAGAACAGCTTGGGTGGCGCTGCAAAGGTCCCTGATGCTGCTGTGCTGGCTCTCCAGTCGCTGGGTGGAGCCGTGCCGCGATAGGCTGTCCAGGCGATTGGTGCTGCAGTGTCTGGACTGCGATTGGTCGTTGAGGCGGGGCATGCTTCCGTAGGGCAGCCGGTCATCTGTGGCCCGGAAACTGGAGGCTGTATATCTGGGACAAAGAAAAACCACGCTAGCATCACGAGCAGGACTTTCTGTAGATGAAAGCAGCGCAGCACACCGCTGTGGCCACGTCTGAAAGATACGCGACCCACCTGCCGTCTCGAGAGCGGTGCAAGCTGCCGTGGTAGCTGCTCATCTTGGAGCGTGCGCTGCGCACCGAGCCGGCCCGGCTGGTGCTGGCGCTGGGCGGTTCATCCAACATGGCCAGGTGGGTAGATGAGGCATGGGTGGAGGTCCCCTGGGTGGACGTGCCCCGTGACTTCCTCACGATGGGCGTGTTGGGGTCCCTGAGCAGCAGCTGGGCGAAGTCGGGCTCCTGGAGCACCTGTCGGCTCTCGTTGACCATCCCGCTGCAGCGGGGGAAGGAGGAGGGCAGGGAGGGAGTCGAGCAGGAGGAGGTGGAGGAGGAGGAGGGGGGGGGGAGTGGAGGCAGGGAGGGCAGGGAGAGGTGCAGGACGGTGGGGAGGGAGAGGGGGAAGGTAGTGGGGTTGTGGTAGAAGAGGATGGAGGAGTGTGTGGAGCAGGCAGTGGGAGAGGAGGTTAATGCTCTGAGTTTGGAGGGGAGGGGAGTGAGTGCAGAGAAGGGCCTGTGTTCACCACCAAGCCACACACACATCTACACACACATCTCTACACACACTGCGCTACATACTGACTGGGCTGGAGCCACCTGAAGACTTTGAACTCAAATGACGCAGCATTATTGCAAATTATAAATGCAGTGGACAGAGTTTGAGCTCAGCTCCCCCAGCAGAGACTTGAGCTTTCCTGAAAGCAATATCACGTTTATCATATATGTCTCCTCATTGGTCGGTGCGTAAAGTGAATGAAGATCTTCAAATTGTGTGTATATTTTCTATGAGCCTGTTTGTTTCCTTTCAGTATTTTCAATAAAGTAGATTGTTCACATCAGATTTCCCCATTAGTCCCAAATCCTCTTTTGGTTGCACTGAAGCCGTGTATACTGAACCTCATGACCAAGTTGTGATATCGGAAGCAATGGGAGACAGGCAAATTGCTTCAATCCAATGGTGGTATTAAGAAGGACCTTTATTCTTGTTTTAAAGGTGTGTAACATTTAGGAGGAGCTAATGGCAGAAATGGAATATATTTATAAGAAGTAGTAACATGTACGAAAAAGGACTTGGAGAACTTCGTCACTGTCAGAGGGATTGAGCACAAAAAGGACTAACCATTACCCGGTGACAGCAAATCACAAATTTGGACTGAAGTTCCTTTGCGCACACTGATTATGGACTTGGGAGTCGGGGGCATCTGATGACGTCACGAGGTTTTCTTCAGAGAATCTGTCCTCTACAGGAAGAATGGGGTCGGTCGGCCAGAGACTCTGCTCTCTCCTTCATCCAGAACCAGATAAATATTGAATTAAGACTCAGCTGTTTATTATTTTATGATTTTTTCAAATGATTTAATTGAAGATTGAAATGTGATTTGAGTTGTTTACTACTGCCCTTGCTAAAGCTTATTGCAATAAATAATCAAACTACAGTTAAAGTAGTTGTGTGACGTTGATTTTGAGTTCATTGATGGTGGTAGAAAGTTAGGTTGTTGTGTGTGTGTAACATCTGACCAGGTTCTTACAGGTTACTCTCCGACCCACTAAAACCCAACCTAGCACCATAACAAGAACCGTGATCATTTAGAGGAGAGCTGCTGTTAACGAGTACGGCTGGTATTGGTAACTAGTTGCTAAATCAGAGGAAGCAGGGTAGACGCTCGGACGTAGGCAGTTAGTTAGCTAGGCGTGTCTCCTCACCGCCAGCTTAAGCAGTCCTTAGTCAATGCTTTAGGGTAACACTCTGAACGACTAAGGCTCAGACCCTTGAAACAGAGAGCTGGCCCAGCACCTCCCGTACGGGAGGGCGATCCGAGGGGTATGCAAATGGTTGCAAACTGCAATTTCACCACTAGGTGCCACTAAATGTTACACACTGGAACTTTAACTAACTTGGCTCATCAGTGGAGTCGGTTTTATTCAGAAATTAAAGAATGGTAAATTATCCAAATAGATTCAATGACATACATAGAACTATACATCAAAACAACTGTCTAAATACTGCATTTATGTTTTGTTGAGTTATTTTATGTTATATAAACTGATAAAAATGGTTTTGTTAATCCCAACAGTATCTGAGCTGTCAGTATAAGAGGTTGTTTGCTGGAATAAATTATGAGATAAAAACAATCCACTGCTCTTTTTTATTTTTAAATTTAATTGTCATGAAATGAAACACTTTGCATTACGTAAGAAACCCTTTAAAGAGTTTGCCACTAAAATATTTATCATCTACTTAAAACCGATTTCTGTAAAGCTGTGCCAGTAGAGTGTGCAGCGCAGTGATAGAAAACATCCTGAAAACACCATCACTGTGTACAAAGTACGCACTCTTTGCGTCTCTTGCCGTGGAAGAAGCTGGCCCACTCGAAGCAGGTCTTCTTACTGCCCACCCAGAACACCGAGGGGATTCCTACGATCAGCATCATCAGGTACTTGATCAGGAACAAGACCAGGTCAGGACGACTGGTCCGCTCCACCTATAGGACACACAGAGAAGATGTGGTCATTGTTCGGGGTGTATAGATTTGTGTGCGTGAAAAATCCATCCATCACTGGGAGTGTTCTGCCTTCTGAGTACATGTAAAACTGTTCTGGAAAAATGTGTGTATTGCAGTGCCCCCTGCTGGTTGTGTTGGATCAGGGGATTTTCTGCCGCCTTCTCCTGTAGCAGTTTGTCCCGTGACATTGTTGCCTTGGACACTATTTGTCCGCAAGTTATTTATTAATTAGTAGATTATAGAAGCAAAATATAGTTGCTGTGCTGTGGGTTTTTTTTGTTTCTACCTGCTTACATTGTGCCTTGGTGAGTTGGTTGTATGCTGATTTCTGGTTGTCATTTGTGCTTTGTTACAGTTTTACAGTAAACTGTGATGTTTCATTAAATAAGCAAGCAAAGTTACGTCTTGTGTTTACTGGAGGACTTCACACTGTTAGCTACCTGTCTAGCTTTGAATCCACGTAACTCACAGCGAGGACAGTACAGTGAGTGTGGCTGGTCGACTTGGGAGGAGGTAGAGAGATGGGGGAGGAGTGTGTTCGTGGAGGGGAGGACTGACCACTGGTGGGTTGCTTGGCAATCCCAACCTATTTCCAAACTCAGATTTCACATAAAACTTTGCTGATGTAAAGTTAGAATCTGCCACATTTTTATCCAGAAATATAAGTACATGCTTTTTTTCTCCACTTCATCCACAGTATGTTGGCAACCAAAATTACAAATTACAGAAAAATACAAAACAGCACACTGTGGAAGCTGCACTTCAGGGCGTTAGACAGTGAAGTAAAGTACTTCCACTGAGTCCTGCATGTAAACATCAGCATCTAAATCACAAGGTTCCCGCCCGCTGACAGAGTGTGTTGATTCATTCCCAGAGCGTGTGCGTCTACTCTATATCCTCACTGTCCGCTTTGCTGGAGGCATAAACACCACAGCAGTCAACACACTGTCATCTATCTCTGACATGGCAGCTGGCAACTAATATTCCTTCTAGTCGTCTATGCATTTGCTTGAAAAGAAAGCATTAGTTTCTGTTGCTGTCCTTCATTCTAATTCTAGTCATTTTCTTATCACTTCTCTCTTGCATGGTCGTTCTATGGTATTAAGAAGAATATCACAGCGTTGAGCACTGCAGGATAAGGCTGAACAGATTTGAGGTTTCTGTTGTACTCTATATTTTTGACATGTTCAGTTCACCAGTTTACAAAATAGCCAGTTTTTACTCAAGAATTTGACATTTTGTAAGGTGGATGAAAACCTAAAAAAATGTGATTTTTGTCTAATAGTTGATCATATTTGTGGTAATTAGTGAATTTAAGATGAAGGTGATTGTAAACATTTCATTTTAAGGCATTAAATATGAAAACAATGTGAAAAAAGGTTTGAAATATTGTTTCAGAACTATAAGCATAAACTCAGGGTGGTCTTTGAGTTGCATAGAAGACAAGAGCAGGACCACACTGCTGCTTTCTGCCATAGCAACAGCACTACAACTGGCATGCAATGAACCACAGAAACATTATCCCCTGTGCTCTCCTTGTCTCTCTTTCTGCCTCTCATATGCGCACACACACACACACACACACAGACACACACAGATGTAGTCATGATGGCCTCATTATGAGTGGGCCGGGCGGAGAGCCCCGAGGCTCAGCGATCCACAGATACCCTCGTTACAGCACAGCGATGTGAAGTTTCTACAACCAACATCCTCATTAGTGACTGTATGTCATAAGTTCTGCTGCATCTACACAGCAGCTTAAGGCTCCACTATCAAACTCAGTGGCCAAATAGATGCATGTAGTTTATTAAAGCCTAGCCCAAAATGAGTTGTAAGACTAGAAACACAGCCTTCGTCTCGTGTTTCTTTGACCAATCTTATGTGGCTTGAGTCAGTCACCACTCTGACCGTGTGTGTGTGTGTGTGTGTGTGTGTGCGTGTGCTGTGGAGAGGACGAGTCGAGCATCACTCAGGAGCTGTTCAGCAGAGTGGAGGTCCGAGCCTCAGGGAGGGCTTTTAAGATAAATATAGTAAGGCACTTTGAGTCTAAGCTATCTATTGAAGCACGTTATTGACTTAGTGTGTGTGTGTGTGTAAACATACTATACACGTGTGTGCTTTCATGAACACAGTGGGGGTGGGGTGGCAAGTTGAATCTTTGTGTGATTTTACACCTAGAAGCATCTCTTCAGTCCACTGTTGTACAGTGAATGCTAATGGCACATGCAGCTTGCGTTCAGATGTGATGCAGCTCGACCCCAACGACCCCGTCGTCGCCAGCAGAAACTCACTCACTCACTCACTCACACGTTGGATTACTGCACTGCTCTCTCACACAATGCAGTGTTTACGTGACAGATTAAGAGCACGACTCTTAACTCAGTGCTACTTTGTCTCACACAGCTGTACCTCTTTATCATCGCAATACTGGCATTTCAATGATTTCTGCAACTTTCAGGTTGCCAGCTCCACTAACAAAAACTAGTCGTCCGTCCCACATCACCACAATTCTCGCCTCCCTTATTTGGCTTCCAGCAAAACACAGAATTGACTAATTACATACAAGGCCTTGCATGGCCCGGCCCCTGCATATATAGCAGAGTTGTTGAGCCCCTATTCTAGCGGTCGGCCACTCCGATCATCTGATCAAGGCCTTTTATCTGTGCCCCGTTCCTATTATAACATCCAGAGGTGACGTGCTTTTGCGGTTGGAGCTCCTAAACTTTGGAACAGTATTCCAGATTCCATCACATCTACTGAATCTGTGGTTTGTTTTAAGCGGCTGCTGAAAACTCATTTCTATAAGTTAGCCTTTTTGTTAATACTCTCTGTTTGCCGTTAGTTTATTTTTTTCTGGTCGTGTGCCTTAATTTTTGTCCATATGTAAGTGTGTGTGTGTATGTGTACAAACGTATGCACTTTGTAACTGTGTGTTATATTAATAAAAATTAGAACTATTTCAGGTAATTTCTACAGGTCAAATGAGTGTCTGTGTCTAGTGCTGCAAACAAATGAAACCAAATGTCATCATCAACTATTTTACAATTTACAAAGGTGTTTGGTTGAGATCCAGATTAAGCTACTAACTAAAGTAAAGAATACCAGACAGCAATTCAAGAGTGGCTATTACTTCAGCAGAATACTGAATCCCTGATAACGGTAGGACGTAGACAAACTAGCACACGCACACAAGCTAATAGTCTGTACCACTGCATACCTGCAGAGAGCTGTCTGAATTATTCACAGCTCTATCGGGTGACATGCAGTGTGTGTACCGATGCTGGAGGCTACTGCAGCTCTGTGAGCCAACTGAGCTACTGACGACGGGCAGCATGAGAGTTATCACTGGAGAGACTGTGAGCGTGAGTGTGTGTGCACCTTGGTCTGTGTTGGACATTGTATTTAAATGCACACTGTACCCGGTCTTTTCAGGACACACAATCGGACCGAGTATGCTGCTCTCTAATGTCTTTGTATGCAAACACACCTGGTTATCAGCCGTCTCCCAGCTCTTACCTCCTTCCCTGGCCTCTAGCTTCCTTGAAAAAGTCCCAGTTGGACATTAAAAGAGCACCAACATCTGTGCAAACTGTGATGAACGTCAATGAATAAATGCATCAGTACCAACACGTCCAAGTGACTACATATAGGTTAGTGAGGGTTCATCTGGGTTTTTCTGGATTATGTGATGCATTACTATGCAAGCATAATATAAATATGAAGAGAGCAGCAAGTGGGGGGCGGGGACTCAGTTATAACAAATGTCGGGTCTGCCTAAACAGATTCTCCCAACCGGTTCTTTATCCGTCAAGACCAGTCAATAAGCACACAGACACAGTGAGTCTGCTTTTTTCTTGCGCAAGGGAAGTGCACCCGGAGTGTGTGTAGCTGGTGCTATCCACACTCTGTTCGAGTTGACTAACTGCAACAACAACAAAAATAATAATAATAATAATAATAATAATAATAAAATCAATAATAATAATAATTAGTACACCAACGTTTTACATTACATACACACCAATATTATCTGGTCAATATTACATGTGTAAGTAATGAGTGTAACGACCATATTATGTTAAAGATAGAATCTAAATGTAATTACAGGTGCTATACCAATGTGTTGCAAATTTATATTTTAAGTTTGCATCTCTTTTAAAAAGGAGAGATATTTACCTGTCCTCCATCCCTACTGCGCATTTGTTTTAAAGAAGAAATCTTAGATCTGATGATGACACCAGATGACAGCAAATAGGCATGCAGACAAGCTTAGCTATTATTAGCCTATAACAAAGAAACTAAAAATATATATTTTCAACTTGCAAGTAAAAACATTTTCTGCTTTGTGCCTTTGAGATTTCATGAAAACCTCAACGTGGAGGTACCAAGTTATACTGGGAATTAATAGTCAAGACCAGTACAGGCTGCAAATGATTAATGATTAATGTTAAAATAGAATCGCACAGCTCCTTTAGCATAACAGAGTCAGGCATATTACCTGGTAGGGGCAGGGGATGTGGTAGTCTCTACACTTCTCCTGGACCCAGGTCGTCTCCCAGATGTCTCGGTAGCTGTTCTCATAAAGGTAGCAGGCGAGAACGGCCAGCAGAGGGACCAGGTAGAGCACGGAGAACACGGCAATACGAATCATGAACTTCACCAGTTTCTCCTGGTTCTCCTTCTCCAGTGGAATCTCCATGCGGACTCGGTTTAGTGCCGCTATGCCTGCCAGAAGCAGTGCCACACCAACCTGGGATGCCAAGAGAGAGGGATGGAGTCATGGTTTTCAGCCATCTTGTATAATCATGGGGTAAAAACGTGTCTAAAACATCTGTGCTGAATGTTTTCTAAATCCCAGAAAAAGCAATTACCTTTTTAGAACCAACTTAGAACAAATGATAAAGGAACTGTTGAGGTTTTGAGGCATCAGAATTAAAAACATTAGTTTGTAAAGTAGATATCACTGCGTGTTTTTACAGTAGCTCTTTAATACTCTTCCTCACCACTACGTCCAATCCCAGTGGGGCCAGCAGGAACCAACGCAGGGCTGTCAAGTTGTACAGGCCTACAAAGCAAACACCACTGACACTGTCTCCTTCGATCTTGTTCATGGCGAGCAGGGTAACTGTGAGGACACCAGGGATGCCCCAGGCACAGGCGTGGAAGAGGAGGGCCTTCTTCTCTATTGCCTCACTCCCCCATTTGGGAACAGCAGCCAGGAACCAGGTGATGGTCAGAATGACCCACCAGACACTGCCGGCCATGGTGAAGAAATAAAGCACCATGAAGAGAAGGGTGCAGGCCTGGGACAGAGAGAGAATGTACAGGTGGAGCATCAATACCAATATCTAGGCAGTACAAAAACAGCAATAAATTCAAAGTCAAGGAAAGACTTAAAGACCTTATTATGGGAGCCTTGGGTCACCGTTGAAGCCCTAAACCTCCCAGGACTCGCTGCGTTACAGGAAACTTTATCCTCCAACAGAAACCCCAGGAAGAACACCAGGGACACCATCATGTAGCACACGGCATAGAATATAATAGGACGCTCTGGGTAGCGGAAGCGCGACACGTCGATGAGGAAAGTCAGGAAGGTGAAGAGGGTGGCGGACAGACAGACGATGGACACCACCCCGATGAAGTAGCGGGCGAATGTCAGCTCCTCACGTGTGAAGTACATGTTGGGACAGGGGGGGGAGCAGTCGCGAACCCCCATGAAGGAGTAGCCAAACTCGGGGTCGATTTTGAGTTCTCTTGGACACCAGAAGCCGTAGTCCCGCTGGACGGAGACCGGGGTTCCGGTTGTGTCTGAGGTAGACAGGAGGTCGACAGGACGGGGGTATGGCTCGTCACAGTCTGGAAACCTGGGACGAGATGAGGCATGATGATCTTAGGGTAATTTCAGCTGTCCAGCCTTTGACAACAGATTACATTTACTGCCAACCAGTTTTAAAAATGCTTCATAGCTTTTTAAGATTGATGAATACATTTTTCTACCTTCCAGGAAACTGGTGATTACAGGTCATATCAGTACTTTATAAAGGAGAAGCCGTTGCAGAGACTTTAAACTTGTATGAGATGGATAATCCATTCTAGTGAGCATTTAAGTTACATTATTATTGCGTTGTCGAGCAGCTGAATACATACAGATAAGATATACTTAAATAATGCATAATTCTACATTTGTTCTGGACTCAGTCCTGCAGTTCCACAGTAGATAAAACATCTTTATTGAGTTTTCTTTGGGTATTTTTCTCTTTATTAAATAGACAAATAGTAGAAAGCTATGGAAGCCTAATGCATTCACATGAGAAAAATAAATGTACTGAGTGAATGCGAGGTTGTTTTTGATCAAGTTTTTGGTACTTGACTGATTCAATTATCTGGCAGCAAAACTAATTTACCCTCTGGGACAACAAAGAAAATAATTGAATGCTTTAGCAGCCAGTTCGCAAAAAAAGCATGGTGTTCTTCTACGTCTCTTGATTTCTCTTCAAAATCAATGACTTTTTATATGCCTGCCGGTCTGCTGCTGCACTATTACTCCTCTCTCAGAAGGAAAATCTGCTTAAATTACTGAGGCAGCAGGGTTGTTACCGCTCACATGAATCCAGAGGAAAAGAATTATTGCTGTTGCACCAACCTGTTGCAGGCCATCTCCTGTGGCCAGCTGACACCAAACATGTCCATTAGTTTGTAGCAGTCGCTCTTGGCCTGCAGACAGAGGCGGCGACAGGGCAGAGTCATCCGCCCGTACTCGGTACACACCGGGGCGTAGAGCGCGCACAGGAACATCCTGAGCTCCGAAGAGCACTGTAGGTTCACCATGGGATGGAACGGCTGCAGGTAGAGACAGAGAGAAATAATTTGTACCGTAAACAAAAACACACCAGCACAAAATTATAACTTGTTTACTTGAAACAGTTTAAGATGATAACACTATAGTCCCAAGCCAGAGTGTTACTCCAACTTCAACAATGTTGGCCAAAGAGAGGCACAAAGGGATCAGTGGAGCATGTCTCTGACGGTTTCTGGAGATGAATCCATAAAAACAACTCTGGCCTCTTCCCTAATAATCCCCTCCACCCCCAGGATTTTAAGCTCCCCCTCCTTCCATCTCCTCTCTCTTCCTTCCCTCTAACCTCCAGATAGGGGGAGCAGAACAAGCTGGGCAACCCCCACCACACACACACACACACACACACACACACACACACTGGGCTGCTCCTGACAGGGCCTTTGTGTTACAGGGAGGACCACGCTGTGACTGACTGACACACTGCAGTAACATGCACAGACTCTCACACACACACATCAGCCAAAGTACCAACGGAAGTATATTATTTACATGCTAACACACCCACGTACTAGCACAATAATGGTCTCACACATATAAACTGAGCCAAGAGGCGTTGTGAGTGCAGGAAGCATCTGCGGGGCATGTTGTTAATATGCAAATGCATAGAGGAGAGTGTGTGTGTGTGTGTGTGTGTGTATGAGTGAATGAGTGAGTGGGAAAGCTTATATACAAATCCGTGTGTCCAACAGCCCATGGTTATATGGTTCTGTATGCATGAATTTGCATAGACCTCTGTGTTTGTGTGTGTTACAGGAAGGCCTCCAGCCACACCCAAGTCAGTCAGACATGCCACCCACCCTCCCCCAAAATTTAAAGACAGAGGTCTGTGTGACAGACAGGGACAGGGAGGGGGAAGAGAGGGGCGAGGAGAAGGGGGCAATTTGTCCCTGTGTTTGTTAAAGGGGTGGACATTAAGGAGGACGTGTCACTGCGGTTTAAACAAGTTACACAGTTTGTTCTGCTTCTTCAGTGTGAATTAAATGGGGAGAAGGACATGCAAACTGTCCACTGTTAACTTGTGTTTGTTGAAGAAAGTATGCTGGGAATATCTAAAGCCTGGCCAAACTGTATATTTTGCATGACTCTTTAAGAGAGATATTGGTTAATTAATGAGGTCATTTAACCACATTCAAAAGCTGCTGCACTGACAAGAGTCAAAGGAGGAGCAGCTGGGGTTGACTATTACACAGAGTAGTTTATACAGAAACATATAAGGCTCGGTTTACATCCACCAGTGAGTCTTTCTTCTTTTCTGACCCAGACGTAAGCATAAACAAATACAACACATCTGAGTCACATAACAAGACATCTCAAGATTGGATTTTTGTTCAATTGAAGCATGAAATGAAAGTTAGAGGCTGCTTTTATGTGACAAACTGGTAATTTAGACTGAACATGGATTAAACAGATGAAACGCAAATCTTTCCTTTTAATCATACATTGAATACACATTTCACAGTACATATGCTTAGAAATTAAAAATGTCTATGTCTGCAGCAGCTTTCTGTCCTAGGAACATTTTCTAGCTAAGAATCCGGCAATAAATCATTTGAGAGAACCAGAGACGCAGGATTTTGCTCTGATCCTCTCCATTTTTGCTACCTTAACTGCAATCAGATTTGAACAGACTATTGTGAGGTGTTCCCACAATATGTCTACAACCTCAGTTCTCCTGACATGCATGTGTGCCTGCCACCCACATGGGATGTCTTTATGTAAAGAGGATTATAATGGGTGTTAGGCTTGGCCCTTAAAGCACAAAGCAGCCTCATCCATGCAGCTTTTGTCATCACCTCGTTCATATCACTTTTCTAGCAAGACTAGATTAAGCTACTGTGGAGGAGACAGGAAGCAATCAGGAGACAGACAGACGGGCATTGGGGTACTCAGACTGGTTAGTCACGTCAACTGTGAGGGATCAGGGATGGGTGGGTGGTGACAAGGATTTATGTTCACACTTGGAATCCATAACGTGAGTCTTAACTCAGCAGAGCATTCATATGTACTCTAAAATTCAGAGGATCCATTTAGGTGACTTACACGCCTGTCATAAGTGAGATCAATCAACCAGTCGATCGTGTCATTTCTGTACAAATGGAGTCATCACGTTTCATTGGGCACCATTGTACTCGTAGCATACTAGGAGCCAGAGTTATCTAGGAAACATAAACATGACTGCTATGAGAGTGATCCACCTAGAAAAACTGGAGAAGTACGCCATCAATCACACTGTACTTCCTAATGGCAGCCTTGCCTCCAACAACCAGAATCTAACCTCTGAGTCTTTAAAACAGTAACGTGTTCTCATCACTGGCTGTCAGCTTTCTCCCAAAGGTCCAATTTTAAATTAAGTAAAAAAATTAGCTTATTATTTTCCCAAATTACCCCAACAAAGTGTTTTAAAAGATATTTAAGATACAGGTTTTGCCAAATGGCAAATGGCCCCTCTAGCTGATTTCTGCCAGTAACAATTATTTTCATTATAAATTAATAATGTGAATTATTGTCTTTATTTATTGATTAACTGTTACATTTTCTGTCAATCAACCAATCCATTAACCAATTAATCATAAAACAATCCATATAATAACCCATCAGTTACATGAACTTTTTTTTTAATTCATGAAATTCATACAATTTGTATAAAGACACAATTCACAGTAATGACTACCTGAATCATAGGTGTCATTTACACTGGGGACGCATCTCCACCACTTTTTAAAATGGTTGATTTTGTAGCATAATTTGTTAAAAGAATGCATAAAAATATTTTAATCAATGATTTGTGTTTTTTTTAAATAAATATGGATAAATAAATAGAAATAAAAATATTTTGTGCTTTCTACAGTAGAATGATTTTGGCATTGTTCTGCGGACATGGTGTTGCAGCTGTGGATGTGATGGATGACGGTCACTTGTGCGGTCGACGTTGTTGTTTTATGCTGAGTGTTTTCGTATTGTCGGAGCTGTAGTCAGTAGCCTAGGCTGTGCCCTTGTGCAATTTTTTTGCCGACCCGCCGTAATTATCTACTCTGACCTCATGCTGATCACCCATTATATTTCTTAAAATCGTATATGAAACCCGTTTAAAAAGTGTTTTTTTTTCCGTATTACCCCACCAATTTTCAAAACAAAGTGAACAAGGCCCTGGCTTTAAATGTAATACTTGTATAAGATTACATTACAGCTCTAGTAAGGGACAACGGGGTCAGGGAAACAGAGAGAAAGGAAACGGGAGTATGTTGTCGGACAGTCTCTGGAGAAATAACAGAAAAGCAGAAAATCCTGAATTCACCCCACCCTGCCAGTCCTGGGAAATAGGTGCTACTGTACTGATGATCCTCTGTGTGACTCCCTTTGCTTTTTGTTGCCAGTGTGCAGTCCTGGGACATGCATTACTTCATCAGTGGTGCCATGTCAGCGTTGGTTAAACACTCAAACAGGATCTAATGCCGCTAAAGTGAGCTTGCATCTTCGCTCCTCTACTCTGTTTTGATTGCCGCAGGCTACTGCTATGCTCCATAGAACACAATGTACATCGCTGTACTGCTCGACAAACTGAGATGCCACGGGAAACGGTTGAATAAATACATAGGCTACAAGGAGTGATGATCTAGGGGATATTCCTCCCTCTTCCTATTCATTATGCTTCCTGGTTTTCTATATTTATATCCATCTCTGTCCTACCCTTCTTACCCATACTCCATCTCTTCAGTATCTCCATTCAGCCATTTTATAACAGTCAAACCATTATGTGAACCAGTGTGGGCAGGACTTAACTGGTGGTGGATGGGACATATGGCTGGTGACAGTTTTTACCCGCGCAGTCAGCAGCTCAAACAACACCAAAAACACCAACATCTTGAGGCCCTGCCGAGCCTCTACGCTCTCCATGGGGATTTGATGTTAATGGCCACACTGGAAACAGCTGATGAACCACTGGTCCGATGAATGGCCAGGGGATTGTCATGGCGCTTTTCCACCCCAGAGCCGGCCACGTAAAGAGAATCAAGTGTGTAATACACAACTCTGTCGAATGGTGCAGGCCTGGGGGGTGGTATGCTAATGTAATTTCAGTTTCAATCCCACTGCTACAGTCATTGCGTATTCATGAGTTTGTCAGGGGATTTTTGATCTCTGAAATGTGGAATAATATGCCACACTGTAAATAGAAGGCTCGCACACAGTCAGATGTGTCAGTTAGAAAAGGAGTGGATTCTGTGAGTGAATGAAAGTTAACAAACCATCCACAGAAGGGGCTATATGTGGTTAGTGTTCTTCAAAACATAATGGACAGATATTTCTATTCTAAATTCAATTTCTAAAAATGTTATAGTGCTATGCAATTTTATATCACAATGAATTGTGTAAGGGATGGGATGGATGGTGCGCACGGCGTAGGAGTGAGAACTGTTTCCTGATAGCTCTGACAAGCATTTAAGCTTTAAAAAATATCACTAAACAACACAAAAGTCAAGAGATGGGGAAGACGAAACCAAAGATAAAACATATGCAACACGATTGGCACTTGTATCCAAAAGGTTTTTTCTGGTCGCAAAGAAGAAACAATAAATCGTCAGAATTATCTTGATGGAAAATAAATGTAGCAATATACAGTATCGCCAGACTCTGGACTTGAAGCTAACTGGTTGGTTGAACGTGTTGTTAGAATAGTCATTCGATGTCATAGCTATTCTCAGTTTAATCATATTGGACTCTGGATTCAGTCAGTTTAAGTCAGTAAGAGATTCACAATGTTGGTAATTTGATACATTTTGTTAATAGTCCTGCCATAAAATAAAAACACTGAAAGCGGCACTTACAGACTGAAACCACTGGTCTGTCACTAACCCAAAAAGGAAAAAACTAGGGAATAGTATTTTAAATGATCATATTTTATATTACCATGCAGTTCAATTAGGTCAACATGCGATTTTTGCATATTTCTGCATATTTTTGTAAGGCGAAAACCTCGAATCTCAAAACTGTCAGCCTTTGAAGAAATAAGAAAAACAGCCTTGACCTTAGTTTCACCTCCAAACATTTCCGAGATTATCCAGCATGTTTTGAATCAGATCAAGTTGATGTCGTGATATTAAGTATTAATAAGGCCTAGTCTAATTAAGTGCATCCAAGGGTGGCTGTATATACCTTTCTAATGCTAAAGTAATTCGTTTTTAATGAGGGCTCCGAGTCAGCTGCTACGATGCTGTGACTGATGAATTGCTGACAAAGAAGCCCACCGTGGCCAACTGGTCTGTTGATTTGCGCTTTTATAAACACCTCCCAGTCACCTCTCTTCCCATCATCCCCCTTCCCTCCTCCTACAGCCCCCTCCC
>CM022481.1:6871325-6882005 GCA_011952105.1 Coreoperca whiteheadi
CCCCTCCCCCCCCCCCCCCCGCAAATCCTCCTTTCTCTGCTGCCATTCCAATTCTCCAAATTTCAGTGCTCAGCGCCATGGCGACAAGTGATGCATCACCAGGGAAGAGGTGGAGAAGGAGGGGAGCAGGGTTCGAGGAGGTCAGGGTGCGGGGCGGAGGGGACCACCTCCCGGGAGGCAAGAAAGCCTCTGCTCCCTTTGTTAACAGCACAATTGGGACTGTTTCCTGGGCAACGGGTGAGCTTCGCGTAGGGGGAGGGGGAGGACAAAAGAGATGGTTGGGTGGGGTGTGTGGGGGGGATGAGAGAGTGGGGGAGAGAGGGAGAGAGAGAGGAGGGATGGGTCGACTGACTCAGCCGTGTCATTCACTACTAAGAAATGTTTGAAAACCTTGCGCTCTGACAATGTGTAATGTCCGTGCACACACACACACACACACACACACACACACTCACAGAAAGGTTGTTGTGGACCAGCGACTTGCTCTCTGGATGTGCTTCTCTTTCAGTCCACTGCCAATAAACACGGTGTTGGACATTAAATAAAACAAGAGGCTCTTTTATAGCCTGGGTCACGCTGGGTAGGATTTATCAGACCATGTTGTGTCTGTGTGTGCGCTTAGCTGGGATACATCTTTACTAGCTAACACAATAAGCATGTTCAATGTTGTACTTTTTAGTTCACTGCAGCACATTTTAACAGACCTGCAGCCATCAGAGAGCTTTATCAGCACTTTACAGAAACTCTCACACACACCCTCTCCTTTACAAATCCATGCACATAGCACGGGTGGAGTATCTGGGTTATTCTACACAGCAGCTGTAACATGACACAGTTTACCCGAACCTGAGACAACCTGATTTAACGGCCTGAAAGGAGGAGGAAGTGAGTGTTAGTGGGACTGAGCAGATTAAAAACAGACCATTGATTAGTCTTTGTGTCCCTGCACTGCCTTCATACAAAACAAATCGAGGCAGATACCATGGAAAGCTCAGATCAACACGACCGAAAAAAGATTTGGTCTTTTTTAATTTCATTACTACCGATGATGGGTCCTGTGCCTACACGGGCAGAATAACCTGGACACCTTCTTTCATTTCTGTGATAGGGACAAAATAAGACGTGTCAGGGCTTGTTTATTTATGTCACTAAATTTCCACCAAGACAACATTTGCTTTTTTCTATTATCTTGCAGACATGAAAAATTATTTGCTGGCTTGGCTTTGGCTTCATGTAAACAAGCCCTCCATCTAATTTAATTAAAATCTTCGGTCGGCCCTGACCCTCGCTTGTCCCATCTGGCCTCGAACAAACAGTCAAGCAACCCCTGTTCTCATTACTTCCACCGTGACAATCACATGCCTCCAAACTTTCTCAAAGTCACTTCCATCAACCTGTACTCCTCCATAATGTCTTTGTCCCGCTAAACACCGAGAAGCCATTTTGTCCTTTTAACACAGGCAAAATTATAGCTATTCCAAGATATCTGCAATAGTATGATTTGGTCCTCAGCTGAAGAAAACATTTCCTGCACTGCAGATTTCTTCTACTAGCTGTACAATAAATCCACAATACAAAAATGTAATCATTCATTTGAAGATTTAGTATGTAAATCCATTAAATCTGTATTGATATACACCAAACGATTATCTGTCAACACACCAAGCGCCATCCTTCGATGAAAAACGGTAATGTGAACATCACTACATAGTAGTTCTTAGAAATATTATTTCTCAAAAGACAAAGCAACGGGACAGTTTCACCAACAAAAACTAAATCCTTAAAAAGACATGTAAATCCAATAGCAGAGGACTTCTTATAGACTTCCATTAAAAAAAGAGCAGTCCTGGTATCATACTGTAGATCACTGAATTGTCATCCAAATGCCATCTGCTTTGGATGCCAAGGACAGTTCGTACCAGCTTAATTGATTTACTGGGATGAACTTTACATTCATTCTGTAGCTACAGTGTGCATCTATCTCTAAAGAAGGGGATTTTACACCATTTCTTTTTTCTTTTTGTAATGCCAGTCAAATCCGCCACGCTCCCACTTATCTTATGTGAGTGTGGCATAGTATTATTGTTGCACAGAAATAGCCAATTCCCAGCCCTGAGGCCGCTGTCCCACTTCAACTGCGAGGTCATTCAGCGGTCAGCGATGACTGGCTGAGCGAGGATGAACACCCAAACAGAAAATCCTCTTTTTAGAAATCATCTTGTTTGTGTTGTTTCCTGTTCAGAATATGTGTTTGTGCAATAAAGTAAAAAAAACCTGTCTTTCATCCCTGTGTAAATCCGGTCTGCAGTGCATTTTTCATACACCAAACAATCATGTGTCAGCACAATGAGCCCCAGCCTTAGATGAAATATGGTAACGTGAAGATCACTAGATGGTAGTTTTAGAAATATTACCGATAAATCAAGATAAAGCAACAGGAAAGTTTATAACGATATGACAAATTGCGCCAACTTTCCCAAGAAACAAAAACCTTGAAAAGACCTTGAAAACAGAGACAAGAAAAAAGAAATTCAGACAGACACCACTTCAGGGGGTTTAAACAAAAACTGTAAGAACGGCAGGCGTTGGTTCTCGTCCAACTCCCAGTTTCTCCACGGTACAAGGCATTCATCATCATTATCATGGCTATTCAGTGGACCTAATTCCCTTTAAAATCAACTGACAATTCTCATTTGGCTGCCCTCAACATCTTATAGGCTTTGAATTCTCCCATGAACTGGATCTAGGGCGAGTTATCTGGAAAACCAGCGCCAAACAGAGGCGCAGTCTTCCCTTTTTGGAACATATTGGGTTTCCATGTGTTTTCCAAACCCAACGAGCATTTCTGAGCACTAAAAGAGACTTAATTGTGGATCCATGACCAATCAAAGTGAACACCGTCTAAGCCAGAAGTGCCTCTCTCTGTTCACTGCAACCCACACTGTGATTAAGCGTAAAAAGCTAACCTGGCCTAGAAAACAACACAGCACTGGTTAGTAACAGATTCCCGGCAATGAGAAAACCATTCTACCAAAGCCACACATCCAACCATCTGATTTACACAATCAAATTCAGAATGTATTTTCTTCAAAACAAATCCATCAAAATTCCCTCTGTGAAGATGAAGAAAACCAACATGGCAGAGTCACTAAACCCAGATGATTAGAGAGAATTTTTCGGCAATGACAAGAAAGGACGCGGTGTGAGCACGCAGCGAGGCAGGAGAGGTGGGAGTTTTTTTACTTTTCCAAATGCGAGTGCAGCCGTGATGTGGTGCGATGTGATGCGATGCTGTGGGCTCCCACAGTCGGGCAGGCCATGTTCAGAGGTTACATAACCCTGGATTTTCGTGGCACACGACTCCTCCCGCCCTCCATCTCTCCATGTCTTTCTCACTCAATGTGTCTGTGCTGAGTACAGCGAAGTGGAGCAGGCACAGATGGTCGGCAGGGCTCCACACATGGACATCATCGCAGTGCCAGGCAGGGCGGGGCGGGCGTCCAAGGGTAAAAGTGATAGAGGGAGCAAGAGCCAATGGGAACGTGATGCTGAGAATGGATAAACTGAGATAAATATAGATGTATGGACTGATTTACACACACACAGATAGGCATATACGTCCAGTCAACAGAGCATCTAATCTAATGTTTTGGTGCAGTTTGGCCAGTAATTGCTCGATAGATTGAGCTTCCAGAGGGATCAGCCTATAGGAAGGATGGGATTAACTTAACGAGGCGATGCATCTGCTCCATGATGGTGTATAAATGCCTAACTCATCGTTTCAAAGAGGATAACAGCCACAACAGTCAGATGCTGCGGCTGGTATATCTATAGATAATCTAAAGGGGTAGAAACAATAAAACATGGACTTAACATTAGATCGTAAATCCATCATTTGAAACAGAACAGTTTGGTATCTGCTAGAGGTCGAACGATTAATCGGATTGGCCGATAGGACATTTTGCAAACTATCGTTATCAGCGGAACTTGGCTCCGACAGTGGCTGATAGCTGTGCTGCCTCCACCGGTCACGCGGAGAGATCGTGTAGTGATCGGCGCCTTTAGGCACACACACCCCTGCGTCACACACACACCCGTCAGCTCGGGGAATATATATGCCGGCATTTTAAACCAAAAAGGGCGCATCTACTCACCATTGACAGAGGCCCAGTCCATCCGGAGAGGGATCGTCGATTAGCTTGCCAACGAGTCCATAATTCATAGTTCACCCGTTCTACAGAATTTTTTACGGATTGTTCTCAAACTCTATCCTCTACTCCATGGACCCACCATCAAACCACCTGGCTCCCAGCCAGGCCATTCCTGGCCGAACAATGGGAGGTAACTCCGGAGTTGTCACTCGTCTATTAGACGTAACAGGCATCACCTGGATTTATTTGGCCAACAGTTGTATTAAAGTCTCAAACTGAGTTGTTTTTTTTGCTTCCTGGGATCCCAAAGGGGAGTTTTTTTGTTCAGATAAGGACTCTTTCATTGTTGGTTGAACTGTGGGTTTTGTATTGAGCACTGACTGTATGATACACTGTGGTGGACTTGAAATTCTTGTGTGTTTTGTGTCTCTTGTTGTCTGCTGGTGCCTTTTGAAATACCTGGTTGTTAGTGATTGTTAGTGATTGTTAAGGACCTTTGTAGGATTGACTGGTACATAACCAAAAATATTATCTTTGTCAGACTTCCACTCTTGACCTAGTGAAACCGCTGCAGTATATCGCCATTTTGCATCCCTTTATATTATTAGGCTTCTCAACTGGAATTACTGACTTTGAGGGAAAATCATAGCTCAAAAAATTTTAATTGCTCCCACCTAAAACTTTTATGGTTAGTTTGATGTTCAGTTCCAGATTTAGATATTTATTACTTTGAGTTTGCCCTTCAGTGATCCAGATGTATTTATTTATTTATTACTTTGATTTAGATGATTAACCGGCTTTCAGCTTTCTCCTGCTCTAACCTATCGTTATTATAATCGGTCTTTAAAAATCTACTATCCTAACCTCTAGTATCAAACTCCAAGGCTAAGTTGACTAACTGCTCGAAAGCCTGTTATGTAAAATGGCTTTGGTGCACAACAAATGATGTGAAGAGTCCCTACATGTTGTGGTAAAATCGCTGCCTGTCAACATGCCAGATGTGTGGCCAGAAACCATTTTAGGACAACACGCCCTGTTAAATCAGTGGCGTTTAATAATGCACTGTTCTCATGGCCCCCAGGGACAAGTATTAAAACTTAATTTTCTGCTTAATGTTTTGGTAATACACTCCCAGTCCCTGGAGCTAAAGAAGCTAAATTAAAGTAGGCTAGCACTTTGATATTACCAACTCTCAGCACATACCCAGTTAGCTGTGGTGATAACTATCTAGGCTGCTGATGTCCATGGGGCAGGCAATGCATCAGACACACTGAACCACTTAACATGTGAGCAAGACTAATTATATCACAAACCCCTGTCCTGACCTGACAATGCATACGTGTAGATAGAAATGTTGACTGTGTGCCTCACTCGGTTTATGTTTGTGCGTGTCTGCAAATGTGTGTCATTTTTACTTCTTTATGGCCACAACAATGTGAGTCACAACAGACAAAAAAAAAAGAGTGAATGGAGCAGAGGAAAATGCTCAGAAAAAGGTCAGAGTCAGGAACAAAGTGGGAGGGATACTGAGAGGAAAAAGCAAGAGAAAAGGTCATAAAATGCAATATTCCATTTAGAGCTTGTTACCTCCAGAAGATCTATTTTTGGGGCACTTTGACACTGTTGAATAAAACCCAGTACGTTTAACTACTTCTATGACAGTGGTGATATGAAAATGTCCTAAAACACAAAGGAACAAAACAATCTGCTCAGCTTTTTACTATGTACGCCCACAATATTAAACAACTTCTCTCAAAATGGGATTTATTGTAGGCTAATTACTTTGTTCAGGTGAAAGCCCATTTTACACAGGCTATTACCTATTTGTATCTCCAACCTAAAAAACCATTAATACAGGAGTGAGCTAAAATCAATATCCAGCAGAATTTTTTACTTTGTCCATCACAGTTTCTCAAAACCCATATGACGTATTCAAACGTCTTGTTTTGCCCAACCAACAGTCCAAAAGCCAAAGATATTCTACTTAAAATTATATTAAACAGAGAGAAGCAGAAAATCCTCACATTTTAGAAGCAATGACTAAAACAATTTCTTAATAATCAAAATAGTTGTTAATTAATCTTTTGTCTATGAACTAATGGATCGATTGGCTAACTGTTTCAGCTCTAGAAATTACCACGGGAAAATGCTCAGAAAAAGGTCAGGAAGAAAGTGGAAAGGAAACAGGGAACAAAACATAAGACGGCCACAGTGTAAAAAATAAGATGTAATGTGCTATTTTCATTACAAAAGTTTAGTTTTGGGGGGAATACGGGCAACTGCTGCTAACACTTCTGAGTAACACACATTACGTTGTGAATACATTTGACAAAAGACAATCGTGATGTAAAAATGGCTCAAAACAGAAAGGACCTGAAATCCTCTCTGCCTTTCACCATATATGACTCATTTTTAAAATTACGTCTCTCAAAATGTTATAAAAAATAAAATACATTTTTAATCAGGTAGAAGCCCATTTAGTACAGGAAATGACCAATTTATGCCCCAAATCCATAGCTATAAATAGACCAATTAACGTGAGAAATCATAGTGGGCTGAAATCAAAAATACAAATATCTGCACTATATTATTAGTTATGTTTTTCGACACTGATAAAAGGTTCATCCACGACCAGTATAACTTGCAAAGATTTTTGGTTTGACCATTGGTCTAAATGGTCTGTGATGGTCTAAATGTGTTTCAAAAGGTTTCCCCCTGACAACAGGGAGAAAACACTGATTACTGCCTTATTTGTTTGTTGAACAAAAATATCAGTGTGGATTATCAGCACAAAGTATCAGAGAAATGTCTGTTCTCGCCCTCACTATCTCATTTTGGAGAGAAACACAATCTGGAGCTTTAAAGAGTAAAAGCTTTTAACATGTCAGCGGGGTACGGTACCTCCATGGCGAGGGCGGCAGTTTGCTGGTCGTAATGGTTCAGTATGTTGGGCATGAAGGTGGAGTTGTAGGGCAGCCCCTGGCACATGCGCAGGGTGATGGGCTCGCAGGTGAACATGCTGTGGCTCCCCGCCGCCGCATCCATGGGGATAGCAACGCACGCCGTCAACATGGACACCGACAGCACCCAGAGGAGATCCATGACTGGTCCGTACAGTAGGAGAGAAGAAAGACCCCGGGGACGACTGGTTAGGAAGAGGGCTTGAGCCCCGTCAGCATCTGGCCCATTCACCAGGAAAGGGAAATCACAAGGTTTAAGGAGCGCCCAGGACTGTCTGGTACTCTCTTCCTCCTCTTCGCCTCACAGAGAAACAGCCTGGGGGCCCAATCCGACAGCGCCATGGTTGAAGCCGTCTGCATCCATCACTGGGCGGATTCCAGTCAGCAGCAGCAGCAGCAGCAGCAGCAGTGTGTCACCAGACCTCCATCACCCCTGAGAGATGCTGTGGTCCTTTAAGACGCTGCGCTGTGACCGAATGGCTCACACTCCTCCCTGTCCTGCCTTTGAAGGACGGCTTTGGAGAGAATAATGATGTTCAGCCTGTGATCTGAAAAATAAAAGCATAGCATTTTCAAATATATATTTGGTATCTGGCCACCAGTAGCAGGTTACTCATCGTATGTCTTGAAAATGGCAACCCAGGGGTTTTTTTTTTTGGTTTTGGGTTTTTTAGGCGAATTTGAGGAATTACAGACTTCAACCGAAAAACACACAAAAGGTTGTTTCAAGAGGCTTGGTAATTGCTTTTCAGGTCACAAACTGTGGTGGGTGGGTTGGGTAGATGCATGATAACATTAACAGAATGAATTAACAGCCAATATGTCACGCTAGAGACTAAGAGCAAAAGCAAAACCTTCAATGGTAAATATCCAAATCATGACTACATTCAAACGTTTACGTGAGTAACTTATTTACAGGTTTTTGTGGTAACGTTAGTTTTATGCTGCTATTTCTGGTTCTGGTGTAATTTTAGTGGCGTGAGCTTCATTTGTAGGTTCACTAACACCGCTGCTCAGAAACAGTTGAGGCGATTATTTCAGCCTTTTTTTCGCCGTTTTTTCCCATAACGGAAATTGGTAACTACATTTAACGTTACATGACAGCGATAACAACCGTTCCATCCACTGACACGCAAAACTACTAATGATACTTCCTTGTACACCTGTGTCTACGTAACCCAAATGTCAAACAAGCCCAGCTGTATTTTACAGACTGATTATCGTAAATGCGATATCAGTGCGTCCGTTAGCCTACCTGTGCGTCACCGTGAACGGGCTCCTCCTATGGCTCCTAGCAGGGAATTCAGAAATTAATTGCTCCTCATAAACGTGAGTGTGGCAAACTAACGTAACCGGGTGGCTCGTAACGGTTGTTTTGTTTTTGTCTCTGGACACTGTAACTGACACACTACATGAAAACGGCCGCGAACAGATAGAAATGTCAAGCAACGCGGACGAGACAAAAGACGACGGTTAGTTCCTCCTAAATGATAGTAACCGTGGCATATGCAACGTTAGCCTGCGTCACGTTACCGGTGTTAAGACTCACCGCACCGCGCCGGGCAGCGGCCGAGGTGGCTGTTGATGAGAATGTTAGAAATGTGAGCTAAACGGGTTCAATTAAAGGCAACTTTACCTGAATGGTGTGCCGAAAATTCACGTGTAGCAACGGGGTCTCCGCAGCTCCTCGAGTTGGTAACAATGAGTGAATGTCCCTCAACCAGCAGTCTCATCTTGTCCCCCTCCTCTGTCTCCCCCCCCCGTTCTGTCCCTCCTTTCTGCCGGGCGTCAAGGCCGCGAGATTGTAAAAATGGCTTCCAGGCAAAACTATAAAAATAAAGGCCTCGTCAACGAACGCACTGAAACTCTTGCACAGAAGACAAAGACCATGGGCATTTTAGCCAGAAAGCAACACTGAAGCAACAAGCGAAACAAAACCCGGCACGAAACACACGAACCTTTTGCCTGAGTAAATTAAACATGTCACGTTAGTGAGGTGGTGACGCAGTTTTATTTTTACTTCACCCTACTCGTAGGAATAGTTGTTGCAGCAAATTAAAGTGTGAGGGTTTATTCAAACATTGTACAACCAACATTTTTCATCTCATGATTTAAGTAACTAGATTTTCACCTGTACTTATGTTTACCTCTATAGACGTACCTCATAATTAAGAAGGCCTAGTTTGCTTTAGTAATGTTGTA
This sequence comes from Coreoperca whiteheadi, assembly GCA_011952105.1. Classification (NCBI taxonomy): domain Eukaryota; kingdom Metazoa; phylum Chordata; class Actinopteri; order Centrarchiformes; family Sinipercidae; genus Coreoperca; species Coreoperca whiteheadi. The sequence continues at coordinate 6,880,639 of CM022481.1, forward strand.
GCAATTTATGCTACTTTATAAATTTCAGCGGTAAATATTGCACTTTTCACTCCTCCACTTTTATTGGTCAGTTACAGTTACTAGTTATTTTACAGATTAACATTGTAATGAGCTTCTAAAATACAGTGCATTGACAGAGATTAAACTACTTACCAGTATTAAAAAAAAGTAGTTAAGATGAACTCCACCTCAACCAGCAACAACATTAAAACGGTGCTTAATATGCACTGATGCATCAGTACTGACAATGTAATAATGTTAGTGTACGATAAAATATCACTTGCAGGGGACATTTTCCTTGCAAAACACGTACTTTTACTTTGATACTTTAAGTACATTTACCTGTGTATTTTTACTTAACGATTTGGAATGATGGCCTTTAACTTGTTTTATAGAGAACATTTCCTCTGACCATGAGCGTGAAAAATGGCAGATAAATATAAATCTGAATGACAATTGTGTCATATATGTGTTATATGTTATCATGGTATATAGCAAAAACACAACTTACATGCAGTCTCAAAAATCAATGAAAACATTTTTGGCAATAGCAGACTTGACGTTATTATTTTGAAGGCCCGCTGGGTGGTTTCCGGGCTTGCTCAGCGTGTGTCTGTTTAACTTGACTCAGCTCTCGCTCTTTCTTCACAGCAGGTTTTTTCTGTCTTCGTTGCGCGCGACCGCCCCATCCGAGGGAGAGCAAGCTTTCTGCTTTTCAATGAAAACTTCTCTGACTGGTGGGACTGAGTCTTTTAGCTGGGCGTCTGCAAAACAGGCCCAGAATATTTGATCAGAAGGCCTATAGCAGTGCTTTTTACCATTATTCCACAGGAAAAAAACAGAGCCAACGCCTACATTATTTACCAAGGTCAATTTATTAAGCCTAACACACAGCTATACTACCTGGCCCACCACTAGACTACTACTACTACTAATAATGATAATAATAACTGAATTTTTAATACTTACATGTTACATATATTTAATTCATTAAAATAGAAATATATTTGATCAATTACAAGGTTGTCGGCCTATTTGTGCATGTACATGACATTAATTTCAAATGTCCGGTGAACTTGGCATATTTCTTTTTATATGTTATCAACAGTTTATAAGGAAGTTATATACTGTATTTCCATTCTCAAAATTGTACTCCAAATGCACATCTATCTTAATGTACAAAGCACATGAATGGCCAATTCTGCATGTGTATACAAGCTGTAAAGCAGATTTCTGCAGTAGCCTATCAGTTTAGAGAGGCAGATGGTCTTTATAGCAGTTGCAGAGTCAGGACTTCTGCGCTACATTTGTCATCATTAGCGCCACTGTGGTTTGCTTTGCTGCCACCCACCCCCCCCCCCACCCTC
>CM022481.1:6898302-7093919 GCA_011952105.1 Coreoperca whiteheadi
GGGGGGGGGGGGGGGGGGTTTTGTGGGCATGAAAGCCAATCCGCAAAAATATGCGTTCAATCAACCACCCGAACGGCAAACCGAGAACTCTTTGTCTTATAGTAGCAATCTTGTCTCCAAGCTGCTGATCCTGCTGCCGGGAGCAGCCGGGGAGCTGTCCAGAGTGCTCTCTTTCGCCCCCGCCCACCTGGAAAGATCTAGGCTAAATAAAGGGTGAATTTAAAAAAACTAGTAGCCTACGTGGGTAGGTCTTTTTTTAGCCTAGCATTCGGCTGCGCTGTGTAGAAAAAGTGGACGAATGAGTGGAGCTCACTAGATGCGTTTGTTACTGGAATCCAGCGCCGTGCGTGTGTGTGTTTGAGAACGAGTGAGCGAGAGGGAAGAGAAGGTCCAATGCACGCAATGTTTCTGCAAGTTATTATGAACTCAGCCTGCTCAGAATGCTGCTTTGTCACTTTTAGACCCGCCTGCCCGAACTCGCGATATTTTCTAGAAAGCTTACTCGAACCCGCGCACCACTACTCCACACCTAAGGGCAGTGAGCAGGTATGAGCTAAGAATGAACATCCACTTTGTTACACACAAAGCAGGAGAAAACTACTCAATGACCAAAAAATGTAAACCATGGATAAAATGTATGATGTGGAAAAACATATATATTACTGCAGGAAGTTCCATTACATTTTACACTACATATCACATTCACACGCTGTTGGCACGAGCTAACTGCCCAACAGTACAAATTAAACTAATCATTCACACTCACTCAGACACTGAAGGCGCAGCTTCGGGAGCAAATCAGGGTTCAGTATCTTGCTCAAGGATACTTCGACACATGGCTCATTGGATGGGGGAAGCCGGGATCGAACCGCCAACCTTCCGATTGGTGGACGACCGCTCTGCCACCAAGCCACAGCCGCCCCACAGAAACCAAACAGACATCGGGCAAAAACACTATGTACAAGACTGATAAATAAGTAAGTGCATATAGAGCATGTGGGGGCGGGACTGATACAGACAGACAGTTTTCTCTGTCGTCGTTCTCACATTGTTTTGAAGCGGAGGCCAGTCGGCGTACAATGTGCACGCACAGCGAATCGCAACTTGTTAATCTAAATTGTTTTATTAGAATCAAACTTAATATAATAAAGTAGCCAGCTGGGCTCAAATGAGTAGTCGGCCGGCAGCGCTCAGCAAACTCACATTCATATTGTTTATCCGGTTTCGACTGATGGTTCTTCTGTAGTAGCTGAAGTCGTTCTGGATGGCAGGAATCCTCATCTGAAGGAAAACAAGAAAACCATCAAAGCTTGGACAAAAATACATTTAGCCACCGCTTTTCAATGAACAATATATTATTGGAGCAAAACACCTGAGCAGCTGTGACAGGGGAATCTGTAGTTGTAGAAAACGGTCACACGAGCGCTTCAGTAAATTTGAAGTCGCCGAGAAAAACGAGTTGCAAACTTTGTTTTCTCTCCCACAAACACAACAGCTACACCTTCTCATGTTCTCCATTGCAGGTGCACACCATCCTCTGCCACGAACCACAAATAAGGAAACTCGTACGCTCACAGTTCTGCTACAGTTGCCGCAGTGAATATGGTGCACAACTCATTCACACACCCGTATCAAAATATGTAAAGTCAGATAAGATAAGATATACTTTATTGTCCCCGAAGGGAAATTTGTTTTGGACTCTGTCCATTCCGCAGTTCCGCAAGACAACAGAAAAATACTAAATGCAAATAAGTCCTGGACAATATTTGCACATCCGCAGGTCAGTGTGTGAATTCATGCAATGAGAGTTGCACACCTGCAGAATATTTCCTCACAAATACATTTTTTGTTTCCTGGTTATTTGTCTAGCACAAACACAAGTCAATAACTACAACTGCTTGAATCTGCCGCTGCGAGTCTCAAATGCAGTTTTCTCGCTCTCAAATGACAAGTTCTGCGTTTTGCACCACATAACTCAGTGAAACGTGGAGCTGAAGGGATTTGTGTACCTGTAGAGTAGGGTTGGGCATCGAGAACCGGTTCTAACTTAGAACCGTTTAAAAAACAACGATGCCATCGGAATTGTTTAGAAAATTTGTTCATCATCGGTTCCAAACGCGCAGATTTTGGTTTCCGTAGTAACCACCGGATTTCCGGAAGTGCTTGCCGCGCCCGCGCCCGCTTGCTCTGTTGCAGCCATGGAGCACGTTAAGCGGCACTCAAAAGTGTGGCTTTATTTTACTTTAAAAAAGCCTGGGTCGGCACAGTGCAACACCTGTAAACAACGTATTTCTTGCACAGGAGGATGCACTACAAATGACCAAACACCTACGCCTGCATGGTTGTACAAATTAAGGAGTGTAATGTTAGCGTATTTGACGTGCTGCGCAGGTCCACTGTCGCGTCCTCCTCGGGCAACCCTGCGCTAACCAACGTTATTAACGTTACCTCTTCACGATCAGGCAAGTGATTGTAGTGTAATAACAAAGCCCTCGACCAAACTGCTAATTGTGGTGAACAGCAACGTTACTGAAATAATTATTTTTCCCTCGTAGATGAATGAAGCGTTACCCAAACTGCCCCCTCAAAGAATCGGAATAGAGAATCGAAAAGAGCCGAAATCAAACGTGAGAATCGGAATCAGAATCGTTCCTATCAAAACGATGCCCAACCCTACTGTAGAGCCAGGGGCGGGCACTATTCAGAGAGCAGAACTGTATTGGCCAATCAAAGGAGCTCGTTTGGGCGCCCGTCCATGTATCGTTTTTCCAACCCAGTTTAGATGAAACCACTTGCTGAGTTGGACGAATTGACTGTTTATCAGAGTGTTGAGTGATGGGAGGCTTTCCCCGTGAAGGAGCATGAGTTCACCGTTTGAGTTGAGTTTAGAGGCTATGTGACTGTTTTCTACGGCTACAGATACCACGGTCACAGCTGCTCAGGTGTTCCGCGTGCGGCTCTGAGGAAGGTACTGAGGGGAAGAGTGACTGAAACTGTATGTGTGTGTTGCTCAGTGTTTCCCAGCAGACCTTCAGCTCATCAAAGCGCAGAGTGAAGTGGAGGATCTCAGCAAACTGTTTGGCCAGCGCCTGCTCCCTCTCTAGGTGCTGAGTGGGCGTGAAGGGCGGACATGTCAGGCACTCCAACAAACTCTGCAGAGCCTCCTCTGCAGACAGACACACACACACACACACAGACACAGAGACACAGACGTCAGCTGCTGTGTAGGTGTCAAGTCCCTGCTACACTTGAAGACCTGCTTCAGTGATTTGGGACATAGACATTGTCGGCAGAAGAGAAGCAAAGACAAGCAAAGTAATCAACTAATTTTGTTGTGTGACATGAGTTTACTCCCCATAGTTCCTTATCGTAGACTTTCATGATATCACTTATTATTACAATACCGCTATAGTTGGAATTGGGCAACCTAACAGTTTCGATCCTCTAAAACCTTTGCAACCTTAACTTTAGGTACAGTATATTAGTCACTTGACTTATGCATAAAATGTGCATTTTCTTGTAACTTGATGATTCATTTTGACAGTGAATGACGAAAACGTACAAGAATTTTGCAAGAAAATGTCAAAAGTTGCAAGAAAACATTTTAAGCCTTTGTAAAATAAAACAATGTACTACCTGAGTCATGGAAGCCAATACCCTCAAAATAAGATAAGGCCTACTGCTTTGGCTTTATTTAACCAGGGACTCAATAAGATGAAAAAGCTTTGACCCTGATATGATCTATTCAAAAAGAAATGAATATTTCTTCCACTGGAAATACAAGAAAGGTAAAACAAGAACTTTTGTTCCCCACTGTGACCATACCTAGCCTGAGAGAGAAACTGTAGAACTTCTTGAGTCTGATGACCAGCGGGCAGACCGAGTTCCAGGCTCGCTCCTGCAGCATGAAGTCGTTGGGGTTTTGAATTGCCTGGAAAGAGCACGAAAAAAAACAATGAAACACATGGAATATAAAATAAATAACCAGCAGAGCCCATCAGAAAACATCCATGATTTGGGACATTAATGATCATCAACATCAAGTAGCATCACTGTATGCTGTGGAGAGGATTTGAATGATGTCAACTGCAAAGCGGTTCATCGTATTTGACGTAGTAGAAACGTTTGTATCCACTGTACTGTACGGTTCTTAATTATTGAGTGGTGTTGAAGGGAAAGAACAGTTAATAATGTGTCAACATCCCTGCTCACAGTGTATTGTTTTTTTTGTTGCTGTTGTTTTTCATTTTAAATTTTTTATTGTTTTTTACTTATGACAAGACGTGTATGTGTGTGTGTGTGTGTGTGTGTGTGTGTGTGTGTTTGTGCACGCGTGCACACTTGTACAGCCATCTGTGTGAGGAACAATTTGCGTTTTTGACCTTGGGATTGAGGACATTTTTGGAAAGTGAGGACATTTAGGCCGGTCCTCACTTTTCAACAGACCTTCAAGGGGCTGTTTGAGGGTTAACCCTCTAAGCGCCAAAGTCGCAATATTGCGACAAGCAACGTAACTGCCAAAAACAGCCGCTACTTCCGATTTACGTGCTTAATCATGTTTCCACTCCCTTCCAAGATGTCAGACACCCTGTACTTCGTTTCTAGCCCACTTTAACCATGTGTTGCCATTCAAAACTTCGTAGAAGAAGACCTCAAACACGCGTCTTCTGTTAGCGTCTCAGTGCGAATGTTTTTAGCCGTGAGACCGGCTCAGTGGGAGCAGCGTTCTCTACACGCTAGCTGGAAAATGCGAAAATGGCAAATAAAAAATACACTCGTGATGAAGCGTTGTCTTTAGTAATGGCTGACTCTGATTCTGAGGGAGAAAAACTGCCTTTAGCTTCTCTTCAGCCGAGTGAAAATGAGAATGAGAGCAGGAGTGAGAGCGTGTGTGGCCGGGGGTGAGTGCTTGGTGGGCGGCGGCGCTGCTGGTGCCTCTCTCTGGGCACACGGAGCACACAGCGTTTTTCCCCACCCTTTGCCCGACACAAGTGAGAGAAACGAGGAGGAAACTAGTCAATGAAAAACTACAACCTTTGCCATTTGGATAGATAACAACAGATATAGCTTCTGCAACCAAACACCTACATTACATGTGTATATTTCTCATATCTATTTCCATACGTTTACTAGCTATGGTAAATTTGAAGTTGTAGTTCTAATTTACTAATGTTGCTTTACAAGTTACTGTTATTAACCATTTATTACTTTCAGAAAAAGAAAAAAACCTAATATGTTCATCATCCTGTATGGACTGAAAATAACATAACTGCAACGTCATTATATGCAAATGAGATGCATACAATTATTACTAATATACCTGACATTTTTCTAGTTTAGAGTAGGACCCTATCTCTTATCATTTTCAAACCACAGCCTTTTGAAATTTGGATCTCAAAAATCTGTATTTTTAAAAATACGGGTTGAGGTTAGTTGTAATGGTTAAGGTTAGGGTAAGGGGCTGGGGAATGCATGATGTCAATGAGAGTCCTCACAAGTATAGAAGTACCAGGTTGTGTATTCCTTACATCTCTAATCTCCATGCCGGCTCCTTTGTACGCCTGCAGGCCAGACAGGATGCTCTCAGAGTCCTGGAGGACAGAGTTCACCTGGTTCCACACGTCGCGCTCTCCTTCTGTCGGCTGTGCATCTAACACACAAACACGCAAAGCACACACACACACAGAAGGGTAATCGTTGGCTAAGCTACTGTAACAGTCAATGTCAGTACAAACACATTTCAAAAGTGATAATTCCTGCCTTTTCACATCAAGAACCATCTTGCGAGGGATTTGTACTTTTAGCATGTTTAACGAGTTTACATTTTACACTGTAACTTGATGTGAAAGGGCTTTCATTAAATACACAATGATGACAGTGTTTTTTTTTTTAAATCACAGACAGAACACTCACTGGGGGAACAAGGGCACGTGTGCTGAGTGTTTCTGTCACTAGAAAGTAACTCATCAAAGTTTGCTTTTTAGACGATGAGTACAAAAACATTCAGCACGATGAACTGTGTTCGGGTGAAAGCTGATAGCATTATTTCCCTTCAGTAAACATTTTTAGCTTTGAGCACGACCACAGATGAGCCCATCAACAGTCAGCCACCAAATCTTGCTGCCATCCAGAGGGATGCCTTTACTTTGAAATGCAAACCCCAAGTCGTTAGGAGCCGACTACACTCACAAGACTGGAATTGGCTATAAAAGAATGAAAGCACTCTACTGTAGACCGAATGGCTCCACACCAGCTTCATAATCAAGTATCCATCATGTAGCTAAACCTCTGTAACTCGATACACCGGAGCTGGATGCATTTACTGTATCCGGCCATAAGCTCAGAGTCACGTTCCTCTGTTAACACGAAAAAATAAAACAAAACAAAACAAAAAAAGACATCTGAATTCTGATATTTGGAGGTTGACTGGTATGGAGGTATACAGTATGTGCTGAAATGTTCTACTACAGGGCAGTCTAATCCACAGCATGCTGGAGCAGGCTCTTGGATCGCCATGGAGCTACAGTAGAACCCTGGTAAATGTTAATGTGCATAAAATAAACAGGCGTTTTCCAAGTCTGCATCACAATATTCATTATACCGCATACTGTGTGTTTCCTGCATGGTTACAGCAAGAACACACACTGGATATGTCTCGATAAGGACAGCAATCACTTGCATTGTTCTGCTGAACCCATACATCTCCCATTAAGCTTGGTTTGGTTCAGTGTTCAAGACCTATTTTAATACTGTGGGAGCCAATGGTAAGGTACATGATACAATAAATAAATCAAAAGGCTTCTGCAGGAAACTCAAGATTCTTAGGTAAGCAGCTTTGGCTATCATGAGCACAGAAAGAACTGCAGCGCTAAACAAAGAGCATCACTGACATTAAAACTCTGTCTGGGGTCTGTTTTGCATTTCAAAACAATTCCACTCCCATCACTTCCTCTTCGGAGAGCGGCTGAAATGCCACTGTGGAGGCGTACTGTGTTTTAGGAAAAGGCCGAGAGCTGATTTAATTGTGTTAAAAATGACAATTTGTCATTTATGTGAACATTAGGAGGCAGGGCAGTGATGTAGTTGATTTGATACTTGACTGATGGAATGTGGAGGAATGGTTCCTTAACAGCATTCATGTATTGAACTAATACTGATTATATAATGAGATGATAACAGGATTATGCTTGAAGAGAAAAAAGGCTTAATGGAAACAAACCACTGTTTAATACATTATATAATGCACCTGATTATACTGTGTTACATCACTTCACATGCACACACAGGGGCACGCATGCACACAAGTTGGTAAAAGCAGAAGGCAAAGGTCAAGGGTCAGCGCCATTCTTCTTCAACTTGGCATGGAGTGAAGGGGTTGCAAAACCATACTGAAATCAATCACAAATTATATGAAAATCAAAAGGGGGAAGGTAGACCATTCAATAGTTGAATAGGCTGACCCCTGACCAGTCAGAGCTGCTAAAGAGACGTTAGGGATGTAGAGGGAGGGTTGGCGTAGCAGATGGACAGGCATAAGCTGTGCTCACTTTCAAAGTCAAGGAAAAAGTTTGGCCCCTGTTCAAGCTCTGTGCAAGTGAGCACTTTTAACAGATTCCCCATTTTGTTTCTGCAAGAGAGGGGGGGGGGGAAGACAGAGAAAGGAAGACATGTATGTGATGTTAAAAAGTCATCAATAAGTTATTTGAAGAAAGATGGGAGGAATGGCAGATTGGAGCTGGAGGAGAAGGAGGTCATGGCCGAGTGAAAGAAAAGGGGGGGGGGGGGGAGAAAAGGAGAGGAGGAGCGTAAGCAGACTCCTTCAGGGCTTCGTCATCTGGAGCAGAGACCTGCTGACAGAAGGGAAACGGCAGAGCTGGTTACACCTTCACCCCCCCCTTCCCCACATCTCTTTCTCCATCCATCTTTTCTCCCTTTGTTCCGCTCCTCTGCCAGACTTACTTTCAAAGTCCAGGAAAAAGTGTGGATAGTTCTCTATTTCCCTTGTTAGGACTTTTAGCAGGTTACCCATTCCAGCAAACCTGATGGTCAAATCACAGCAGTGAAAAACAGACATAAAAAAAATGAACATGAACACGTACAGTATATGTTTACACAAGATACATTAAATGTGTAGTTAACTGTGTACTTATGTACAATGGATATTCAAGATCACTTACAGCCAAGTTGAAAATATGTTCATCACCCAAGTACGACTCCAGCAGAGGTTGTTTCTATTTGCTCTGACAGATGAATTTTGCAGCGACTCTTCCAGCCCAGTCAACTGCAGCTAATCTGGATGTTAATGAAGTGTGTGTGTGTGCGTTTCTGACCCTACATGCAGACATTTGTAGCAAAGCAAACAGCACGAAACTGTCGCTAAAATTCTTCACTAGCATTTCAAGTTTTGTTCTTTACAAATACTACGCGGTTCTCATTTCAGCCACAAAGCTGCTGCACTAAGCGTGTATTCTTTTGGTTTGTTTTTTTTTGGGGGGGGTGTGTATGCAGAGCCTGGTTTGCTGCAACAGAATGAACAACTGGGGCGTGGACACGGGACTCATTGTGTGCAATTACTTTGCATTTGACATGCGAGTCAAAGTAGTACTGATATTTCATTCAATCTTTTAACATTTTACAAAAGCTAAAATATGAACAGTTAGGGCTGAAACTAACAATTATTTGAAACCAGCAAATATTCACATTTGAGATAACAGTTTAGGTATCTTTGTTTAAAAAAATGACCTAATACATTTTTGCTGATTGTGTAAAATCGACTGCTTGCTTACTCGACTAATCGTTCAAAGAAAATTGTAGAGCTTAACCAATGACGTCGCCTTTGAATCTAATCTCACAGAAACGAAATTGACAGGGAAACAAAGTGTTTCTAATTGCGAACGAGTTGAGCATTTGAAAGCATTTCACACGACACACGGCAAGAATAAAAACAATTTAAGATTTTGTCTTTTAAAATGTTTATTCTATATGTGGAATTGGCTTCACAATGTGCACGTGTAAAATGTGTAAAATGTATTCCCACCTTCGTTGGAAAAAACGGCGGCGGTCCTGAACCCATTTTTCAGCTCTTTTGGAATCAGGCCTTTCTAAATGTGGCCAAACACAGGGAGGCAGTCCTAAATGGCAGTTAGACTCCATGAAGGTTTTATTGGAGGCAAAAGGCAGTGGGTAGGTAGCAATTTCCAGGGAAAGGTCTACCTCCTCAGCCACGGAGGGTGGATACACGCTCTGTAATCACAGCAGGCCTTAAACTTACAGCAGCACAATATTAGGCCAAGATTACAGTAAAAGGGAGCGCTTCACAGAACATCATACGGGTGCTAATAGTATAACCTTGCTGGGTTCAAAAGATTTGACCAGACGTACAGTCGTGTTGGGTGGGAAACAAAAATGATCTGATAGGCCAGTGAACCTTAAAACGCAGACGCACTCTACAACAGACTTAAAGTCTTCAAAGAACTGGTTGTTTGGAGTTAGTCCATCAAGGACATGAAGCTGCAGATTACTGCACAACGAATCTATAAGAGTACAAAGCCATTTCTTCTCACACACAGATCCAACCTCTCTAGATTTTTAGGAGTCATAGTGTGAAGTGACAACAAAAGAGACACTGTGCTGCAGTGTGCACATGATAGCCACACTGCATTTCTCTGCACAGCCTCCAGCAAAGCTGCCGACTATTTTCAATCATGGCATTCATTCCTCTTCTTGCACTCCTCCGAAAAATCATACACAAGCAACAGTCCAGATAAAAAAACCAACAAAACAGGCTGCTAACAGTTCCCACAGGAACAGCTGTGACTCTGGAGAAATTATAAATCTTATAATGGGTCTGATTAACAATTTCATACAGCCAGCCATGATTAAATCTGGTGCTTAAATACAAAGATGTGCCAGAAGGGGGCAGTGCCGGTTCACAATTACATGTCACTAAAAGGAATTAAAGTTGTACTGTGATGGTGACATGTTGGTACATGTGCTGCAGTAGACTATTTTTCTACACCAACCCTGACCTGCGGCTACAACAAGTTCTTCAACTTGCCTTTATCTCCAGCCAGACTGTGTTTATGCTACCCTCTGGTATCAGTTAGCCACTAAAACTGATCTATCAGAGACACCTATCCTTCTCTGCAGCATCAAAAAAAGGGACTGTTTCTTTTTCTGAGAGACCAATGACCATAAAAAGGTCCAGCGAAAGCTAATACATTTTTTTTGGTTTTACATGTCTTTTTCATTCATTATAAAAATAATTGTCAAGCTTTTAAGAGATGCATAAGGAAGATGACTCTGGCGATGTCCCTCAAAATGCAGCTGCATTGCATCATGGTATGCTAAGGCTACTGTTCATGATGCAGAGCGACACTTGTTTTGACTTGTGTGATAGCTGTCTCCAGCTCTAATAAAGAATAGGCAGAACAGCACATGAAGTTTCCAACTCTTCCACTGACAAATGTAAGACGCAACTTCAGAAAATGAAAAGACAACACGGGCAAATTCCTGACACATGTCAACCTAACACCGTGGCTGATATCAGGATAGAACATGATAGCAAACTGCTACTGCCCATCACTTTTGTGCAAGCTGCATCCTAAAATCCTAAATGCAAGGCCACCTACCATGCATCAGCTGGTCAACACATAAAGCTGAACAACAGTGAATCTAGTGCAGCTGAGAGCTATGAAAGTGCAAAGACTCAACAGCGCAGAAACCTGATTTGCAAAAGAAAAATAACAAAATCGAACCAGAGTTTTAAGCAAGTACAACATGCCAATGTGTATGCAAATTCAAGCACCCAATAATATCCTGTGACAGTTCCCTTACCTAGCAGTTAAGTGTGTGCTTTATTTCCGCCCACGAGGTAAACAAACCAGCTCCAGCAGCTTTCTCTACTATGACTTGTCTCTCAAAAAGCCAAGGCAGAAATTAAACAAACAAGTGCTCCGAACGAGCGGAAAACAACGTATATTCAAAAAAAAAAAAAGGTGACAAAGTGAAGCTTGAAACTCAATCCCCGTCAGCCTTTTTTTTTTAAAATTGTAACTGGGTAAAACACAGTAAAACTGTGCATATATATATATATATATATATAAAATGAGGACCATTTCTTTTATTTGAATTTACACAGTGAATAGACCTTTTTCACTGCAGACATTTTCACTTGTCATAACAATGGCTCAGTTCCATGACGTAGCCAAGTATGCAGAATACCAGGAAGCTGGAGCTGGCTCACCTAGATGAAATGCGGTAGTTAGTAATTCATGTTATTATTTACACGGGTGCTTCCTGTCTTTAAATGCCAAAATGTCTGTTTGTGTGACAGACGAGGTCTAACCAGGTCTTTACCTTTCAGAAAGGTTTATAAATGCATAAAATACTCCAGAGAAATGCTCACATGCAATTAAAGGCTGAGTCCATCTTTCAAATCCTGCTCACACTTTGGGTGCTTTCACACCTGCCTCATTTAGTTCGGCTGAATCGTACTAGAGTTCGTTTGGTCAGGTGTGCGCGCCAAAAGCGGACCGAACAAGCCTCCTTGAAGAGGTGGTCTCGGTACGCTTTCAAACGAACTCTGGAGCGGTTCGTTTTTGGACTAAACCAGCTGCCGTAGTCATATTTTCGGAAGATGAGTTAAGAAGAATGAATGCGCGCCTCCGCTTGAAGTGGCGAGCGATGTGCGCTCGCCGTTTGCATTAGAACGTTGTTTTCAAGCCGCATCCGCGCTTCATTATAGAAAAGTATTGTTTGAATATTGTGGTGTGCACAAACAGTGTAATAGATTATGGCCGGGGACAAAACCAGCCCGCGCAGTCGTCTCTCCATAGTTGCGTTGTCTCCTTGTTGTTTGCTGGCTTTTCCTCTTCTATTGGAATTTTCCCGCAAGTAAATTCTGACCAATCGAAAAGCAGTTTAGGAAATACGCCATGGCCAATGAGTGATGTGGATGTTGTCACGTGACTGCATTTTGGTTTGTTTCAACTTGTTCGGACCAAAGCAATCAGTGTGGCGTGGAATGGAACCAAAAAAGCTGAAAAATGCTACAGTGTATAATTGTTTGCCCTCGGTTCGGACCAAATGAACCGAACTAGAGGTGTGAAAGCACCCTTTAGTCTGCATGTTTTGTTTTGGTTTTCGTCTTTTCTTTTTCCTGTTTCCTGAACATTTGGACCATCGTTTTTTGATTAGGTTGTTTATAAAAGAATGGAATCAAAATCAAACCCCCTGGTTTAACCCTGCTTATTAAAGGTCCAGTGAGTAGGGTTTAGTGGCATCTAGTGGTGAAACTGCAGTTTTCAGCCATTTGAACCCCGCTTGCATCACCACCCTTCCAAGCGAGTGGGAGAACCTACGGTGGCCACGAAAAACTGCCGTATCTAGAGCCAGTGTTTGGTTTTGCCCGTTCTGCTACTTTAGAAACATGGCGGTGCAACATGACGACGTCCGTGGAAGGGGACCCGCTCCCTATGTAGATAAAAACTGCTCCTTCCGAGGTAACGAAAATGCAACAATTCTTATTTTCCGGGTGGTTATGCACTGATGAAAACATACGTATCAATATTATATTCCATTTCTGCCAATAGCTCCGCCTAAATGTGGACACACTGGACCTTTAAAGCCACACTGACAGTCTATCTGAATGGCTCAACAAAACCCTCCTCTTGACCTGGGTTGCACAGCTCCCGAATTGGGATGGGTATTAATTTAATGCTATTAACAACTTTCAGATACTGACTAGACCAAAAAAAATAATAATAAAAAATAGTTCGAGATCAAGACTGACTTGATAGCACGGGAGTGACAAAGCATGACAGGCCTGAAACTTAATTCTGTTTTGTACTTATGTAATGTAATTCAATGGTCCTACAGGAATGTGTGTGGGCTACAGCTGCAGAAGTCTTTGAACGGTCTCTACAGCACAAGGGACTAACCTCTCACAAGACATATGCAGGCTGGATGCATGTTCAGTAAACCTGCATCATCATACATACATCTCGTTCACGTAAGCCACTCGATTATCATTACCATGATGTGTATGCATTTTCTGTGTTGGCACACTGGGAATCAAACTTCGGAATCTACTGAGCTTCACAGAAGCATAAACCATTCTGTGTTACATGAGAGGTTCCTGTCCTTACCCTTCAGTCTTAATACCAGAGAGGGAAGGAAAAACTACGCAGGGAATTTCCTTGTCTGCTCGGTTCCTCTTTCACAACCACTTATCTATATGGCCCGTGCTGAAAGTGTGGAAACTTTCCTCTTTCCAAGAGAATTTACCATCAGCTGACGTGGGTTAAATTAAAAAGGGGGATAGCACATACAGCATACCATATAAAAATGGATATTTTTGTGAAGAATGTGCTGATGTTGCAACTGCGAACCATTTAAAAAAGTACATATCTGAGAAAAGATTGAGCCATTTACAAGAAACCTCTATTTAAAATAAAGAAAAAGAAAAAAAAAAAACAACGAGAAGTTAGAGTGAGACCTCGCTGGAACAAGAATGACCAAATCCATTTGTTAAAATAATAAATAGAATCCCTTCAGATGTCCAAATGGTGTTGAAACTAACGCCACAGATTTGCGTGACTGGGGAACTTTGTATTACCCTGTCAGTGAACTTGTCGGCCTTGATCAATGACCTGCCGTTCCATTACTCTTGTGTAGCGCCACAAGTTGTTCTCATTGACTGACAGAACCTCCCAACAGCATCACTGTGCTCCTTCAAACGCAATTTAAACATTCCTCTTGATTCAGAAAAGTGCTCGTCAAACCGCGCTGCAGTCTCAAGGCTATTTGTGCTTTTATAATTAAAGCCAACTCTGTGCATTTGAAGCGCCAAGATGAGTGCCACGTTTAAAGGGCCTCCCCTGCTGTCCGAAACAACCTCTGCTGAGAGACAAATCATGCTCTGAGCCGACACGCAAACCGAATGATTTGTAGAGTGGTGAAAGTAAATTAGCATTTTGTATTACGACCAGGTTTAATATTTGTCTTTTATATGGATGGTGGAGGCATTTTTGTAAATTACAATTAGCCCATGTCAATAGCATCTACAACACACAACAGGGACAGAGAGGCATCCAAATGATCAAATACCAAAATATAGGATTTATTTGAATCAGTGAGATCCATTTCTCTCGCAAGTCTTTGACTAAAGGTGCCCTTGTGGAGTTTTTGACTGCTAGTACTGCTATGGAGCAGTGTTTTGCACGTCCTTTTTTTTTTTTTTTTTACTAATGGGGACGGCAGCACGCGCACGCAGGTGGCGCAATTCAGGTTTCATGCTGACCCGCCCATCAACAGTCTGTGGCGGTAACGCAGAGAAATAGCAATGTGAAAGGCGGTAAAGAAGAACAACGCAAGTTAGCAAACACGGATGTAAACAACTCACGACTGACTGATTTAAAAATATCAGCTTTGCAAATGTTTAATGAGGAAGGAAATGCAGTCAAGAGGTCTGTTGGACCTCAGGGATACACACGATGCATTTTGCTGAGAAACACTGAATGGAAAAACAACTTTTGTTTGCTTACAAGAAAACTCCACGGGGCACCTTTAATGAACATTTCTTTTTTGCAAAAGATACGCCCGAGCCAAGATTGAATTCTCCTTACCAAGTTTGCACCTTTTTACTCCTTTCTGCTGTGCAGGAGGTTGGCTCTAAAACAGGCAACTATGTTTTTGCCCCACGTGGACACCTCTGCTCATTCCTGCTTTTATTTGTTAAGCTCATGACACGATCATTTTAATTTACCGGTGCGACACAAGCGTTCGCAGTTCACAGCCCTTTAAAGTATAGAAAAATGCGTTTGGCCGTGTGTAACGGACAGGTTGGTAGCAGAAGCCTTTCAGCGGTATCGGTAGTTTCTATTTAATGCGGATTGTGGAAACTGCTTGAATGTTGTTGAGTTTCACGGCCATTTCGCTGACTCGACATGGAGACATTTAAAGAATGCGATGACCATTCTGATTTTTGGTCTTTCCACCTAGAATTATGGGCAATCTAACAGTCTTTTTCAGATGGCATTTGTTAGCGCAAACTTGTATCAAACCTTAACAGTGTGATGTGGATATCTGTTGGGTATCTGACATAAAAAGTGTAGGGAACCTTTCCACCTGCACATATCTGAGAAATACCAACTGAAGGTTCAGTATTCCTCTTTAACAGCCCTCAGGACAAACAGTTCAACAGCCTTTGAGGGAGAAAGTTTTGGGCTTAATACAACAAGTGCAGGCTAATCCCGCTGTAATTATCCAAACCACTTTTATTGTTGGTGGGCTGATGTGCCTCAGTGGCAGCTTAGAGAGTGGTATTACTCAAACATGACTACACTAGCCCAACTGTTTTTTTAAGTGTGTGTGTGTGTGTGTGTGTGTGTGTGTGTGTGTGTGTGTGTGTGTGTGTGTGTGTGTGTGTGTGTGTGTGCGTGCGTGCGAGTCACGTACCTTCTCTGGTGGAGGACCTCGGGTTGCTGTCTATCTCATCCACTTTCTCTTTGTCTCTGAAAGACGACAAACAAAGGAATTTGGGTTAACAGCCACATGGACTGAGCAGAAATAAATGTTGATGGAAAGACAAACATTCACGCAGCACGTGTTAAAAAAACAAACAAACGTGTGCATATCTCACATCGGTGCGTTGGACAGGTACAGTATCAACTTTCGACATTAACCAACTTCCCCTTTTCTCCTGACACATGCAAGCGTTCGGCAAACAAACACAACCCCCCCCCCATCGCAAAACACACCACTGAATTATTCAACAGTGAAATCTACACTCTTGTCTGTTATATCCAAAATAAGGCTGATTAAGGCTCTGTCTGCCGCATGTTTACTGGAGTATTAAATGTCCTGTGACAAGCTGCGGCTGCTAACGGTCACTGTCATGCACCGTACTGTAACTCCCTCCAGGGCGAGAACAGAAAATAAATAAATGGCACTGTCAGATTTGGTCAAAAACGAGGGTAGTGCACATCCAATGTGACATTTATTGCCCAGCTGAAGAAGCATGGGATTATCTGAAGCTCATGATTCATATCTTTTACATATAAGAGGGTAAAAGTTTAAAAAGACTTCATTTTGCAATGGCACGTTTCTTTCTTTCTTTCGGCCTTTATTTATGGAGCAGCTTGGGGAGAGAGAGGGGATGGCGTGAGGCAAAAGTGTGGACACGAAGCCTGGCCGCCTCGGCAGGGACCCGGTACATCGGGCGCGCGCTCTACGCGTAACGGGCCGCTTTCTTTCTTTGAAAACAAACCCTTGAGCTGCAAAACAGCACTACTCATGCAGCTGTACTCGATAGTCCATGAAGCGTCGCATACACGCACACTCGCAGAATAAACTCACCCACATATGCACGAGTACAAGTACTGACCATTCTGGGCAACAGGAAGCATTATTCATACATCCCACTGTGTGTACATTCTCCACAAACAGTGTTTAGCGCACAGAAATACTAACTTCGTAATCTTTTGCTTCAGACGCAAACATCCGCACTTAACAAAAAAAAATGCTATGAAGCCTCTTTTCTTATTTGGATAACATCAACAGTACAAGCTATCAAGGGAGAAGACTGAAGACGGAGACTGAGACAGTCCCATCTGTCACAGTCAATAGTCCTCAGCAGTCTGTGTTGACCCCCATCCCTCCTCTGGAGAACCTGCACGGCAACAGAGCGAGGGAAACTGAGGTGGGATGCTGTGGATGGATGGATGGATGGAGGCCCCACATGGACACTAGACACTCTCCTTATAAGGGCATGGTAGTGTGTGGCGACTCCCCGTGGTCTGACACATGAGCGGACTTCACGCTAGCTCTACAGACAGACACATGCGCACTTCCCGTTTCCCTTCTGGACCTCTAAGACACGCAGACACTTGCCAAAACACCATGTGGACAGCACAGCCTGAGCGCCGATGAGAGCAGACACTTCTCCGTCACGCCCACTTCACTCATTATACATCCAACTTCTCTCTTTCTCGGCACTTCAACTTCATTATCCACGTACTCTCTTTCTCTCATTCCCTTTTCTCTGTCTTTCCCCCTTCCACTTCTCTGCTTCCTCTTCCAGTGACACGTCACTGGATTTTCTCCATTTTTCCAGCCTGCCAGACAGGTGTCACCAGGTAGGCAACTCATTTACACAACACTGAATCTGATTAATTCATTAGTCCCAAACAAATAGCCATAAACTAGCCAGACACACGAGTCAGTCAGCCATCCATTTAGTTAGTTAGTTAGTTAGTTACCCCAGCGAGCCAGCCTTGCAGTAAACTAGCCACACATTTAGCCAGGCAGTAAGAACATGAGTCAGGCAGCTTAGCAGTCAGTCAGTAAATCTGTCAATCATCCCGGCAGGTGGGGGAACCAGACAGAGAGGAGGGAGATGTGCGCAGACTCCTAAAAAATAAACATGTTTTTCAGGAAACATCTATCGAGGGCCATAATGGAATTTTCCAGTGACCGCTCAGGAATAACACACATAGTAATACAGGCCCCATTGTGTCCCATTGTGAGTTTTTCAATAACAATATGATTGTATAAAGGTTGATTCTACCCTAATCATCTATTGTTAAGAACAGTAATGCACTTGAACATTGGCTGTGTTCATTTTACTATTTTTAGAAAAAATATTTACAGTAAAATATCTTCATTAACCAGAGATCTATTAGCTTAAAAACAATTTTAAAAAAAGAACAGATGTGTCTGCCTAGTTTGTGTCACTTCTTCCTCCCAGTGGATGATATTATGTTCGAATCAAACTCATTTTTACTGACAAAAGGGGCTTTCATCACCTCACATATCAAATTCGTCCTCACCTACTCTCAGCCTGTATTGTTCTTTGCCCTCCAGGAACATAATGACTCCTTTAGACATTTATCTGTCGCTGTAATTCAAATCGCCCCGGTGTCCTCTCTTATGGCTCTTAATGTGATACAGAATGGGTGCAAAGGTTTCCTTTCAATTACATTTGAATAGTATTCATCCATTTGGCAGCGAAGATCTGAAGGATCTAACTTTGGCATCTTTCCCTAATCTTAACAAGGTATTTTTAATAACCCCATCTTGACCTTGCACTCAAAATGAAAATCAGATGGCATGATGGCAGTTTCAGATAGCGATGCAGGTGTTTCTAAAGCACTGTCGGACGGATGTTACCTGTCTGGTCTAGAATGCGAGCTTTTGACCTCTGGGCAACCAAACAGCCAGTACAAACAAAAAGTAATGAAAGCAAAGGAAAAAGTAAAGTCACCATTCTGTCGGATCTTTTGACTCTAAATTTAGCTACATGTGTCAATGAATTATAGACTTCACATGGGCATTGCCCTTTATTAGCACTCACACACACGCTCTCCACAAAGATATAAAACAGTCTTGCATGAAAACGCTAACCATCTCTCTTCATGCACAGCCACACACTCCAACTGCAAGGCTGTGTCTTAAAGTTATCTGTTTCCATGGTGACAGCAGAGACGGCCATTAAAACACGGGAAGCACACAAATACGACTGGGTGGAACCCCGGAGGGGTCACACACACATGCACCCTTTGTTCTTCAGTGGTTTACTGTTTAGAAAAAGGGAAGGTGTTTGATGAAAGCCGCTGTCACTTCTGGTTGAATGGCTGGCAAGGAGGATGCCAAACCTACTGGGTGGCGAGAGGGAGACTGACAGACTGCAAGCGTGTGATGAAGACGAGATGAAAATGCCAGAAATAATCCTGCGGGAAATAGCAGGGGGAAAAAAATATATATATATCCACGAGAAAAAAGTTTTAGAAAATCTAAAAACCTAAAGAAAGGCAGCATCATTATTATGACAGCGCCTCCATGTTGCTGAAGGGAACGAACTGTGACTGAAGAAAGTAGAAGAACTAAAAGTAGAGCAAAACAAAACAGCACTGAAAAAGACTTTCATGCACAAGCGATGGTTTTCGAATGTGATCCACAAGTAAACAGGAAACAACATCTTCCACGTCTGTGAATGAAAAGCTCAACAGGATCTCTTAGAGGCGCATTAATGTGTGTGTGACGTGACGGACGGCCACTACCTGTGACGACCGTGACGGTGCCCAGCGAGTGTCCTACTCCAGTCGTCTGGCCAAGTTTACACAGGAAGACAAAAGACTATCCCACAGTTCACTGGCTTAAATGGACCATAAATAGTGAACATTCATGAGTCCCTCTTATCTGGCTCTCATATCAGCTGTGCTTTCACAGTGTGTTTACATGCCCAACGTTAGCCTCAAACCACTCAATAAAGCAATAAACACTTATTATAATTTAATGAAAATTTGCCCAGCACAGTTTGACGTGTAGTTTTCTTACCAATAAAGCCAAAACTACAGTCGGTAAACATGACCGATCTTAAGCTTCCTTTATGTTTTGAGTGTTCTTCTGATGTATGCAGTAAGCTGCTGACGATACCTTGAAAATGTACTCATAAATATGCTGACTGCCATATCTGTCAAAACAAGACATTTAATCTTAATTGCCATTCAACCTGAAATAACTCACCTACGTATCTGTGATTTATAGTAGCCACCAGAATTGCTGGTGAATGAGTCATAAGGCAATGTCATTACCGGAAAGGTCTCAAACATCATGTCGATTGGCAATTGCATCGCATGGCAAGGTTTCACACGCTTCCACTACAGTCAGCATCAGTCAATGTGAAATGACATATTCCGTGAAGTAACCTCCTGTGTATTTTCGCTTGCTGTGATGGGAGAGTGATGAGCACAGGGATACAAAGAGACGAAGTCAGTCAGAGAGAATTTGTCAAGGTCGACAGCAGAAGTGACTTTGTACACGCAACTCTACTCCGAAAACTCGCACCAAAAAAGTACAGAGTCAAGGCCGTCGCACCAGGCTGGAAATACAACGCTTCCTTGAGACGGCAACCAAACAAAACAACAATGGTTCAGGACTTTAGCAGTGTAGAGAACGCACAGAGATGTAGAGATGCATACTGCTGGACTGCAGTCTCTCGTTTGCAGTTGGTCAAAACATGTTCTTGACCTGAGGGGAGGAACAGGCCGTGACCCACTTTGGATCAAGACCCATTGTTTTCTTAATGCCACATTTAAGCTTCCACAGTCAAAATTTGCCAGAATTCAAAGTTAGCCTGGGCTACAAATATGATAAGCATCCTCTGGTCCAGGGGTTAGAGAGAAAACAATCAGGTAACATTACTGGTATCAAACAATTTGTTTGAGGAGACAAACAAAGTTGTCTCCTTGACTCACTCAGAGCTGCAGTTTAGTTACTGCAAACACAACATTGCTACTTTAAATTAAAGCCTTTTACTAGCTAACCACTTACAATTGGCAAAAATGGATGTTTCATAAAGAGACGAGTCGATAATTTTGAAATATTGCAGGAAAAAAAAAAGCCACACCGAGCTGATTAGATGAAAAACTACATGTAGCATGCAGTTACTGGGATCCTGCCACCAAAGCCAATGCATTTCTGAATTTCTCATTCAGTTTCAATAATTGTCCAGCGTGTGGCATGGTTCCTACACCTTCTTAAACATCAATTTCAAGGACCTTCCAGGCCCAAGTCCCTCCACTTCAAGGACCCAACACGGCATAGTTTGAGACACGGATCAAGGTTGATTAATGCTACAACACTGAGAAGTTTTATGATGAGAACTAGCAGGCTTTACAGACGCTCACAGACAAATTCACAAACCTTCAAGGACCTGTGGAAACCCTGGTGTAACAGGACTGGCTTGTAAGATAAAAAACAATAAATGCATAAGTTATTATCTTATAAGCACATACCAATTGTGCACAGAATGTATTAATAGTAGTGTCACTGGGTCCATCCATAATAAAGTTTAATGCACTTATAGTACTCTACTGTGTTTCTAGTGAAGGACTTTACAAAAGGGAATTTAAATCACTCAAGTCATTTATAGTATAAACGAAAAGAAATACGTATACAATGGATGTGCAGTTTCATTTCTTGATGTAATTTTGTGAAAATGCAAACTTTGTGTGGTTTGTGTAAAATAACCACGCTTTATGACCACTCCGAGTCAAATCAGCTGTTACTGCTCCATTACATAGTCCATAAAACTGACGACAGGAGACCTTGGCACAAACCCTGGATAGCGTGACCGCTGTTGATGTTCACAGAAATCTGGGATTGAACCTGCAAATCAATTATTTACATGAATGAGCATCATCTCCACCGCTGGAAAACGCGTATTTCCAACATTAGTCCAGGTCACGCAAGGGGAGCTGTGTGTGCAAATGAGTGAGTTAGTAAAGAGTAAGCAGGAGTCGCAGGGGAGGCAATCGTTGGCTCTCATTTACAGGCAAGTAGATAAATGTGTGTTTGTGTTTTAGTGTGGTGGCACGTGTCTGGCAAAAGCCTGTTTCCTACTGTGGAGTAAAAACCAAACGATGGAGTAAGGGAGTGACTGAGAAGGAGGGGGAGGGGGGACATCTGGCTCAGGAAGATCTGCCTTCAGCAAACACCCTCGAAGGGTTCAAACAAGGGTTAACTCTCAATGAAGGTTCAATGGGCTGGAAGACAGCAACCCTCTCATGAGCAAATTGATGTGTGTGTGCTTGTGACAACTCTGGAGCGTCGTTCTTACATTTTGCATGGCAACAGCTGATAAATGGATGATGGATTCATAACAGCCCAGTGAGCTCCGGGTGTGTGGATTTTAGGTGGGGTGAAGCAGAAACAGCGACATCACTAGCCAGTAAGATTCATTTCGACAGCGTTGTGTGACAGCAAGTACTTACATTCCCTTTGTATTCATTTTACAACTACAAGTGTGTCGGTTTGCAGCAC
The DNA here is from genome assembly GCA_011952105.1 of Coreoperca whiteheadi. Classification (NCBI taxonomy): domain Eukaryota; kingdom Metazoa; phylum Chordata; class Actinopteri; order Centrarchiformes; family Sinipercidae; genus Coreoperca; species Coreoperca whiteheadi. Next base: position 6,920,128 of record CM022481.1, read on the forward strand.
TCCAACATTCAGTACAAGCAGGGTTTCCCCTGCCATTATACGATTTAGGCACAGTGCCTAAGGGTTAGGGTTATATTCCCTTTGTGTTTGGTGGTGGTGGTGGTGGTTGCTTCAATCACTGAGTTCAACCTGCCTAAGATGGGAAATACTATCAAATAACATATCAATTAGGAATCATTCATTTGATCTAGCTCAGAGAGACAGTGCATCTAGGCCGCCATGACCTCACGCAAAGAAATAAAGCCTACCTTGGAAAAGAAGAAAGTCGAAGGTTACCGTGGTTATTTCAACTTGGTTTCATTTTGATGAAAAACCGCTTTGATTCGCTTGACGCTTATGGACTAAAGTAATATAAATAATGTAGGAACGGACACATATTCTGACTTTATGACCGCTTCAAAAAAGTAGCGAGTCCCGACTTTTTTTCGTCTCGCCGGTGAATCTGAATGAATTATACTTTGGTGCCGGTGGTTTCTGTAAAATGAACTGAACGACTTTAATTTAAAAGGTTATACATCCAAAAAGTAGGGCGGCACAATATGGTTTAAAAAAAAAAAAAAAAATCATTATTTTGACAGATATTAGGATTGCGATATGAGTCACGATTAGTGGGAATGATCATTTTTCCATCACAGTTTTCATTTTCACTGAAAATTCATGATGATGTGATGTGTTGGGGTCTGTACCATGACCATGTTTATTTCTCTGCAGCACCACATTAAAAGGCTGTTTTGTGATTCATTTTACCTTTGTCAAAAAAAATAAAATAAAATCGCAGCTTCTGCAATTTGGATATTGCAATTGGCCATATTGAGATTTAAACAATATTTCCATTAATTGTGCAGCCCTAATAAAAACCAGACCCAGCGTCTAATTGAGACCTGCGTTAATTTTTCAAAACGTGTAGCTACAGCCAGCCAGTAACAGTTGAAGTCATCCAACCCGTTTATTTATTTGGCAGATTTCCCACTGGACATTCCGGCTGTTTTCATCTGCTGGGCAACTACATGTGATACCTGCAAAAAGCCGGCATATCACCTATCCATTTTTATCTCCAGAAGGAGCCCATCTATCGTACCGCATCGGCATCATTTTATTGGAAAGCAGTGGAAAATCAATCAATAGCACAACTATAGTAGTGTGTAACATACTCGGAGTACATGTTTTGAACACACCAGATACAACTCACCAGCCCTTACTGTTGGATCAGGGCTTGAGCATCAGCTGGTTCAGGTTTGTTAGAGCAGAGAGAACTGGAAAATGGGCCTAAAGGTCTGGAGTTGGGAACCCAGGGTCTAGGCTATTATTATTATTATTATTATTATTATTATTAGCAAGCTCCTTTTGTAAAACAGATAGAAGTACATAGATTTAGACTAATGAAATGTTCAGATGAATGGCTGTGATCTGTAAATAATAAAAATAATTACTTAACTATTGCAGGTTTTGTCTTTAAGCTTTTTTTTTTTTTTACCTATACTAATAATAATAATAATAATAAAAATGGTTCAAGATGATGTGAAACTGCATAGTTTAAGTCAAAAACCTTCTACCCCACCAACCCCAACGGCTGCACAGCGCCTAAGCCCTCGAAAACCCAGGGAAAACCCTGTACTACCCTGACGTTGATGTAAGCAACAACTCAAAGGAACAACAACAACTGAAAACAGGAAAATGTTAGACCACACTACTGCAAGTCAAACCTTTCATTCATCAACTGATACACCGCTGAACAGGAAATGCATCACATTACTCGCTCTCTGTTCGGAGAGCTGAAAAGTGTGAGAACTGTGTAAAGTTCCTATTTTTCCTCGTGCAGGTCGAGCTGCAAAGCTTCATGTTTGTAACCGCACAATCCCGTTAGGACTTCTGTACAGTTCCCCTTCACTAAAAAGGCTATAAAATGGTATAACATTATGAAGGTTAGGGTGTTTGCTACCGTCAAATCAAAATAATCCCTATTAATACTTCCAATCAATATCTAGCAACATAACCACCATTATTTATTTACTACGGTCATAATCTAGGGTAAGAAACATTAAATAAGTGTGTCTACATACTTATGACACAAGAACACACAAAAACAATTACTATTATTCTTAACTTGAAATGCTGTTACTTTTTCTCTCTACTCAAAACAGTCAACTCCAAACTGAACCTGATTGGCAGTTTAAGGAATCTGGTTCCAGTTTGCTTCCTCTCACTCACGTGACTATTTCTGGATCTTCGACCTACAACATAGTCAAACACAGGCCTTTTTAAAGGTCAAATGGAATAAGGAGAAACAACTTCCTCCCCTTGTATCTTGGTGCACAGATTTCGAAACAGCCTTGCTTATAAACCACTGAACCTGGAACACAATGAAAGCGAAAAGACAGTCTTCTCAGTTTTGATCCTGAACAGCACATTCCCATGCTGGGTCAGAGCCTACTGTGTTGTTCATTTTGAGGAACAAAGAACTGCCAATAAAAATTTAAAAAAAGGCAGCGTTGTGGTGCTGTTCAAACACAGTAAATCACAGATGGAGGAAAATGACCACCAGCCAAATGCTTTTGGCTGTATCTGGGAGTTTATCAACCAGCCGTTTTGGCAAGGAATCATATCATATCTTGTAATGACAATGTCATCTTGATAAACAAATATCTGCATATGAATGCAGAATACGTAGACAAGGGACAAGATTTTGGTATCAAAAGCTTTCTGGTTTCCCTTTGTAGTCCGAATAGTATTGACCAATCCAGTTTGAGTGGGCTTTGGTTGCATGCAGGTAAAACAGTCGGTGTGGAGAGCAAAAGACGCGGAACATATTGGCCAGAATACAATCTCGGAAAACAGTGCCTGAAATCCACCGGCCAGGTATATTTTTTACCGACCTAAATTATAAACTGCCATTTTGTGTCACATTTACATTCGTTTCAGTACATTCCATTGAGATTCTAAGGTATTATGTTGAATACAAACTTAAAAAAGATGCCAGAGCTAAATTTAAAGCATAATTCATTTAACATATTGATCAAAGGTTAAATCAAATCAAGCCTAAATGCAACTCAAGAAGTCTTGATCTCAAAATTCTACTAAAGTATCTGCTACTAAATGTACTAAGGGTCATACATAAAAGTTCTGGGTCAAACACAGGACTTTCACACAGGAGGCCGTGGTTCATTTCCCATGTGAAACCAATAGTCAATGTTGAGTAGACAATTAGTTTTGGTGCCTACACCTGACCAAACTGCGACCGTCACCTGAAAGGTTTCTCAGCACGCTTTATTTTGAAAGTCTAACCAGATGTTGCATATTTATTATTGCTAACTTGACGGCGGAATGAGGACGTGCTGAAAATGTGATACTGCCACGGTGGACCGGCATGTGTATTACACACTTTGCTGTGATACCGGGTTGTAGCAGCAGACCGGCGGCAAGTGTTAGTTTAGAGGAGTATCTGATGTCCCGTACAGTACACAGTGATGCGAAACTAGGAGATCTCAGCCCAGTTTGTTATTACAATACTATTTTGATACAAACATTTAGTCACCAGTGTTGCAGATAGCCTTCCAAGATTTGCTCACTAAGCGGAAAAATCGACCTGAATTTGTATTCAAATTTTAGGAAAGGGGTGGGAGCTTCAGTGAAGCTACAATTTCAAAGAACCAAGCTGTGTATTAAATCAGCATTTTCTTCCCTCTCATCCTCGCTTTATTGGGGGTGTAACGATGCACATATAGCGCCTTTCTAGACTACTCGAAGCACTTTCACACTACATATCACATTCACATACTGATGGCAGGAGCTAACTACCCATCAGTACAAAGTGATCTAACTTTCACACTCACAATTTGGGGTTCAGTATCTTGCTCAAGGACACTTCGACAAGTGGGCTGGGGGGAGCCGGGATCAAACCGCCGACCTTCCGATTGGTGGACGACCCGCTCTGCCACAAAGCCACAACTGCCCAAGTGACACTGTTCTAGGTCTAAAATGTCGGTGTACTAACCCAGTAGTTCTTATGTCTGTTAAGTCAACCCATTTCCTTTGAGAGGAACTTTGCATAAACCAAAGGAAACCAAAATCAACACCAATGACCCAAAATAACTTCTGTTTGGAAAGCTCTAGGAAAATGACTGGCAAGCACAAACCAATTGTTTAACTACGGTGTCTCTCGCTACCAGTGTTATCCAAAGCACCTTTACAGTACCATAACAGCATACTTTTTGTACAGACTGATGTTTTTCCTTATTGGTGCGCGTATACATCCTAAAATACCCTAATAACGTTTGCACCGAACGTCTACACAAATGAGCGAAGATCTACTTACTGGATGTAGTGTTGACCTTTGGTCTGGTATAATCTGTGCATACGCACTACCTCACTGCCTGCTGAGTGTTGTTACTGCTGTACTCTACAAGGTTTTGTATCCTAAAACAATCATGAAACAAACACCAAGTGACCATCAATGTAGACTATTAAGAAGTAAGTAGAGTAGTTGGCTAGTCAGTAGCATAACTATTATAAAAATAATGGCAGAACTTGGCATTAATGCAGCCGGGGATTATGGGTTCTATTATCTTGGGGCAACTCATCCAAACTAAATGGATGTATGCACATATGATACTAGTAGGCACTTTGGAAAAAAGTGGTCACCAAGTGGCATATGGTCAAGCTTTGCTCAAGTTAAGCCCATTAACTACAGGTCCTCAAAATAAAAATCAAAAAAACACATCAGCCTGCCACTTAAACAATAACAACAAGACTGGCCTTGGCTTTCTGCATTCATTTTTTAAAATCCGTCTGCTGTTTTGACTGGCCAGGAAAACAGGCCTTCAAATTGGGTTTGGGAAGCTGCGTCTCCCTCAGGCTCCCTTCGCTGGAGCAAATGTGACAGCAGGGCGTGTTGGGGGGTTGAGCTCGGCTCGAGGGGAGGTTGGCTGAGTTTTGCCCTAATATGGACACAGGCTGGGGGGCGCGGGGCGCTGCTGGAAGGCAGGGGAGAGGGTGGGCTGGGTGGAGAAGGGGAAACCTGCTCAGCACCACCACAATGGCAGCCTTGCTTCCCTCTGCTGTATCACTGACACTCTCTATCATTCCCTCTTTCAGACTACTTCACATACCAGCACAGGACTCGACGGTTTTTGGTCTGCTAACCGTGCTCTAAACGCGCTATACACACACTGGAAAAACTCCTGCGCAATTAGGACTTTTTAGAATTTTTTAAGCACTCTGTTGCTCTCTGAAATGTTCTCACTCAGAAACCATACATCACATATCTCTCACACACACACACACACACACACACACACACACACCCCTGAGTCAGTGACACTGTAGCACAGTACTGAGTGTAATCCTCGGCAGCAGTACTCAGCTCTGTTCAGAAGCTGGCTCTGTGTGCCCTGTGGTTCAGTCAGCTGGGCCGGCTGCCTAATTTTACACTTGCTCATTACAGACTCACCACTATCCCTCCTCCACATCTGGCCTCCACATCTAGAGAGAGGGAGAGCGACGCGGATTATGGCAACACAGACAAAAGCTCACAGTGGTCATTTTCTTCTGTTCACAGAGCGGGGGGGTGGGGGGGCGGGTGGGGGTTGGTGTAGTAAACAACTTAGAGAGACTTCTGTCAATGCTGAGAAAAAGAAAGTGGGATAGAGAGAGACAGACTGCCAAGGCACATAAGAGTGCATGAAGAGAACAATGGACGGTGGAAAGAAATCAAGGCAAAAAGCAAGTAGGAAAGTTAGGGAGGGCGTTTGGCATTTGGAGGGGAGGAGGCAGAGGGGCTGTCTGGCTACTAGCAGCCATTGCTGCTTAGTGGGACTCCAGGCATAAAAATTCCTCCTACATCTCTGCTCAATGCCACTTCTGTTCTGCCCAGCCCTGCATGTCAACAGCACTGCAGATACAAAGGGAACCATGTCTGAGTGTGACTGACTCTTGTGTAAAACTAATGTAAAACTAATGTTACCAAGTGTGTATGTGAGAGCATCAAGCGTTCTCCACCACTACAGGCTCCTTCTCTGCTGGGTGCAGGCACCCAATTCCTTTAATAGCCAATCCTAGCGAAGTGAAATGAACTGAGTTCATAGACCTGCATCATCGGTAGGATTATTAGCAATCGTTTCTCAATTTTTTCTTGTCTAAATAAAGTCTCAATAATCAGCCAAGCTTAATATTACGAATATTGTGATATTAGATTTAGCTAATATTGTCCAGCCTTATGTAAAGGAGATTCTGAACATTAATATAGCAGCAAATAACAATTTTCTTTATAAAGATCTGGTGGAGTAATGGCGTCCTGACCAGAGGATGACGTCACACCCCCTCTGCCTGTATTATCGCAGCCTCTCTGTGCTTTGTTTATACAGTGTACAGTGCATGGGAGTCCCTTGTGTGAAACTGTTCGTCTTTGAGGAGAGCTGTTTCTTGAATTAAGGATTTGGTGATAGTTGGAACAGTGGAAAGACTAACGAAGACGGTTTTGGTGAGTTTTATTTTGTCCAGTTTGAATGAAGTGTGTTTTACGATGATCTGCAAGGTAAGATTACTGTTTTTCTCAATGGAGTCCGGTGCGCCATAGCACCACCATTTGTTTTGGTCTGAGATGCTGGTGTTCTAGTGCGACATTTAGTGGCAGTGAATTTCGCTTACGGCTCCTTTAAAGCGAACCACTTACTGCTAATCTTTCGAGACGGCTAGAGGATATAAAATGCTAAGACGAGAAATGGTCCCTGGGTAATTTTTGCAAAAACAGACTATACCAACACAGGGAGTGGGGCACCTTTACAGACCATGCCTTTAAGCTCTGTCACCAGGCAAGTTTATTGGCTTGACCGAGCCCAAGATCGAGTGCACATGCTCAGTTAGTCATGAAACATATCTCTGGCTCCTTTCGCTGGTTTCACTTTCTTCCCATTGCTCTGAGTCGGCATGCTGTAGATTATGTACAGTGAGCAAGTGAAAGTCTAGCTCAAGTTAAATAGTAAATGAACTGCATTTATGCAGCGCTTTTCTAGTCTACTGACTATTGAAAGCACTTAACAACACATGGCAACATTCACCCATTCAGACATCATACACTGATGGCAGAGGCTGCCATGCAAGGTGCCAACCTGCTCATCAGGAGCGCTTAAGGGTTCATTGTCTTTCTCAAGGACACTTAACTACAACTGCTCTTCCTCCTGAGCCAGGCCACCCTGGCAGATAGAGATAGAACACAATGTCAGAGAAAAGAAGCTCAGACTACTGAAAGTGCTAACAGTGCTTTGTTATAAATTAACCTTTGCCAAATTGAGACGGGACTAATTTCAGGAACAAACAGCTGACCATTTATAACTTTACACAGACAGGCTGCACAATTAATCATGCATAGGCGTATCATGTAGTTTTGGTAGGACTGCAGCATAATGAAAATATCAACACCCATCTGAACCGCCAAATAATTATGTAATCATATTATCAAGACAAATAAACACCATTAATCAGCAAAAGCCCAACATACAATAATCAGGATCAGGGTTTAAGCCATTACTTTGCAGCCCTCTCACACACACACACACAAATTCAGTTCGGACACAGTCAGTGCCCTGCCCTGACCTAACTGCTGTTGTTTCGGTCACTCCATTGGTTTTTTTGGTCAGACACACCCTCCTCACCAAAGAGTGATGGCTGTCCTCTTCAACATCCTAATCTGCTCTCGCAGACCGTTAGCCTGTCGTGAACAATAAACAGCTGTAAATCTCTGCATTCCTGCACCTGCTGAGATCAGTACGAAAGCTGCTGAACAGCAGAAAGCCGGTCAGGCAGAAGCCGAGAGCCTTCTGCCAGCTGTGGAAATGCAGAATAACAGGTGGCGTGGCAGCACACAGTTAGCTCATTGATCTTTGTCCAGGTTAAACATTATAATGTTCTATACATTCAGCTTGTGGTGAACTCTATGACGCATATTATAGTATATTTGTATCCCAAACCTGTTTACATTCCAACTGAACATGCTTTCAAACTCACAGACCTGGCAGTAGCATCGTTCCAGCAAAAGAGAAGTGGCTTGCAGGTAATTGTACTTCATAAACCAGAAAGTGTGATTCACGGAGCAGAAGTGTGACGTTTGCTGTTTGTTAAATGGCAATCGAGTCTGACAAACAACAGGATCACAATAGTTGATTTACAGTACCTATGCACTGCAGCATAAACATGATCACTCGATGGTGGCATGACACAAATACGACAGGTGAAGAATCAAAAGGTGAGGATAATCCAGTCTGGGTAGCTCTTTTTTTTCTTTTTTTATCTAGTAGTTTCACAGCTTTCAACCTAGCTTTGTCCTGTAACAGTTTCCATGGCTTTCCAATTTTCCGGTGGCCTAGAAAGTATGATGCTTTGGGCATTTGTGCATAAATAAACTGCCAAAGCAAAGACGCCTGTAGTTGAAAGTAGTTTGCACAAAATCGATAGGACAGATGGTGTGCATTTGGAATGACCCCGTCGTACCACCACTCAAGTTTCAAAAACAACAAGTTGCTTATCTGCATGAAACCCGACGGGGTTAAATGAGGCCAAAATAAGTTATATTTAAAAAAAAAAAAAGAAGGAAAACAGAGACAAACATTTCTCATCACCACAATAATCAAAGCAGGTAAGAGCCAACTAGCCATGTACAACATCCTTAAAGGGGCAGTTCACCCCTTACCTGAAGTGCTATTTATCCATCTAGATAGTTTTGGGTTGAGTTTTGGAGATATCGGCTGTAACTATCTTCTTTCTTTCAGTAGTTCCTACATGAAACTGCTCACAACAAGGTCTGTGGATTATCTTGAGTAACCAGGTCATGATTTCTGGAAAGAGAGAAGGCTGAGTTTTTCAATTTTTTTTTATTTTTTGCCGCTTTGACCACCACAAGCCATATTATAGTCCCATTATATTCAAACGAAATGCAGACATCTCTACGGCCCATACCTCCAAAACACTCTAGATGGACAAATAGCACTACAGGTTAGAGGAAAAATATTCGGATTTGATTTTGGGGGTGAACTGTCCCTTTAAAACTTTACCGTGCACTAGCACATGTGGGTTATGTGTTGTGAAAGTTGGGGCGGCTTTGAAACCCCCTCAGTTAACCAACAAAAAAAACAACAACAACAACATAACGACAAACCAAAGACAACACATTAACAGTGATATTGTAGCCTTTGGAGGGGTAATAAAACATAAAACCACTGACAATTACGAGCACAGCCTCTGCACAATACTAGCCGGCGAGAGCATGCTGAACCTGCACAGCAAACAGACTTACAGGGAGCGGCTGTCCCGCTGGCAGGATGTGAGTATAAAAAGTGAAACGTGAGCGGGAAGCGTGCAGGGTCATAAAGCAGCGCGTGATCGACACACACTTATTCTCACAGACAGGCAGCCGGGTAGTTTGGCGTAAAACAGGAACTTGGGGCGGACAGTGCGAGTCGCATGGTGTTTTACCGGATGGCCGAGTACAGACAAATAACTAATTTCCGGAGAGTAATAAAAACAGGAGGGGATCGAGGACGGCCAACAATGAGTAGTAATATTGGAGGATTTTGACCGGAGGACATAATTCCTGGTGAACATTGAACGCTGGTGGCTTAAGCGTTAAAACACTTTAAGCTTTTAAGAGATAAGCTGTTCCAACAGCTGAGATGTATTAATCCTCCTTTGCCAAATAGCGAGGCTGAAAAGGCTCCTTGTGTAAGTGGGTACATAAATTACGGCTGAAATGATAACCCTGCTTCACAGCGCACATTTTGTCTCGTCGTAGCAGGGAAGGCACAGGCGCTACTAACAACGCTAACGACGGCTCTGTCTTTTCAAGCGTCCCAGTAAGCCGCGAGAGTGTGACCGTGAGCCAGCATGCACAATATCAGGACCCTGGAACTGAAGCAGCTAAATGGAATCCAGCCATCATTTCCTTTCTTTGCCCCCCCTAATTACCCCCGTTCCTACTGTGGCACATCACATTTTTGTGTTTAAAATTCAAACACTTCCTTCGCTTGAGAGAGCGCCTGGGACTGACCTGTCATTCACTAAGTATTGACTGTTTATTAAAATGTATGGTAATGGATTAGAAACAGGCGGCAGAGTAAAGTGAGTTTATATGCACTGCCTACATCGGGTCCAAACACTTCGGAGGTGCATAGTTTTGGTCACTTCATTTCACCAGGATGAGCCACGCAGTATCAGTACTGCTTTCCAGAGAGTCCTGGATACATATATTAGAAATAAACAATACAAAATAAAAAAAGAGTGTGTTTCATAACAAGCATTCTCATTAGTACACACCAGCATAGATCCAACCGACTTGAACCTGAGTAGACGTCCAGTCAGAATAACACCTGAAAACACCTGTTTGGGTGTGCAAGAAAACAATTTCATACAACCCCTTAGATCTTGTGTCTATGCCGACTGGCCCTCTGAGTGAAAATAAATTCCTTGATATTGCTGTTGCAACAATATTTTATGAAAACTGAAATGGGAATATAGCGTATTATTTAAATTTTTCTAAATCTTTCATTGTATCCCCCTTCTTTGCATTACTGTATACACTTGATTTCTCACTTTTTTTTTTTTATTTAAACTGTCACACACACACAGTTAGCGGAGTATTTGAGGCTCTGGAGCCAGTGAGAAGCCTGTTGTGTTTTCTGTTCCAGCCCAGATGGCACCATTGGCTGAGTCAGCTGTGGCTGGTGGTCCACAGTGAACTGCATGATTAGTCGTTGACAACAGGAGGAGAGCCGAGCACTAAGAGCCAGGAGCTGAGGGACTTCTTAGCCACTTTGTTCTGTTTGAACGAAATAATGACTTAAACAAGTGGAATGTGAGTGTTCGGCTTCTCCCCGGAAAGGATGTGCACAACTTGCTGCCATGAACTCGCAAACAAACAAAATCACGGCCTCAAATATCTTAGTCATTTTAGTTTTGAAGACAATGACTTTGTCAAGGTCATACCTGTTAACAGCTGCCGTACCTGCTTCAGCTTAAAAATAACTAATATTTGTGTACCATAACTACCTGTACGGTTGTTACTTGGTTTTCTCTTGATGCAACGGGGGCGTTCTCATACTTCAGTTAAGTGCGCACAGGAGGAGGAACTATACATTTGACAAACAAACGCGTGATCGAATATGCCAGAGAGAGTCTTGCAGTGCTGCAGGCAAACCTCAGCTGGCTTCAACAGAGGAATAATGCTATAAGAACACTTCACACTGCTAGTTCAGCGAAAACCTAAAAAAAAAAAAAAATCAGATATTAGACTTGGCACTAGTGCAGTGGTGCAGTGCTGCACGGAAGTCCTTTGGGATGTCTCATTTAGTGTCACAAATCAACTCGTGACTCATAGCTGGAGTTTGAGAACAGCGAATCTGCGAATATCACATTACCTTTATCCGGCCTGGTGAGAGTTTAAAGCAGCGCATTTCAGTAGCTGGATGCCTCTTTGTAACATGACTGTAATGACTGCAGTCATCGTATTTCACACATCAGAGGGCAGTATCAATGCCAGCATGCTAACTGTATTCCAGGTGGATACGTCTTTGATCATGACAACACACATTCAACCCAGTGGTGATGTACTGCACGCTGTTTTGATCATGTGGGGCTTGTAGTGGTAGAACTTTGTACCTGGCTGGCTTATCGTGATAAAAACAATCATGCTAAATATCTTCCACATACTTGTCTATGGTTAGTGTTTATGCATGCATTTCCTTCAGAAGTTGTGGCAGCGCTCTGGCTGTTGCAGCCTAGCAGTGCTAAATAAGTACAAAAGAAACACTGCGATGCAACACAAAGGCTTGCCCTTGTGCTTGCCTCAGGCAACCTGTAATGCAACAGCAGGTTAAAAACCACAAATGTGAAAAAAATGCCACTGGGTGAGAGGGTGTGAGGTGCCGTATCCTGTTTTTCTGTCACAGACGTGAACACTGAGCGGTGAGAGAACAAAACTGAAAGACTTGAAAACTGCAAGTTCTAACAGCGCGTGCTCTGCCTGAGCAACGGTCGAGCAGAGCTCCAGCCACGCGCACACAAACGTGCTGCATTCAGACCCCAGGTACATTTGTAAATTCTGACACATGTCGTTTGCTCTTTTCAGTGTTCTCCCAGCTGCTGCTCCACATATATCATCCAGCACGGCATCCGAAACCTTTACTTGGTTCACAAGCGCCACACAAACCCCAGCAAAAACTGATTAGGCAGTCCGCAGGGACATAGGGCCGATCACTGGGATGTTCCGAAGCAATGCATCGCCTGGTCACTAAAGAAACACATTCTTTAGTTTTAATGTTTATAATGTTAACCTCCATATGAATATTCTGGGGGCGATAGTGCTAAATAGGGGTCTCGACTTCAACATATGGCAACACATGGTCTGTCATCACGTTGCAAACGCTGTGGTGCGTCTTTTGCTGGCCAGAGTCAAAACAGAACAAGACTTGAGGTGTACACATGGTTGTAATAAACCAAGTGCTAATTCATATGGGATTCTTTTTACGTAGTAATGACTTGCCATCTTCCTTTTTGGGGGCTATACAAAGCCCTGCGTGCCCTCACTTGTCCACACGGCGTGAAAGTGGATACTGAGGTGCACAGCTAGATTGGGCCATGCAAAGGACATGCAAAGCATTTAAACTTCTCCCAAAAGAGAGATCCGGTTCATTCACAACAGCCATTGTCCCGTGTGTTTAAGTCACAGAATTCAGCCAGCATTCCATTAGTGCTGCAGTTAACTCACAGCCTGGCATACCGACTGAAACGAAGCACACGCACACACATGAGCATGCACACACTCACTCTCTCACACACACACACACACACACACACGCTGTTGTTGAGTGCAGCTGTTGCTGTATGTCCCCTCCAACAAAAGAAAGCCATTTCAGTGCATTGAGAGCCATGATAAAGCACATTCCTCTCAGAACTTCCACAAAAAAAACAACAACAAAAAAATCGGTATCTCAGGCTGGTTTCAAATGTAAAGCTGGCGACAAATATGTAACTACCTTTGAGTCCCAACACTTTTCAAGGCCCTTTACATCGGCTAGTTAACTGGTTAGTGTTGCTGCGTTTCAGACTGCAAAAACCTTAGTCATGACTCATTTGTCAAACAATCAATTCCAACCATGTAACTATAGCCCCCCCCCCCCCACACACACACACACACACCCCCACCACATACTGAATTTTGCTACCACCTACACCTCAACACTGCAATGACTCGCATTATTGAACTGAGCAAATGTACTGCTGCTGCTGGATGTAATGAAGCATGTACTCCAATAACATCCCACAGAGTCACTCATCGGCAGCTGGTGTCAAGATAAGAGAAAGAGAAACTCAACGCAGGTTCACTCTCATACGAACATGTAGCCCAAAGTGCTTTACATAGTCCAAGAAAAAGCTGCTGTTGTTGCATTTACAACTGCAGTCTGAGACCCAAAAAAAAAACCATGTTAGAACTAGGCTAATAATAGGGCTCGTCTGCTGAGAAACCCAAACATTAGAACCCTAGAAAGGAACTAACTCACATTTCGTTCCAACCACCTGCCAGTGTAAGTACAGTACACTGATGTCAGCTCGTGGTGGGCTCTATACGGCTGTTAACACGCAGCGACTGCGGATGGAAAGAGTTGTTAAATTGTTATAACTTGTAGCAAAGCGGGGGGCCAAAAGGGCTTCACGACACCCACCCATTCAAGCGATTTAGAAACTAAATAAAGCAATAGCCAGATCACTCGGGAAACATTACAACGGGGAGAAACTCAAATGAAACGTGGCTTTGAATTCGGCTGCTACTTGCAGGCTAAGTTTTCTTGCTAGCCAGTCCGCCTGTTAGCCGGCACTGCTGTCAAGCAAAGCCAGGAGAGGGTACTTCCTCACTAAAAGGGTCGGGAGACTAAATAGGGCACAAGCAGCGATAATAAAAGTCGTGTCACATATGCACAACGTCCAACGCCACCACATAACTAATTTCAGCGCTCAAAAGCGGCTAACGTTAGCTAGCAAGTTAGCGCTTCCTCCCCGGCATCTCTTCCCATGTGAACTCATTTGACAGTCCCTGATTTGACTGGGATACGCAATTCGGCACGACACCAGGTGAGGTAAACCCAACTTGGCGCCCACTAAACGCGAATAAAAGTTGATTATGCTCAAAAACTCACCTTTATGTCTCTTGGGTTCGTACTTTTTAGGGCGTTATGAACCGAGGTCTTGGTCTGAGCAGTACTTTCACCGACCTTGGCAGCTCTGCCTGTCCCCAGCAGCAACAGACAACAACACTCAGACACATACCCCTCCCATTGCCACCAGAAAAAAACCAAGGTGAAAAAAACACACACACACACACAAAAAACCTCGAGTTTCAAGCCCCTCCTATTCCAGTTTCTAATTGGTCAATATTAGGGACAGTGCGAAATGAGCCAATTAAAATCCGCTTTTTTTCTTAGGGCAATACTAATGCGGCAAATGATGTCCTCTCTGCAGTGCTTGGCAAAGATTTTCTGTCTCTTGATTCAAGCTGAAACTGAAGTTTACTCTGCCACCTTATCTATTGTATTGTTCCACTGCTTTGACCTAAGATTAGACCTTTCTTCAACGATTAAAACACTCATGCTTTAGGCCTATATAATAACTATATTTTTGACCGTCTTTAAGAATAACAATAAGAATGATGCATTTTATTTATAAGCGCCTTTCAAAACACCCAAGGACACCCACTGCACATGGTTAAAAACATCAAAAACAAGCAAATTAAAAACAAGGAAACATAATAAGACATACAATTACCTTTAATGCTAATATGCAAATTATAATACTTATTTTATGGATTCCTTCTAGTTACATTTCTTATAATCTTCATCTTACTCTTGCCAGTGTTTCATGTGTACAGCATATAATATATAAATCTAGTGACTAAGTGGAGATTACTGTTAGTTTATTAGTTAAGTAGTCAGTTGACAGAACAACAGAGCAACAGTGATTAACCTTTTCTTTAGAGGATTTTTACTGCTAGTAAACTGAATATCTTTGGCGTCGGTCTGTTGGTCAGACAAAACAAGCAATTTGAAGATGTCACCTTGGGCCCTCAGAAATTCTAATGGGCATATTTCGCAAGTTTTTTTTACATTTTGACGTAAAAAAATATTCATCAATTGTTCCAAAAAAAAAGCGACAGATTAATCTTTAATGGAAGTTATTATTTGCAGCCCAAAGTAAGTGTAGGCTATTTTGATTTTGAGGAATTTATCACAACATGTGCACTTGAGCTGTTTATGTTGTCCAACCTAAATGCTTTTCTTTTGTAGTAAGTTGGAGCTCACGTCAACATCCTGCCGGCTGGCCTTGGCCTGATGGATGAAGTCAAAGGCATGTTTGAACATTATAGTGGGTCTATAGAATGGGGGGGGCTTGCATATTTGGCCCTGAGGGGTGCAATGCAAAGCAACAGGAGCCCATACACACATACGGAGCCTTTAAAAATGTCAAGGCTCTACAATCAAAACAGACAGGCTTTTCAGTGCACAGGGCCACATGTAGCTCGCTGATGCGGTTCCCGTGTGTGCTGCCATACCAGGGTTGCCACGACGCACGCTGGAGCCTTGAGCTCATTGTTGTCAGCTGTGAGGTCGAAGGTATGTACAGCGTAAACACACCTTCACAGGACCATAAGGGCCAGTTAGGTTAGATGATGGGGGTCAGAGTACACCCACGTCTTCCACTACCACAACTGCTGGTCGTCATGGAGTTGAGTTTCCTTTACAGTAACTCAACTCTCACCCACCCACATCAAGTAACCGTCAGCATGTGTGTTTATTAGTCTCCCCAGCAATTATACTACACGTTATGATTATCCAGTGATGTGTTATATCGTGAGTTATGCAACTATGGCACACTTCTAATTCTGGAAATAGGTCAGTGAAAGTGAACACTGAAACTATCGCAGCTTGTATCACTACTGAGGTTCTCAAGTACTCTCGTTACAAAGTTCCAACCCTACAAA
This sequence comes from Coreoperca whiteheadi, assembly GCA_011952105.1. Classification (NCBI taxonomy): domain Eukaryota; kingdom Metazoa; phylum Chordata; class Actinopteri; order Centrarchiformes; family Sinipercidae; genus Coreoperca; species Coreoperca whiteheadi. Next base: position 6,936,140 of record CM022481.1, read on the forward strand.
ATATATACTTTACTTAAAGACAGTACTTGAATGACAGAAACATATGTGATAAAGTAGACATTTTCGCTATCCAGTCTATACGACAGGTCAACTGACTAGGACATATGAAACCTAAATGCATACTTTTTACTGAAGGTTTTGGTGGTAGCTATTTGTCCGTTGACCTTTAATGAGACGGTGAGTGCTTTGGAAATTCTCTGCTGGAGGCTCGACCTCTGATCCGCCTGCTGCCAGGCTGAAAGCGGCAAAAATTCAAACGGTTTCCTTCGGGAATTATTAGTTTTTTCACACACTATGTGCAAGTAGCCATACACACAGTCCAGTTGGGTAAAATTGCCCAAAAGGGACACCTGGTGGCGACTGCCTGTAGTGTTGTCATAATTGTTACAGTAGTAAAGCATTCACTTGTTCTTCTTCATTTTTTTGTTTTTGTTTTTTTACAAACTGACATGTAACAATATAATGTGTGACTCATTAAAATTAATGATTAAATCATCAGCAGCAAATTTCACACTGATGCATATTGCAACATATTTCTTTTCAGTTGTCTGCAACAGCAAGAACATTTCCTTTTTTTTTTTCATTTTATTAAAGGGAAACTGGGATACAGGGACAATTAAAGATACCAAAGTAACCCTCACTCTCCACTGCCACCGAAATCATGGATGAGAGAATGGGAGTTGTGATCTGTATCCTTATTATCTCCCCTCGGTCTCTAGCACAGATGCCTTTTTTTGTATGTCCATACATTCAATACTGTAATGATACATTCTCAGTCTGGGGGGGAAAAAAGGTACCTTTTTTGCAACAAAATCTTGCATATTTAAAATGGACTTCAAACTAAGAAGTCATGTTTAAGTTCAATTAATAATTAACATGAAAAAGTCATTATCCTCTGGGTGGCAGTAGCTCACCACGCTGCGGACTCGGCTGGCCCTGTATCTGCACAGATAACGGCTGAATCTAACGTAATATACTTCATCTTTACTTCAAAGGAATAATGCACCACAGCAAACCAATCAGATGTTTTATTGCTATTGCTTATCTCCAAATAGTAAGCTGCTTCACTTAAAGGGCCTTCTCATCCACGTCCTCGCTGCTCTGTATATTAATTCTTTGTGCGTGATGATTTGTGAACCCAGCGCAGCACCTGTGGGTGGAGTTGTGCGAGCAGTCGCCTACTGTGTTATAGGATTACAAGTGCTTTATGCCCTATCATATTAGCTGTAGGGTAATGTCAGTATGATGTCTCCTATATTGTGACATGACCAAGATGGCATGGTATCCCATAATCCCTTGAAGGCCATGTTAACGCTGGGGGTCTTACAACTAGGTGGGTTACATCAATTTTTATGTGGTCTCTTACGGCAGTTGGCCGCATTATACGTCAAAAGGCAACATTGCAAAATACTTTACAGTGACTTTATTACTATGGGATATTGGTAGGTAGATTAGAAAGGGAGTCTAGACGTCAAAGGCTTGTTGGAGCCAACAGTGGCCAGTGAGGCCCAGTAGTGGCCCTGAGCAAGGACACCCGAACCTTGTTTATAGTCTGCATTTATCTGCACCCAGGACGGGGATTGAAAATGAGCTTAATATGGGGACATAAGGGAATTGGCGGTTGTTTCTGAGAGGGGACTTCAGATGCATACTCAGAACATAAAATATTACATACACTGATATTAATGTTCAGGCCCTGGAGGTGGAAACAAATAAAAAAAACAAACGCCAGGTTAGTGCTCCCTTCTCTGTTTGCCCTTGGTGTCGGGCAGAGCAGAACAACAGTTTCCACTCTCTCATCTCCCAATGTCCATACTTGGCAGGTTGCCGGGGCACTGTTGCTAACGGCTGCATGGACATGTGCGGATTACTGTGGCTGTTATAACACTTACATAGAAAAGGACATGAGAAAATATACTTGCTATGTGAACATTGTGCATATTCTGAGCCTACAATACCATGTTGAAGCTTGTTAATTGGTTTGATTCCCAGTAATACCCCCTTTTTGTCTGTTATCAGATCCTTTCAAATACTTTGGTTCAAAACAGAGGCAGGGAAAATGTTAAGGGATATGTCAACGTTTTCATTTTTGTGGGTCAGAATCTGAATGCTGCCAGAACAGATGTCAGTATACACGATTCTAAATGTCACCACAGCTGTTTGACGACGAGGCTTTTTGAGTGGACCAGGTGCATTGAAGTGCCATTGCTACTTCCTCACAAGCTAGGAAACATCCAAATGTCACCGCTCCGTTTGCCCCAGTTGTGGAAACGCCAGGGTTCTGCGTGTTGTGCTGCAAGTTGAGCAGAGAGGACAAAATGAATTTTCTTCCCTTTCTTCCATTTTTTCTCTGGTCGGGGGACGCTCGACCAAACTGCTCCTTGTTTGCACTTTCAAGTGTTTCATATTTGTAAAAAAAAAAAAAACTACCACAGGGAGGGATGCATCAGCTTGCAAAACAAGTGAAACCTCACTGGGCCTCAGCCCCGGGGGAGCCGCTGGCCTTGCCGGGGGGGCCCCCTCGCTTGGTTCCAGGCCGCACACAGCTAGCTGCCGGTTTACTGACATCCAGTCCGGCCCTTGAATTTCACGTGGCCTAAAAGCAGGCGCGGTGCGCTGCCGATCTGCGACGCCCATGTGCCTCGCAGTGTTGTCACGCTAATAGGCTTCTGTTCGGTGTGCCTGTTGTGCAGTCACACACACACACACACACACATACATCTTGACAGCAAACAGTAAACAGCCTTTGTCAGATCTGCCAGGCTCTCCACAATTTGGAGCACTTGTTGGATCTTTCTGAGCATTTTGATCTAATAACCCCCTTAACATAACCCCCTTCCACTTGTCTCTGTCTCTCCGTCTCATCCTTTCCGCCTGTTTCTTTGCAGCTCACTGAATCACTATCAAAGCTGCTGCCTCCAGACCTTTGTTGCACTGATAGCAGTTTGATGCTGCTTGATGCTAATTGTTTATGTGCATCTTTCTCCACCCCCCCACCTCCCACCTTTTAGCACGCTGATCTGCCAATGAAAACTGCATCCCAGTAGCACCGGGTGGCTCTCTGCAAAGGATCCCAGGGTTATTGATGGCAACAGTGTCTCCTTTTGTGTCCCGATCGATGACTGGAGGTCCACAGTGGAATTAAAGGGGCAGCAGCAGCCATGCGGACGCTAGCTAATTACTGTACGTGAGTGCATTTGTGAGGCAAAAGGAATTATAGAAATCATTCAAAAGAGAGTAGCAGAGTAAACGCCTAAACCCACAGCATTCTTGAGCCATTGTGCACCTACATCCCGGGCTTTGTCATCCGATTGGTGTCAGACACTAACGTTAACGGGGGCGGTGTGGACTCCGGGCAGTGTAGGTAGACGAGCATTTGTTGCTTGCTCTGAAATTGAAAAATAGTCTGTGTTTGCCCTGGAGCTCGACTCTGCGCTTGAATATTCCAGTCTTGTCTGAGTGCACCTGCAATTATGTTCTGGCTCGAACTGGAACACATTCGCTGATGATAAATTGTAGTAATGATCTCCAGTCTACAGTAATCTACAGAAACGAATGCAAAAGAATACATGAGAAATGTGGCTTGAACCAATTTAAATCCTTCCCGCCTCAGTCGGATCCCATAAGGTTTGGGTATAAACTTTAATTCTAAAATGCTGACGGTTGTTTTTACCAGAGGGGTATTGTGGCCTATTTTTCACTTCCCATTCCTCACTTCAGACTGGGCACATCAAGTCAGCATCAATGAACTTAGAACCAACAAAAAAAATAAGAATAACAGAAAGACTTTAACAGACAAATCCCCCCTACTGTAGTAATACCAATACTGTCCATCCACAATCCTATACTCGTGTCCAAATACATGCACACACATGAACATTTGGTGACATTTTGGATGTCAACTTTGCTATTGACATTGATTTTAAGATGTCACAAGATTTTGAGGCTAGTCAAAACTTTAAATCTGCATTAACTATTTTGTTTGGCCACTTGGGTGCAGCAGAAATAAACTGTACAAACATTGACATGTCATCTATTAAGTTGAAAAGGCAAACCTGCATGTAAACAGGTGACCATAAACACATCCAGCAGACATGGAGCAACATTATCATTCATTTGGAGTTGAGTTTTTTGTCCTGATGAACGTAAGTCCAATATTTTCTCTCCTTTGAGCTCTGTTTTGGTCTCCATTAAAACCTGAGGGAAGCATCTGGCTCTTTGGCTGCTAAATGCTGCCACTATGCCAACAGCTGGTCGCTAACTTTGTCTATCTGCTGTTGTGCTGAGCAGGTAGCTTAGAGTTGGAGTTTAGAGCTGTTTTGCTAAAGACAGCTGCCTCTCGTGGGCAGAAGGACACTGATGAGAGCGGTGAGAGTGAATCAAAACCCAAAACAATGATCCAAGAGATGCTAAAACGCTCTGTAGAGCTAAGGCAAACTGCAGAGTTGGGTGATAATTCTCTGTGGGTTTATCACTCTAACTGACCCCTTTCAAATACAAGTAGTCATGTGATACAGTGGTCATATAAAAATACTGATTTTAGCTGCTTTAAAGCTGCACCAATCATTGTTTAAATATCAACAATGTATGAACTTACTATGTGTAATGTGAAAGAGTCCGCTCGCTGGCAAACTAAACAGGGATTTATCACTCAAATTTGCTCTACTGATCTTTTTACCCCCTTTTTTTACATCAGTGTTTTGGTTTTTTTAGATTCCACTTTTGTCAACCTCGTTTCCAGCTGCAGCAAGAGGCTGTTTTCCGTGAAACAGCTCTGATGAACCCACTGCACGCTACCTGCCTGGCACCAGATGGCTCCCAGACAACTTTACTGTATCTACAGGCTGGTGAACATAGTGGAGCATTTAGCAGCTAAAGAGCCAGATATTTTAGTGCAGACCAAAACAGAGCGAAAAAAGAGCGTGAATGTTGGACTTGCATTCACCAGTTGGTCAGCAATACTGCTCCAAATCAGAGTAAATATTACCCTGTTTTGCTGGATGTGTCACAAATGCATCTCTTTGCTAACAACTTTATAAAGTGAAAATGTGCCAATGCTGTGTTTTCGGCTTGTTTTTCAGCCCCCAATTGGGTTCTAATGATAAAACTTATTTTCAAGATGGTTGGATTAGTTATAGCTGTCTGTTCAGAACCTGTATCAAAAGTTCAATCAGCACTGGAAATCATCTGGAAAGCCCCCCCTGGCCACAAACAGTGGTTTTGGTGTTTCCCCACCCCTCTCCACTGGTGATGACTGAGTGGCCGTTTGACACCATGTTCTTATGCAATCAGCCGAGGCATCAGAGCGTGACTATTGAGGAGGCGCGAGGGACTACCGGGTGCCAGCAAGAGCGACCGAGTGCTGCTTATGAATGTTAGGGGGGAGCGGGAGATGGAGAAAGAGAGAGAGAGATGGTGGGGGAGGGGATATGGTAGAAACAACTCAGAAACGCTCCTGTCAGTGCCATGTGAGAGAGGAGGCAGGGGTGGGCGGAGCGACAGGGAAGACGGAAAAAGGAGGTGAAGGAAGCAAGGAGGAAGAGAAGGGAAGAAGAGTCAAAGGAGACAGAGCGGAAGACACAAAGAATGAGACGGGGAGTAGGACTATAACACATGATAATCAAATAAAAGTGATAAATGACAGAGAAGGCAAAAAGACACAGATCAGAAACAGAGGGATGAGTGGAAAGAGGGAGACAGAGCTTGTGAGGGATGCTGCTGTCTGTACGGCTCAGTGCAGATGTCTGGCAGGGCCAGAGAGTCTCAGAGAGTCAGAACTAACACACTGCGGCACTAACTCCTGCCTTAATCATTTTTGCCCTGTCCAAACACAGTGCGTTTTGATTTATGCCTTAATTAGAAGCTTATAATGACGGTAAAAACCCAGGCCCTTGACTTTCTCCGAATGGGGAATTTATCTACTTACCGCACACATGTTACGGTAGATATAAACCCTCAAGTAGCAACAGAATATTGTAGGGATAAAAAATCGTGATGAACTTGTGATGATTTCTGTGTGGCAATGAAATTTACATAAACAAATTGTGTGCCATAGGAATTTCAGATTATAGATAATGAGAGTGTCTGAATCTGATTCATCTGCTTGCTAATGAAGCCAGACCATGAAATATGTGAGGGCAGGAAGAAACTATATTACTATAAGAATAGATAAATCTTTAATGTACATTATAGAATTACATTACTTCCTCACTTTTGCATGTTTTGGGTTTTCTTTCTGCAGGCAGGACCTTCCCCATTGCTAATATCATGTGTCCCCTTAGTGAATTGGTTCTGCATATTAGCACTATTAGATATTCTCCAGTTAGAGTCTGTCTGAAAGAAAGAACAGAGATATGAAGCTAAAAGGAAAGACAAAAAAAAAAAGCCCATAAGTTGGAGGTGCGTTTCTCACTTTGTACATTTAGTGTTCAGGGTCAAGATTTAGACCTTTTGGCAATCTAAAATGTGCATTCATTCTGTAGCCAGTAGAAACCTCAGTATTTAAAGGGTTAGTTACTCAAGTGATTTTAGTATTGCACTTCCATGAGGTTGGGACACTCACAACAGACAGATTAAAAAAAGAATAGTGGAAATCAAGGCAGCAGAGGCAAAAATATCCTGACTTTCAGTCCCTAGTATGGATCAAAACTCCAGACAAGCTGGATCCTACATTTCCCATAATGCAACTCACTAGTGTCTTTCTTTAGATTTCAGCTGCTTTTCCCTTCAATTTATATTTAAACTACTTACATATCTTTCTCTTCAACTGGCATTTATTCTTATTCTCCAAACGACCGCGTCCAACGGCTCTCCGAGTTCACATGTCAGCTGGCAGTTATACTGCTTTCATCTCTCTTCCTTTAACCGAGAGTTCATCTGCTTTCAGTGGTTACACAGCAAAACAGATACCTCAAACGCATTTCAATGCGTACGCGTCAACTGACACTGACACAAACCCTTTCAGGTCACAGGTCTTTACTTTTGAAAAAGAAAAAATAATCTAACCCCCACGAACAGCTTTCCGTGCTTACACATCAGCTGACACTAAAAACTGACACATTTTTTCAGTTTATACACTTGGAGTGGCACTAATTTCTTTCAGGACCTTTTCTTCAATGGGCACTTTCAGCCTAATTTATTACTTAGACGTCAACTGACATTTTCACTCAGCACTTGCACTTACATTGGCACACCAACCTCAGTCAGCGCTCACACTTAAACTAAAACGTCAACTTCTTTTAGTCGTTCCATTTTAACTGCCATTCCAACTTCTTTCAGTAATTATAATTCAACTGCCACCTCAGCTCATTTCAAATTTTCAGTCTAAATCCAAAGTGCAAATCCAACTCAAAACATAAACATTAGAAACCTCAGTGTTCACGATCAGTGAAGCCAATGAAGCATGATCATCACAAAAACTGACTTTGTTTACTTCCTGTGACACTGCGAGTAGTTCCAAAAGATTCATCTGTCTAATAAAATGCCCAGTGAGGCTTTTATATGTGTCATTAAAATGAATTTACCACCCTGCCTTAAAGCTCTTTCTTTTCACTGCTAGTTGTCAGTGGATACTGAACCATGGCAGCCTCCTTACTCACTCAATTGCTGCCCCCGCCTAGAGGATTACAATGAAGTTGTCAGATTACAGAAGCCCCCATGATGTGTATGGGGGTTCAGTGCTAATTTTAGCAGGCCCTATCATGTACCAACCTTCAGAAATATTGTAAAATGGACGGAAATGAAAGCACTTTTTTAAACAAAGCAAGAACTGACCTCAGTTTATTGTTTGTCAGCAGTCATACGTGCTCTCTCAATGACGCAGCCCTGAACTAGCATGGCTGATTCTGGTTTTCCATATGAGGCTAACAACTCTCTTCTTTATGCCACCCATCACAGAGAGCTCCACTGTGTGCCGCTAAAGGGCTCTCCTCTCCTTCCGTTTTATCATCTCGGTGGCTAATGATGCTGTGAATCTACAGCCTCCCGTATATGCTTTGAAAGTGTAGAGGGGGATGGAAAGACGGACGGACGAGAGAAAGGACAGAAAAGAGACGCCAAAAGAGACAGAGGGAGACAAATAGTGATGAGGTAAATTAAGTAAGAAAACTTAAATAGGGAGGCAGATGGCGATGGAGAGAGAGGGAGAGAGAGAGAGAGAAAGGGCTGATGGGATGCTCAGGATGTGCGAAAGAAGAGAAACCCTGAGAGCTCAACTCTTCTACTCCGAGCTGCAGTAACCACATATTCAAATTTAAGACTTGAAAGTTAATATCTAAAATGAAATGTTGTGAAATGAGCACAAACTCAACAGCATCAACATTATCTGCTTCTACCGTTGTGTGACAATAGCTAACAGTTAGGGTTATGCAAGTGAAACTACCTTTATTATACTGCAGTCAGACTTAGATTTTTGCAATAACACAATTTGGATTGGGAAGGGCAGAATTCTTCCTCTTACAGTAAAACGCACTACAGGAAGTGTATGAGGTCATCAGCAGTCACATGACAAAACTAAGGCTGTGAGAGTCCTCAACTCTACCATAAACAACTGACATGGAATTTTCTGTAATGCTGGTTTTGCAAATTACTATACCACTATATATATATATATATATATATATATATACACACGATACATGAAAGATTTATTGATAATTTTACAACACTGGGTTGTATAATGAGATTTAGTTTTGTAGTTATCTTTATGCTACTCAAAAAGTAGCTAAAGCTAAACATCCAAGATCAGCATATTGCACATAACATTTGCAAATCCCAGAAGACGTCCTGTTCATACATATATATAAAGTTTTTTTCTGCTCTAATTTTAAATATTTGTACATATGTTCTGTACGTGTAGTGTGAAGGGGGCTACAACTTTGATTTCATTGTTGTAGAATGCCAAATGAAGTTTCTCAACGTAGTCTTGCTTTAAGCTCTGTTTTGGTATCCACCAGCTCCTGAGAAAAATGTTGGGCTTTTGAGCTGCTGAAAGGCTCCAGTATGTTCACCAGCTAGTTGCTAACTTTGGCTGTCTGCCATTTGGTGCTGGGCCGGTAGAGTACAGTGGTTTATGAGAGCTTTTACCGTTTAACATGTGCCTGCTATGACTGGAGACAATGTTGATGAGAGTGATCTTTAAACTCTCTTGAAATCTACTTTATATGGGTCCGGAATTGAATTTCTCGGTTGAAAGGCAACTTTTCACAGTGCTACTTCTACTGTACTTGTTTCTAGTCATGCCTCCCTTTGTGCTTTTCTGACTTATATTGCTGGGTCACATTTGCATTTAAAGGACAGCATAAACAGCTACACGTATTTGCATTCTCGAACAGATTTCTACACAGTGTGCAGTGCACACCAGTTTGTTACAGTTCACAGATGCTTTTCCTCATTGTAATCTCTGACTGAAACTACTTCCACCCTGACAGGTGTTTTGCAGTCTCTTGTCCCCTTCACTCTTTCATGGCTCTGAATTTCATTCAGCGGTGTCGGCCCCTCGGGAGCCTCGGCCGCTCCCCCAGTGAGTTTGAACTCAAGCATGAAACTACAAAAAAAAAATAAACGAAGCAGTCGAACAAAATGGATTTCTCTTGTATGTATATGCGGATGCTGCTGCTGCTTTTAGCGGTGCCCTCACCGTTTCGTTTTTTCAACAGAGCGAGTTTGCACTGTTGATTAGCTGTTTGCAGAGGAAGAAAGTATGATATTGTGACAGCAGCTCTGACAACAGCTGTTATTTGTCTTCACACACAATAGTCTTTCAAGACAAATAATGTTCATTCCTTGTAATGCCGTGGGGAAATTCTGCTCACTTTCTCTGAGAAGATGTTCTCCTCATTAACTCCAAAAAAGCAGAAAGAGACGAAGAGAAAGTCAACTTCCTTTAGTAAATAATGGATACTCTCTGAAATATACATGAAAGTCTCCATTCTGCCCTTGAATTATGTAATCCAGGGCTCTGTGAATCAAACGTCTCCCAATCCCAGTCAGAGTTGAAGTTGCATAACGCTCAAGATGGAAGTCAAAGACCTTGGGGCATCATTATTTCTGCTTAAAACAAACGACATTCCCTTGCTCTAAACAGTGGCAGCTGTTACCGTATTATATAAAAACAGATAATTGCAATTCTGTCCCTGTTCTCTCATGTTGTTCTTTTCTTTCTGCACACCCCCACATGCACTCATGCACACAGGCTGCTCAGCAAAATGAGCGAGACGCCGCTGATTGCCTTGAGTTTAGCTTGACGGGGACTGACGTGCAATCAGTGGTTAGAAGCATTGGATTTTGTTTGCTTCTCTGTGGTGGTTTGTTGCCTGTGCCGATGGGACGTGGAGGGGCCTCGGTACATTTGCATCAAGACAAATACATAATTAAGCTTATGTTTTGATTGATCTGTTTTAGAGTAATTTTCCCCCTTGTGTTTTAACGTCTTCCAGCATCCTGAATATAGGCTACAGAATGGCATATAATTCAGACTTGCCTTTCATTCAAGCTACTATTGTTGGAGTGGGGTTTTTTTTTGCCTTTTTTGAGGCCTGGTTTTAAGTCAAAGAACAAAATATAAAATGTCAGAATTGCCGGGGATAATTGATGATGGAGCTCACATGGTCTAAAGTAATGATTTGAATTAGTGTTCTTGGCAAGTCAGTCAATAGCACAAGTTAACCTTTTTCTCCCGAGTAACTCGAAGGCAGTTTTAAGCGCTATGATACCACCTACAGAAGCAGTAACAGCACACATTTCATCTGATCAGACGATGATTTCCCAGAATCTTCGCTGTGACAATGACTCACCCTTCTGATGCTAAGTGAGGATGACCATTTTTACAGCTGAGAATGTTCTCAGTGCCGAGGCAGTTTAAATCAGGGGCCCCTCATTTGAGCCGCGCTTCGTCGAATTATCCAGCATGCAGCTTTGGCCGAGAGGGCAAATGAATTGGAACGCAACGTTTTTATCTCGCCTCATTTCCTCCCTTGCCGTCTAACATGACAGTGTTATCTACTGTCAGAGAGGACCCCAGCAGATTTATTGCCGTCTTTCAAGGGCAGACGAATGATTGGCAAAGGGTGATACACCAAGCGGGGTTGGTTTGTGCTGCGCCACACCCAGTTTCCAGGGAAGGGTGACGAGCAAGGAAGGCGATAATGCTTTAGATACACCCCTGTTTCCATTTCCACCACATACACTGGAAACCCCAGCAGATGTGTCCCCACTGTGCAATATTAATGGTCCAGCATTTTACAAAGACGTCCTCATCAGACTGCAGCAGCACTGCAGAAAACGTGTCTGTAGTGACATGTCTGTCAGTGATGGCTATGTGTTAGAGCCATAACCCTAGCTTTAAATACAACTGGTAGGTAAAGGAGAAGATCCCGCCTCAGATGTTAAATGTTACAGTGGTATATTACAAACAGAGACAAGAGTCATTTTGGTAAGTAAGTGCTGTAAACGTAGAGCTATAGGGTTGGATGATTTAATGTTGATGAAACAATATACATTTGTCAGTCTTCCCAAATTTTACCATACAGTTTATACCGTGATAATTATTACTTTAATGCATCTTGGTGTAATCGACCATTGTTGGCAATGTTGCAAATCTATAACCAGAACCACTTTATGGAAATATTGGATTTTTAGTCCAGACTGAAAAATCTTAGCAACTATTGCAATGATTGCATGACACTTTGTACAGACAGCTTTGATTCCCAGAGGATGAATCCCCTCACTTTTCCTCTTGCATCACCATGAGGTTGACATTCAGGGTTTTAAGTGCATGTCTCCACAGATACTGAGTGGATTGCCATGGAATTGGGTGCAGACATTTGTGTTCCCTTCAGGATGAATTGTCAAAATTTGATTTTGTCCACTACTTTGATTTATGACCAAATACCTGCAAAACTAACGTCATTCCCATTGGCTTCAGTAATACTTTGTTGAGAGCTAATTAGCAAATGTTAGCATAACAAACTAAGGTGAACAAGGGAAATATTACACCTGCTGTACATCACTATGTTAGCATTATAATCGCGAACATGTTAGCATTTAGCTCAAAGCACTGCCTCACAGAGCCATTAGCGTAGTGTACACACTTAGTATTGCTGTTAATTCCCCTTCGCCTCAACCGCCACGGCCTAATTTTAATTTATTCAGTGATTTCCTGCATATCCCAAAATGCTTTTCAACAACCTAGACCAACAACCTTTTCAACAAAATGGGTGTTAATAAGCTGAAATCAGCTAGGGGTGAAAATGTAATTTAAGCCATGAGAAGACGTTTTCACCTTTGTTTCCCTTGCTCAGATGAACCATCATTGTACTGTGGAATGTCAAATTGGCACTCACCAGTCACAATCACATCCATTCAAGTCCATCTAAGAAGAACTGCTGCTGAACTACACTCCCTTTTCCCACCGACTGCACAAAGTGTGATTGCCCAATTCAGCCATCTTAGAAAAGGCTCTCAATCTCACCTCATGACAAAAATATATCCCGTTCTTTTGCTTTGAAGGCAGGCTTAACAGTCAGGGACAAATCTTTGCATGTTCTCACTTCATACTGGATGACATACTCACATACAAATGCATCTTTTCTTGTAAATGTAATTGTGTCATTTGTAGTCTGTATTACATCTGAACATTTTCATGTCAGGGTGAATACATATATAGAGAGAGCTGTTCATCTTAAATTTTCACAAAGCTTGGTCTTATGAAGGCCAAAGCATGGCCAAAATGGGGATGTTTTTTCATTCTTTTGAATTAGCTTTGAAATAAAAGTTTCCTAATTTAAGAACGCTGTCAAGCAAAACGCCCTCTATTTCATTAAATGAAACCTCCACGCTAAAGAGCACCTGCTGCAAATGCCTCTTGACACCAAACCCCAACAGAAGCACTCTCTTTCCTCTCTTCTGTGAAACGTTTCAGAGCATTTGGACACAAAGTACAACACTCTCCTTTTCATGCTTCTTTATGAGCTCCTTCACTGCGAAATGTCTCCACATGGAAACGTCTCTGTGCTTGTTGTCAAGGTTAAATCTAAAAGACTAACTGTGCTGGGCAGGGCAACTCCAAGGCATGAATAGTGATGAGTCTAAAGTCCAGTGTGAATCAGGATCTTGTGGGAAATAAAGGCAATTTATTGCAGTAACAATCAAAATCACAGGTTTTGTCCTCTATATGTCTGAACCAGTAGCTTGGAGCTTCTCACAAGTATGCATCCGATGCCTCTCTCTCCATTTCCTCAATTTATAACTGTACTACTATTAGGACACTGGTACGCCTTTCCAATTGTGTTAATCTTCTTTTCATCTACCCCATAGATTTGGCCTGGGGCCTCTTTGTGGGGGTCCCGACACCCAGGCTGGGAACAACCGGTCCAGTGAATAGTTTAATTTCCACTTGACGTACTTCTTCAATCAGTAATCACGCAGATAAAAAATAATGGGCAATTAAATCAGATGTAACCATAGAAAGAGTACTTATGCGTCTATGTTGCCAGTTAAACGCTGTTAAATAAACCAAACATAGTTTAAACTGACAAACAGATTCGGATGACACTTCTATTTTTTTCTATTTTGTAAGTTGCCATGGTAAAAACACAATAATGCACTCGAGTGTGTGTCATTACATGAAAATAATGGACACAGTGGAGGGAGGATACTGTGGCATTCGTTTTTGTATTTTCATCCTGTCAGGTTAAAGATTTTGACAGCGGTGGTCAAAACAGTTCTTCATCTAACTATGATGGATGTCTATCCAGTTTCTCTGTTTTTTATACCAAAAACAGATGAAGAAATATCTACTGCAGTCCAGACTGCAGTTTGCCCATGACTGATTATTGTTCTAGGCTTTCCAAGCATGAATAACTGCCGGCAATCAAATGTCAACACCCATCTTCTTCTGCCCCTAAAACCTTGTGTTGGTTTGAGTTACGTTTTCACTCCTACTGCACTGCAGCTCTCCTTAAACTATGTTAAACCTGCTTTTCACAGGTGTTTGACACCACCCAAGTTTAAACGACATTGTTCTCACATGGTTAAATAAGTGAATTAAGCAAATTATTATCTCAGCTCCGCTCTGAATATGCTTTGTGTCCTGGGCACCAGTCCCCAGCCCTTCACATCAGGCTCACTCCCTGAACTTCAATCGATGCGTCTTCCCTTTATAGAAGCAGTCAATACCGTTATCAAGACAAAGCTGAAAGCCTCTGCTGCACCACCTGACTGCCAAGCGTCTGCAGCTACCTGCCCCCACCTGTGCCCCGTCCTCCGCCTCTTCCCTCAGCAGGGAAAGCCTGGGAAAAAGAATCCCTTTGTAAGAACTGCAGAGCTGTAACCTGCTCGGCCAGGTGGGATGACAAGCTGACTGCAGAGGTGAAAACGAGGAGTGACGGAGAGAGGTGGAGAGGTGCTTCCACTCTTTCATCGCTTGCTCTTTGTCTCTCTGTGTTACAGCATCTCTCTCTCTCTGTCTCTCTCAGGTTCCTTGCTCTCTGGCTTCCTCTCTCGCTCACTAGCTGTCGGTCTCTCTCCCTCGCTGATTAGTATGCAGAGCCAGGCCCGCTCTGTTCTGCAGTGTGGGTTTGTGAACGCTGCTGCATGTCAGGGAGAGAGGGGGGAATCGCACTGCAGTGGCGGGTGGGGTGAGCACACACACACACACACACACACACACACACACACACACACACACATAAAGAAAACCCCTCCTGTGCTGCACTAGAAAAACCCTTTTTAGACTGACTGTGTCACACTTCTGTTGTCATTCAAATTAAAGAGCTGCATCTCTCTTTTTGCCCATACTGAAATCAAGCGTTTGCATGTATCGATTACTGTATTTTTATGGTAAATGTTCTGTTATAGTATGCAGTCTATTTTCCAGTACAATAGTGTAGAATGTCTTGAGAAAGATAGGTCCTTTCACATTACTGTTATGCATATGTATGCTATGTAACTACTGTTAGAGTGGTGTGGAGAGATACTGCCGGAATAGCATGTATGGTACATTTATTGCAGTATAGATGAATGTGGAAGCTGATATGTGTGTTGTGGTGGCCCCATTGAACTGAACCAAGAGGGTGCAGACGTCACGTCTGCAAGCTAATACGAAAAGAGTAGGGTCCCGAGGCATAAGGTGCGTCACTTCCTTTAGGGTCCCGAGAAGTAAGACGTAAGACATTAGCTACCCCATTAGCTATATTTGATTCTTATATATTATCTCCTCAGGAATAAAACTGAAAACATGTGTTGTTAGTGACAGTGTTTCATGTTAGTGAATTATGTGTGCCTAAACCAGCCTGAAAACTGGACTAAATTTTGTAGATTTTGAACCTATATTTTATGGCATCTGATAACTCTATTTTCAACATATAACCAGTCGTACAGGATCCGCTGGATATTTCTTAGCAAGGGAACTTACATACATCCTATTACATAAGTCCTTTACATACATTACAGTGTTACACGCAGGTTAAAACAAATGAGGTGCCACCACATTAACGGAGGCCTTGTCTTCTTCCACCTACAACCCGGATTCGTCTGCTTGGGGAAACTGATTAAAAACTTTGAAACAATATGATTCAACAATTGAGCTAATATTACAGCCCATAATACCACAATGCAGTGGAATCAAACCACCCTTCAGAGACAAAAGCAGCTCAGAGTCAGTTGAGGAGGATGGTGAACCGATCTGCTACTGTAATTATATGAAGTTATGGGGTTTCTTTGTTAGTCCCCCCACCACACACACACACACACACACACACACACACACACACTATTATGCTATTTAGGTGTGTTCATTTCAAGGGAGATGATTGGGCTGCTTCATCTGTGCGGTAATACCTCGCTCTGCCGCAGCAGCAGGGATGTGGGAGTCACAGCAGATCAACAACCTGCTCTCCATTGCACCGGAGAGAAGACTTCAATGGATTTTCTCTCCTGGCGCTGGTTGAACCCAATTACACTTGAAGCAATAAATCCTTAGCAATGCAATTTCCCCTCTAGACAAGATCTGCCGGGCTTCCCGCCTTGGGCTCCCCTGCTTCTCTCTCTCTTTCCTCTGCCACACACACAAACACAGTCTCCCTGCTTGTCAGTCCCTCCCTCCCTCTACTTATTTCTTCCTTTGTCTTCAATCATTCCCTCTTTGCGTTTTTCTTCTTTTAGTTTACATCTTTCACATTTTTCTCTCTCTACTGTCTCGGACTCCTTCGTCTGTTCCAGCCTGTTTTTTTCATCCAATGTCTCACGCTCTTTATCCCTCCTTCGCTTCCTCTAACGCTCCCTCCCTCTCTTATTACACCACTATCCCTGCGACCTTCATCTCCCCCTCCCTGCATGTCTTTCCTTCTTTTCCTCCTATCGCCATGTCACCCCAGACCTTTCTCCCACCATCATCTCATCATAGCTTCTGTGTCCCACAACACTCCTTTTCTTCTGCTATACCCCATCATTTTGTCGTTGTCTCACTGTCTCACATACACACATCTCTCTTCATGCAGCCTTCCCACATTTCTCTTTCTCTCTCCCTCCCTCCTCTCTACAATGGTGTTTTCCAAGTTGGTCAGAATATTCCAGGAACATGTCGGAACATTTCTACCCGCTGTGATGATGGAGTAGGTACATGGAAGAGTCCATCACACATGAAGGGCGTGTCAGGTTCCGGTGGTTGATGCAAGGACAATCACTAATGAAATAACTCATTTATTCAAATTCAATTTGTCCACCTACTGATGAATACACTTGTTCCCAACTGTATTTATTAAAGACTAATGACCTGATGATGTGTATTTTATGGGATTTCCTTTCTGTAATAATGTACTGAATTGGCTGTTGTATTAGGAATGATACTATTATTAGTAAAACTAGGTGTAGAGGTGGTAGTAGGAGTATTAGGTGTAGCCTAAAAGTTGTATTAGCATAAATAAGCCCAATTTTCACAACCATAGAAGCTACATTTACATGTATGAGGGTATAATCAGTGAGTCACTAGACATAAATGTAGAATGAACTGCACATACTGTATGTGTACTGTGTAAGATTAAGTAGCAATTGCATAATAATTCTCTTTAATGCATTCATCTTGCATCTATCCTGAGTTATGGTTGGACGCAACTGTTGAGTCAATTATGCAGAGGAGGAATTTTAGTAGATTTTAGTTCAAGAATATTTTTATTGAGCAAGTTATAACATAAAAATAACGGTGATTCAGTTGTGGCTCAATTTCAAGCCAATGGACGTTAAAAAATTATCCACTGACATTCAAGCAGTAAGTAAAACAACATAGGAACAGTAATAACAACAACAAAAATGAAATAAGGGAAAAAGGCAACAAAGACTCCCACCCTGTATCTGTATGAGACTCTGAAATATTAAAAAAGGAGGACAATGTGATTTCCAGGTACATACCAATTTCTTTCAAATAAAGATTTTCGAATCTTCTCTAAATAGAGGGTATTAATTAAGTCAACCAGTCAAATTGTTATGGTTGGGAATGTAGTTTTCTTCTAATATGTGAGTATTACTGTAATGAGAGAACAAGAAAGAAAGAGTTTTTGAGCTAAAGTAAGGTTCACTATTGATTCAGATGAGCCGAGGATGATAAGTAAAGGATCTGGTTTACTAGAGCTTTAGAAATAATGTCAAAAATGCTGAGCCAAAAGGGTTCAATTTAAAATGTTAAAACTATAACTGAAAGTTGCTTCAGAGGACTGGTATCTATCACATATGGGTGAAACATCCGGATACATTCTGTGTAGTTTTACTTTAGAGAAGTGGAGTCTGTGTAGTATTTTGAATTAAATTAAATGGTGTCTAGCTTTGACTGAGGTTGTGTGTACGTGTACATGTGATGAGGAATAGGGGCACAGATAGGATACGTTTTTCAACAGTACAGTAGCTAGCTGTTGTAGGTGGTGTTTTAAGTAATATGTAACTGATCTTGTTTCAGTCTCAAAGGCTGTTAAATGCCATTGTACAGTAGTAGTTATTAAAGTTATTATTTGAGAGGTTATATTTTTATTATCAATTGTGCAAAAGTGTGTATCATCAAAGTACAGATCTCCTATTTTCCGTCTCCCGACATCAACCCCACTAAATGGCATTTGATAGGGCTGTAATTCTAAATAGATTAATTGATATGGGGGCCATTGCCACAAAACAAAACTCAGCTTGCTGCACTGTACCTTCTTGTGACTGAAAAGAGAGAAAAACCTGATATTTTCCTGATAATGAGACGAAGCAGAAACAATGCAGTAGGTCAGTGTCTATGCAAAGTAGACAAATCTCTGCAGTGACTCCATCTGAATGTTAAGATACTGAATTCAAAGATTGTACAGGGACACATTTTTGAGAATGAACCTTGGTGTGCAACTTGTACATACAGTATGTACATGGAGAAGTGCAGAGGTTCGTATTGCGCAGTGTAATTCTACCTAACAGAGTTAGCGCTGTCGTTATTGTGTCTATGTGACACGTCATTGAACCCGTGGGTGTTGTTAGTTCAATGAAGGTACAGTAGCTTGCTTTGTGCTGTGGCTGCTGCTGCCCTGTATGGAGGACTGAAAGTGCCAGAATGAAATAAATAAATACACCATTAAATAATTACTTAAATGTGTCATTAAATAATTAAAATAGCAATTATTTCAATATTTCCATTTCCATTTCACGATTTACATTTACATTTCATTATTTACATTTACATTTCATGGTCCTGTGTTGCAGGGCTTCATGAATTGTCAAACTGTCAAACTCGCCCATCAAAGTTGGTAGGCGGATCCTAACGCCTGATTGGTTACCCTGCGCATCAAGTCAAGACAAATCAATTCCAGATAATGGATTGATGCAGAGCTACTTCCAATACACTGGGTGACCCTCTAACGTTTGTTTAGATAACTATTAAAATAAACTTTACCGCCAAGTCAGCCCTGCTAAACCCTAACGTTGAGAACGCCAGGACAAAATGGCTAAAAGTTGCCCCGAGCTGCTGCAAGAAGCAGCTAATTTAATAGAAGAAGCTCTGAGCAAAACTCCTCCAGCTCCGGCGGCTCAGTCGCAGCAGAACCCTGCTGCTTCAGCGTCAGCTAGTAGTGGCACTTCCCGGTGAGGCTGCCAGGCAACTGTTGCTGTTATAGACGAGGACGGACAGGATCAGGAACGAGTACATCAGAGGGACAGCTCATGTTAGATGTTTCGGAGATGAAGCCAGAGAGGCCAGATTGAGGTGGTTTGGACATGTTCAGAGGAGAGACTGTGAATATATTGGTAGAAGGATGCTGAGGTTGGAGCTGCCAGGCAGGAGGTCTAGAGGAAGACCAAAGAGGAGATTTATGGATGTAGTGAGAGAGGACATGGAGTTAATTGGTGTGAGCGAAGAGGATGCAGAGGACAGGGTTAGATGGAGGCACATGATTTGCTGTGGCGACCCCTGAAAGGGAACAGCCCAAAGGAAAGAGACTTTAGACCAAAGCAATGGATCAGACTAGATTAGCGTTAGCCCCACCCACTGACTTTGATGGGCGAGTTTGACAGTTTGACAATTCATGAAGCACTGCAACACAGGACCATGACATGTAAATGTAAATATTGAAATAATTGGTATTTTAATTATTTAATGACACATTTAAGTAATTATTTAATGGTGTCTTTATTTATTTCATTTTGGCACTTTTAGTCCTCCACAGCCCTGAAGCAAGAGCCTTGTTTTATCTTTCTGATTGTTCTCTTCAAATGCAAACAGATACCTGGATTTGTTTTCTTGATACTGCGGCAAAATGAACAATAGCACTGAGAGAGCAAAGCCCTCATGAAAGGGTGCCATTATGAGTTTGGTTGTTGAGGTCAAATTGAAGGTTAATGCTTGAGCAATGAAAAGTCCTCATTTCCATGGGCACTCTGCACCCTTAATAATGTTGTAACCAATGGTGTATCCTCCTAATGCTCATTTTAATTATGTTTTGACCCTAGGATCATCTACATATGCACCTGATTAGTGATTTATTTAGTAGTGCCCACCTGTACTCACCTCCAAAATGAGTGTATTGCAGAAAGGCTGCTGCAGTTTATTTGCGGCAGAGCACAGCCATCTTCACTGGTTGATGCTCTAGCTCTTTGTAAGTCTAAACTTAGACCAGTTGCGTTTCTTCAGGTTCAGAACTGTCAACTTCAGCTCAGATCCCAGTGTGACCAAGGGACCATGGGGAAGCTGCAGTGTTTGGAAAGTGTATTGAGTTAAGGTACCAGTTACTCTGTATTAAATGAAGCTTCACTACACTGAAGCGACCGCGCAGTAAAATGTAGCAAGCTAAGCTACGGCAACATGGCAAAAGCAGCTTAACTACATCGAAGCTTTTATTGATCTATTTTTTTACATTGAACCAACGTCATTCCAAGTCAATGCTATCTCAGTGATCTGTCAAAAAAGCTGTGCTCTCTTCTCACTCACTCACTCACTCACTCTCTTCTCACTGCTCCAAAACCAACCAGGCTTAATTTATTTCATTTTCTGCCAACAGACAGTGAACCACCAGGCGACAGAGAAATGTAGTTAAGTAGTAAAGCCACTACTTGTAGTGCTGCGACTGCACTGGGAAGCGCACGTTGAGATAACTGATCTGACATTCCGAGATATTAGTAATTTTGTCCTTAAAAGCAGAGGTGTCAAAAGTGCTCACATTCGTTACTCAGGTAGAAGTATAGATACTAGGGTTCAAAAAGACTTCTGTAGAAGTTGAAGCATCAACTCAAGATTTTTACTCAAGTAAATGTGTAAAAGTACTGGTTTCAAAACTACTTAAAGTATAAAATTAAAAGTAATGTATGGAAAAAAATTCCATTAAGGACAAAAGCTTAGGCCACGCCACAGGGGCCTATAGTACACTACCCCACCTCCTCAAAGAAACATTTTTTTAAAGGTCATAATGACTATAATATTATATTAAAATGTTAATGTTGAAATATTTGGGATGCACTAGGCTACCTGTTATAGCCGCATATATGCCCATTGAAAATGAACGCATTTTAGTACAATGCAAATACATTAAAGAACCATATATGTGATGGACATCTTCTTACTTGGCTACATATGTCTGCTGTAACCTATTACTTTTTTTTGAGTAATGACCCCACCACCACTGGCTGTGTCCCTGCTGGTGTGTGATGGGATTCGTGCCATGTGCAGGTGCGCTGGATCGAATACAAACCAATAGGGTGTCGTAATGGTACATGTTTATACTTCTCATCCAACCACAATCAAATTCATTCTATTTATCTGGATAGGTTGTTTTTTTTCCAAACGTTGACAAGCCGGAATGAAAATAAGACAAAATGAAATAGGAGTAACGAGGCTATTTTTAGAATGTAAGGAGTAGAAAGTAGGCCTACAGATAATTGCGTGAAAATGTAAGGAGTAGAAGAAAAAAGTCGGCTGAAAAATAATTACTCCAGTAGTGTATAGATGTGTACTCAAAATTTCTACTTAAGTGAGGAAAGGATGTATTTGTGCTTCGTTACTTGACACCTCTGTTTAAAAGTTTGAGTATTTTGGTTGATTGCTTCTCAACCGGTGTTGCAGGAATGAGTCCTAAAACCCGGAAATCAGTTAGCATTTTAGCACTTCTAGTTCCCTCGTCTCAAAGTCAATGGGTTCTTTGAATGGGTTTTTGGATAGATGTCTGAAATAAGATTTTCCCGTTTTTTTCTACGATATAAAATAAGTCTGTAAATACCTTGCATTTTGAAGCTTTTACGTGTCTTTGAAAAGGTGGTTGCTAACAAGTGTCTAAATGAGACTACAGAGGTTGACGGGGACATTAAACTTCATCACGGCGAACAAAGAACTCATCTACTCACTGATCCGCCTTTACAGCCCCATTGGGTGATCTATTATACATCCACGGATTATACTCGCAATCTTGTAAACTATAAAGGTCATGCTAAGAGGAAAGGCTTTTGTAGAAGAGGTAAGTGCACGAAATCACATTTCAAGTTGGAAGCTTAGTGGTGGTGACGTTTAAGTTATGCGCTTTGCAGTATGGTTATAGCCTAATGTTAGCTTTTTACTTCTTGCGATTGCATTTACGCTTCAAAAGTCATAAAAGTGCTGTTCATTTGTGAAGATTATCTTGGTGAACAAAACATTTAGGTGTCATAAACCTTTGTTTGCCACAAAGCTTATTTTGTGCAATCACCCAAAATCCATTGTAAAAACCCCTTTAGCTTTTTGGTGAGGGAACCAGGGATCATTTCTGGGTTGGCCTACAAAAATACATCATCCCTGCAACACTACTTGAATAGAAGGTTCCAAAAATGTAATGAACTGGATGATGGACAAGATATGCTTTATAAGCAATTCTCTCATACGCTGGGAGTGTTTGTGGTTTAGGGGCTATGCTACTGTATGTGTCAGTTACTGTGTAAATTACTATAAGCACTCTTAGGCTGGAGCTACATAATCAGGTCATTTCTTTAGACCTCCAGCAGTGTGAACAACCCTGACTTCAGCATGTGTTGAGTAGACTACCATCATTTACTGTACTTTTGGCTTTCAAGCCCAACATAAATATACCGTAGCTGTGTAAAGGCCCTGAAAAGGCAATTTCTCAATGTCTTTCAATGAGACATGAATGCAATATTTTCTGCTAGTTAAAACACTTTCAGTAATTTCACATTACAGATGTCTGTATTTTTTGTTTTGTCTAAGCTTTTCTCATGGTTTTGAAGTTGAGGGGGATGAACTGGAAAAAAATTATGTGACAATCAGGAATTAGCAACATTTAAATCAAAGTCCGATGACACTGGGGTTGTTGCTTATGTTGCCAGGCCACTGTTAATCAAAACTGATCAAACTGCACCAACACAGTCCTGATAAAACGTTAAAGCTGCAATAACATATTTTTCGACCAAACAATACTGAAATTACCTTTTAAGTTGATATGGCAAACTGGTGCTGGGCAGGTTTTTAGAGTTTTTCAGTGAAAACAGTTGCCTGCTTACATATAATATTATATTGTTTATGTATTTTTTTTTTACATCTGGTTATACCTTAAATAAGTATACTAAAATACATCTCAAATTAAATGCAAATATAATTATATTCTCAACTAGTATTTTGTAAAAATACATATAATAGACAAATAAAGAATGTACTTTTAAAAAGTAGTACTTTAATTAACTTTAGTACAGGCATTATTACACTTGCACTAAAAATGCATTTAAAATTGAGATATATTGCTATGTTAATATCCTTAGTTTAGGCCAAAAAAAATAGATTGACATTATATGATAACTTTGTTAAATAAAAAGGTACTTCAAAGTGCTTATAAGAAATATAATGTAAGTATACTCGCAAAAATATGGAAAATATACTCGATCAAACAATTTAAATGCCATTAGTGCAGTGTCCTTTATTTATGTAAAAGTATATAGTACTTCTTTTTAATATTATAAAGAAACACAACGTTTTTAAGGGCTATAAAAATGATAGATATCTCTCTAAACAATAAAACTTTTCCAACTCATATTTATGTAGATGTACAGCGCGTGTTGGTGTAATCAGAAAGCATGACATCAAAGCAAAATACATACCCCAAACCAACTGGCAGTTTTGTTTATTCATTTACATTCTCTATTCCATGCAGCCACCCAAACAACCAACTTAAAACTTGTTTTTGGGCCAAAACATTCAGAAACATGATTTGTAATGTAGGGGAGTTTCTCACTGAAGCCTCCCAGCTTTGTAATCAGCGTGCAGAACGATGCACAGAAACTGTTCTCCACTATCAGCCATGAATTGCTTAAGATACAGCTCTGAATATTTAATAGGGCCTCTTTTGAACGGTTATTTTTATCAGCTTGGCTCAATAATTCAGAGCGCACCTCTTCTGTTCTCATCTGCAGCACAGTGTGTGTGTGTGTGTCATTGTACTGTACATGTATGTTTGCCTTGATGTGTGCACGGATGTGTGTTTATGTGACAGTGTCTCTTTGCTGCACATGAACAGAGTGACGGAGAGACAGCGAGTTAGAGCAGCACAGAGAGGCAGGCAGAGAGAGAGGCTAACAGCTGAAAGGAAACACTTGTTTTGGTCTGTGTCAGTCATTGGGTAATGCGTCTGCCCCCACACTGAGCTATCAAAGACGCCTAGCTGAGGAAATCATTTTAAGTTTTGCGTGGTCCTGACCAGCTTGTCATCCTGTCAAACTCTGTGGGGAGAAAACTGCTTTCTCCTTTGAGGTCTGTAATATTCAAAATTTTTCCAACAACAACTGAGACTAAAGGGAAAGCATAAATTGCCAAATTTTACCACAGCTTGGAGCTCCAATTTCACATGATGTCAGTTCCCCCTTGAGTCTTGAATCTCTTCATGAAAAGGTGTGTTTTTGAATAATAAAACCCTAATCAAGCTCAGACACAGCCAAACGCCCAGCACTTGACCTACAATCAAACCGCCAAGCAAGCAGTCAAAGACCTTGCTTCTTTTTTTCCCCAAATCAGGATCAACAAGAGGTTTGGATAGGAAGTATAGTCTGACAATACCTACTGCACAATGTTGCCCCAGAGCAGATTTAAATGTATTTAATTAGCTGCATTTATGACAGCCCTGAGTCCACTGCAGAGAAATGATGCAAGGACGTTAGACATCCTAACTAGGCCTGTGGGCTTTGTCATTTGGCAGTTGGAAGTTATTACTTCAGTTATGAAAGATCTGAAGAATACCTGCTTCTCTTGTTCCTCTGAATATTAAAGCCAGCGTAGGTATTGGATGTAGGTATAAACTTGACACGTGTAACAGAAAATCAGGTTATATGTGTGTGCACATTAGGATACCAGCGTAAGTTTTTACGTTTAAAGTATTTGCCAAGTCACAAAATGTTGATATAGTAGTGAAATTATGTAATTTGTTTGTTTCTACAGTATCCACTCTTGCAATGTAATATCTACTTGTAGCAATTAAAGCATGATAAAAAAAAAAACATGCTTCTGTTTATGCACGCACAGCACATAGATAAGGTTGGTTAAATATAGGAAAAGTCCAAAATGGCTTAAAGGACAAGTGTCACGATTTGTTAACTGCTTTAACAACTAAAACCACACATTTTTCCTAACCCTAAATAAAAGTCCTATAGTTGGCTAAATCTAACCACACTTGGAATAGGAACCACGGTCTCTGGTGTCAAGTACATAAATGTAGTGCTTAAAATGTTGCCAGGCAACATAATTAAGGTAGAAAAGATGTTTCATTTCAAAATAAGGAGACAGGAATGCTAGTTATAGTATCATTCTAAGAAATGATAAGTAACTTCCTTAACCCGGAGGGCACTGTATTTGTTTGGGGACTATTTTCAGCCGTGGTTTTGGTGCACCCACGAAAACTTGCAGCACTAGGACGACGTATGTGGGATCGACCTCAAAAGAAATCTGTGTTCAAGGTAATGCAGAGCTGGCTATCAACTGACTAGTAAGATGCAGTCATATTCATACAGGCCAATGTAACCTGATCCTTTTCACTATTACTCTTCTGATACACTCAAGCCAATACAATTTGCTGCAGCCGCTCCATCCACCACCACCGCCTCCTCCTTAAGTGATATATTTTTGGTGTTGTCGATTAACTGTATAACCATTTGTTATAAATCGACCTGTGACTGAAGTGCATGCTTATACATGTGAGGTGTGTGTGCTCCTAAAATGCACACACTTATGTATTCATAGCTGATGTGCTCCTGCTTGTATGCCTGCATTATATGTAATTGAAGACAAACTGTAAATAAAGGTAGTATATGTGCCGTGAGCTTCATGCATTAATTTGCATATATATGGTGTCCTGTAATTTGATGTATCTGTATCAGTGTGAAAGCAAGCGTGTGTCTATGTAAACGCATGCATGTGTTTGTGTGTGCATGGAAGCGTACTTTCAAACAGATATTATAGAGACAGATGGCCCAGGTGCCCTCCACACCCATGTTCGATCACTGCTCATGCCGGCGTATTGCGTCGCTCGCTGCGTGTGCGTTCTGTTGCGGGTGTGTTCCTCCCTGCGTGTGTGTGCCGCGGCAGTGTGTTACTCTCCGCAGCGACCGGGATTGGTGCTGCGGCCCCTGATGGTATCAGAGAGAGGAGCGCCAGCAGACAGGGAGCTCTGGACTCACGTGGGAACACCCCAGACAAAACACAAGAGAAGAGGAGGCACTTGTGTGTTTTATGGCATTTTTTTTTAATACAAGGTTACTGCTGAACTCAAAGTGATTCACAGTGTGACTCACTGCTGCTTTTACTGCCTAATCAAAGACACTCTCATCTTCCCGAAGGTGCATTGTATTATATTGTGTGGGTGTATGAAAAGTACATTCACTTGTAACTAATTATTTGTTACAATTGTGATATATGGTGTTTATTTTTGAGGGTGGCTAAAGTTCTATCATCAGCACATTGCCACATATTACCACATAGGACCAGTTGTATGGCATTAAATATTTAAAATATATAGGAATATATATTTTAAATAATATTTAAAATATACATTTCAAAAGTACCATATTTTGTTTTTCTGAATTCAAGCATCATTATTTATAGGTGATGGATACCATGGTTTTGCAATCAACCTTTTGTACATTTGATGATGTACAGGTGCTACATCTGCTTTAAGATCTTTCTCCAGCCTATATGTCCGGGCTCAGTGATGCAGTTGCTGGCTCTCTAGTCTGTCAATCTCTTAGATGCCCTTAAGAAACCAGAGTGGGTCCATTGCCCTTCATTCATTTCTGTACTGCACATTCTTAATGTCAAGGATGTCTGATTAGCATTACGTCCGGGTTTGTCGCTTACGCTAACACAGTTTGCGTAATAACAAATTACTTATTTAAAGGGGGAAGGTCGACATTTTGGGAAATATGCTTTATTAACTTTTTAAATTATGAACTGCCCACAGTCGAGAAGACCGATACCTCTCTCAGGGGCGTCCGCCAGGAATTTTGGGCCCCATTCACTATTTGATGCAAGACTAAAAGCCACCATAAAAATGTCCTTGAGGCAATCTTTTACATTCTCAAAGTATTTTTATTTAAAATTAAAATTCAATTCAAGTTAATGACAAATTTTTAAAAAATGAAAAAAGTTAAATATATATTAACTTTTTAATCAAAATAAATTAACATCATCATCTCAAAACAATGAAAATAGCAGATTTTTTAACTTAACTGCACATATATGCCAACAACAAAATAAAGTTGACGTGTAAAACGGAATGTTCCACATCAGGGTTATTATAGTGCTATAAAACAGATCAGCTGGTCACTAAATCAAGAGGGTTTGAGGTTTGGAATACGGCCAAAATTCAGCCTGAATGAACGCATCCAACTGGATTATTTTAACAAGTCTGTGACTTACATGCAGGTTGAGGGAAGTTACTCATTGTTTCTAAATGCATCTAGTACAGACAGGAGGTTGGTTTTGTGTTTTTTTGTATTTATGTCATAATGTGAGAAAATAATTTGTGTTTGACTTCTGTCAATACTAAATACTCCATTTTCTTTTTTGCTCTGGTAAAAAGAGCAAGAGAGACAGCGAACCCACACAGACTCCCTGGAGTGATGCTAAGGCATTAACACAGTGTCGCTCACCTTCTTCACTGGGACAGGGAGGGGTGCAGGTGTGGGGGGACTGGGGTGCTGCTGACTCACCTGTTGTTAAGTGTGCTAAAAGGGGCATGGACAATGATTTAATATGAATATCTTGCTACACGTTTCGCTGCGCTGGTTAAATGTTGATGAAATGTAGGCTAACACTAGCCTGCAGCAAGCTAGCTTATTTCACTATGGACAACAGGTTAATGCCACTCACAGACTAAAGGCTACCCGCCTTTCTTGGTGAAAAACTGGGTTACAGATTGTTTACTTTTTGGTCAATGGGGATATTTAACTTTTATTGCCAAAGTAAGTAAAATCACAGACATCATTCATTTTATTATTATTTGAAATATACTCAATGATGATGGTTTATATAGTGTATAATATAGTACAATTTTTAAATTCGTTTTTACCTATTTGTTGGGGCCCCTGTCAGTCAGTGCGTGAATTTTACATGAGGCACCACTTGTAATGGTGCGTTCACACCAGACGCGAATAAAGCGATATGCGCGAGTGATTTACATGTTACGTCAATGCAAAGACGTGAACAGACATTCTGCGAAAGACTTGGCGCGAATGACGCGAATTGAGCGTTTGATGCGCAAAACGCGTGGTTCGCGCGAGTTGAAAAATCTGAACTTTAGCGGCTATTAAAATGTTCAAGCGTCCAATAGAGCGATTTATTCGCTTCATTCGCGTCTGGTGTGAACGCCCCATCAGACTCTTGCTTTAAGTCCTTCCTTTTTCCCCAGCATCGCTCCAGCACCGTCTCTACACACACCATTGCACTCGTCCCAAGACAGTCCCTCTTCTTTTAGTTTGTGGTCAAGTTTTGTGAAAATGTCCTCGCCTGTGCACGTTCCCTCCAGCAGGGTAAAAACAGCATGTCCTCATTAAGTTCTCGCCAAAACTGTTTCTGACGAATATAAGCATCTGGGCAGAGTTTGATACATCTGTGGTATCATCTAACCGTAAAGCGTATTTCCCTTTCTTCACTCTGTCAACCAGCTGACACTTTGTTTCCTGGGCCATGTTGGAGATGCACAGGGCAATAGTCCCGTCAGAAAGCGGCACTGATTCTAGCGCAGGGGCCACTTTATTCCCAAGCATAGCCTGACTTATAGCTATAGCAGCGTATTTGATAAGGGTTTCCCCGATCCTGTGTTAAATATGCCACCTCATATGATGCCTGTTGAGCTTTTTTAGGGATTGTTATTTGTTTAGCTAGGACCTTCTTTTGGCCTTGCAAAAATAATATCCTAAGCTTAGAGCCCTATGTGCACATGTTGGAATGTTTTACATGGTGCTATAAATTGACCTGATCCAACTTGTGCTATTGTGAATATTACTGTCGTAATCACCCCCCGGGTCATGAGAGGTTAAAAAAAAATCCAAAGGCTAATACCTTTTTTTATTAGCAAGGTTTCATTTAAATTTTAACTACTATTTTTATGACTAAAATATGCTATTTCTAATCATTTAAAAAAAAACAATTATTTCTGGAAATCATCTTGTGACCTATTCCCACTTTGGGAACCACTAGGTTAGAGGAAGCAACAAAGAGATGGTTGGTTGACATAGTGTATTTGTTTTTAACTTGTGTAATATTGCGTCAAATAGGAATCTGGCACTGTCATCATTTTCCATAAAGTGCCCAGGGCAGGTTTTACTGAAAGGGACAAGTATGCTTGTTGTCAGTGAGTCTTCTGTTAAATGGATTTCCTGTTTAAATAATATTTACCTCTGTTTTCCAGGGAAGCTTCTGTTTAGGTTAGAGCCTCTGTATGTATAAAGAGAATCAGCACACATACACACACACACATACACACACAGTGCACTGTAGCATATGGAAAGCTAGTTACATAACAACAGATAGGGGGTAGGCAGATCAAAGCTGACCAACCATCTTATCAATGGGGGATGACAGTGAGATTTTTAAGCGGTGGTGGTGTCTGAGGGACAGGGGTGAAAAAAATAAAAAGGTATAAGGTGTTGTGTTTTCTCCACTGGAAGGGCACCCTAGAGGGCACTTCGTCACGTTTTCTCCACTTTATCAAATTTGATCTACCATAGGGGTTATCCAAGAAGGAATTTTCTGCTGCCTTTTTTCAAAGATGGGGGCACCGGGGGGGAAATTGCCCCTGTGACCCCCCCCCCCCCACACACACACACCCGAATCGTCTCCCTTCTCATCTTTTGTAATGCTCATAAAGCGCCACCTGAGAAAAATGAAAATATATAAAGTGATTGACTGTGTGCAAAGGTTGTAGCTACTGCATCCGCACTGTGATTTTGATTAAAACTGGAGGGATTGTGCATCATCAGCATTTAAAGTGGGGGCCACACCAACAGTTCACCCATACAGGGTTTTTTTTAACTTAATTAGACTTCTCCATAGGACTGTGCAGGTGTGTACAGACTATGCTGGACTGACAGCTTCCCAAATCTCCTGTTAGCTTTGTTGCATTTGTTGGGTCCCACCTTTATAGTGAGCAGACGTCTAATTACCCAGAGTAACTGAAAACACAGGTGGGCAGGGCTGGACTGGCCATCTGGCACTTTCCTGGTAGGCCGACGTGCCTTTTGGACAGACACGACGGTTGTTTTTTTTGTCTGACCGCCCCATAAAACAGGGAGATCAGTCCTATTGTTTTTTTTTCCTGACCTGGCCCAACAACACCTTTACACAATTTATTTTATGTGATTATTTTATAATTTGTAACTTATTATAATATATCAGTGCCTTCATTAAACAGCACATCTGCAAAAACAGAGTGCCAAAATTACTCAAAAACAAGAGCGAGAGAGATTGTGACCATTGTGGCTGACTGGCCAAGGTGGAGTGGACTGTAGTTGGGTATTACATCTGTCAGTCTCTCTCTCTCCCAGCCAATTACTTGTGGTCCAGTTCTTCTAACTTTACCCGGGCCTGCCCCTTTCCTATCTCTGTATCTCTGTGACATGTTGATAAATAGTGGAGTGGAGCAAGATGGACAAATGAAAAGAGGAAAAACAGTTAAGGTGGTGCTGAGAAGCTGTGAGAGAAGAGGTGCCCCTTCAGGCTGATAGAACCAAATGCTTTTCAAAATTGTTCGGTGGGCTGACAAGCCTTTTTATGGCAGACCTTTGGACATGTCAGAGCAGGAAAAGCACAGTTATCACCAATAACCTCATAATTGCAACATTCATAGCACTATGGAGACCCAGGGTTCGATATTATAATAAGTAATAAAATATAAAATCACATAAATAAATTGTGTAAAACATAATTTAAACAATAATGTGTGAAGAAAATTCTGAAATCATCTAAACTGAACTCATTTTATTTTGATACTTTTTCTAGGAGTTGATTTAATTTCATAAAATCCATTTTTATTCAAAATAAACATTTTGACAAGGCAGCTTTCATTTCATAATGTCACTTTTCAGGACAGTGACGTTGTCATGGGCCTCTCATCTTTCAGTGACATGCCCCCTACTTCCTAAGTAAGCTCAACTATTGCTACAACATTTAGCCTACAGTTAGGAGTTTCAGTTACAGTTTCATTTACAGTTTCAGACAGTCATGAGAAATTAGCTGATGGTACAAATACATCTCTTGAAATTTAAACTGCTAACTTTTTGTCTGGTTAGCAACCAAGCTTGCCCATCACTCCGTGATGTACACTTTCACACCCATTTATTATTTCACTCAGGACATTCACGTCAAGGATTTAACCATTTATTTCAATGCAACACGCACATTCGAGTTTGGCCATTACTCTGCTGTTGTAATGCTGTGAAACAAATCTGTCCCTGAGCTGATGAAACCTCCTGATAGAGCCTGACATAGACAACATTTAAATGGACATGAACACACACAGATCTATGAACAATAAATCTAAATGCTAATGCAGGAGGAGGCTGGGGAGCTGGAAGGAGTTAAAAAAAATGGCCCGCATATAGAACATTTGACTTTATAAAATTATTTCTGTGCCTGCCTGAACAATCTCCAGGCTCCATAGGCACAACCACATGCACACATACAATCACATACAGCACACTGCTGCAGTACACTCCCACATTTATCTGTCTTTTCTTAATGATACAACAGCCCAGATTGATATCATTTGTGCCTGTATTTACATGTGTGGGCATATCCGTGAGCAACGAGCATACAAAAGTGCACGCACTTGTGTTTCTCTTGCTGGTTAGGATGGATGGAGAATGAACGATTCCTCCTCCATCTCCATCCTCCCTCTAATGCCATCCATCCATCCATCCATTCACTCCTTTTATCCCTCCCTCGGCAAAAGCTGCATTTATGTAAGAGATACTGTAGAGCCCAAACACTAAAAGCCAAATGGAGTGAAGTGGATCTACATTATGGCCTCTGCTATGAGAGGACTTTAAAATGGCAACACTGCTCCCTTAGATTTAATGGACTTAGTTACAAAGACAAGAGAGGACTTATGTTCAATGGGAAGACTGCATCAGTTTCTTATTTCCATAATCAGGCATCAGACCGAAGTTAAACAACTCTTGGAGAAAACCGTTCTTTTACATTACATAATATAAGATTCTTAATTGTCACATGCACTGTACAACGTCTAGTGAAATTCAATCTCTGCATTTTAAACTTCATTGGAAATTGTGTAGCAATGTGTGTCAGATTCCGGGTTAAAATCTTAGCTCTGGTCCTTTCTGTGTGGAGTCAGCGTGTCCTTATGTTCCTTCAGCCGCACCAGTGTCCTCCATAAGTGCAAGTTATGTGAATTAAACTACACATAAAACTTTAATAGCCGTGTGATTGCGAGTGTTCGCCCAGTGATGTTGACGTAGCCTATCCAAGGTGCAGACCCAGTCTTCCCGCCGATCGGTGGTCTGTTTAATTAATCTTCTTACCCACTCATCAACATCAGCCCCCGAGCTGTCCTCGCCACAGGCCCTACACAGTTCAGAGAGGTCATCTGTAAAAATCAGACATTAATGTAGCCCACTGCCAATTCAGACCAGTATACCTGAATATTTCAACAAGGACATTGCATTTTCAACCTAGCCACACCTTCCTGGTCCACAGGGTACTGGACATGTTGGTGCAAGATTTGCTCTGCAAGCTAAAAGGTTTCTGATAAAATTATGGTGACTTTTTATAAATGACCGGTGGCCACAGAGATAATCAAATTGTTACCTTGCGCACAAACACACCACAAGATGTTGTGTTCTGCTGTTGGGGACGGGCAATCGTAGAGCATGCCCTTTTCACAAATTGCTGGACACTTTTTGTGGACCAGCCCTCTACACAGAGAATATAGACTGATTACACTTTGCACATTGTAACAGAAGTCCATGTTACATCCTTTTCAATTCAGTATCCGTTGAATCATATTAAGTGACCTTACAAGGACAAGCTTATGTTAGCACTAGTCATGAAGACAATGTTATAATGTGCTCTGGGTTGCTCCCTAAATATTATCCAAAATACATGAATACATGTATCTGTCAATTATACACATTGAAACTGACATTTCACTTAACTTGTTATATCTTTGTAATGATTTATTTGCTGATGAGTGTCCCCAAATGGGCCCACAAACAAGGACCTCATCTCCTTAAGATACATGATCTATGGAAAAGCAATGAAACCATTTTTGCCAACTCCTCATACACCAGATGGTCTCATGGTTGCATGTAAGTCTGTTAACATTTAGGATTACTAGGGGTGTAACGGTACACTAAATTCACGGCTCGGTATGTACCTCGGTTTTGGAATCATGGTTCGGTACGTTCGGTAGACACAAAAAAAATGTAGAAAATAATATTTTTGTATTTCAAATACTGGCATATTGTAAATAATGACACCAAATAACACAAATGTCAGTAATGCTTCATCTTAAGACTCTGACAGGCACAACGAATGGACTAAAATGCAGACATAAAGGCACATTTTATCATTTCAGCCATTTGATTGAAGTTTCCATCTGGACATGTATTAAAGTTTGTAAAAATACTCTGCTATGATTAATATATTGTTTAACATGGTTATCCCACATACAAATAAAATAAAAAACTTGGTAATGGGATTGAAAGCACAGCTACTCTTCCTCCCTCATTGCAAAATTACGGATCTCTGAATAGCCCACATGCTAAGAGCGGTGCATGCAAGGGTGTCCCTTTCCGTTGACAAGTAGTGGGGACATAAGGGCTCAGATGAAAACAGTTTTTAATGGTCTTTAACATATGTGATTTGTAGGCAATGTATAGGGGATTGGTATGAGTTCAGAGTAGATAATTACGGGCAAAAAATTGCATAACGGTGGACATTGCAGTAAGGCAGCTGTCAGGTTGTCAACAGTTCCCCTGAACAGAATCATTTACCATACATTACTCTATCACTGTGAGTTTTAATAATATATTATACAGGCTGCATGTAGTCGTTATGTGTTTTGACAGCACTTCAGTGATGTTGAAATATTTACATATGTTAAAATATAGCCTGGTCATTCATTTGTAAATGTAAAATAGACGTCTAAAATGTTACTGTTTGAACTAATAAATACTGAATAAAATTAAAACTTAAAATAAGTGACATGGCACATTTTGTGGACCATTACATTATCTTAAAAAATAGGAGTGGAGAAAGGAGGCAGTGAGTGAGTGAGTTTTGTGCACGTCACGTGAGCTAATGTTACTGTGCAGTAATACAGTGCTCGGGGAGGAAACTGGTAAAATATCAAAACACAATCAAATTTGTTGAATTTCTTCAAGGTCAGTCGGACCCAAAGCAGGCCAGAGTCATTTCGGCGGATCAACAGGGTGGCAATAATAGCACTTTAGTCTGCCAAGTGGTTTAATGCTTTTTGGTGTCTAAATATGTTGGCATATGATTACTGTAAGCCCCACAGCTAAGCAAGTGGGTGTTTGTGCTGTGAAATGGGGAAATCAGTCTGGCCATTAGGGCGGCGCTGTCCATAGTGCTGAAACGAGATCGACAGACAGACAGACAGAAAGACAGACAGACGTCACTTAGGTCGGTTGGCCTGCTTCCTTTTCGTGGTTGTAAATAGAACATAATTCCATTTCCCCCCATTGTAGCAGCGATCAACAGACAGAAGGGAAACGACAGGGAAGTGAAGGGACGGTCAATGAGAGAGAGAGAGAGAGAGAGAGAGAGAAAAAGAGAGAGAGAGAGAGAGGCAAGTAAATAGCTGTTTCTATGCGCCTCCCTCTGCTGATTTTTAATGGGTTTATTGTGAATGCTCTGATTACAGTTTTTCCTGATTGCTTAAACACTACAACCAGGCTTTTAAAAAACAATTTCCATACCATAACGCCATTTATCCAAAAGTGCACCCATTTCCCTAAACTGTTTTGACACATAAGTCAGATTTGTTGAACTGTCACTGCGAAACTCTACATACAAATCCCTTCATTTCTCATTACCTTCACCATGTGGTCATTTAGAAAGCACTAGCATTCAATACTGTTCACTCAAGTCAGCGCGGCTTGGGCTAAATTAGAACGCAATTACCCAGGTGGAATCAGTAAGAGCAAAGCATTCGCATAACCATCTCCCTTTTAACACAGAGGCCATGTTTCTGCTTTAAAGTCAGCCAGTTCTGTATCGAAACATCTGTCTGCGCTCTGATAGCCTGATGTTAAAGAGTCGGCAAGCAGCCCCGTCGCCTCAGTCCTGATTATTTCAAGCATGCTTCTGGGTTCCACTCAGCTTTCATCATCACTATCTCAGCAGAGCAGAAGGCATGTTTTGTAAATGTGTTAACCCTTTCTCATTGGATTGACACATTTTCCCCACCCTTTTGCAAAACAGTTAACACGGATGTCATTCAAGCTGTCCAAACTTGATTGTTTTAGCTATGGTAACCAAACAGAAACGATTTATTCCTAACTATTAGAAACTGCCTAGATCAGTATGAACTCACTGAAGCACCTGTTTGACACTCCTTTACACAAATCTTCAATTAGCAATCAGTCTGCAGGCCTTATAAAAAAAGGTGCCACGTCTGTGTTGTTCTTTGCCAGCACGGATGGAGGAGGTTTACATGTATTCTCTGTAATATTTACAGTATTTCAGTTTTCAGACACGGTTTGAAAAAAATGAATGTCATGGAATCAATAAAACATGCATCAAAAAGGCAAATTTGACACAGCCTATATAGAAAGACAAAAAAGGCACTGGCAATAGACTACAATGACAAGCAATGGTGCACTGATTCCCACTGACTTCTGTATTTTGTATTTTGTTGCCCATTGTGTAATGATTGACAGAAATAGCTCATATACTTTTTTTGTAAGTTGTATGTAAGTTGTGTTGCTTGAAGGCAAAATTTTCTTTTGTTGCATATTTTAAATGTTTCGACTCGGCCTTTCGCAAACAAAATGTGTCATTTTGACCATGAGTGTCACTGTTTAGGCCTGTGTGTTAAATGTTGTAAACTGTAATGTCATGTTGGCAGCATATCAAGAATTAGGCTGCATCATATGTCCTTTGTTAAAATATTCTCTTACGATTTCAATCTCCCCTTCCATCCTTTCAAGCTCAGTTCAAGACTTGTGCAAAGGCACAGCTGTGAGTAGTAGTTAGGTAGGCGAGGCTACACAAACAGGAAATGACCTATGAATTGTCGCCAGGGACTTGGGTTCTGTCCAATCACAAACAAGAAGTGTTGTCCCCCCCTTTGCATAGTCGGAAATGTCGTTGTGTTTTGTGAAATGTTATGTTTTGACCCTCAGGGGCACCGTACAGATTCCCTGTTTGAGACTTATGAAATGAAGAATCACTATCAACATACTCAATAAAACATCAGTAATTATTATTGTACATGTTACAGAGAACAAAGGAAGTGCTGAAACTCAACAGCTTAACTAGCACCAATAGGCTACCCCTATCAGGGCTTTTGACTTAAGTGATAGTCGTAATACTTTTTGATTGGTTGCAGAGCACTGTCTCTGCTCTTGCCTTTTCATTGCAACCTATTGAAGTAAGCTATCCCCATTTTTGCAACACAGCAGAAGTTTTAGTAGTTTTTTTTCTTCCATATTCTGTTTCATATACAAAGACTAATAATCACATCTTGTGTTTGGGAAAAGATGTTATATTTTATCTTGTATAAATCTTCGTGTTGCAAAGCTAATTGCCTGCTC
Organism: Coreoperca whiteheadi; assembly: GCA_011952105.1. Taxonomy (NCBI): domain Eukaryota; kingdom Metazoa; phylum Chordata; class Actinopteri; order Centrarchiformes; family Sinipercidae; genus Coreoperca; species Coreoperca whiteheadi. The sequence goes on from CM022481.1 coordinate 6,972,902, forward strand.
TGGGACTCAGAAGCATGAGCCATTTTTCCTTTTGGACACCCAAGTGAGACTGTGAAGATAATTTGTAATAATCTCTTTTGTTTTATACTCCCTTAACCGATACATCAAAAATTCACTATGCAAATGAAATTAAGTGCAGTGCCTTATTGTCCTCATCTTTCATAGCAGGGAGAATGCAGCATGAATGAAGGCTCTAAATTAAATACTGCCTTTCTGGAAACAGTTTTTACAGAGGTTGGTGGACAACCGTTTCATCAAAGAGAGGCAAAATTCAGCTGTTCTGAAACACATTGCTACAAAGCGGGCCCTTTAATTATATGTGTAGCCTTAACGCGGGCTGCTATGCGTCAGTGAGTGATATATTTTCCTGATTGATCAAACCTTTTAAGTTAATTTGCCTACACAGGAAAAGGGGCTGAATCGTTGCAAGTCAGGTAGCCACAGTCAATTTTGATTGTCTAGATCTGCATTTAAAGCAATAACTCAACCTTGACATGACTGGAGATTACTGCCATTAACTCATTTGAAGGATGTATGAGAATGTTTACTGTGTTCCAGGGCTGTCATGGTATAAACGTGTGGAGGGAAACTAGCCTTCATGCAAGAAAACGCAAGCCTATAAGCGCAAGTATACATTCTCCATTTACACAATCACAAACAGTCATACACACTTGAGCTTAATCCTCCAGGACAACCTGTTCCGGTGAATTTGCAGCTCTGTTTATTTCAGTGCAGCTGGCTGAGGGCCCGGCTTCCAGGGCCAGCAGGACCTGAACGAGGCCACGCGAACCCAGGGGACGGGAGACGCTGGCTGGGCCACAGAAAGAGACAAGAGCAGGTCTGTAAGTCTGTGCCAGCTCCCCACTTAGATCAAACACAAGCACAGACATGCACATTAACAAATACAGACATATAATACAAAAGCAACAAATGTACCTATATACCCAGAAAACAAGTTAGATATGAAATGGACTTAAACAACATACAAGCTTCACCCAATGTGACTATGGAGGAAGATCAGTGTTTTGCTGGAAAAACCTTGCACTGCATCAGTGACATTTTTCCACATGGCTGAGTGGAGAGGCCCAATGTCAAATCTTAAAAGCCGAACTAAAATTAAAATGAATTTTTCCGTAGAAATCAGTATATACTGTATATGCTTGGTGTTTGTTCGGACTGTAAAACTGCAATGACCCAAAACAAGAAATTTAAATCTTATTTATGTTTCTGCAGTGACATCACCTCCTACACTAATAATCTCCAGGGCGTGTGAATTTCTTGTTTCTGACAATGACATTACTGGTACTTTGATTACTACCGTTTATATCTGCATACAAATGCATATATATACATATATGCATATAAATTAGGGCTGTCAATCGATTCAAATATTTAATCACATGATTGTCATGAGGTAACTCGCGATTAATCACTACTTAATCGCACATTTTTATCAGTTCTAAATGTATCTTAAATTCATATTTTCAAGTTTTTAATACTACTAATCAACATCGGTATGGACAAATATGCATGCTTTATGCAAATGTACGTTTATTATTAGTGAAACCATCAGAGCATGAAGACTAGACATGTATCAAAGGTCACAGATGTTTTTCAAAGAACTTGTTCATATCTCTTAAGCCTAAGCTTAAAAAATCAGAATAAGCAGTGATTTCTCTCATTTTAAGAATATAAATAAAGGCAGTTTTTACACTGGCAGCTTAGTTCAGAACGGGACACAGTTCGCGTGAAAAATTGGTCACGTGAAAGCTGTCACGTGGACCTGGGCGCGCACCAGGGTACCGAACCCGAGACTACGTGGAGGAGCTGCTCTGAGTTGGGTTGCACTCGAACTGTGCCGCTATTCACGTGAGCAGTGGGAGAAACACGGACTCGGGAGTGCTCTTGTTCAGAAAAGTAACCTGAGCATTCGTTTTAGCCGATTGTAATGTATAGTTCAATAAAACACAGCAAACGCTGCATACTGCAGCAAACGTGCTTAGTGTAAAAACGCCCTTTTGTTTCAGAATAGTAATGTCAATGTTAGCCCCTTTTCTTTCCCCATTTCTGTTTGCTGCTGCATCCTTTACGTCTGTGGCTGCTCTCGATTTTGTCTAACTACGGGCTAGGCCGCGGATCAAACGTTAATAAAATTTGTGCCGTTAAAATTAATTTGCGTTAACGCGTTATTAACGAGTTAATTTTGACAGCCCTAATATAAATATATTTATTTACTTTTACTACCTGTTTACAAGCTGTGTAACCATAGTGCATGTATTATCTTTTTTTAATATTTTAACTTCTGCACTATTTTTTGTCTTAGATTCTCTCCTTTTATTTTCTTTTTATACATATTGTTTGAGCATTGTTAGAGGGAGCCTGAGAAATAAGAATGTCATTGCTAATGACTGCTTTACTGCAGTGGTTCTGCATATGACAATAAATAACTTGAACGTGATTGGAAGTTTATCTGTATATACACTGAAAATATTTTGCAATATCACTTAATAAATTCTAACAGCCACACAGATGGTTTTCCAGCTGTTTTTTTTAATTTTTGCTTAGTCCCATCTGTGATTTGAGCAGTCCCTACGTTACTTTGCATTAGTTACATCAGTTACTCCGTGTGGTGAGTCATTGCTGTGAGTTTTGATAGTCTGGTCATTTTCCAGTCAACATGTCTGTTCTCTTTATACATACATGGTCTGGACTCATAAAAGAAAGACACCTAATGCTAGCTCCTTATGGATGACTCAGCAGGTTTCATAATAACATGCACTAAACGTAACGTTGAGTGGGAATCAGTGCTACCTTTAAAATGCTACGCTATCTAGCGTCCAGTTTCTGAGTGGAAGCCACTTAGCATAGCTAAATATAACGGGAAATATAAACTTAACGGTGGGGTATATGATTCTGGCGAAATCCCATACCCTGATAAATATCATGGTATAGAGCGAACAACGACTCAACGCTAGCTAGGTTTGGGTTAGTAAACTGTCACTATGCTGCTACTATAGCTAAAGGGACAACAGGTTTTAAATTACTAATAGTACCCTGGTACTGTTGGGCTTGTTGAAAAAGGAAAAAACTCATTCTATCAATGTTCGCAGGTTGTACAAGGCAAATACCGCGGTCATATCGTTATCACTGGCGAATTCAAATTTCAGTTAAACTTTAAAACGTTTTTTTATTTTGCCTCATTGATTTTTCCCCTGGTAAATTCAGATCAAACTATCAGTGAGTCAACAGCACAGCAGACTGATTTTAAAATGACTGTCCCAGTTGTTTAGCTGCTGATAGACAGCAGGTTGACAGTAGAGTTGTGTCAGTGCAAAGAGAGGTACAGTATTGACTTCACTGTGAGATCTTATGACACATGTCCTGTTTATCCCTGCTAATATGTTTGTTCGCTTAGCGGTGTATCAAATGTGTGTGCGTACATGAGAGAGAGAAAAATGTTGAACAAGGCTCGTAGTGTTTGTGTGTATGTTCTTTTCATTCAAGAAAGCCTTAACTTATCAGACAGATTTTGATGAATAACAGCATTTCTGACACGATCCAAACTGTAATTACAGATTGGCAGTGTCACTTTATCACTGTGTCATCATCTCATTAGTGTTATTTTGCCACTGTTTCATTGGTTGGAAATGACTTCATAAGTAGCTCTCTTTGAGGTGTTGAGGTGAAAAAAAAATGTCATCAGTTAATAGCAGCGATGAGAACACTTTATCTTGTAATACTGCAATCAATAACAGCACCGAAAGTCTTTCATCTCAACTTGTTAGAGCCATGGGACCCTTGAAGTAGAACTATGCACACAAGGTGCAGCAACGTCAATGATAATGGATTGAGTGTGATGCCAGAGGAAACGTATCAAGAAGCTGATAGCAAAGGCATGAGTGAGTGAGTGAGTGAGTGAGTGAGTGAAGTAATGAATGAGTGAATACTGAATACTGAAATGTTTTAAATAAAAGCTGGTATTCAAATAATAGCCAGGGCAGACACAAGCCGGTTGTTCGCCTGTGTCCAAGGCTGGTCACTATAATGGCTGACATGGTTAAGTCAGCAGAATGTACATTTCACTACTTTATTTGACTACACTATTTCCATCAGTACAACAAGAGAGTCATGTCATACTCACCACTCTGCTGCTCTCACTTGCTGCTAGCGTTTTTTATGATCAGTGTTAAGCTTCTGTCAATGACACATAATGCTTTCACATTTTAAATCTACCAGCAAAGGGAGGGACTATGCCTTTAGAGCTGATGGAAGGCTTTTAATGTGAAACATCCGTGCAGGACGTGTTGAGTGTTATTGAAAGTAGCTTAACACTGATTGAAAAAAAAAACAGCAAAGTAGACCCATTGCAGTTAGTAAGTCAGAACAGTATTTCTGTTTAAATGAGAGACTCAGAAGATGGGAGTGGTAAATATGATATGACTCTACTGTTGCACTATTGGAATTGGTGCTCTGGATAGGTACCATGAATTTATCAAGCCTACAGGTCAGCATGGAGGAGGTTTTCAAATTTGCAGTACCAGCAAAGAGCATAAACAGCAAATTAAAATGGGAGTAGATCGTAAAAAACTGAAACAGCTTACTAAAATCTACTTTTAAAATGAGAGAGTGAGTTATGAAACGATTGGGTTAGGAAAGTGAATGGGTTAGTAAGTGAATTACTTAAAAAGTGACTGAACAAGTGGCAACAAAAGGAATAGGAAAGGAAATGAGTGGGTGAGCGAGCAAGCAGCGGAGTAAATCACTGAGCAAAAGAGGTAGTGAATCATGGACGGCCAACAAGCCATGGAAGTTGAATTCTAACGTCAACCTGTACAGGATCAGCCTGCTGCTGCAGTCATTACCTACTGAGCAGTGGACCCATCCAGCTGCGTCATCCAGCTGTCAACACAGCCCGCTCTGTTGAGTGTGCATCTCAAGCTTTGTTTTTGAACTGGTGAAACCTGTTGCTTTCCTGCAGGGAAACAGAAGGGATGAGATACCAACACACAGCGGCACTGATAGTGTTAAATATTTATCATTTTCTCTGCAGGTATAAAATATGATACACGTGTGTTCCATCTAGTGTCCTATCTTGTCGTTCTAGCCCGTCCATGTTTCAACTGATGTTAAAAAAAAAAGAGATCAAGACGGAGAGAATGAATGAAAAAGAGGAAAATAAAATGCGAAAAAGTGAGAAAAATAAAGAGCTGAGGGTAGGAATAATAGATAGGATATAGACAATGAGATTGAGAGGGCCAGAGAGAATGAAAGAAGGTCCAACAGAATGACAAAGAGATAGACTAAGAAAAAAAAAGAGAAGCTACTTTTGATATTTTTCAGGCGGGGAGCAGAAGTGGCTCTAGTTGACTGAACAGCAGAGAATAATTATACAGCACTAAAGTAGCTGCAGCATCAATGCACAGTTACATAAGACTCTTTCTACTCTGCCATTCAGGCCAAAGCCAAAGGAAAAGCACATTCATATTTCTGCTGCCATTGAACAGTGAGACTCCCTGCCGCTCAGAAAATAATTTCATTCAAAATATATTAAATCATTAAAAAAAGTTTCAGTGCAGAGAATTGGTATCACATTTGTCATCTATCAGTAATAGAGTTGTTGGAACCAAGCAATGAAAGGTAACTGATTGGGGTATCCGACTTTGACATGTTTGACTGTCAGTCCAGCCTGTCCAAACAGAATTAAACTATTAACGAACACAGACACTAATTTGTAAAGTGTTCTTTGTCTTATCAGCGTTTCTTGGAATTTTTAGCTTGGCGAACATTTTTTTTTACAGCCAGATCTACTGTTTGTAATTTTGGTAATCTAATTTAAATTACTGTTGCATTCAGTGTTAGTGACACTCTGGCACGCTAGATAAAAGTGTCATATAAATAAAAACTCCACGCTAAAACAATTTAAAGCCACATTAACAGATTTTTTTGGTTTGTTTTTAGCAACCTGGGGCAGTGGAACAAGCTGTCCAACTGTGCGTCCAATATTCACTTTTCTTTTAGCTCAGTTCCACCTGAGAATAATCTTTATGTGCTAGATGTTCGACTTTCTTCACTTGCTAGTTGCTAACTTTAGAAACGAGGTTGACATTTGAGGACCGGAAAATCAAAACAACTAAAAGAGGTTAAAGGCTCTGAGCTGAGGGACACTAAGTAGTCAGGTGATAATTATCTGTGGATTTGTCACTACAAGGGACACCTTTCAAATTACATTTAATTCAATGTTGATGGTAATTGCTAGTGCAGCTTTAAAGCACCATTAATTGATCGACACTTGGGGGCAGTGGAACAAGCTGTAAACACAGCATTGAGATAAAATCTCCTTTTAAAGTTGATATCGTAAACATGCTAGCAAACTGTTGTTAACCCAGTTTTGGTCTCCACCAACTCTTGAGATGCTAAATTCTCCACTATGTTCTTCAGGTAGTTGCTAACTTTGTCTGCCGTTTGGTGCTGGGCAGGTAGCATTCTGTTTTATCCAAGCTTTTTTTGTTTGCTGAAAACGGCTTCTTGCCAGATTTTGCGAGCTGAAAAACCAAAACAATTCGCTAAAAAGCTTCAAGCTGAGAGACATTTCAGAGTTGAGTTTCTAATTATATGTGGAACTGTTACGTTGAGTGACACCTTTAACATTACACATAGCCATTTGATCCATTTTTAAATTATAACTATGGCATATTGCAGCTTTAACTTTATTTTACCATTGTTTTACACCTAAATCAGCAAGAAACACCACTGAAATGTATTCAGAGTAATGAAGGTCTTATTGATGTGTCTGCTTTTTCTCCCTCAGTGTGCGTCCACCTGTGAAACCTCAAGTAGTTTCAGAAACCCTCTGTGCACTGCTGATATGTGCTAAGCCAACAGCACCGAAAAAGGAGTAAAATATTCTGCATATTCCATTTTTCTTGCTGGAAGACACCGGGGGATTTTGTGACTTTTAAATGAACTACCTGCACCCAACATGCTCAGTGAAGCTGGAACTTTCAGCAGCAGCAACAGCTTTGCAGTCAACCAGAGCACAGGAGGTCTGTTGTGCCGTTGGCCCTCCCACACACACAGCTAAATGCTACAGCATTTGCATAATGAAAAAACAACAACAAAGAAACTGGCATATAGCAGCTGCACAACGGATATAACACAGAGTAATTTCCAATTCTATTTCTGCAGAGAAGAAAGAGCAGTATGTATTGAGTATTATGTTAAATTTGTATTGTGTTAACCAAATCACCCACTCTTTTGCAGCGCATAGAGCCCAGTAGTTACACACATAAAATAAAATAAAATAAAATAGACTAGTAAAATACACAGGTCACGCGCAGTACGGCTGGCCTTTTACTTGTGCTGCAGATGTAAAAGCAGGCCGTTACACGACCTGTGTAGACAGCTGGACTGAATAAAAAAAGGACCATATCTGTTCCATCAGACACACGGAAATTAGGAAATGTGCATACATGCCGCCATACCTAGAATTAGATGAGAAGGTCGATATCAATGTCTGTACGTTAAGTATGAAGCTGGTGTCAAAAGGTGATTAGCTTAGCTGAGCATAAAGACTGGAAGTAGGGGGAAAATGCTAGCTTTCTCCAAAGTTCAAACATACCCTTACCAACAACTTTTAAGCTTACTAATTAACATGCTGTATCTTATTTATTTAATCTGTCATAACAGAAATAACTTTTTTTCTGGTACCATTGTGTCTGTATAAGGACACTGTATGTTTTTACTTTTTTGCTCTCTTCTGGTGGCTAACTTGCATAACATAGACATGTGCTGTCAGTAGCAGCGATTCACTTGGACATGATGACATTTGTTCAGCATCTAAACCATCAATAAACATCAGATTTTTATGTCAGTCCCTCAGAATGCAAGAAAAGGGGCCTCTTTCTACATCTTTCTACAAGCATGAGGTTCACTCATAGCAGAAAAGTTAGAGACACCCATTTCTCCACTGACAGCAGTCGAAATAGATATGAATGCATTGCAACCACAAAATGTGTTGTGCTCTTCAACAAGGGGTATGACTTCTTTTCTCAACAGGAAATGGTGTTACCATGTTGCTCCCTCCACCTACACTTAACAGCCAACAGCTGAAATGTAATGTAAGTCCTGAAATGCATTGAACATCACAGACTGATGAAACATAGCATCTAGTGGAGATTTCTTTCATTAAATACATAGCTGTAAAGGTGAAGCATCTTCTTTAAAGAGCCATGGTGTATGTGGAAATGTATCGTCAAGGCCTGTTAAGTGTACAGTAGGTAGCAAGCTGTTTCATTAGCTAGAACACGTCTCTAAAGGTTTATTCCGCAAAAACACATATTATGATGAAGTGTGTGTTTTATTTTATCTTTCGAGTTTTTGTGTAGGCAGCCGTCATGTCCCTCCACTTTGCTGAGACTAGAGTGACAAAGCCTTCCCCTCTGGCATTTCACTTTAACGTTCAGCACTAAATAAGCTGCTGAGTGGAAGAACATGTTGTTGTTTTTTTCTTTCACTGAGTGTGTGTGCCCTTCTGCTCCTGTGCTGAAAATAAACCATCACACGGTGAGGCACGCTCATAATTTTAATATGAGCAGCAAAGAGAAAGAAAGAGGGGGGGAAAAGAAAAGATGCAACACTCATTCTTTTGCAGGATGTTAACACATTTCTATTCGATTCTATGCTTTTCAAATGTTTTCTAATGTGTTGTTGTTGATGTGTTATTGTCATGCTACTAAAGTAAATAAAGTACAGTATATATATATATATATATATATATATAATATATAATATATACACTACCCTCTTGTATATAGAAGATCATAGAGGGAGTGTGTGTATTTACACTGTGGTTGTGGTTGTGTGATGTAATGGAGGGAGGTCATGGACGGGAGCACCGCTGGAGCAATGGAGATCAGGCAATCAAACCATAACACTACTCTCTGCTGTTCTGCACTGTGGTTACTTGGATTCTTCTTCCTTTACAGCATTCACACACATACATGGGGTAACAGATGTATGCACTCATACATAAACACACACACACGCACACACAGAGGCAATAAAAAAAAGTGTCGCACTGGCCTGCAGCCTGAGGGGCTGAATTGTTAATGGAGAGACTGAATAAGATGATAGGCAATGTTAGATAGGGCGTATTCTTGCATTATAATGTTGATCTATTAGATCCATTGATGAACACACCACAGCATTTGGCTTTTTATAAGGGAATTCTGTAATGTTTGCAGTTTCTAATACTACCCATGAGGAAGTCTTTAAAGGGGAGCTATCATTTATTGACAATGCCAACACACTGTTATTCATATGGCTTCTGGCAGCCCAATTAGTATGTATAACTCTATCTGAATAGCAATTTTCCTGATAAGGACGCAAAATGCTGTATAATTTAAATAAACATAACTGTATCAGCAAACAGCTATGAGGCAGGATTTGGACTGCTGACTCTTCGACTGCTACGCCAAAAGGTCCATCATCTCTTCAGGCCTAAAGGAAAAGGACAGCAAAACATTTGACACAGCGTTCACATTTTCTGGACAAAGAGTGGGCTTGCAATATCAGTGTCCGTTCAATAACTTTATTTTCAGAGTGTATTTTAATATAGAAATCTTATTCAAATGTAACATTAAATGCAAGCTTATGAAGAGAAATTAACATACTAGCATTTGAAAATTTGCTCTTTATCAGGCTTACAATATTTTAGGAAAGACAATCTTGGCAGATACTGGACATTTGGATTTTTAGACACTTAACACATTTTCCGTCGAAATAATTAATTTTGTATTAATTATAGGGGAATTTAGACAGGAATCTCCATGGACTATGATGTTTGCGGATGACAGTGTTATTTGTAGTGAGAGCAGGGAGCAGGTGGAGGAGAATCTAGAGAGATGGAGGTCTGCTCTGGAAAACAGAGGAATGAAGCTTAGCCGCAGTAAGACAGAATACATGTGTGTCAATGAGAGGGACCCAGGTGGAACGGTGAGGTTACAGGGAGCAGAGGTGAAGAAGGTGCAGGACTTTAAGTACTTAGGGTCAACGGTTCAGAGCAATGGAGACTGTGGAAAAGAGGTGAAGAGGCGAGTGCAAGCAGGTTGGAACGGGTGGAGAAAAGTGTCAGGTGTGTTGTGTGATAAAAGAGTATCAGCAAGAATGAAAGGAAAGGTGTTCAAGACGGTGGTGAGACCAGCGATGTTGTACAGCTTAGAGACAGTGGCACTGAAGAAAAGACAAGAGGCAGAGCTGGAGGTAGCAGAGCTTAAGATGCTGAGGTTCTCTTTGGGAGTGACGAGGATGGACAGGATCAGGAACGAGTACATCAGAGGGACAGCTCATGTTGGATGTTTCGGAGATAAAGCCAGAGAGGCCAGATTGAGGTGGTTTGGACATGTTCACAGGAGAGACTGTGAATATATTGGTAGAAGGATGCTGAGGTTGGAGCTGCCAGGCAGGAGGTCTAGAGGAAGACCAAAGAGGAGATTTATGGACGTAGTGAGACAGGACATAAAGTTAATTGGTGTGAGTGAAGAGGATGCAGAGGACAGGGTTAGATGGAGGCGCATGATTCGCTGTGGCGACCCCTGAAAGGGAGCAGCCGAAAGGAAAAGAAGAAGGTACTAATTATAGGGGAAATGAGTGAAAGGTTTCATTTAAACCCAATTAAATATTTTATAATTATTATTTTAACATTTGTAACGGTATTATTCATATATGTTGAACTGTATGCTTCAGTATACAGAAAAATGTCACATTTTTCCCTATAATTAGTATCAAATTACATGTTTGTTTCCAGGAAAATTGTTGAACATTATTAGTAAATTATTCAAAGACTATGGACCAGTAGAATAGTTTTACCCCAGTCTGTTATACTGTACTTTGAACTGCAGTGACTTCTGAGTATTGGCTTATGACTCATGCACCTAATTCCAGGGCACATTAGAAATTAGTAAATCAGAGATTTATGACAAGATGGTCACAGCGATGAGCAGAGACGCTGTTAAATGTTTACATGGCACTATGTCTGTCTTTCTTTTACTTCCTTGTTGGTGGTTTTGACTAAACAGCAAAATGGATGATGACAGTGACAATTGTACAGGGAAGTCATATATATATGCAAAATGCAAATTTACCCCCCAAACAGTGATTGCCTAACAAAGCTCCGCTACAACAAAGCAGGACAGGTCTGTCTAGGGTTGCCAAACGTCCTGTAAAATACAGAATCATCCCGAATTTGGAAACTAGAAGACCTGTTCTATATTGAAGTGTAATGGGTTGCGCTTTTGTTCAGTATTTTTGAGAATCAATTCAGTGCAAGTCTATGGGAGATAAATATTACAGGTTGGACCTGTGCCTAGACTAGTGCTCTGTTATCCCTCAGCCTGTCTGTAATGTTATGTTACACTACCCAAACAGTCTAGAGCTGCGGTCTAAACCTGCTCTATAGGAAAAGTGCAATGAGATAATATCTGTTATGAATTGACGCTCTTTAAATAAAATTGAACTATATTGAAAAGAAGGGGAGGCGTGTAGAAACAGGGGTTTGCATCAACAGGAAATTAAACTGTAGGATTTGCCCCGTTCCGTATTTCCATTTCAGAAGCTAGCCAACTGGCTTGCTATGTTTGGAATTGGTGAGGATGCCAACCTACAACCTAGGACCTGTACACCTTACAGCCTTTGGTCTTTTCTACAATGCGGAGCAAACATCATGTATGTAGCCAAATGTGTATTTGAGACCTTTTAGCAGGGTTATAGTTTCCATACAAATCAGTTATTCAGGGACAGAGTTTTCAACTAACTAATGCTAACTAGCTAGCTAAAATCTGCCAGAAAAATTTGACGATAACATACTAAAAATGAGATGCCTTTTTTGTCTACCTCTGTCTAAAATTAAGTAGCAAGTGCTGCAAAAATTAGCACAACACGATTAATGAAAAGTAAATCTGCTGGTGTTATTATATTCAAAAACCATCCACCACTGACCTGACAAGGTCATCTGAGATGTCAACTCAGCTTTAAGTGGGGTCATGTACATGGCTGTTTCCAACATGGTTTTGTCTGGTTGTGAAACTTAAATAATGAATGAACAGAAAGTGTTACCAGCAAACGGAATGATGGATAAATTGTGTGGCTGCATATAGAGCCAGCACCGCCAACCTGTGGCCCTCCCATTATCAAGTCGACATTTCTACAGTCAGCTCTTCCTCTCGCTCTCGTTTCTCTTCGTTTGGCTGTAATTACAGCAGCTGTTCCCCTGGTGGATCGACTCTCGTGAGAACCCTCATTCACATTTCCTCGTCAAATTACTTGTGTGTAATTAGATCTGGCAAGGAGGTAGAGTGGCGCTGCACACACTAGCTGTCAGGATCAATCAGAGTCATGCCTGTCCTTCTCAGTATGTACAGCTGTGTTTTCCAAACACAAAAGTGTGTGTTTTATGTATGTTTGGTGTGTTTGACAGAAAGAGAGAGACAGACAGACCAATAAAGATAGGGAGCAGTATTTATGTTGGGAATTGTCAAGATCTCTTGTTAAAACCATATGGGCTCTTAAAGACAATTGAATGGTAAGTCCATTACTGAATGACTTTTATTAGCAAGTTGGAGTTCTTCTGTTGACAGAGTTGTATAGGTAAGGAGCAGAACAGAAACAGTCTTGGCTCTAGAAACCAAAGTCTGTGGAGTGTCTGCAGGCCCACATCCATCCATCCATCTTGTTCCACTTATCCACAGCCGGGTCGCGGAGGCAGCAGTCTAAGCAGAGACGCCAAGACTTCGCTCTCCCCAGACGCTTCCTCCAGCTCTTTAGGGGGAATACCGAGGCATTCCCAGGCCAGCCCAGAGACATAGACCCTCCAGCGTGTCTTAGTTCTTCCCCGGGGCCTCCTACTGGTTGGACATGCCCCGAACACCTCCCCAGGGAGGCATCCAGGAGGCATCCGGGACAGATGCCCGAGCCACCTCAGTTGACTCCTCTCGATATGGAGGAGCAGCACTCTACTCTGAGCTCCTCACGAGTGACAGAGCTCCTCACCCTATCTCCAAGGGATCTCTCTATTGCCCAGCCACCCTCAAACCTCATTTTGGCTGCCTGTATCCAGGATCTTGTCTAGGAACGTAGATCGACCAGTTAACAGAGAGCTTCTCCTTGCAGCTTAGTCCTTTCTTCATCACAACAGACTGGTATATCGACCGCATCACTGCAGAGAATACGCCGAACCATCTGTCTAACTCCAGTTCCATCCTTCCCTCACTCGTGAACAAGACCCCAAGATACACTCGGCTGCAAACTGTGCAAGTGCATACTAAGGTCCTGGTTTGATTAAGCTGCCTAGAAATCATCAATAATGAACAAGAAAGGGCAGCCCTGCCGGAGTCCAACATGCACCGGGAACAAGTCTGACTTACTGCTGGCAATATGAACCAAAATCATGCTCTGGCTGTATAGAGACCGGACAGCCCTTAGCAGAGGGGCCCGGACCTCCCCCACAGATCGACATGAGGGACACAGTCGAATGGCTTCTCCTGATCCACAAAGTCCATGTGGACTGGTTGGGCAAACTCCCATGAACCCTCCAGCACCCTGTAGAAAGCATAGAGATGGTCCAGTGTTCCACACCTGGGACGAAAATCGCATTGTTCCTCCTGAATCTGAGGTTCGACTATCGGCCAATTCTCCTCCAGGGCTGCATCACTACTGGGAACAGTGAGTTTGCTGTTGGTGCATTGACATTCCAAAATGAAACGTTAAAAAAGCACAATGTCTCCAAGAAACACATCCTACATCGAGACAGGGTGCGTGGCCAGAAGAACAACCCCCTTCCTGCAGCATTTCAGTGATAGGCAGCAGCAAACCGAAGCAGTGAGGAAATGATAATAAAATGTAACACTGCTCATGCTATAGCCAAAGAAGAGCTACCTTTTACAGTCAGGAATCACCAGAGATTACAGAGTCAGATGCACAGAGCTGTATTATTTCACAAGAGGTCAAGCCCAAGGAATTGCCCCAGAAAACAGCTACATTTTCTTTCACTTTAATACTGTGTGTGGATTTAAACAACATAGGGCTGGGGAACATCACATCCAGAACCCGGAAAATCAGCACTTGTGCTGCCCAGGGTTGTGTGCGCTCCCCACTGCTCTTCTCCCTCCACACCAACACCTGCACATCAGGAGACCCATCTGTCCAACTCCTGAACGGTAGGGTTGGGCGTCGTTTTGATTTGAATGATTCTGATTCTGATTCCGATTCTTACTTTCAATTTCGGTTCTTTCCGATTCTTGATTCCGATACTTTGAGGGGGCAGTTTGCGTAACGCTACATTCATCTACAAGGGAAAAATAATTATTTCAGTAACGTTGTTGGTCACCACAATTAGCAATTTGGTCAAGGGCTTTGTTATTACACTACAATCACTTACCTGATTGTGACGAGGTAACGTTAATAACGTTGGTTAGCGCAGGGTTGCCCGAGAAGGATGACACAGTGGACCTGCGCAGCACGTCAAATACGCTAACATTACACTCCTTAATTTGAACACCATGCAGGCGTAGGTGTTTGGTCATTTGTAGTGCATCCTCCTGTGCAAGAAATACGTTTGTTACAGGTGTTGCACTGTGCCGACCCAGGCTTTTTTAAAGTAAAATAAAGCCACACTTTTGAGCGCCGCTTAACGTGCTCCATGGCTGCAACAGAGCAAGCGGGCGCGGGCACGGCAAGCACTTCCGGAAATCCGGTGGTTACTATGGAAACCAAAACTTGTGCGTTTGGAACCGATGATCGGAATCGAAAACAAATTTTCTAAACAATTCCAATGGCATCGTTATTTTTTAAACGGTTCCAAGTTAGAACTGGTTCTCGATGCCCAATCCAACTGAACGGTCATCGGCCTCATCCAGGACGGTGACGAGTCTGCATACAGACAGGAGGTTGAACTGCTGGCCATCTGGTGTGGTCAGAACAACCTGGAGCTGATCACGCTCAAAAATGTGGAGATGACAGTGAACTTCAGGTGACGCAACCCCCAACACTGCCCCTCATCACCTTACTGAACAACATTGTCTACTGTGGATCCACAATCTCCCAGGTACTAAAGTGGGCGACCAGCATCAACACTCAAAAATGCCCAGCAGAGGATGAACCTCCTGCGCCAGCTCAAGAAGTTCAACCTGCCTCAGGAGTTGCTGATCCAGTTCTACACTGCAATAATCCAGTCGTTTCTCTGCACTTTTATGACTGTCTGGTTTGGATTGGCTACCAAATAGAAAAGGAACAGACTAGAATGGACAGTCAGACCTGCAGTAAAGATCATCGGTGCCGACCTGCGCTCCATTCAGGACTTGTACATGTCCAGAGTCAGGAAACATCACTGCTGATCCGTCACACCCTTCACACAACCTTTTCCCACGTCTCCCGTCTGGTAGACGCTACAGAGCACTGCACACCAAAACAACCAGATACAAGAAGTTTCTCCCCACAGGCCATCACTCTGATGAACAGTTAACACCAGTCACAAAGTTTCAGGAACTATCCCTGTGCAATAACCCTGTGACACAAACATCCACTGTACCGCTACATTTATTTCATGGTTTATGTAAATAAATTTTAAAATCTAAGCACACTGTACGTACTGTATACTGTCATATCCAACTACCTCATGTACATAAAGCAACCTGTTACATTAATCAGATTTATTTCAGCACATTGCACTCTGCACAATTGCACTAATTGCCGTACTCTTTACTAATGTTACTGTTGCTTTAAAATCTTTTAGTAGTACACAGCAGCAGACGTAGGTGTGACTACGTCTACATAGATCGCAACAGAAAAAAACAGTCAAATTCCTTGTATGTGTACACATACCTGGCCAATAAATACAATTCTGATTCTGAATATACTGTATGCATGGAAGGTTAATAGTGCCAACACATATAACACGTCTATAGAGAAAAATAATGATGTCACGCATGCAAATGCAATTAGCCACATCAGTATTCAGCCACGTTAAATAAGATTCCAAACCGTAGGGAGCCAAAATGCTCAAGTTCAAAGGGAACTGTGTAGGGAAGAAGTGAACAGTTCATCAGTTCAAGGTGACAAGCAAGATCACCCATTGGTCACTGCGCGTCTTGGAAGTGCTAAAAACAAACAATGGAGCTGACAAAGGAGTTTACGTATCTCTGCAAGCTTTGGCATTGTAAATAACGTTATCATTATTGATGTGACTATTTAAGTTATCTAAAAACAACAATGCTCAAATAATTTAGAAATCAAATACTCCAATAGCTCTAGGGAAACTAGCTGTTGCTGACCTTATAACTACTAGCAAGCTAAACTTACATTGGTGGCTAGCATAGGTGTGAAAACTTTACATCAAATTATTGTTGTGCTCTGGAGACATTGCAGGCATTTTTGCTTGTTTTAAGTGTAAGGATGACAACAACATGGTGCATGAGACCTGGAAATAATTTTGAGCACCATTCATAACTATTAAGGACAACATAATATACATATTACATAATACTAATTTGTGAATAATCGACACTATTTCATAATAAACTGTAAATAATTTACATAATCTCTTTAGGAATGACATCCTGTCAATTAATCAAATCACATTCATTCACAAGTTACATACATTTCAATAGAATAAGGTTTTTTTTTGATGGTATCAGTTTTTGTTTCAGTATTTTATTTCAGTAGCGTAAAATTTCCACAGCAGGTATCCGAGGTGTTTACATTACCAGGGTAACGCACAGAGGAAGTGATGTCTGTGTTGGTGACGTTGCTGCAGGGTGTTCCGAGTGAAAGAATTTTGTTGAGGGAAGTTCCCTTAAACGAAATTCCCTGAACAGGGAGCACTGTTTGTGTACACTGTGGAACGGAATGTAGCTTATGTCTCTCATCCACATCCATGCTCTCACTAGCACCAGTCAACTTAACATGCAACTGCGGTGGGCTGGGCATTCAGAGATCCAGAATTTCTTAAAGAGAGAAAGGGTAGACGTCCTACAACTTAAACTCAGCTCAGCAAACCCTCGACTATACTTATGGTTACATAATTTTCCTGCATGGCTAAAACCCTACTGTGTGCTATGCTCCTGAATTGCACACAGCTGCAAAAAGTAACATTGGTAGGAATATTAATGTCAGTTTCACCTGAAGCTGCAGTGGGTGGATAACCTGGTTGAGATTGATCTTCCAGAATATTTCACAATTTGACAGGCCCATATGAATGCAGGAGAGTGTAAGTTTCTGTAAGCAGCTAAGTTAATTCAGGTTTGGTTTTTGTTGTCTTGTTTTTATACTGAGTCTATGGTACTAAAAGTTTAGTACATGTTTCACCTGAATCCTCCAGTGATGAGGCAATAGTGATAAATCAGTTGGACGCTATGAAGATCCCTGCCAGAATTATGAGGGACAATGTAGGGCTCACCTGATGTCCTTCTGTCTTTAGTACAAACATAACTCTAACCATGAAATATTTATGTTCAAAGCAAAATAGATGTTTCATTTAAATTTGATGTAAACTTTGAACTAGTTTAATTCAGTGTGGCATGGGGTTGCGCCACTTCAGGTGAAGAGACTCAACCTTCCATTAGAGACTAATGACATACTGGAGGACCTCAGGGAATGCTCCTGGAGCCCTCTCTTTTTTAACCACTCAAGGATGGCAATGTCAGCTGGACTGTCAGTCAGCATGATCCAGACTGAATTCTCTCAATTATTTAAAAGGGACTGCCATGAAATTTTGGGCAGCAATTATGGTTCCCAGCAGATATATTCTAACGATTTTGACATTTGTGGTTTTCATTGATTCTGTGACATTACAGTCATTCATAGTCCCCACAGGATGAATTGTAATTACTTTGGTGAAAATCAGAATACAATTGCCAACTTGAGCACACCTGTGGTTGATCAACATATGGCAAGGAGTGTTAGGTTGTTTTTTTTAAACATGATAAAGAGGAATTATGATTTAACTACATCACCTGGGTACCTGGTCCAGGAAATAGGGTACAATTTTGTTGTAGAGAAGGCACGCAGGCAAGTATCGATAAAAGACAGACATGACTTTCCAGTTTAAAAGAAAGAAATTATTTATTGAAACAATTATAATGGAATCCTCTGAAGGGACTGAAAAAGAATAAGCTAAGACCAACCCTAATTTAACAAAAATAGATTTCAAGAGCAAAACATAAACACCTATTTATATACATAAAACATTAAAATAGGCCTAACTCTAAAATACCAAAAATCAAAAAAAGTTAGCTAGCTGGGGCCACCGGGGGTTAAGCAGACTACTCGTGATGTCCAGGGGTACCACGCTTTACTCACCTCCATGGACACAGCAGACGACACAACAAATAAGTCAGTCATTTCCTACTGCTTGTTCCCATTAGGAGGTGCGGGTGACTGGAGCCTATCCCAGTGACTTTGGGCCTTCGGTACACCCTGGACAGTGGCCAACTTGTCGCAAGGCTGACACAGACAGACAACCATTCACTCTCACATTCAGCCACTAGGGACAATTTTAGAGTTAACAATTAACCTACACATGTCTTTTGACAGTGAGAGGAAGCCGGAGAAAACCCAGGGTAACACGTGGAGGACATGCAAACTCCACTCAGAGAGATCATGGTCTAGTCCGGGATTCGAACCAAGCCGCTCTGCCAACAAATAAGGTGCAAGCTAAACTCGTCAACCAGTGCACAAACTCACATTCATAAGTGAGGAGACCTCACTCACGTGCCTTGCTCAACCACGAGGAGGGCACCCAGCATCACTAAAGAAACATATAAACCCAATCAGTAACAGAAACTAAATAACAGTACCATAGCATACAAAGTCATAATACAATCCAAAAACAGCAGGACAGAAGAGGCAAAAACAAACAGCAGCAGGTTAGCCACCCTGACGGTTAACAGGAACCTAGGATGCAGCACTGACCAGCTCCCCACGGCAGACCGAGACACCCAAACCACAGAGCAAGCAGCAGCAGGAAGACTGGCAGACTGGACACAGGTGGATTAAATAGTTCCACTAAAAGGAGGGTTGAGCCAATAGGCGGAGCTAAAAGGAACACTTCAGGTGTCCTTGGCAATTAGACCACCTCACTACAAACAGAATTCAAAATATTTCAGAAAGTATTAAAAACGTTAGGTAGTCAACTGCACAAAAACTTGGAGATAATTTATTTCAGGTGAGGAAGTTAAAAGCAAAATAATTATTTGGAAAATAAAGTATCTCATGTAATGCCACTACAGTAAAACTGTCCTTTTTTGGCTTGTAAAATAGAAGACCATCTATAAAAATAAAGTTATCATTGTACGAGGGTTTACATTGGCTTTGAGAACTTTCGCAACCATCTACTCTTCTTGCGTGAGCAGAATGTTAGAATAATCATGTCTTGTTTACTAAAAGAGATTAATTAACTCTTATGTTTTGCAAATGTCTCTGGTGACCGTAACTGACAGACATTGTCATTTCTGCAAACATTAGACTATGAGCCATAAGCATCAAGACTTGTTTTACCCTTAAAATCTGTCCCCTGGCTTTGCTGTGGAAAATGCCCAAGAATAATACCTAACCTCAGTCTGAAGGCAACACTGTAGGACCCTTTTCCCAGACAAGACACATTTAAAATAGCTCTCATCGATTTGACCCCTTTAATGATACACACTGTTTATTCTGAAAAGTCTACAGTAGCAGACACCCAGGAAAGCTGGCACGTCTGATAAAGGAGCTTACCAGTGGGTGGCACTTTTATATTTGATTTAAGTAACTGGAACACATTTTTATTGGCGGTTTGGGGCTAGTTTTAGACCCAGAGCTACAGCACCCAAGGAGAATACTGGAAGGGACATTTAACAGAAAAATCTATACAGTGAGGATTCGATTCTGCTGGGTTTTGTGTGTGACATGTAGATTGATCTGATTTGTTCTAGTAATATTTAGACATTTTGGGAAAGCCAGAATTTGCTGTAATTACTTTTACACCATAAATGATTTGTCACTTTGGCCTTTAATGTTCCAAATAATTCTGCTGCAGCATTTTAAAGCCGAACAGATATGGGCTCACTACTACATAGGCATTATTTTACTTTCATTCTTATTGTAACACCTGCTGTTGTGTTTATTAAGTATATTTATATTGTCATTCTTCTAATCACCCCGCTGATAAGTCTTCCTGTCAGTTTGCTCATAAGTTATTGAAAGCACATTATAAGCCAATCACATTATAAGCCCATTACTAGAGCATTATTTTAATTGTAATAGGAACAAGATATGATATAAAAATAATACCTGCGAGGGCATTCGTTATTGTGATTATGGGCACAACTGTGAAGCTGTCAGCAGCGCACAGTAAAAAGCACTATGTCTCTGTTTGGCCTTGTATGTTTCAGCCACGTTTCATAATCATGTGAAAACAGCCAGGAGCAGCTGTGCACCGCCGCCACCCCCAACTTCCCTGCCAGTCTCCCTCCCTGTGTTCATTTATCGCTTCATTTGCCAGAGTATTTTTTCTAAATGTCACAGTTTCATTTCCAGAGTGTCTGATAAAGAAAAGACACAGTTCATTATGATGGAAGATGATAAAAAAAAAATACTAAGTATGTGACAATACCTTCCTGTGTTTTTCCCATTACATTGCACAATGCTTTACCTTTTCATCATATGAGGTAATAATCCACAACATATGAACACATAAACAAAGCAGTATTGGGTACAATGGTTGGTCAGTCTACTAAGGTAAAATAGGTAACAGTCTTTTTTCTTCAACTGGGGGGGTGTAGCAGCCAGCCACAAAAAACAGCAAACTGCTCCTTCACTGCACAGCAGAGGATTGCTGACACCCAGCAAGTGATTTGAGGAGGGATGCCATCCCCCCCTTGTTAGCAAAATGACCAAACTGCATCCCCCTTGTTGAAGGCTTGTTTAGTTGAATATGTTTGTGTTATGTCTAATGGAGTTTTAGGACCCAAAGACAAGGCTTAGACTCAACGTAAGCGGTTGACAAAAGAATAAGGTTTATTTAGTGGTTTCAGAGAGGGAGAGTTGGTGAGGCTCAAGTCTGAAGCTGGCTGGCTGGACCTCACTAGAGAGCAGGTGAGTTGGTGGCCGGGGAGTGCTGGGAAGCCAACTGGGTGCAGGGATTGCCGGCTGGCAGACTGGAGAGTCCAGGGGTGGATGAGTAGGAGGCAGAAGGAGCGGGACAGGCAGGTAAGTGGAGGTAGGAAATCCACACCGACTGGGAGCGGGGATCGCCGGCTGGCAGGCTGGGGAATCCAGAGGAAGAGGAGCAGGAGACGGGTGGAGCGAGACAGGTCAGGTGACAGACGAGGCAGGAACGAGAAAGTCTGGATCAGGAGGAGAACGGACAAGGCTAGCTCACGAAGTTTACGTGCAATAACCTTAAGGAGCCGTCAGCTGTCTGTACCACAAAGGAGACAGTATGATCTGGGCGAAGACTGGAAGGCTGAGCCGGTGTTAAATACTGCGAAAGGGGAGGATTGGATGAGCTCCAGCTGTGCAGGCAGCCGGAGTGCTGAGGAATGAGTTGCAGGTGCTGAAAGAAAGGGGACTGGACTGGCTCGCTCCGTGGTGGGGTTCCTGACAGACAACAACAAACAAGGCAGACAAGAAACACAAGGAAAGGGAAAAAACTCCGGGAAACATGGGGATGAGGGAGATAAACCCTAAACCCTGACAGTTAGTCTAGTCTGCCTGACCTTTGAGGTTTGTGCAAGTTAGAATCCATGGCCCGAACCATGGCTCTGAAATATCAGTAGCCTAAACTGTGCTGTGTGTTGAAAAAATCCATGGCGCTGTCTGTGATGCTAAAGTAGTAGATTTGTAATTGCTCCTTTTGTCAGTATTGTCTTGGATCTATAATATTCTCTAAACTATATGCTATAAATATTAACTTCTATACTATATTGTAGCCTATATACTTTATAGAGTAGTGTCACATTCATGATCAAGGATAGGAATATAAATGTTGTTTTCAAGTCTGTTTTAAAACAATACTCATATGGCATATGTACATTGAAAGATTTATTGGTTGCTGTAATCATTCCTCTTGTCAATACTGGCTGAGAAGAGACCCCTCCTCCCAGTATTACTACAAATAGGGGACAAAATCCACAGTCGAGTTCCGCTACTTTTTGTTGTGAAAGCTTATGGCTCAAGTTGGGTTTGGGTTTGCTTTCACATCTGATTTGTCAAGAAATGTCACAGTTTCTCTATCTGACTGTACCAATTATCTGTATCCATACGCGTTATGTGTTACAAGTACACGCGCGATGCCTGGTGGGAGGAGAGACAGAAATAGAGCACAAGCTAAATGCTTGCTAGCTAACCGACGGTAATGGACAAGATAAAGACAAAATATAGCTCAGGGTTTTTCGGGTTGGGTTCGGGTCTCAAATTTGGCAGTACCAGTCGGGTTCAGTCTTACAGACATTTTCATTTCTGATGCCCCATCTTTCAGGCTAAGCCATTATCAGAATGATACTGTGTAGTCTGACTCCAGTTTGTGTCAGACTGCTGAGCCTCATGTTAGCTTTAGCTTAACATTAGAATGCATTTTTGTATAAGGACTGCGGATTTTGTCCTTCTGAGTATAATCACAAGAAGAATCACTTTTCACGGCTAATATGGAGAGGAGGAATGCCTACAGTGACACATACATATTTCATGTAACTATTGGATTAGGATGGACTTAAATATTCTTTAATAAAAGATGTGGCATTTTCAATATCCATGAGTCAAGTATTCATGGATATTGAAGGATTTGCTGAGGGACCCAGAACCACTGAAGTAGGTTGTGTGGCCCTATGTCTTTACACATTATTATGATACATTACAGCTGTCAAAAGTATGGATTTGGCCCCTTTACACATACTTTTTCAGATTACTGAAAGCCAAATAAGTTCCCCCTACAGCACCTTCTAATAGACTTTACGTCAAGGCACGTTAAAGTATAATAAACTCAGTGATTTTTTTTCTTCACACACAGCCCTTTAAAATCCTGGGACTTGTTCACTGCCCAAAATCAACCCAAAAGCAGCACTTATTCTCGCATGGTTTAAGTGTCATGTCTAACAGGAGGTGGGCAATAGAATACACCTTTTGAAGAGGTGCATTCTCTCTCCAAAACATTGTTTGTTTATGCATCACCCCTCTGTTTTCTCCAAGATGCCCTTGTATGTAATTGCCAGGGCACTGTTATTTTTATTACTTTTAAGGCTTTTATGGGGGTGTGGGTGGGCAGTGGAGGATAGGTGCCTGTCAGGGCTGCTGATGTTAGCAAGGGGATGGAAATGACGTCACATAACAACAACGATCGCACTGAGATCTCCAGGAGATCATTAATATTCATTGAACATATCAGATACAATAGAAAATACTGACTGGAATTTAAAAAGAAATCCCTATCATACATTTACATGAAGAACATGAACACAGGGGGTGGGAGTAGATCCATACTGGGGCTAAAGGCCGCAGTGTTTTTATTCTGAAAGTTACAGTCGCTGAGTATGTGTTACTTTTCAGTGCTTAAATTATGTGAGTGAATCCAGCCGGGGTCCTTTTATTGTGATTTTAGTTTAACCTGCTCTGCTGGTCTGTCTGTAGGGTGAAGAAAGGTGGGTGTGAATTCAATAAGAGAATGCATTAGAAAGATACATCATGGCCTTGATATCATATTGAACAATTGTTCTACCTCTGAGTGAGATTATTTTGTCCCACAACAGGTGAATCCATTGTGTTGAAGCATAATGACCAGAGCCTGTCTGAGCTTTTCGTGGCGTGCGTTGGCGTTATCTATGTCTGACAGAAGCTCCGTCATAAATGTACTGTTTATCCTGTTTTTAAGTCTTAATTTTATGATACACTTTTTACCCACATTTTCACCGGCTAAAAGGTTTTAGTCATTGTCGTTTGATTTGAGCCTGCTATCATCACCACTACAACAAGGATAAAACTTGTAAAACTGGAAAGACGGTACAACAATTATGGCTGTGTAAGGACTGTGAACTTGAATAGTCACAAATGAAGGACAATATAGACAATCTTTGCCTGGAGACAAAAATCAGGGAAACGGAAAAGATGATCAAAGGTTTCGTATTGGTCGCTTCTGCTCAGCTGATGCATATCTCATATATGCAGACGTCTACTCCTGGTGTCTCAGTAGCCCAATCGCCCTCCTCTCAAATGTCAAGAGCCCTGATCTTGGACTCTGCTGCCACCCTTCTGTGGCTAGCATCAATTAATTCTGGCACCGGCAAAAAACAATTGACAATTGCACCAAAGCCTACATGATAATAATAATAATAATAATAATGTAGAATAAGAATCTAAGGTGGTCTTCCTGCTTGTTTGTTTCGGACTGGCGTGCATCCAAACAATTCCGCATACAAAAATATTTATTGAAAAGAAACAATTCTAATAAATTCCAAAACTCAAAGTATATTTTTAACCAACTGTTACGGCTCCGGCCTTATTAGTATTCGCCTGTGAGTGTTGTGTAGAAACGGTTTCTGATGGAGAGTGAGAGCTCTTCTCTAAGCATCTCTGTGTCATTGACAGATGTCGGGTGCAGCCCAGATTGGGTGATATTGGATGACATTACCACTGCGGATTCTCTGACGCTCGGCAACTTAAGTGTACTGTTAGATCCTGTAAAAATCGTGTGGTTAGGCCATTGAGTTTGTTAAGTATTCTGTCTCTATTAACTTGTGGTTAGTGCTAGCTTTACCGCTAGTATCCTTTCTTCTGCATTTTAATTTGAAATCCAAAGCCAGTGTGTCACGACCCCAACTCAAGCAATTACAACCTCTAATGGTAAATGATTTCTTATTGTACCTGAGAATCTCCTTTTTCAGCTAGTGCTGAGTTGTGATCATGTTATTTCACCTCACAAATCTCCAGAGTCATTTCACATGCGGATGTGATTGCGAGTATTTCGCTTTCATAATACCCCATACTTGAGCTCAGCAAAACTCCTCAGTCAGTGCAGCCTCACTCACACTGGCATTTTCAACACAGAAAAAAAGAGTAAGAATCATACTCAAAACCCCCTTAGATGCAGTGTGTAGTATTGCACAATATTTGTTGTTATTCCCTCACTGCAGAGTATAAGCTCAGCTTCTCGACTCCCTTCAGTTGAAACTGCAGTAACTCAGCTCAGCTTAACTGAGCAGGGAGCTGCTGTATAGGTAGCCTGAGAGAATTCTCACTTCAGTGTCTTGTCTGTTTAGTTCAGCACTCCAGCACCTGGTATACAGCAGAGTTTTGCTGTCTTATCAGATAAGAGAGTTTCTTTACTGTGCATGCATGCATGCGTGTGTGTGTGATATCATAATAAAATATCTAGACAGCTTACCTCACTGCAAAGTTCTGAAGACTCCATTTCCTGCACTCCGAGGATACCAGTCCATTTTGAGGTTTCATGTTTGTGCTCTCATTTTAATGTGTGTGATGTGATGAATTGGAAGCGATTAAATATTTCTAAAACTCTGTTATTTCAATGATGAGTCCATTTAAAACTAAGAATAATTTCTTTATTCCAGATTATGAGACTTAACTGTGATGCATTGTTTTCGTCTATCGTACATTTAATGCTATTTACGTATTATCCTCCAGGTTTGTGTTGGCTGCCAGGGGATCAAATGTAAAATTTCTCCTTTCATTGTGAAAATAGGCTGCAAATCTTTTTCATACTGAATTGTTATTGGACTTTAACTTGATTTCCCTTAAGAAGAAAAGGCCCCAGCTGACCTTTATGCGGTAATATTCAGTGAAACGGCTCAGAATATAAATGACTGTCAAGGTATTATGCTAAGCCTGTCCAATACCCCTTGAGTAAAGGACATGAGAACAGGCTGAAATGGTGAAGTCAAGACTGTTACCTACTTAAGTCATACAGCTGTGGCAAAAGAGAAGACTGAGGCATCACCGTGCCATTAGTAATATTTTAAAATATTCCATTCATGATTGTTCACCACACAACAAACTAACATATTTTCCTCACCTTCCCCTAGTGATATCTAGCTATGAAAATAGTTTTGGTTATATTTTCCCAAGTATTGAGACATCTGTTTGTAAGTTGTCTGCCTCCGCCCCAATACAATGTAGATAAAAGGAATTTTGTTTGTGGTGCTCACTGGATTGAACAGCAATGTATCTTTCCAGAATGAGAGTTTCTGTAATACACAGCACACCATGGCCTGTTTAACCCACTAGGGCTTTTTTTGGCCACTTGGGGGCAGAGGAACAAGCTGTAAACACACCATTGACATATTATCACCTTATATAAAGTTGTTATGACAACGATGTTAACCGAAAACTGCCTATTTACACATCCAGCAGACACAGAGCAATAGTAGCATTCATTTGAAGTCTTGTTTCTGGAGACCTGATAAATGCCATACCCACTCTCCTTTCAGTTCTGTTTTGGTCTCCACCAACTACTGAGGGAAATGTCTCTCTTTAGCAGCTAATTGCTTCACTTTGTTCACCAGCTAGTCACTGACCGTGCCTGTCTGATGTTTGGTGCTGAGTAGGTAGCGTACAGTGGGTTTCTTTTGCTGAACATCTGCCTGCTGCAAGAAATGGGGTTGATGAGAGCCGTGAGACTGAACCAACCGCTTAAGAAACTTACAAAACACACAACAGATATCATTGGGACTATTTGCTCAGTATACAGTAGTTCCAATAAAAACTGATCACAGCAAGGTTTGAGGATTATCCAGAGTAACCAGGACATTGACATAGAAATATTTGGTAATTAACACACTAATTCGTGCAATTAACATTAACATTAGGCAGCTCCAGTGCATCTTGTTATTAACATTGCATGGCTTCAGTAATCAGTTATTTCAGAAACACGTCGTACTTGGATTATAAACTATCAAATTCAAACTACCACTCCATTAAAAAAATGTGTTTTTCTTATGTTCAAGGCCCCTAAAATGTCAGACCTTGACATTGCTGACTTTCATTGACATTTTTGGATGTAAACTGGACATTGGATCATCCTTCCACGATCTACTAATGTTACATAATAACGATATGAACAAACTGTAACATCGTGGCAGACATTATTGTATGTTTCACAACCAATAACGCCGTGTCAGCCACAGCCAGTTACAAGCTAACAAACAACATAAACAAATAAACAAGCTAACCATTCTGATACGTCTGCTAGTTGCCAATAGTGTGTTTTCATGACACGTCATCAACCCGGAAGTCGGCCATATTGGCGATACTGAACGTAAACAACGCCACTGAACCGAATGGAACTCGCAAAACTTTTGCTGATTATTTCTGCTGAAAATAGTCAATTATTGTCGTGTTTTAGGCTGTACTAATCGGTCGGACCGGGAAAACATTTGAAGTTTTATATACTGCCAAAAGTAGTAACAAATCAAGGAGAAGAGTGCAAAACACTGTCTGAGGAAAGAAGGCGTTTGTGGCCAAACTGAACCAGGATTTCAAGGGCAAGAATCTTCACAACATTCGCGTTTGTTCTTCTTATTTCTTGCCAGCCAGGTGAAATATTAGGCTACTATCTTCACTAATGTTGTAGTGAAATAGTACACTCTCATATTGATATTACATTGCTGTTTGGTATTTCTTGGCTAAAAATCAGATTCCAATCTCATTTCTTAACCTTCTCCAATAGTACAAGACTTGCATATTTTCTGTAAAATGTTACTGAAATTTAGTTAATGGTGCTATATTTATTATTAGTGTATTCTAGGTAAAAGATCTGATCTGTATACAGACTGGGTGCCGTGCATTAATATGAACGGAAATCAAGGACCACGATCACCTAAGGACTCACTAACGTCACGCTTCAAACGTCGTGTAAATCGAACCTAGCAGAAACATAAGCATGCTGCTGCCCATTCTTTGCTTATTTTTTCAAGGTTTAGACATAATAAATTACTAGAAAGTATTCTTCAGTTAAACAAAATATTAATCATAGCAGAGTATTTTTACATACTTTAAAACATGCCTAGAGGGGAACTTTAAAAATATTGAAAAATATTGGCAATCAGCAACCTCAGGATAAAAATATATCAGCATTAGCCTTTGAAATGTATACTGTTTGAACCCTTTTAGGAGCTGATCCCAGCTCAGATCAAACACTCATATGAGCTTTAGTTATCAGCATCCAACACAGTGTTTGTACGCTTGACATCCGCCAGCATAGCACAACATCATCACTGATCATTAAAAGCTCATCAGGCGAGGATGTGAGCTTGTAACTAAAGGGAAATGTATGAGCGTGGCAGATGTGTTCGTTCCTAATGAAGTTCGTCGTAAAGTATGCATGCATTAGCCATTGATGGAAATGGCACTGGGGGCCTTGCTGGAAGGGCTGAATGACTAATTGATTTTTCACGCAAATTCCTCCTTTGCTATTGATTACCATTAGTGCACTTTTAATTTAGTGGTCCCAGGAGATGTTCCTGCCTTCATTTACATGAGTAACATGGGGTCAGAACTGTTTTCAATCTGTGCTCACATTTTATCCAGATTAGTAATGTTCCCAGAAACTCACATCAGATCTAATTTGCTCACTGTACAGGTGTGTACATTTGGAAGAAATTACTTCTTCCAGGTATTCAAGTATTTGAATGTAAAAATCTCTGTCTACCATGTCAGAATAAACCCACATAGTGACTATATGTCCGAGTTGAGAATTGGAGAAATGTATTTGTATCCAGTTAAATTCTGTCAACTTCCTTCCTGATCTTCAATCTGAGGCTGTAACTGAGGGAAGATGATAGGCCTAGCAGGCTAGCAGACTGCCACCCACAACAGTGCCCACCGCTTCGTTGCAAGATCTGATGAAACGCTGGCCAGGGCAAACTCAACTGCTGCCAAAAGCTGTGAACATGGACCAGAGGGGATTGTATGCTTTGAGAGGAAAACAGAAGGCAGGGAAGAAGTTTGCCTACTCGGCTGTCATAAATCTTCACTAGCAGTGTGAACACTCGCTGACTCATAATTTGCTTTAGGGCCATTCTGTCTCTGCAACCAAATCTATACAATCATACTATATAGGTGTCTAGGTTTGTGTGTCCATTTGTGTATTTGCCTATGTGCGAGGTTATTTGCTGGAAAGATATACTTTGGAAGAGTTACTTTTCTGATTTCTCGCTATCTTTTAGGGCACTCAAATGCGGTTTTCTCCACTGAACACTGCTTACATGGGATTATTAAATTACGGCCCAGTTCCCAAAACAATGATGCTCGGACAAGATGCTTCCTTTCTGGCAACTTAATTGAGAATGAGTTCTCTTTCATTTTTCTTTTACAGGTAAGTAGACCGATAAGTATATTGTTATTTCTCGCTTCTTCTTACACAGGTAAAATCTAATGGGACAGGTAACTACCTATAAAAATGATCCATTAATCAACAAACATAAACTTAAATGTGTTAGAAACAAACAAACATTTCTTGCAAACCATTAGGAGTTATTTGTCTCTTCCCTTAGTTATATTCCTTGTTATTTCAGAAATGACCACACACATGCAATAGTAATTAATCACAAACATAAACACAGCAAAAATGAACCACACACCCACACATTAGAAACCTCATACTCTGTATGTGTCTCTTACTGAGCTAAACACGATCAAAATGCACACAATATATGTTGGACCTAACTGGCCTCATGCCGCTCCGTGCCGACCCCTGAGGGAATGGAGTTTAGCTAGCTGCTTAACAGTATACCAATTGACAATCCAAGACTCCGAATAATGCTTCGAACCACTCAACATTCAGTCGGCAATGTTAGCAAAACACAAACAAAACACTCTAGCAAACATATTCAAAAGTTCAAGAGCATAAATACTCATTTTGTACCGGAAAGGGGGAGATATCAATAAGAATGCTCGGACACGATGCTTCCTTTCTTTCAACTTCATTGA
Organism: Coreoperca whiteheadi; assembly: GCA_011952105.1. Lineage (NCBI taxonomy): Eukaryota > Metazoa > Chordata > Actinopteri > Centrarchiformes > Sinipercidae > Coreoperca > Coreoperca whiteheadi. The sequence continues at coordinate 7,002,863 of CM022481.1, forward strand.
GAATGGGGCATCGTGGGCGAGAGCTTCCCCCTTCCGGCCTCTGCAGGCATGACCAATCGATAAGTAGATCATAGATGAACTCAGGCATAGTATCCTTATACTTTTAAAAACGTTCAACCCTGTTAACCTCGTTTTAAACGTTTCAACCTCTTTCACAGGACTTTCTTTATAACTTAAACCTTATAGCCTTTTTAACCCTTTATAGGACTTTTTACATTCATAGTTATGACCTATTAATAAATGAATTTGAATGAATTTGACTTTTTATTGCCCACTGAACTGATCAGCTATGTTTATCTCATATTGTAAACAAATCAGAAGTTAAAAGAAAATTCTAGTTTACTACAACTGGGATAATATCTTTGTAGTTTTGGCCATCATTTCTATTGGAAATCTTAACATTGTATTAACCAAAGTAATTGTTGTGATCAGGGAACAAGGTGACATCTCCAATGGGCAGATGATCAGACACGTAAACAAGCCTACGGTTTAGCCAGATCATCTAAATCCTTTATTTGGAATCCTTAACTTTGTCGTTGTTTTATCGTTGTTTTCCCTTCCAAATGAGTGTGGCTAACCTGGGGGTTTGTTGAAAAAACGCCTCTGGGGCGGGGCATGTGGGGAAAGTCAGCAATTTTAGTTTTATACACATGCAAACCTAATGAGGTTTAGACGCTGTGGTTGGGAGGTGAAAAAATAACACATGGACTCACTGTGAGCTTCGCTGACAGGCCGCAGGTCAGGAGGTGGATTGTGCAGTCTCACATTTACTTTTTCCTCTTGAGAGAAGTGAAAAAAAGATGCCTAAGAAAGAACAAACATTATAAGTGGTGATAAAAAGTATCATTATTCACACAGGCTAAATCACTCCCTCTCTCCTCCACTTCAGTGTTGTCCGGTTCACGGTGAGTCATCAAAATATCAAACTGACACACGCAGGAGAGAAACGTGTGTGACAGAAATGCAAAGCCACGCCATCCACCATGCGTCATCGAGACAACTGAGCTGTAAATGTGATGTTGGAAAGGACGTTTCAGCTATAAGATGCATCACTTAACCATCATGCGTTATATTCAAAACAGCACTTGTGGGAAGTCACACGTGACGAAACAGAGGGAGCTGATCTAAAGAGCGGGATGGACCATTCTTCAACCTCTTAGTCTCATGTTGTCATGATTACAAATCTTCAACATCTTCATATGAACAAATGTCTGTTTTTCTACTCTGTACACCTGACGGATACCAAACAGCAGTGATTCAACTTCCAGAAAAAGCCGGTTCATGAAATCCAGCAGGGTGTTGTTTTTGACACTTCTGAAAGAGGTTCATCTTTTGTCTTTTGTGCAAAAAGTGGGAAAGCCCCAAGAGGAAAACATGTATGCGTCACCGCCTGCACTACTTAAAGCAAGTTCAACTGTATCACACAGTACTCAAGTGAGTCTGTAACACAATTTAAGGTGGTATGCTTCCATTAGCCTTTGTCTGAGTCGGAATTTAGAGTGTGAGTATATGGAGGCAGTACTTGCCAGTTCAGGTCCGGTAGAAAATCGAACTCTCAAAAGTATCAGTAGAAAAGAATTGTTTGTTCGTATTTGCCAGCATCTTGTTATTTAATATTTTAAGTTTATATTATATTTTAACATAATACCAACAAAACCAGCCATTAAGTACTGAAAACATGCCCAAGGCAAGTAACTTAATTCTGTGTCTACATCATACTTTTCAAGGGCAGATGAAAGACATTATATTTATCTGATTTAGGATCATTTCTTGCTTTAAAAATCCACCATTCCACTCTACCACCTTTTGCAAACAGCATAATTTTGCACTGAATATAAAATGCAACAGCTAAGCATCTCAGTATGCTAATTCTTTATACTTAGTACTCATAACATTGGTACACCAAGTCCAATGCAAGTCAAATTTGAAATATTGTTTGTGCCTCTTTTGTGCCTCCATAACAATTGCCAAGATGAATGGTTGCAGATCAAGAAGTGACCTCTGAGTTCAAGCCAAGAAAAAAAAAAAAAGAATATAGACTGGAAGAAAGGTGACCACAAAAGGGGGAAGGTAATGGAGAGGAGAAAAGAGCTGACAAAGACCTTTAGACACTACAATCTCTCTCCACATCTTTCCAAGGCTACCTGGTTGAGTTACAGGTGAAATACTTTGGTCAAGATTTTATTTATTTACTTTTTTCAGGCTTTTCTCACCTTTATTACAGTGACAGCCAAAGAGAGACAGGAAATAGAGAGGGGGAATGACATGCTACTGTAGCCTCGTACGTGGGGCGCGCTGTTTAACCGACTGAGCTAGCCGCAAGTTAAAACAGCTTTTGTTCAACGTAGTCAACTTAACGTAAGCCTTTCCGATTATACTCCAGCAGAGCAGCATTATGTAACATTGAACGGTGCAGCACACCTTTGAATTTATCAAACCTGAAAATGAGATTAGCAGCTAATATCTGAAACTTAATTAAATGGATCTGACACATTCAATGAACAGATGTTGCCTACTGCACTTCACCAGCTACTTACTCCAAAGATTGAAGGCCCTGATGCGTTGATCAGCTTAAAATGTTGATATGACTAACTGGGAGATACTTAAATTCATGTGAGGTGATCAGCTAAATTATAGAAAAGAGTCACCAGTCTGTTTGGTGTCTGTTGAACTACAGAAACGCACAGTCCACCCGCGGTCGTACAGTGGTGTTACAGAGTCATGTCTTTTCACTCACAAACAATCTTTGGCTGAATACGGACCGCTCTACAGAGAGAGACTCAAACACCCAGGTATTTTTCCGCCCGTGAGCTGGACCCACACCTATCCACAAGAGGTCCCTTTCCAGGAAACCTTGAACATGGGTCGTTTCCATTGTTTGAACAAATGACCGGCGCTCCGTTGTTTTTCCTCATGAAGTCTTCATGGGATTCTCCTGAAATTTAGGCAGCACTTATTTCCCCTCTTGGATCATCTAAATTAAAATATCCCTCTCTCCCCTTCTCACCGCATGCATCCAGCAGTTCTCGCTCTCTGTTCTTGCATCTTACCCTTAGTGAAAGGTTTGGCTCACAGCTACAGGAGCTTTGCAGAAGACAGAGGTTAACAGTACGCTGCCCTTCCTCTCCGTCCTTCACTAAATTATTTAACCAGCAACTGACAAGCTCATCGGTTAAATCAGGACGGGGAGAAACCTGACATGACACCTTTCCTCATCTTCGGCTCCACCCGGAAAAAAAAGACCTTGGTCTGAGGGTGGACTACATGGGCTGCTCAAGGCCACACGTTTAAACTGTGTGACCAGGGCTCACTTCTCTGCTGTTTTGCTCCGTGTTAGCTGAGTGACAGTTGAAACACACACCTCCAGGCATGCTCCAGCCAATTCCTATATCCAAGGCCCCTGAGACTATGCATCGCCATGCGGCAGCAGCATAACTTCATTAAAGTTTCATTGTGTCTTGGAGGAAGCTTGACCGGAGCTCTAAGCTGCCTACCTGCATGCAACCGCTGACTGAGTACAAACATTCCTCTCCCTGACTCACTCCTCTCTTCCTCAGACTCTGTCCATCTCTTCCTCTTCATCTCTCCTTCTTCCTTTCCTCTCTGATCAAGTCGAAGCGCTTGTTAAATAACATGCAGGCCCCCTGGGATTTGTCCATAAGCCTGGTGTTGAACAGATGGGCCAGCGGACTCGCTCACTCACTTATAGCTGTCTCTTCTGGTATTTGAGTTGCCACTAAGACTCAGGAGAGAAATGTAAGGAACCCATGAAGCAGGCAGTTAACGCCATACGGAGATAGAATATATACCAGCAAGAAACCGTTCTTTCTTTGCCTTTAGACATTCAGCTGAGGAAATGTATAAGGCCACATTTTAGATTTAGGCAGTCATCTGATGCTTTTATCTAGTGTGACTTTCCCTGAGTACGACATTACCACCACCACAGCTTTTTCTGGAGCTTCCCAAATGTGTGTGCACCAAGTCAATCTGTCGATCGCCTTGAAAGGATCCTTTGGTAAAGGCAGTCTGGAATCAATTGGACTTGTTTGTGGCTGGATTTGTAGCACAGGATTTATATAGCTGCTCCCTCTCTCTGTGTGCATTTGCTGCAAATGGGGTTTTGTTTCAGCCGCTGACTATCCTCTGAGTCAACAGCAGCTACTGGAAGATTTTCGGGCAAAGCAGGAGGGCATATTTCACTAGCCATATTTCAGCAAACATTTTTAACAGTACAAGCATCAAGAAACTCGCTGCTCTATATTTAAGTGCTGATAGATCCACCACAGCCCTCAGTTTGAAGTTTTTTACTTGCTGTCAGCGAAGTTGGCAGGTCATGCCTTTATTTCATTATATTTGATTGTTTGGTGATGTGTTGATTTTGTTCCTCGTTACAGCAATATGTACTTTGTTATATTGCTAATAATGTTGTTACTATTAGAAGCACTACAGTGATGGTTGTGTTTAACATCCTTTCCTTCTGCTGATTTAAGGAGAAATCCAATACCATGATATAGAGCTGACGACATAGTAAGTAAGGTAATGAACTTTAGCTAGGTTGTGAGTAACAGTTGCTGCTGAATTAGACAAAAAGAATTGCATACCTCACCTTTAACCTTGACTCAGATGTTACATTTGCAAACCAGGATACAGTCCAATGAGGACTTGAATAAAACATCAATATCAGGAGTGGAACGAGGCTGCTTATTGTAGCCATAGGGAATCTATGAATCTACAGCCAGTAGGTGGTTAGCTTAGCTTAGCATAAATACTGGAAGCAGGGGAGAACAGCTTGCCTGGCCGTGTCCAGAGTTTAAAAAGCTTCACCTACCAGCACTTCCTTTCAAGTAAAGACTTGTGTGCTATCTTAGCCAGGTCTCACTCGAACAATAGATTGTATTATCAAGGGACTTGCTGCTTAAATAAAACTTAAATAAATACATTTAAAAAAATAAAAAAGTCAGGATATTGTGGCCTCTGCTGCTTCATCTTTGACCATTCTCTCGAACATCCCCCAATTTTATTTAATTGCTGGAATACCCGTTGAGGTTTTCCTGATCAGTTCCCTATCTTACCTGATCCTTCTCACATCTCCATACTAAATGTACATAGTTTTCTACATCATTATGATGACCTTTAAACTCCTCCAACTTAATTGATTTTGATGTTGGTAACGCAGGTATATACACGCATATTCTACGGCTGTAACATCATTGCCTCTATATAAACGAGAACAAGTACATACTGTATGTTGATTCAATTCTTTATCATCTGTCTTTTCTTTTTGAATAAAACATCAATATCAGGAGTGGAACTAGGTTGCTTATTGTAGCCATAGGGAGCAGATCAAAGTGTCAGTTCCTTCAAAGGAAGGTCTTCTGATACAGTAGGTCCCAAAATTCACTTGAAACTCTGACCACACATTCAAGAGCGGGATCTCTTCAAGGTGGTTGTATGTCATGCCTTGTTTACACTGGTCACCAGAGACAAAATATGAAAATAATTATCACTACTAGTGATTACTCTGAGCCCACATTAACTTGCATGGTCTCCGAAAACCACAACCTAGCAAATAAATCCTGTTGAAATTAGAAGCGCTCCCGTTGAAGGTTTTATTAGTTGCTTTAGAGACAAACGGGCCAAATAATCAACAAACCACACTGCGATAATTGAAGTGCTTAGTGGGGGAATAAGCATCCAGCACTCGGCTGCGGTTCAGCACGGCCCTGTTTCCTCCCTGTGTCAACATGTAGTTTGTTTATTGCTGAGAGATGGATCGAAAGTGAGACAAATGGAGAGACATAGGGACTGTTAATTAGAGAGTGTAACATGTCCCCTGGATGTTGTGGTGGGAGGGTTGAGCGGGTCTGTCACCTCGTGAATATTCAACATCCAATTGGGCTAATTCGCCGACAGCAGCGGTGATGTAGAGCAGAATCCAGTGCCAGCTCCCTTAGTGATGAGGGAGGGGAGGGGCGTAGGAAAGAAAAGAGGGAGAGAGGGAGGAGGTGGCGATGGACGGTGGTGTGGCACATGGCCTGTTACCATGGCAATCAGTCCCATGTCGACCTGCAGAACATAAATTAATTCCAGTTTTTCTCACGGTTGGACACGAAAATTCCTCTGTCCTTCTTTCTCTGTGGCTCCTCTCAGTTGCTCAACGCTGTCATCCCGGACCTCTCGCCCGCTTTTTTGAGGCAGATTTATGCTGCCAAATGATAGGAACAACAACGCTGCTGTTTACTCTATGCTGACAGTGAGATAATGCTTAGTCATAGTGCTCATTTATATTCATACTGCTGTAACTTATACTCCGACATAAAGTAGGATCCTGTGCTATTGAAAGAAACTTGTTTCGGGCGCTGTTAAAAACGTGCTGACACAATTTCCATTGCATAATGCCCCTTGATGTTTCTGACAGGTTGGTGGCTGTGATTTATGGTGGTGAAGAATTGATGCCGATGTTTAGGAGATGAAAGACCTCTGCAAGTGGCGAGGAACAGAGGAGACAGAAAAAGAACGACATAAAGGCAGACCACAGCACCAAATTGTAGACAGACAATTCCTTAGCCGTGAGTCTTGTCAGCTCATATCGCCACTTTTTTTTTTTTTTTTTAAATAAGCCTACTGTATTTCAGGGCATGTACCGTAGGACAACAACTGAGCTGTAGATTTTTCGCGACTACATAACATTGAACAAAAACGACCTACCACAATTCCATACAATTTCCTATTTCTATAACGGATTTCTGAAACATAGACAGTAATTATTTTCCTAATGTTTTTCAACAAAAACAATCTCATCTTGCTGGTACTTTCACAAACCAAAAAAAGGATGATGGACCAGCTTGTTTGTTAAGACTAGCTGGAAATATCAGTACAGTTGAAATAACAAGAACCACTTGTGAATGCCTCTGCCATTCACCTGTGTCGTGTCGTCTGACATTACTGCAGTCTCATGGTCTCCTTGGGGAGATGCTCATCCATTCAGCTTGTTAATAACAGTAGTTGGTGTCATTTTTATCTGACAGTTTTTTTCTTGTTGGCGATATGTGTAATAATAATGTTCTTTGTTGTGTTCGCTTCCTAATTGTAGCTGTGCTTAATTACTTGTGTTAGCTAGCTACTGTCCACAAAGCTCTCATGTTATGGAACAACACCAAAGATAGATTGATTGTTCCTCAAGGTTATATATTTATATTAATGTTAAAATGTGAAAACTAGAATTATAATGACGCTTGAAGTTCAGTATGAGCCAGGTAGTGAAAGGCAGAATGGACAAGATGGAGGGAAGCCCGTACGGTGCGAGTTATTGTTTACTCATTGTGTCGTCCCAGACAACATGCGTGTGAAATCTGGAACCGCCGAATTCAGTCTTAAATTATGGCAAAATACCTATGTTGAGGTCACAATGACCTTTGAGTCAAAAGTTTCACCTATTCAGTGTCCAACAAACTTGGAAATATGGTCACAATCTCCCCTTCTGTTCCTGAGTTATGGTGTTGAATAATGGCCAAAACATTGACCGTTGATTAAACATCCATGTGACATTTTGGCATATTGGGGTCACTGTGAATTATTACCTGAATTTGCAGCTCCTCCTGACTTTACAGAATAGAGACTTTCAGCTCATTGTTTAGCTGTTCGGCCCGCAACTTTACTGTTCAGGGCCACGAGACTGAAGTGTCATGGTGTCAAGCAGGAGAACAGGGAAAGGACCCAAACGCAGACAGAGCAGGTGCAGTTCACTAATTAACAAATCTGGCAAAGCCCAAAACAAACAGAGAATCAGTACAAAACACAGAACACACACACACGGGTAACAAAGGCTGGGACGCTTGACACAAGGTACAATGACGATCTGACAATGAACAAAGGAAGGACACAGACTTAAATGCACTTCGGTGATGGAGACAATGAGAGACAGGTGAAACTAACTGACACAGGTGAAAACAATCAAAGCAATCATAAACAGGAGGCAAAACTAACAGACACACGATAAACAACTAAACACAAACCAAAAACCATGACAAGAAATTCACTTTGGGCTCTGTACTCAGTGTTTTGATGCGCCTTCCGCATCATTAAAATTTGTTCTAGCCATTCCCCAGAAACCACAACGTCATTAATAGAATTATCCCACTAGGCATTTGTTCTTCACACAAAACCGGTCATTTAGGGCTGCAAACACAGCCGCATTTTGGATTTGTCACAAATCGCTCCAATAATAGCTTGCCTCTTGCGCATATAGGTAGTAGTAGCATTAAAAAATGCTGACTTTAACTGCTAGCATAAACAAGTTCTGCAACGCCTGTAATTCGTTTAAACCATGATTATCCATGCTTTGTTTGTTTTCTTCCGGAAAAGGGTTACTTGATAGGGGCATGATGAATCAGGAAAGAACACGAGGTGCGAACGTGAGTGGCTGTGTCAGTTTCCAAAAGCCTCCATTTTTGGCCGTCTAGACTAAAACACAACCCAGGAGTTTTAAAACGAAAACAAGGCCATCAGCGTTTCTAAACTTAAACATTAGAAAAATGTAGAATTGAACAAAAGTCTTGTGTGAGCAGTAGATGCCACAGATAACATTAAATATTGTAAAATTATTTCTGAAGCCTGGCTCTGGAAGATGGACACTGATCTGTAAACCGTATTGCTATTTTTCTGAATGTACAGTAAAACCCCCTGGCCAAAGGTGGGTATACTCCAATATAACCAATACACCTCTTGGTGTTTCTCATCTATACTTTCCATCACCATGTGGACTGCTGCCACAGTAAGCGTTGAGCAGGAGATAAATCTTGACTATCTCTGCATGGAACATGTAGGCGCAGCAGCCTCAGCTGACTGGGCTCAAGGAAAGAGCAACTGATTTTTACATGCGGCCTAATTCTCCCACTCTCCTAACTGTTGGAAATGAAGTTTGGGAAGAGGAAGTTGATTGGAGTCATTATCAAGCTCAAATGTTTACGGATTGAGGAGTGAGTTTGTATTCGTCTGAGTTAGAATGTTTGATCATCCCATAGTCTAGCGCGACATGTTTATTGCAGATTATATTTTTTCATAAAACAGACAGTTAAATGGCTTAAGCAGCGACAAAGCGGAAAATAATAAAATGAGGGAGCTATGCTTTCTGCTGAGTGATCATCATGAGGCAAAGAGCCACTAATCCAAGTACATTTCTGGTATTTATTAAGAAAAGCATGTTATTTTCCTGCTTTATGCTTCTTATCATGACATAATTTACAGTATGAGGTATGTATTCAGCATTTTAGGTTGGCCTGTGGATAAAGGAAACTATGGTGTCTACTGTATATTTTCATTAGCTTCTCTTTCCAGTATGTCAGAGCTTTAAGTTTGTACAATTTGTAAGCAAAGTGTATTTGAAAGCTTCAGAGAAAGTTGTGATTGTACAATACCTCTGGAAGGGAGTACTGTACTTGAACCTTGAAGGGAATAAAGGATAACCCAATCTATAATACAGCTTAGGCAGTACTTTACGTCAGTGCAACAGTGCAGTGATTTGAAATGGTGTCCAGGTCAATTCTATATGTCAATAATGGCCTTGTGAATGTACTCCTATGTTACTAAAGATACGCGATTATATGACGTGGGAAAATTAATTTTTTGTGGTGTTTTTTTAAATAAATCTACAAGTCCCTCATCAAAATACAGATATTTTGTTTTTATTTTATCTTCCGATCTTTTAATACTTTTTAAAAAAATCTTTTCACATTTAATATAAGTGTTCCTTTATTCTAATGTCTGACCACAGAAAGAGCCAATCAGAGAGGGATCAAATTGAAAATGAGAAAGAGAAACAAGGGAGAGGCTATGTCTCGCAATCACAAACACTTAATAGATTCTCGCGATTTGTTTTGCTGCATTGCAGCAGTGGCTCCCTCATGGCCCTCTCTCTGGAAAGGAGGGAGGAAAAAAAAAGAGAAGAGTCTAAACCTCAGTTCAACACTTTGGATTGAAACACACAGCTCTCTAAACTGGATTGATCTGTTGTTCTCATTCTGAAGAAATACAAACGTTGGGATGATCCGAGAGATTTTTTTTCTACAGTCTCTTGCTCTCACTGGGTTGCAAAAGAGGCTGTTTTTCTGCTCATCTATCAACTCTCAGCCATCTCTTTATAAATTTTATACTTCCAATCAATGATACCTTCATTTATAAATTCCCCCAAATCACCATATTATTCCATCAGTAGCACTAATACCCCTATCTTCTCTGGCATTTCATTTCTCTTTGACCAGATCAAAGCCATTTATTAGCCTCTGTGCCAACACAGACATCAATTCAAAAAACATCAATATTATTCTGTGGAAGGTCTTGCTTGCTTCTTGATGATTTAGACAGATTTGCCAATCCTCTATTTTTCCTGTGACAAATCAGTTTATCCCTGTAGGGATGAGAGAGACGGCTGGTTGAGGAGGTGTGATCCTGGGTCAGAGTATTGACAAATCCTCCTGTAGAGGTCAAACCTTTTCACACTTGTACAGGCCTTATGACATGACACCCTGCAGGTGAGTATGGGAACAGAAGAAACTGAGGGGAATACAGATCACTCTTTTTTCATGCACCCATGGGACACAATTAGACCCTGTATTAATGAACAGCAGCACTTGTACTTTAAGTACCGCTTGTACATACAGTCAGAGACCATTAGTTGCAATAGCCAGCATTCCCAATAAATAACCTAAAGTTTAAATACTTTTTATATAATTCCATTGTTTTATATTAATATATTTGTACAATGTTCATTAAAGTAATAGGTCATTTTGAGAAATAAGATGAATCACTTTCTTGCCAAGAGTTAGTGGACAAGATTGATTCCACTCTCATGTCTCAAGTACAGAGCTAGAGCTAGGAGGCGGTTAGCCTAGCTTAGCATAAAGACTGGAAGTAGGTGTAAATAGCTAGCCTGGCTCTGTCCAAAGTTCAAACATACACCTAATCACTTCTTTAAATCTCGCTATGTCACATCTCTCTACTCAGCGCAAAACCAAAACGTGCTCTTAGGGGGAGTTACGTGCTGGATATATTTTGTCGACATACAACTTTCTAACTAGAGATTTAGTTAACAAAATAAAAGCTAAAAAAGGGATATGTAAAGTATGTAAATCAGTAACATTAGTAGTGTTTTGCATGTTTGAATGAGTATATAGTGAAGTGCAATAAAACAAAGAAAATAAACAAGGAAAAACCTAACCTAAACAACAAACTGGACTATTGCAATGCGCTGCTGGCTGGACTCCCTGCTTGCACCACCAAACCTCTGCAGATGATCCAGAACGTGGCGGCAAGAGTGGTCTTCAATGAACCGAAGAGAGCGCACGTAACTCCTCTACTCATTAGGTTACACTGGCTCCCTGTTGTCGCCCGCATCAAGTTCAAAGCGATGCTCTTGGCCTACAAGACCACCACTGGTTCTGCACCATCATATCTTCGCTCGCTAATACAGACCTATGTTCCTGCCAGGTCCCTGCGCTCTGCAAACGAACAACATCTGGTGGTACCATGCCAAAGAGGAAAAAAAAAATAATAATAATAATAATAATTCACTCTCGCGCACCTTCTCTGGATCCGTTCCACATTGGTGGAATGATCTGCCCGCTCTTACAAGATCAGCAGATTCTGTAGCCACCTTTAAAAAGCACCCAAAAACACATCTCTTCTGTCACCTAACTGACAATCACTAACTTCTTCTTCCTTTCTATCGCTCTTCAAAAAAAAACAACAAAAAAAAACCTTCCTATCCCTAGCTTTGTATACTGTGCTGGGCATTATCAGACTAGTTTCTGGTGCACTTATGCTTTTTGTTACCTTGTGTTGTTATAACTGCTTCCATTGTCTTCCTCATACGTAAGTCACTTTGGAGAAAAGCATCTGCGAAATGACTCAATGTAAATGTAACAAACCTTACACCCAGGGAGGGAGGGAGAGAAACTGACTGAATCCACCAGCTTATATTGCTGAGGAGCAGCAGGCACAGGTGATAAAGTGATTACAGGTGTGCAGGTGATGCACTTCCTGCTTCCCTCCTAAAAGGGAAAGACAAACAGGAAGTCAAGAGGGCTGTCACTGTAGGAATTTAAAAAAACAGATACGTGTTAATTAGTGAGCTTTGGAGGCGTTGGTAGGTGGATTTTTTATTTTTATTTTTTTTACTTTGGGCAGAGCCAGGCCAGCTGTTCTCCTCTGTTGCAAGTCTTTATGCTAAGCTAACTCCTGACTCTTACATAAGCGTACGGTAAATAGTTGTTTTTACAGTGAATTTGTATAGAATGTTAACTATGAGCATTAGAGGTGTTGGTAGCTGTTTCTCATCAAACTCAACTCTCCGCAATAGAGCGGATAAGTCCCAAAATTGTGTCTACTGGTTACATCATAAACTAACTTCAAAGTCCAGCTCTGATGACTGTTAACGCACATTTATACAGCCCCCAAATGTTTTCTACTCTGCATATTGGCTGTATTGTTTTTATTACTTGTAGCTCTTAATATAGCTTGTATTTGATTTTTGATCACCTCTGCAGAGTCCTTTTATGGTCATTACTTTTTAACATATAGAGTTATAGAGAGAGAGAGAGAGAGAGAGAAATAACAATGTAATGCAAATACAACTTCAGAAATAATGATCCAAACTGGACAGTGAAAACAGCCTTAGTCTGTGAATGGCTTAGATGTCTTGACGTTGGTTCTAGGCTGTCATGATGCTGCACTTTGTCATAATCAAGAGACAGTCTGGGTCAAGCCTTTCCGAGCAGCTTAGACCTTTGGGATTTTACTGAAATAGCCTGGTTATGTAGCAGTAAAGTATTTCCTAGTGGGACTGCCCAATGATTAAAGAGTCTGTCCCTCAAATAAAAGGCTACATCAGTTTCTGCAGCAGCCAGGTATAACACTTCAGTTATAAATTCTGAAGTGCAAATGTTAAATTATCCACTCAGTGCATAGATTTATTCTTGGTGTCCATCGTTGAGATCAGCAGCAACACATTTCCCAGACTGATGCAATAACGCATCGGCAATGTTCCTATTCTTACATGCAATCAGTCGTTTCCACCTCTATCTCATCTGTCTCCGCTTGCCACCACCAATCACCTGACAGTTCATTTCTGTGTGTTATCACGTGTAGAAAAAGCAGCCAGCAGCAGCGTCCAGTGCCGCTTCGTCATGACCGTTGCGGAACAGCACCCTGGCGATCAATGATGGAATCAGCGTCACGCTAATCAGGGGGGGTTTGTGTGGAATGAGGATTAGTCTGGAGGATCAATGCACTATAAACAATTTCACTGACAACCCCCCGCAGCCTCCCCCTCCTCTCCTCTCCCCCTCTCACCCGCAGCCTGAAATAAATACACCTAATTAAGCACCAGGGGTAATGCTGAGTCCAAGACCCCCAGCCAGACAAATTTAAACAGAGCAACAGATACTGTATAGTGTAGGTCTGAACAAATCTAACATCACCGATCAAGATCAATACTGCAGTGCTGCTTGGTGCATGTTTCTTACTTGTGCCTTCTCCGTACTGGAAATCAGAGACGGTAACTTGTCTTTGATGTGACTCATGCTGTGACACTGAGGGCAATAAGAAATCCATTCTGCTTCTGCCATTAAGTATACACAGCATGTCCTGTCAGCCTATCAGCAGAGGCCTCATCTAGAAACATTATGAAACACTTTTACGGTCAGACACCCCTCTAATACCTGTTAAACGTCTGTCCCTCGAGGTCTAGATTTCCTATTTATACAGTTAGTGCTTTCATACACCATAACTCCGAATACAGTACATACATTTTCCACGTTTGTTGTCAGAATCATGCTGTTTCTACTTGCATTTGGTCTGGTCATGTGGATATAGGCCTTTTTCACAGCGTTCTGTCTCGTCATGGGAGGAAAAGCACAGGTGTTGCTAATAACATTAACAATGGCTCAGTTCGAGCGTCCCAGTAAGTTCTGCCAGTGTGACAATGTGCCTTCGTCCCCAATACCAGGATCCGGAAACTGAAGCAACCAAAGAGAGTTCAGTCGTCATTCATTTTATTATCCACACTTGTGCTTTTCCTGCTGTCAGAATGCCTGTTGTGTGGATTTTGGCTTTGCATTAACCCAACCAAAGCAAACCATTTGAACATACACTGATTGTCATGTAATCTACAATTGAATCCACACTCCTGCCTCATATTGCCATGAATTCAATATAAATTGCGTGGTTAAACTGGCATTATATAAACAAATAAAACTAAGAGTCTACAGAACTAAGGCACAGCGGTGCCTAAAATTCTGTGCGTTCGACAATTTACCACCATATCCATTACATTTGGGTTCAATTACACTGAACAACAGTCTTTGGCTGATGTGAGCATCCATGTTTGTTTGGTTTTCAGGCACTTCTATATCAGTAAGTGCCAAGTCAGGGCATTCAGAACAGTTTGGATTTGCCATTCATTAGTCTCCCAAGTTATAACTCTATTTACAAGTCAGAATCTCCCAAATACGATAAGGCCGCTATGATGTGAATGCAGCATTACATGCTGATATTTAGCAGCTATAATGATGATATTGATGATATTTCACTCTGCACCAAAGTGGTGGACAGACTAACCAACAGGGGCACCGACAGAGCCCAATAACTAGCATGGCTAAAATTCCCACAACTGATTTTCTTGCTTTATTTATGTATCTTTTTCTGTTATCTTATATTTGTTTCCTTTTGAAGCCTATTACCATTTGTCGCTGCAATGATCTAATGTTCCCAAAAAGTGCATAAGCGTTTGAATTCAGATCGAATACAGTGACTTGCTCCACCACAGAGGCCGCAGCACACAGAGCCAAGTGCTGTTGGGGTCACAAACAAAAAGTCCCATCATTCACCAGAAATGTGGAGCGTGCCTGGCATATTTATGAGGACAGTGCTGAGCCATTTCAACGAGTATCCACTTGGAAAAGTTATGCTAAACAGTGTCTGAGGAGAAAAATCATAAATCTGATTAAATGCTGAAAGAAAATAACACGTCTTCAGTCTTTGCTTGCACCGCTAAGCTTCTGCTGTGCCGCTCTTCTGTGAACCCCGGCACAGAACTACAATAAACAGATTAATTGTCATTTGACTGGTACAGTGAAATGGCAGCCACGAAATATTCGATAATCCTGTCTTGGAAATGTTCGTTGCTGCCAGCCAGTGCATGAGGTTCAGAAAGCTGGCATAGCTCTTTAGAAAAAGCATTCATTTTCTGTTCTATGTGGTCACAGGTTGTGCTGAACGCTCCAGCTTTATCAAGCAGTTTCCCCAGAAGAACCAAAGCTCATCCCATTTAAAACATTATCAAATTTCTATGGCGGTCAGTCCAGTTGTTCTAAAACAGACTAACTCTCCACGATGTGCCCTGTCTGTTTTATTTATTGTAAGTGACTTCTCTTTTAATATCATTTCATTTTGGCAGCTCATTTAAGTAGTTGTTAGTTTTAAACTGTTTAACGGCACAAACTGCAGTTATCTAAGATGAGGGAGCAAATTCCCCAGCTAGTCCTCTGGTTAATGTCCTTTCCCATCATCCCTGTGGGGTTAGCGGAGAGGCAGGCAGCGATTAGTCACTGGATATGGTGAATTTATGAAAGCCCCTCGTTTTTCTGTCAGCTCAGTGACTGTGCTTTAGCACTAACACACACTTTAAATATCTTCTTGTTTAATCGGCCCAAGGTGGACGTGTTATAAAATCTGTAAGGAGGCTGCAAACCTTAAGTTTCAATCGAAGCCATGAATTCCGTCCTAAATCCTCACAAATTCTAATGTATAATAGCATGGTGATGATGTTTACATTTTGCATATCTGAATAGCAATGTACAGTATTTAGCCACAAACGTGAACTCTGGAGACAGCTGGGATACAAAAGGCCAGTGTTCAAAGTGTGGGTGGATTGAAATGGTACTGCAGCATGTGCGTAATGAAGTACCATAATGGAATTATGAGAGATTTTGGCACTTGTTAATTCAGGCCATTACTAAATGGCCCCTCCTACGTTCTTTTAGCTGGTAGGCCCTGGCCCTGATTCAGGCTCCACACACTCATCTGGACTTCGCCTCACTAAAATAACCATCCGCCTCGACGCGCAGCAGTGGCTTTTACTGATGCCCACAACAGCACTTGATGTTATAGACCCTAATGATGATTTATTGTGTGGCAGAAGCTGTTCCATTCTGACCTACAAACTCAAAACACTGTGACTGTGAGAAATAAGTCACACTTTACCTCCATCCATCCAAAGACACCTGTGGGGTGTAGTATAGGAATTATTAGCAGTTATAGCTTACAGCATTTTAGCTGTACAGAAGGAAATCTTAAAGGGACAGCTCACCCCAAAAATCAAAAATAAATATTTTTCCTCCTACCTGTGGTGCTATTTATCGATCTAGATTGTTTTGATGTGAGCTGCTGAGGTTTGGCGATATCAGCTGTAGAGAGGTCTGGTGTTTTTGAATATAATGAGACTATATGGTAGGGCTGGGCGGTATATCGACTTTATGCGGTATATCCATATATATATGTTCAAACAACATATAAGATTTACATTTACCAGACGCATTGATCCAAAGCGACTTATATATGAGAACATTCACAAACCGAAGGCGCAGCTTCAGGAGCATTTTTGGGGTTCAGTATCTTGCTCAAGGATACTTCAACGCATGGCTGGGGCATCGAACCGTTGACCTTCCAATCGGCAGGCAACTGTTCTGCCACCAAGCCACAGATGAGACACTAACACTGATATCGTTATTGTTTCATGTGGCAAAAATAGCCTTCTTAACCCATTTCTTCTGTAAAGCCGAGCCAGTGTTTGCATCTCTCCTGTCTCACAATCCCGCCCCGCTCACTCCCTCTGCACACAAGATAAGATAGGATCCTGGTTGCAACAGCGGAACATAATGGCTTTAAAAAGCTGCTTAAAACCATTGACCAAAATTCCAGTGGCCCAGTCGCAACTACTTTGCAAGCGAAGTATTGCCTGAAATGTACAGACAGAACCTTACCGACCGGCTCGCAAAAGTGACTCATTTCATCACATTAGCGTTTTCGGTGTTTCCACTGGTCACCACTGAGGGGTAGTTATATTATTTTAGGCAATTCAATTCAATTTGTTTTAATATAGCCTAATATCACAAATCACATTTTTGCCTCAGAGGGCTTTACAATCTGTAACATATGACACCCCCGATTCGACTAAGGAAGAACTACCCCCCAAAAAAACCCTTTTAACAGGAAAAAGGTTCACAGCCTGGACCCACTCTGCTGTGAAGAGTACAAGAAGACACACACAGCTACCTTCCTTAAAGGGGAGTGCTCGGCCGGTAACGCAGGTGCAGTTAGGCTGTGGGTGTGCTTACCAGAGGTGGAAGTAGTATGCAGGGCCATTACTTAAACAAAAGTACTGATACCAACCCCACTGTGAAAATACTCCACTACAAGTAAAAGTTCTGAAAGTACACATTGCGTAGTAGAATGGTACTGCTGCATTAATGTGTATGTTGCATTTACTGCTGTAGATGTTTAAGGTTGAGCTAATTTTAACAGCTTTATATACTGTTAGGTAGTTTAATCTACAGCAATGCATCACATTCTACAAGATCATCATATGTTTGCACTATTGGAGAATTTATGGTATGTTATTTTAGGGAAACTGTGTTTATATAGAGATATATATTGATATATAAAAATATCAAGATATTATTTGTAAGCCATATGGCCCAGCCCTACTATATGGCACTCAACTTGTGGTGATCAAAGCATAAAAAAAATGCAGTTAAAAACCTTGACAGCAAAGTCCCTTTCCAGAAATCAAGATAACCAACAGATTTATTGTCACGCATGGAAATCTTTCCCACCTCTACCATCCGTCCCATATGACGTGGCCACAGCATTAACACTTACCAGATCTCAACCCAATTGAACACGTTTAGGGGATTCTGGTGCAACGGGTTACACAGGGCTGTCCAACCCCATCCTCAAAACACCAATGAGGGAATATCTTTTGGAGTAGAGAGACTCTCAAGAGAATCTATGTCAAGTAGCACTGCTGTTTTTTGAGGCTTGTGGTGATCTTACAAATAATTGAAAGCTTCTGCCTCTGTTTGTTGTTATTGCACAACAAGGCGCACTAACACAGTTTTTCTTTCCTTTGTCACTCATCTGTATGTTTTGGGGAAAATGTTTAGCATTTTTCCTTAATGTATCAGACAGAACACTAGCCTTGTGTTCAAAGTTCTTATTGACTATATATTGCCCCATGTCTATTTATCCTCTATATAGTACCCTCAAAAATTCCCACAATGGAACAAATAAAAGCTGTGTCCATGACATGCTTTCTGCTAACAATCCCACAAGGCAATGCGTTCCATTTTATCGATTCATTTCTGTTGGGGGTCTTGATATCTGTCAGTGATGACGCAAAATGATGATAATTAGTACTCGAAATCTCAGTTTGCTGCTCACTACAGAGTGAACTATTCAGGGTCTTTACTAGCAGGAGTACTGCATGAGCGAACATAGGAGTGATTACTGACACTATTATTCAAAGGTTACGGTAATCTCTTAAAGCTTCGGGCACCATGTGGTGTGAAATGTGTCTGCGTTGACATGTTTGAAACATTTGTAAAGCAGTGTTGACCATTCTGTGCGCAGAGCTTTATTAATAAAACCTCAGGACAGCTGTCTTAGTTGCCACCACTTCCCACCCCCCCAACCAGTGTCTCTCTAGTCATGAGTCAGCGAGAGCCATGTGTATTCAACCGACACTGCTGTTTGTTGCGCTCAGACAGGTCTCCTGTCCAGTCAACGGCAATTTAATTAGAGCTTTTCAGGAGCTGGCAAAACAAAGTTGTGTCACAACACTCGACTGTGAAATCCTCTTATTGTCCTTTCTCTCGGCCCGCTGCCCTTCATTCTGCTCCGTACCAAAGTAGAGATTACTGCGCAGGTTGACCTGAGCGAAACAGCAGTGGGATAAATTCGGTCCACTTTTGAGGATATTTAGATGTTGGGCGAGATGAATCAAATATAAATGTGTGAAACCTCCACTGAACACTATTTTTGTCCTGGTCCACTACAGGCTCTCTGCAAAGAGCTGCTTTCCGGTGATATCACATCAGCTTAAAAATGAAGTGTACCATGCACTTATGATACAAATATCCATTAAATGACCTTTTGTGGAATCAAAAGTGTTTAGTTCTGGTCACTTTCATGGCATTACAGTCCAGCAGTGAACTCAATAGTGTGCAGAGGCGATGGATATTCCAGTGTACTTTTAGTCTCCGAGTCGATCATCTGATTGTGCTACTGTGGCCCAGTGATTGCTATTGATCTGAAAAAGGCAACAAATACATACAGGCTTAGTTTGTGTGAGTGAGTGTGTGAGTGAGTATATATACAGTGCTGTAATGTGTGGGAAAGGCAAACTCTTAGCTTAAGCCCTGCTTGTTTGCTTTGGAAAGATGCTGTTGCAGACAGTTTGACACCACAGCTTCTCCTTTGATAATGGATGCACCAGCTACTATACTGAAACAATGTAAACAACCCTCTGATACAGACAGATACCTTAAGGCCCCAGTGTGTACTCAATATAACAGTGGAAAGAAGAAAATAAAGCTGTTGTGTCTTCCTTGCACTGGCGAAACAAGCCTTTCTTTTCATATTTGATAGGCATTTTTTGCTTGATAATCTTTGCATCGCTCACATTTTCTCTTAATTCACAATCTGCAAGAGGCCTGGGCCAAAGACGCCGTATTATAACTGCTCTTGCTATCTGTTGAAATATGGAAGAGATATTGGCTGATGCTCATTAATTATCCTCTAGCTTTTCCAGTAATAAGTTTCTAAGTATAGGCCTCAGTGGTTCTTCCTACACAAAAGAACCATGCAAATGATTCAAGGGGCATAAAGAGAGGTGGAAGTATGTGCATTCCGCATCTTCAAGGTCTCTCGACAAGCATAACAACGTTACTTGGACTCTCACACTGGGATAATGCCCGTCTTCCATTTAGCCTAATGAAAATAAACAAATGTGTGCATGTCTAATCCCTTTAATTTTGGTGCTGGGAAGAAATTAAAAACACGGGAATGTAAATCACTGCCAGGTTTCATTTCTGGTATTGTTTGACATCTTGGATCCCGGGGTTGTGCTAGGAGATCATCGTGTTAAGTGAATTATACAGTGAAGCGTTTGTGAGAAGGGGGAGGGGTAATTTTGTAAGAATTTAAAAGAAAAAAGATAACTTCTGGTTCCAATGCAGCCTTTGAAGTCTCCTCGCTGTGTCTAAAGCTGTAATGTCTCTTTCATGTTACATAAAGAGGCAGCAAGTTTATTAAGGAAACCTAATAGCGCATCTAAAGTAAAAAGGAAAAGAAAGTTAACCCTCTACTGCTAAATGTTTTTAGGGAAATACATTGCATCTTATTTTTCTTGAAAACTGTGGTCTTCAGATAATGCATCAATCAAAAACTGATCAACTTCTGACCGCTATTCTAACCAAATATTGCCTATTTCAGCTCCTCATTTGATTCATCAGAAACATGGCATCACATATTACAATGTATAAATGGGATTGTGTGAGGGTCAAACAGAGAGTTAAAAACATCTGAAAGCAAAACTTATAACTTATAAGTAAACTGATTTATCATGAATTCTATTATAGACACATTTTTCATCTGGTAGCTGCAGCAGTTGGTGTGTTTCCAAATTCACAAAAATCTACTTTCAAATGTACCTTTAGCATGCAGGCCAAATACTTTTTTAGAACAGACCAGCCTTCCCAATAATAATAGTCTGGTTCATTAACTGCAAAACTGTAAAAATTCGTTCCCCACCCTCATTACATGTAGTAATGGCTCATCACGCTTTAATTTTGAAATGTGACAGCTAGTGATAATAGTGCATAGTAGTGGGGCAGCTACGTTGAAATATTCATAACAATTGAGCATTTTGCAATAAACGCAACATATTTGGCACAGATGTAGGTTTATATGTTATGAAAAGGTAGCGATATCGGGGCGCTGCAAATTTGTTTCAAAATGGCCATCAAATAGGTGCTGATTTTATGACTCTTGGGCGGGGTGCTTTATAAAAGCTATTAATCTGAGGAAAAACACGAAAACCAAATAAAAAGGGGCACTTCAGGGTCAAATTTCACCCCCTTGCCTTTGTGCTAGAATGACAATCAATACATCTAACGGCAAGATCTTCAGCTTTCCATCGGTTCCTTTCACTTGAACCTATAAGAAAATTAAGATCAGTCTCCTGTCTGAATCGCTCACCGGGTCACCAAGGCACACAAGCTGACCCACCATGGCAAGGCGCCAACTCAATAGCATTAGACTTTTTCGTACTTTTGTAACACACCGTGGCAATCATCAAGAGTCATAAAATCAGTTTTCTGCAACATTGGGGACATTTTTGCACCTATTTGGCGGCCATTTTGAAAGAATTTGCAGCATCCCAATATCTATATCTTTTCATGACATATGAACCTACATTTGTGCCAAATGTGTTGCTTTTATCACAAAATGCACAACTGTTATGCTTAGCTGCCCCACTATAGGTAACACAGTCCACTACACTTCAAGTGAAGTGTAACTAAAAACCAGAAGATTACCGGCCAGTGTGCAATCACTAAGAAATAACAGCAGATGAAATACTGTTCTAGCAACTGCAGATGGAAATTTTATCTCATTAAAGACAATGAATGGAACATCAAGTTGTTAGAATAATGGCAACTGATGTGTTAATAATGTATTAAGAAGTTGGCAGTTTGCAGGAAATAAAAACAGTCATTACCAACGACTGAGTGGAACCATTTTTCAGCTCAAGGGGGAGAAAATATCCATAGCCATGTGAAGATTAAGCCCTGCAACAAATCAGCAAACAAACTGGGCAAATACAGCTCAGACACAACTAGCACTGACAAAGTCATTATCAATCGAAAAAAAATCTAATTCAGCTCCCTCAGCCTTCACAGACTGTGCCTGATTAAAAAGGCAGATTGAATGTGTAGCGTCTGAGTCCAATTATTTTTGGAAAGCCATACCGTGGCGTTGTTTCTTTTTGATTTACACTTGCCTGATTGCCAGAGGCACCTTGCTCATTGAAACAAAATGCTCCCCAAGAAACTCTTATATTTACTGGGAAAAAAAACATCCTACTATTTTGATTCAGAGATTCAGTGACCAGGACATGAAAAAAATGTTATCCCAAAATCCTGAAAAACATCAGTGAATACAATATTGGTCCAATTGCTTTGATTAAACCCAATGAGGGGACTCAACACAAAAGGAACAATTGGAGCTAGATTTAAGGGACAAATCTAATCCCTAAGTATTCTTTATAAAACAAAAATGTGCCATGTAATTTTTACTTTTTCATTCTGCTCCTTTACAAAAACCAAAGTAATTTTCAGATCACAAAATAGTTAAGAGGGCAGGTTTAGCAAGCAGGCTACACGCAACTGAAGCCTAAGGCAAACTGTCCTTAACTCTGTTCGAACTATTGTTTGGAACAAATCTGTATTGAATAGTATACAGCGAAGAAATGTAAGCACTGACAATATGCCTATGCTAGTACTTTAAGCAGGTGCAAGTTGTCATTGTTTTCCTTGCCTCTACCCACTGAATCTGTCTCCAACATGCAGAAAAACAGCCTGACCTAAGAATAAAAAAACAAAACCTATTCTCTTCACATTTAGGGAGCTGTGAATGGCAGGTAAACAAACCCAAACGGCCCCCTTGATACCATTGTTACAACTTGAGCTGAGGTGTCACTTCCACAGCCTACAGCCACTACGGCAAGTCCTGAGTCCATGTTAAAATCAATTCAGTATCTGACTTAACTGTTGTATCTGGAAAGCCGTTAAGCATTTAATGAGGTAAACTGCATTTCTATGACACGAGCAGCTATTCAGCAAACACTCTAATACAGCCAACAGTCTTCTCAGAGAGTTTAAAGATATTTGGGAATAAATTTGTAATCAGCTCCAGTAGTGGCAGGATGTCACTAAAACTGTAATGTGTTCATCTGTTATGCTAAAGAGTACATCGAGCTGACCAAGTGGTTGAAATAGGGTGGATGTAATTATGAGTTAAAAAGTATATCTTTAATAGAACAAACAATACATTTTGCTGCGGAAAAGAAAAATCAGCCCAGAGCTGAAAAAAAAAAATTAGACAGACATATGTTGAGTATCAGTGCTTTTCCTGTGTGATGGAACAACAGAAATGTGAGTAAATGCTCCTTGTTTGTCACACTAATGAGCATGGATCTATGTTTTGCCTAAAGGTAGGATCATGTATTGTATATACATGAAAAACACATTTTGCAAGCAATTATATTATTTAACTCAATCCAACTCCAGCTAACCTCCCACAGAACTGCTCAAGGATACGTTGCATACAATACATGTGAACGCATTTACTGGTAAAAACAGAACACAGTAACAGAACATACTCAGGTCATTTACCCTGACTGAATATGCCCACACATAACAGGAAGGAATAGCATGCTGCAGCAATACACCTACAGTGAAACACATAATAAGGAACAATTAGATGTAACAAACCAACTGAGACCAACAAGAATGTATACGTTTTGTTGGAAAGAAGCAAATAAATGAAGGAATAAATAAATAAATAGATTAATAAATAAATATTGGGGAACACATTTTGCAAACCAGAATATTTTTCCAGCAAGGCAAATGTGGACCGGAAGCAGGTTTTCTTTTATCAAAAAATGCTGTCAGGGTGTCCGTAGGCAAGGCACTTACTCCCCAGCTGCTGCAGCAGTGGGCAAACAGCAGCAGGCTGTGATTATGTGGGAACCTCCGGTGAGAGGTTTCATGTAAATGTGTAAGTGTAAACAGGACATTTTGTGGATTCAGCCTTCCCTGGGTAAAGGGGCAGTTAAAATGTGCAAGAACCAGAACCACTCACAAAAACCAAGAAAGAGAAGAAGCTCAAGAAAACCATGACCTGTACGCCGTAAATCAGAAAAATAACATTTCAGGTGCTGAGCGTGGCAACAAAGAAGGCTATTAAGAGCTCAATTAATGCTCGTGCACGTCACCTTAATGGCATTTCGGATGTTCATTTGAAGGGGTGAGGACGGTGTAGGTGTTTGGTCTTGGCTCTCTTCGAAAGTCCAACCCGGAGCGGCCGTGTGCATGTTCTCAGAGGCTCCAGTCTCCTGGGCTGCTCTGGCGGTCCTGCACACAAAACCACAACAGCACGGTATGAACCAGTCCTGCATGGCTGGCAGCCCGGAAACCTACATACTCTACATTGTGAATTGTGTATGCATTTGTTTAGGCCCAGAGCTCCACGGAACATTCTGGCCTTTGTTTTCTGTTGTTCATACTGCCTTTTCGGATGCTTTCAGCTTGTTTAACAAAGCTGACAAGATTAACATAACGCTTCTCAGTGTGCAGGGAGACAGTAGCCATGTTATTAGACCTTTTCCCTCAAACTGACAAGGCGAACACATTGCACCTCCAGGTAGGCAGGTTGTTACCTTCTTAAAGACTCAGACGCCAGGCCACTTATCTCCCGGCAGACACACTTGGGCTCATAATACAGTGGTGACCAGCAAAATGAGGAGAAGGATAGAAAGGGTGAGACTGGGAGCAACAGGATAAAGTGTCACACTTTGTACTTCTATGCTTATCATGTTTGTCTTTGTCCTTGTTCTTTGTTTTTTATCTCTATCATTTTCAGTTTGCTTTCATGTGGTAAAAAAATAAAGCCAAAATGATTTAGAATTAGTCTAAAAAACGTTACTGGACCGATCCATTCCAATGAACACCAGTCATGACATTATGTAAAGACATTGAAAACCTTTCAAATGATTTTGTCCTTTCTTTTTTAATCTTGAACCAAATATGACTCTTATCCAAAAAGAACCCACCATTTTATCAATAAAATGCTCCGGGGCTTTTCAGTCTTTTATCTGCCATTACAATATGGAACTCACTCTGGCTCAGTTGTTCCAAGAGTGGTTGACACATGAAGGACGGAGACCACATTTTCCTTTTCTGCTCCATTTCCCGGGGCTCTGAAAGAAACATATTGACAGTCAGAGACAGCCAGGAGGGACCGGCTAATTCTGTCTTATTTGTGGCTCTGTTTACCCTTAAACAACGTTTCGGCACTCATGACAGTGTTATCGTTCCACCGCAGCTTATTGGGGAAGCGAAATGAATATTTGAACATTCATGAGCGGAAGACAAAATCAATAAAAGCAATTGTATTTCCTCACTGAATTAACCTAGCTGACCTTTTAAAGTCTATCACCCAACACTCTGGAAAAACAGTGTTAACCATGCAACACTAAAAACAATGGAATCAAAGAAAATGTAGCGCTGAATAATATATTTCCATGGAATGTTTTTCAGGTCTTTTTATTTTAATTTAAAATGCTGCTTCTGAAGAAGTTTCCTGATTGAGCAAACCATTAATTCAGTTACAATTTAGTTCCACCCTTGTTATCAACACTGATTACTGGAACACTTAGTTGATATTGGGCTCTTTTTTTACCTCAAGATATAATAAGCTTTTTGTTGTTGTTGTTGTTGTTTTAAAAGGAAAACTATGAACCTCTGTGTTTCTCTGCAGTGTTCATGGATGCTTCCTGGCACAGGTGGCTGCCGTAGGGCACCTCCTGCTCGCCGCCACCACCGACAGAGGCACAAGAAACCCCTGGATCACCTCCACACATTTCCAGGCTGCGGTCTTCATCAGCATCATCTAATAATAGACATGCAACACAGTGCAGTTACAATATATTAGTAGCAGTGTTTGGTCCTTATTCCTTTTCTGGCATCATTGTTTGAACATAATCGTGGTGTCAATAAAGATGATTAAAAAACTGACAGCCTGTTCTTAAGCCTCATGCTAATTTTTGTATGTGTAATATTCCAAATTATTCAAGGCTGAGTCAAGTGTTTGTCCTTGATTAAATGATCTAACCTTAGTTAATCAATGCTTTTACACAATGTTGCATATTGAATCTAAACACGAGAGCTTGACTTTTCACTTATTGTGGTGGTAAATATAAAGAGGAAATTCTTATAGACTGTATGACAACTTCTCATGGCTAAGCTGTTTTTCAATATTTGGAAATTTGAAGAAAAATCCTATACTGACTGAATTTAAAATTCCCTTTTTCTTAGCAGCATGGTGTAGAGATATAGCTCATTCACTGTCTTGCTGAGCGGTAGATGTGAAGATCGATAACACTCTCCTATCTATTTGCTAAATATGAGGCTACAGCCAGAAGCAGATTAGCTTATTTTTACATTGACACTGGCCGCAGGGGGAAGGAGCTAGTCTGCGTCTGTGCAAAGTGAAAACAACCAGCCTGCAAATACCAGAACTTAAACTCACTAATGAACACATTGTAGCTTGTTAAATTCGAACAAGTGTAAAAACTAATAATTGTGGTTTTATGTGGGGTTATTTTCTGGAATGTTTCTTGGCCAGACACAGTCACTTCCTGGAGTC
This sequence comes from Coreoperca whiteheadi, assembly GCA_011952105.1. Classification (NCBI taxonomy): domain Eukaryota; kingdom Metazoa; phylum Chordata; class Actinopteri; order Centrarchiformes; family Sinipercidae; genus Coreoperca; species Coreoperca whiteheadi. Next base: position 7,029,404 of record CM022481.1, read on the forward strand.
TTGTCGTGACCGTGAAGTTGCCATGCAACCTGAGGAGACTCTTGGCAAAAAAGCAAATAATTGTATTTCCCAAAATGTCAAACTTTTCATTCAAGATTTGCACACAGAATTTTTTCAGTTTCAGTACACAGTGTCACACCAAGACAAATTATACTATATGTATGTCTATATATATATATATAATATATGTATTTATATGTATATGTATGTATATATATATATATATATATATGTCTATATATATATATTTATATAGTGTGAGTATTGTTTGCATCGCAATGGCAGCACAAAGAAAAGAATGTCCTTAGGGGTTTTATGGCTTTCATATGATCTTCCTAATGTACAGAAAGTTTTTTGTAGTGTACACACTGTGCATAATAATAAAATACAGAGTCAACTATAAATATTACAGCAACATATTAAAATGAAACATGGATGTCCACTCCAGTTATGGTAGTAATGGTCAAAGGAACATTTCTAATGGTGCTCACTGCTGTATCTGTAACTCATGGGGGCTGCAAATACTACTGGAACCAGTCTTTTACCAATAATATCAAGTGACTGAATGTATTAATTGTATACTGTACAGTAAAAATGGAGTCCTACTGTTTCTAGTTACCTGATGATGTGTCTCTATGGCGTTCTAGATCTAGGCTGCTGAGATGTTCTTTGCAGTTTGAAGTGTCAATCTCCAAGGCTTCAGTTGAACACTGCTCAGGTGACGATGCTCTACTGCCACTTGCAAACTCACTTATACTGATATCAAAATATATTTTCAGCTCTTTCAAGACCACGTCAAACTGCTTTTTCATCTCGAACTTTGGGCTGTCGTTCACATCAGAGGCTTGATTCTCGCTCTTAGAGGAAACATTTGGGGACACTGGCTGTGGGTTTAAGTCATCCTGGAAGCATTCAGAGGAATTAAAGGCTGATTCAAAGTTAGGCTGTTTCTCTGGCCATCCAAGAGCAATAACGTCTACTGCTGAGATAAAGTTTGGGAGTTCATTACAAGTGTAATCACTGCTTAAAAATCCATTTGCCGTGTTCTCAGTGTGACACTTAAGTCTTTCCACTTCCTCCTCGCCCTCTTCCTCCTCCTCCTCCTCTTCTGGTACCTCCTTATGGTCATTGTTCTCTGCCTCTGGCATGGAGTGGTAAAGTTGTCGCTGGGGTGTTTTAAACAGCTGCCCAGGCAGGCTGGTAAGGACAGGGCTGTTGCTCAGGCCAGCATCGTCGCCATCATCATCATCTAGTGGGAGCTGCATCTTTTGGAAAGTGTCTAAAGCCCCTGGCACACAGTCGTAGAAAGTGACGGCAGATGGCACTGGGGGAAATCTGTCACTACAGTTTAGGGCAGTAGGGTTGTTGTCAGCATTTTGTGAATGGATGAATTCATGTGGAGCCGGCACAACTGCATCACTAGTTGGAGGAAAAGGGAAAGCCAAAATGTCATCTTTATTTTCAACCATGAATGTCTCAGCTCTGTGTTGGTAATCAGAGAAACAACTGATCCTGTTTCCTTGTTCATGTTGACTAACTAAAGTTAATTTGTTGCCACTTTTACTCAAGTTGCCCTCTGTCCATTCACCGGAACATTCATCAGGTGACGCCTTAGTCATGTCTCTCTTCTGTTGACTTTGCTGCTGATGACCATCCTCTGATTTCACTAATATCTCTGAGTCACCATGCACATCAGTTTCCATTTCATCGCTTGCCTCTTCTTTTCTTTCCTTTTTAACTGTTGTCCATTCCATCGTTGGAATTACAGCACTGTATGGGTGATCAGACAAGGATTCAAGGCCATTTCCCAAGTCCTCATCAATATGTGCTAACTCACTACCATATTTACATAGTTTGCCATCTGTCCAGTCACGTATGCAATCACCAGTTGATATTTCAGTTCTGTCTTCTTTGTGTTTTTCATTTTGTTGCAGAAGTTTCCCCTGTAAGCCCATTGGGTTTTCCGATATCCCATTTTCATCAGTTCTTTTTTCTTCTTCGGAACTTGTCATCTCAGTTGCCTCGTCCATTCTGGCAATTTCGGCTTGTAAATATTCAACCTTCTGTGTCTTCAGGTGGTCCAGGCTGACAGGAAAACAGCCAGACTGATCTTGCTCCTTCAACTGATGTCCCACAGTACCATGGCTTTCCTGCCCTCCATCCCCAGCAGGAGGAGGCTTTGCGGGCCTGCGTGGACCGCTGCTGGGACTGGATTTCCAATGACAGCTGCCCTCATCGCCAGACTTGTTGTGTGTTTCGTTGGTGGTGATGGAACAAGCCTGTGCTTCTGTGTACTTACACAAGTGCTCTTTTTCATCTTTGAGCTGCTGTGTTCTGCTTTGGTGATTAAACTGCCCAGTCTGGTCAGGAGCTAAAACCTCCTGTGATGGCCTGACGTCAGAACAGAGTGGATGACGCGTTTCCATCTTGCAGACTTTTACTGGTGGAGATAATTCTACACCTGCAGTGCTCTCTGAGTTACAGCGTTTCACTTCAGCCTCCCTGTCAGTTTCACTCCAGATTGCAGGGTCAGTTACACTCAAAGGGCCTGCATCATTATCTCCTTCAGCAGGCTCTTGACTGATTCTTGCAGGCATTGGAGTCTCTGTTGTGTGATCAGCCGTTTCACTCTGAGCTTTGGCTATCATCTTGCCAGCAGCATGCTGTCCATTTGCCCCACAGAACTCTTCAGCTTCAAGACTCACATTCTCAATTGCAATATTTCTGGCTAATACCATATCATAAGAAACAATTGATCCCTCAGCACATTCAGCGGCAGAAGGGATGGAGTTTTTGCTCATGCCATTCTCATTAACTTGGGCTTTTGTTTCCCCATCGCAGACGGCAACATTTTCATTTTCACAAATCTGCAATTCTAACATTGCTTCCTCATTTTTTACACCTTCTGCCAAGTTCCCAGAGGGGTCCTCTTCAGGGTTTGGGTAGAATGTTGTAGAGACTGCATAATCACTGGAAGATAAGGGACAATTACGGTCTTCCTTTTCGTTGCTGAAAAGGATGTTCTCACTAAAGCCATACTTCTCCCTCTTCTGATTACTCTCTTCAACCCCAGCAGATTGGCTCCATGGATTACAGAAAACTGTGTAACGTAGCATATCTTCACAAGTGCAATCAGTACGACATCTGACCTCCTCATCACTTGAACCAAGGGTGAATGCTTGGATTTGACTGACGCTATTTTGCACCTGTCTCCCATCTTCCTCATTTCCAACGGGAAGATTGCAAACGCCAGGGGGCTCGTCTTCAAGTGATTTCCCCAGCCGTTTACAATAAGGATGGCCGGATGTGTCACTGCTGCCGTCTTTTGACGTGTGACCCTCTGCTAATGCCCAACCTGCATAATCTACTGGGTATGAGCTGAGCTTGTCTATTTCAGTAATTGGAGGCTGCTCATCTTTCACCAGGAACAGAAAGCGTCTCTGAGCAGCAATAAAACAGACTTTAGATGATCCTGTGTGCGCATCGTCAGTGTGTAAAGTAGTCAACTCAGTAATAGGGGGGACAATTAATTTAGTGTCTTGCAGTTGCACATGAGGTTTTTCATCTTCAATATTCCCGCATTCTGCTGTGCATACTAGGCCCGCATTCTTCTGCAGCTTACTTGTTGGTGATGGTGATGGTTGTTGGCCAATGGTTTTCCGAAATGTCAAAAGCTCTGGAAAGTCAAACCTGCTTTTCCCACTGGGGTTGTTTGTCACTGTACAATCTGTCCTTGGTCGTTTGGGGGAGAGTGGTGAAGTTAACTCTCTCTCAGTTTGTGGACTGATATCTTCTAGTGTGATTTTCTCCATTTTCTCCTATCTCCTAAACCTAAAATAGAAACAGCTTGAGTGTGAACACTGCATCCGAAAGCCACACTGCTCAGATCAATAAGTGTTAAGTCTAGCAAAAAAAAAAAACTGCAATCATGTCAAGAATGCTTTTAATACTTTTGGTAGATAACATTTATAGAAAAACCTATTCCACATTAAGGAAAGACTTTTCAGACTCGGAGACAGACCCCATATAGTGATTCAACACAGGCTGGTAGATGATGGTCTTGTCAACCTCAGTCTGTGCTATAGTCCATATTTCCATCTGTATTACCATAATAGCCCAAGTGTTCTGTTGTATAAAAGCTACAGTACCTCACCTTACCCCAAACCTGTTCTTCCGAGCACATGGGAGTAATTGCACAGCAAACATTTGAAGAAAAAATAGGAGAAAACAACATATTCACTAAGTGGATTTCCTACACCGGGACAGATTGTTACACACCATGATGCTGATTCGCTGTACAGAATACATGTAGAATAATGGCACTCTAACACTGTCGCTGTTCTGCTGCTTCCCTACTTTAACACCCAAATCTGGAACTGCTGTGCATCAGCCTCTGACAAAGCTATCATTGATACAATGAACCCAATATAGGCCTTTTTCACAGCAGACATTTTGACTTGTAATAGTAGGAAAAAAACAGGTGTTACTAATAACATTAACAATGTCTCTGTTATATTCAAGTGTCCCGGTAGGCCATGACGGTGACAGTGAGCCAGCACGCACAATACAAGGGAACCAAGGCAGCTAAATGGAAATCAGCCATCGTTCTTTTTATAACATGCACCTGTGCTTTTCCTACTGTGACACGTCTTAATATCTGCTGTGGAAAAGGCCTAAGTCTCCCCCTCATGCTTCCCACACTAAGTAACTGAAAGTTAGAAAGAAGAATTTTAGGACAGGAGGTGCAGGCATCAAACATGTGATGTGTCTGTTACCTGGCAGACCACCCTGCCACACACACACACACACAGTTTAGAAATGTTCAAACACTGTATTTTTTATTTAGTGTCAGATTTGCAGAACTATGTTTGAAATACATCAAGCACTCTATAGTATAACATAACCAAATTAATGCACCAAATAAAATCATGATGTTCCCGATGTCATATCTTTGCTTTGTAGCAGGCTAGATTTTGTATTCCCGAATGAAATAGTAATATTTCTACAACCACGCAAGTTATCCCTCTGTATTGTATGTCATATCAGCAATGGTTCACTGAGGGAATCTCTTAGTAGCATAAAAAGAATCTTATTTTAAAAGTCAATGCTGCATGGACTGATTTGTTTCACTGATGTTACTATGACCAGCTTATAACTACAGTTTGCAAGAAATAAATATCTTGACGTTAGCTAGCTGCTGATAGCTTTGTTGGTGCTTGACATTAACGTTACATGGTTCCTTTGGCCAGTGAGCTAGCCAGAGCAGATGCAACGTTCCAAAGGCTATAAACACGCATGACCTGGTTTTTCAGGACCTTGCTATTGACAGCCTGTTAAATATAATGACTTTGTATCATTTCGAACATTATATAGAACAGCGTTAGCAAAGTCAGCTAGCTCAGTGAACTGTATTCCTAGGTTACAATTGGAAAAAATAAGCAAACCCTTTTAACCAATTAACCCACTTTATTTTGCCGCCATTGACTTTGACATTTGCTGACAGTTAAGCTAGGCATATATTTTCCCTGTCTATCCAGCTCTTATTAGTTACTCCCAAGTTACTCACCTTTTAAATTAGTTACTGTAGCATCAGCCCTGGCATACCTAGCCAGCTTAGCTAACGTGGTAACGGTAATCGTTTGCCTGTTGTCCTGTAACGGTGTGGCGCGAAACTACCGCGGCTGCCGAACAAAGCAGACGGATGCCCTTCACTAGTTTGGCTAGCTAGATAACATGCATTGGTGTGTGGATATTTCATCTATCTTTACCAGATAGTTTGCCGTGTTAGCTGAACTTTAGAATGAAATGCGAAAACTCGTGCTGGTTACTTCTTGTTGCCTGTACTTTTTCTTTATTCTTCGCAGCATCATCCGACCGCACGCTGCCACGCTGCGAGCGAGGCAGAGAGATGCACTGCTCTCCCCCCTCCCTCCCTCTCTCTCTCTCTCTCTCTCTCTCTCTCGCTCGCTCTCTCTCTGTGTGTGTGTGTGTGTGTGTCTCAGTACCTGTCTCCTCCTCTCACCACATCAGCAGCACTGTTTGTTTAGCAGCAGCATCCTACGGACCCGCACCGCTTACTTTCCATCGAGGCTGACTTTACTCCCTCCCCGACCCCCCCCCCCCCTTCAGAAAAAAATAATTAATATTAAAACGCCATTGAAAAAAACAAAACGCACGACAGACGTCTTAAGGTCCTAGTGGCTCGCTAGAAGAGCAGCTTGAGACGGTTGAGTCGCTTCTTTTTTCCGTCCCCGCAAGGTTTTATTTTTGTGACCAGTCCAGACATCAGACCGGACTTCTCCCGTTGACTCTCGCAAGGTAGGGTGGCTGCTCTGTGTGACAATAATATGCTGAAGGATTCGTTTTGTGCATGGAGAAAATTCAAATTTTTTTTTTTTTTGCCCATTGACCTACATGATGCAACCTGGTGCGTCATCCTGTGCGTTTCGCACGACCAGTTTACGGATTTATTGGCGGGTTTGGTCCACGTTGAGACGCAAACGACAACAACGAGCGACCCATAGCATTCATCGGCGTAGCCTCCGCAGCTGTCTTTTCGATGCCATTTGTACGTCTTTCACGCACACGCGCGACTTGTCAGCATTAGATAAACATGGTTGTGTCTCGCTTGGATTTACTCTGACTGCGTGTGTGTGTGTGTGTGTGTGTGAGAGAGAGACACACACACGCAAACCAGGCTTTCGATTTGACAACAAAAGTGTGAATGCAGAGACAAATCAGCGTCGGTTCACGGCTGGTTTATGCAACCTTCCTGATCAACTGTGGGGATTGTGTCGATTATAATTGGGACTTTGCGTGGGATGTTTGTGCTTGGCACGACGTGGCACGGTGTGGTGTAGTTTGGCACTGGTGCTGATGTTGCAAGGGTGTGTGTGTGTGTGTGTGTGCAGGAGGAAGGTGGGGGTTTGGTGTGTCTCCTTAACCCACATCATCCTCACCATGAACATACTCTTTTGCAAATCAAGGCAGGCATGACCACATGTTATCCTCTCTGCTTATTGCCCCCCCCCACCAGGCGTTCACACATATATTTCTAGACAATAGGGGCAGCAGGATTACACAGGAATCTACCAGATTTGCCTGATTCAAACCCTTGAACCGCATTGCTCCTAAGTGGTGTTGCCTCTCTAGGCTGGGGCTCTGCCTGCCTCTCAAGGTCAAGTTCCCTGTTGGAAAATCATGGCAAAGGGAGAGTGTTATGTAATAGCCTATCGCCTGGCTCCGGGGCAGGTCTGCTGGTTGTCACAGGACTGTAAAATTACTCATTTGACAGTCCATCCTTATGTCAGTACCTGTCTGCGGATTTGTGTAACGACAGCTATGATTTTTTTCCCCCTCGTCTTTTTGGCGATGGCGAGGCCCCCAGTGGACTAGACGACAAAGGGCTATGACTCAGGTTTGGAGTCAGCATGGCACTCTGCTCTGCATCGCACTGCAGACTGACCCAGAGTGTCTTGTCCCGGGACTTGGTCCCTCTCATTTCTCCAGCTAAAATAAAGCACTGACATTTGCTGCTTATGCACCACACTCCCTGTGTTTTTTTCCTCGTGGACGTGACTAACTGGTGAAAAACATGATCGTGCATAGAATTAAGAGCTAACAGGGGCGCGGGGTGTGATCAGTGTTTTTCGTGCTAACAAGAGTGTCATCTCCCTGTATCTGTCTCAAATCACACCCTGAGCACTTTCATATTACTTTCCGTGCATTTACCCTTTTTACCGTGACTTGCGCCTCTTTTCTTTGTTCATCCTTCAATGTCGATGCACTTCCCTCCTGTGTTTATCTGTTGTAGAGACCGTGAAAACGTGAGGGAGCAGGAGAATGTAGACGGAACTTCATCATTATCACATTTGTAGGCTGCTGACGATCGAGCAATTGCTGAGTGGAGAGGTGTTGTTCAGTTACCTAACATTTAAAGATAGTTTTTTATTCCGTTCCTCTTTTATTTTGTTTATTGCAGTACAAGGTCAATGGGGAACAATTAACAGGACAGATGAAAGGGTGACAAGGCTCTTACACAGTGCTGGAAAATGACAGTGGAGGTGTTCACATGAGATTGACAAGTATGGAAGTCAAGTATGATGATCAATTCCTGGTATGTGCATTTTCTTATGGCCAAAGGGACCATCAAATAACTCAGATCTGACAACGAGAACAAAATGAAGGTCTTTAAAAAGTATATTTAAAAATGCGTAGGAAGATGAGGTTTTGCAATTGCGCCACCATACCATGTTGCCACTTGCGTCACTTTAAAGGTTGTGCAGTTGCAGGTTTTATTTAAAGTGAGCTGAGGGGGCGGGTACTAAAAAATGTGCGATCTGTGATGTGTGTTAGTTTGCCTTTTTGTACACCATAAATTAAACACTCAAGATACATTTATCCCCAAGGAGTAAAAGTGATTGCATCTAAATATATACGCTATTTACTGGCATTAATTGATACGGCCCTCTGCTGCTTGTTGCATCAATGAAGGAAGACAGAGGAATGAGTAACAGTTGCGTTATGATGCAGTGTGAGCTATTGTAAGCACATTGTGAGCATATTAGAAGTCAAACATGTATTAATTCCCCACAGGTTTACTATATTGTGTGTGCTGCAGCATCATATATGCTGACAGTATGCTCTTGATGTGCATGTGACACCCTGAAATGCAGCACTTAAGCGTAATTCTAAATGATTTCATTAGTCCTGGGGTGTAAAGTGCCCACAAATTCCCAAGGATTCTGTACGCAAACGTCTTAAACACACGGTGGGAGATACATTCTACATACTGTAAACATGAACACTTGCATTCATTCACATACTGTACATGCATGCTGTATGAATACAAATGCATTGACTTTATCTTTCTATTACCTAAGTGTCCACACACACACACACACACACACACACACTCGTGCTCACGTCTCTCCCGGGACACATCTGTCTCCTGCTGCTGCAGCCGTCTTCAGGCTCAGTCCATCTTGCCTGACAAGCCTATATTGTAACAGAAAAGTGTTAGCAACTTGCTGTCAGAGAGCACTGCCTCATCAGTTTCACTGCAGCCCTGGCGGGCTTTTCGCTTGTAACGGGATGTTTTCCGACCGCTAGAACCAGAGGCTAGTTTTTAGTTGTCATAGTCAGACAGTATTGTTTAACCCATAACTGTGTGTCCATAAAGATTGCTACAGACGTCATCTTCCAATATGCCATGCTCAGGTCTGCTGCATGGTTGTTTGTCCTTAAGAGAACAGCTGACAACTGGCGTTCAGTAGCCTTATTAAATCTGAGTTCGGCATCAGATCATCTTTTTGAATCCGAATCACTCAAATCCCTTATCAAATGTATTTGGGTAGATTGTTTCGGGAAGGGGGGCTCCAGAGGACAAATTATTTAGTAAAAGATTTGTGTACAAACTTAAAGTCAAACTAGCATTCTGTCTGCTACAGCGTACATATGTGCTCTGTAAATCAATTTTCCTGTGTTCTCCTTTAAAGAAACAAAATCAGAAACCAAAAGGGAAAAATGTGTATTTTTCATTTTTTTGGTTTCATGATGGCGCCCCCTAGTTTTGCGTTCATTTCGACAGAACTTCGGTTATCTGACTACCTAGATGGAGACTTTATTTCGATACAGCTAAGGAAATCTTGCATAAAGCAGTGCCATCGCCATTATATCGTTCCCATCATGGATTCTTTTGAGTTGCATTGGGGGAAATGTGTGTTCCAGTGGTTTTGGATCTTGACCCTTATTAGGGACTAAAAGCTGCTTCGATTTTCTTTTTAAAATCTATCCCTCACGAGTCCCCCAACTTTATCCAGGTCTTTTAACACCAAATCCAAATGCAACCACATATGGATATGCAAGATATAGAGTACTACCTCTTCCTCACACACAGGCTTCCTAAGCGAGAGACATTGTTATTTTCCTGTATTTGGGAGTCACATAGCCGAAGGAGTAGGGCCTTGATTTGCGCAAATGCAGGTGATCGAATAGCCTTTTGAAAACTAATGATGAGTAGCTGAGATGACATTCAGCCATACACAGGTCCAAAATGCTGCTTATCCCTAATTAATTCATCAAGGATCTGCCAGAAGTGACATTTTACGGTGAGCATCAGCATCGTCGGGGCGCCGCATTGGGCTCATCTGATAGTGAGGGCATCCATCCAGCTATTTTGGTCCACAGGGACAAGATACAGCATGGGCTGCTCTGATCATCTCCATATATAGCCTGTGTGTGTGTGTGTGTGTGTTTGTCTATCCCTCTCTCCTTCTATCGGCCTCTGCCACTTTTTGGTTGGAGAAGTGTGGATTCTCATTTCCACCTCACATAAGCTATTAAACTTTATAAGCCACTATTGTTTCTTCTTTTTTATGAAATTGTTGCATTGTTTCACTAATTCAATTCCATTTTCTGTTTACCGTTATGTAATTAACTAACTTCATGTCCTATTGCCATACACAATGTAGCCTCTGTCATACGTGCGGGGATTTACTTTGTTTAATTATTATTAATTGTTTTATTTGTTGTATGTTACGTTTAACTTGCAGGCAGTGTGGAACCATGACTTGAATCGTAACTTGAATTTCAGTTTCGTACATTATAAGTCCTGCGTTCCTGGTGAACCTGGGTCATGCTGAGCCTGGCTGAAAGCATCTCTCCAAATTGGATTTTAAGGGCAAAGCACATCCATCTTCCTTATAGACAAATCATTTCCAAATTGTGGTGCGTGGACTGCCTGAGCTCCTTGGGAAAGTTTTATGGGGTCTTTGTGGAATGAGGAATTGTTTCTTTTCTTTTTTTCTCAATTCACTAAGAATAACTTGTCTCATCGATGTGTCTCTCCCTCCGCCGTTCTCCCTCTCCATCAACAGTGTCGACAACCAAATTAGATCAACTAAGTCCCACCCATGCACATGGACCTTCCTCACTCCTCCATTTCACAACTCGACCCCTGAGTACATTGGGGCCTGTATAAAAAAAAGACATAAACATATCTCTGTGGTAATAAACCAGTACAAACACTATTACCTGCCCAATTCCATCCAGATAGAGATAGAAAGAAATGGTTCTGCGTTTTGGGAAACACAACTTTCCCCCCGTAACCATTGAGAGATGAACCATTAGCAAAACTGAATGCTTTGGGAAGAAAAGAGGCTTTAGTAATGTCTTGCAGTGAAAAAGGTTGCTGTTTGGCAGCCACCTTCAGAGTTGAATGCTGGCTCTCCTTTGAAAGCACCTCAGGGAGAGTTTTGAAAACAGTCCCTGTTTGCAACGTCATTACCACACAGCAGTAATGTAACTTCGGCATTCAGAAAAGGCAGCAAAGTGATCCTAGGTGAGCTGCATGTCTCTGGATTGTTGATTTTAATAGCGAACTGAAATAAGTGGAAACCAGTTGCGTCCTGGAAATCGGTCTCAAAACCTATGGTATGCTTTCGCAAAAGGGCCACTTTAAAGAAGCACTCTTAAATGGAGCTTTGCAAAAAACAATGCAGCATGGCAGGCCTCGGTATATGACTGCAGCACCACTTGGATGCTTGCCTGAGCCTCCTTTCCTCGCCCCTGTGCACAGAGACAGCGCATTGGCAGCACACATACTGTCACTGCCTCGTTTCTCCCTTGGCCTTTTCAAGCTAAAGAGGTCTAATAAAACATCTCAGCAGAGAGTAAGAGCAGAAATGTTCCAAAACCCTAACCATCTTTTGTAAATTATGATAATTACGGGTTGGTTAATGAACTAATCAAGGCCGTAAAGTGGCAGCATCAGCACTGTGCCGATACATCAGCTATCCACAGAGGCAGCTGGGTGCAAAACAGCTACAGCGGAGAAATTAAGGGACATTAAACACATAAAAACACACTTGAGTTTTTGTAAAAAGCCACCGTGGGCCAACTACTCTAAGAGGTCATTATTACCCTTTCCAAAATCCAAAGAGTTTCATTTGAAGGTGAGATACTCAGCATTTGGAGAGTAAATAGCTAAAAAAACCCTTGTGCAAAAATAACATTTTAACGGGCCGTGGCCAAGGGAGGGCAGGGAATCACTTTTCGTTTTTACTTTTAGTAGGGTTCTTTTCAGATGTAACAGGGTAGGATGAAAGCCTAGTACAGTGGTTGTCATCAATCCCTCAATCCACATTTTGGAGATAAGATAAAGTTTCTTACTGTAAGGCAAAAACTCATGAAAGATTTTAAGGGTTCAGAGTTCCTCTAAAAATGAATCAAACAAAACCAAACTAGGACAAGCAGCTGCTCAAGGGAAGACAGAAGTGGCATGTCTTACAAACTGACCCTATTAAAAAAAAAAAAAACGGTACAGGACACATTTGTGACGAACAAGTCACACTATTCCAGTTCGTCATATTACACTCCATTTGTGTTAAATCTTATTTCTAGGTGGAGATTTGGCAGTTCTCTAATAAATCTCTCTAATCAGCCTTGATCATCAATCATCAAGATCATTAATTTTGTATGTGTGCGTCTGTTTGTGCGTGTGTGTGTGTGTGTGTGTGTGTGTGTGTGTGTGTGTGTGTGTGTGTGTGGTGCAGGCAAAATGGGGAAACAGAACAGCAAGCTGACCCCTGAAGTGATGGAAGACCTGGTGAAGAACACAGAGTTTAACGAACATGAGCTGAAGCAGTGGTACAAGGGTTTCCTGAAGGACTGTCCCACCGGCCGGCTCAACCTGGAGGAGTTCCAGCAGCTCTATGTCAAGGTGAGACTCCACTGGCTCACTTTCAGTTGATGGATTACACACGTACTGACACACACACACACACACACAATCTGAGCTCACAGCAGACGGAGCATATACTCTAACAAAGTTTGTTAGAGTTCAACAGAGGAGAAAGAGGTCACAGAACAGAAAAGCTTAGTTGCACAGTACGCTGCTAAACTCATTATACCAGTTGTTAACATATTCTAATGATGGTGGAATCGATTTTAATGATCGAGACATTACTATAAATCGTACATTGATCAGTGTAGTATACCAGTATACTACGAAAATGTACAAAATGATAGTATAGTAGGAGATTGGGGTACATTTGTTTAAAGCTGTAAGCACAAAATTGACATTATCACCATATAAATGTGTTATGGTTAGCATGTTAGCCAGAAGTCGCCTTTTTACACATCCAGCAGACACAGAGAAACATTAGCGTTCATATAAAGTCATGTTTCAGGGCACCTGAAAAACATAAGTCCAATATTCACGCTCTTTTTGGTCTCCACCAACTCCTGAGGGAACTATCTGTCTCTTTAGCGGCTAAATGCTACTCGGTGTTCACTAGCTAGTTGTTAACTTGGTCCGTCTGCGTTTTGGTGTTAGGCAGTTAACGGTACAGTAGGTGCATCAGACCTTTTGCGCTGAAAACAAAACAAGGTTGAGTGACAGTGAACCAAAACACTGAAGTTTGTGGTGCCAGAAAACCAAAACAATGAGCTAAAATATGCTAAAACACTCTGAACAGCTGAGGGGAACTATAGACTCACATGATCATTTTCTGTGGGTTTGAGACCCCTTACACTTAAGACATAGTCATGTGATCCATTGTTACTATAAAAATATTGATTAGCATAGCTTTAAATTCAGGTTAGTGTGGCATTTGTTATGTTTATAGTAGGATCTTGGTGATGGTGTAGCTTAACTGAATGTTAAAAACTGTCCAGGAGTCCAACATTTTTCATATCATATATCATACAGTCCACTAGGGGCAATTTGGAGTCATCAATTAACCTAAACATGCATGTCTTTGGACGGTGGGAGCTCTAACCACTCTGCCACCGTGCACCCCATACATCATACAATACAATAAAATTCATTCAGATATCATACAATTCACATGAACCTTTTAGCACAAATGAATACCAGTTTTATATGATGACAGGCCCCGTAGTAGTAGTATGGTTAGTATTTGTAACCAGGGTTAATAGTCATGATGGTAGTAGTAACACCACTAGTAGTTGCAGAAGTAATAGTAGAAGATGCAACAGCAGCATTAGTATTGTAGCATCACTAGCAGTGGCGTAAGTGGCAATTATTATCTGTTTGTTCATTTTAAAAAGCCATAATAATAAAGACAAAATGCATTCTCAGTGGGTTCTTCCACAATTGATATTAACAGGGTTGGTTGGGGTCACATGAATACATTGTGAATCACCACAAAAACCATTGCGGGAAATTACATTCCCAATATAAACCCTGCTCGATTTTAGCAGGCATGCTGCCATGTTCCCATTCGCCACTCCTGTATCTGGGCAGAAAACCAACAGAGAGGCAGATATCAGAGGCGCTTAGATGATTATCTTCTCATGCTAATATGTAGCCTACCGTATCTCATTACCTCTGACAGAGCAGTGTCAATTTATTCCATGATTTATTCATTTGGTCTTATAAAACAGTCAGGAACAGATTCATGGAAACAACAATGAGCTCTTAATGACAGAGAAATTGTGATAGAATAGCACAAGAAGTGCCTATAAATATAGACTTCAAAAAATAGGAGTGCTTCTACTACTATAAAAAATGCCCCTGTCTGGTGCTAATAATTAAAAAAAATAGATAATAAGGGTTTTTCCTGGCTCAAAATTAGACAAATTTTATTCCTCAGCTGTGACTGACTAAACCTTAATGTATTTATTTTTAACTGAAAAATACATTTACACATGTGGCTGTGACTCTGAGAGTCTTAAAACTGTTACATCATTAAATAAATATTAAACCTGACCTGGTCAGGTTTTGGTAAAAGGGGCATGGAATTGAGGCACCTTGAAATAAGAAATACAAAATAAAAAATAAAAATACAAAGGACTTACAGTAGATTAAGTGTATTAAATATCATAAAGTGTGATTATTAAACTTGCAAAGTTAAACCCATGTACTATCTGCGCTGTTAAGTTGCTTTAATCAGTTAAATCTGATTGATAATACTGTGTACTTAATAATAATGTCCCTATTTTGCTGTTACATCAGGCCCTTCTCAGTATCTTGTGTCCTCTTGGACTGTATACTTTAGGAGTTCTCATGGACAAGAGCGCTCGGAGTAGTGTAAGAATAGGCATTCATCTTTTATCAGTGATGCCAGGAAATGCCTCATGACCAGAGGGGGCTGCCGTTACATAAGACACGCCTGGGCGACTCAGGTCATGGGTGCACCTCCTCTAAATGCCATCGGAGCTCATGCATCAGCTGAGACCAGAAGAGAACGAAAAAAAAGATCTCGAAAACATGAGACGTGCAGGTATGGCTGCCATGATTTAACTTTTTTTCCCTTTTTTTTTTTTTAAGTCAGAACAAAGCAAACCCTGTCACCCTGAATGACATTTTCCATTTGGGCCAATTTGTCCCATTAAAACCTACTGAAAAGCATCAAAATCCTTTTAAAATTGAACTACAAAAGTAACCTGGGAATAACCTCCTGGGAAATAAGAGGAAGTTGGCAACTCTGATAGGGGGATACAAACACAAAAGAAACCGGATGGAATATCCCCTAAAATCTCTTGGCAGCACAATATGACGGCACACGAGCACCACAGCTCACGTCTAAAGGGGTCTTGTAGGCTTCTGGGTAAATCCTATTATTGATGCATCCTATTGTGTCTCTAGGCAACAGTGTATCAGTGATAGGGCTTTATTTAAATCCAGAGGGCTGATGAGTAGAAAAACGATCAGCTTCGACCTCACATTAACGGGACAGATTGTTCCTGCGAAGAGTGAGTCTGTGTGTGTGTGTGTAAGTGTGTGTGTTTGTGTGGTGCTGGGCGGGGAGGGGGCACATATGTTTAGTTGGAAGGAGAGGGAGACAGAACAGCGTGTTTGTGTCGGTTGAAAACGAGAAACAGAGACGGGCGGAGTCGGAGATAAGTCGGAGTAAGCAAGTAAAGGAAAGTGTGTATACTTTATTTATTAGTCATTAGCTCCAATGGAGTCATGCAACAGAGACGTGAGAAATGCACGCGAAAAGTTGTGTGTGAACGCGTGTGTGTGCATGCATGCATGAGATAGGCAGGGTTCGACTTACACCTGTGCACAGAGATCTTAATTTTTCTAGACTCCCGCACTCGTCCGTCCCGCCCGTGCCTTCAGATCTCACCACATTTTGCACAGATCTGCACCTGTGACAGTAGTCCAGAAGCCCTCCCTTCCAGGGCGCTAAATGCAGTGTTACCTCCACTTGGCTGCCTGCCTGGACTTAATGTACTGTTTCGGTTAGATATAGACACTCTGCTCTCTTGCTTCTTTTTCCTTCTGTGCTCTGTCTCTCACTCCTTTTAATTCCCACTGCCTTTGTGAAAGGTAATCATCTTTTAGGCTGTGAAAAGAGAGAGACAGGAAGAGGAAGTGATAAAGAGGGAGAGTTGAGAGGGAGAGGCACCAAAGAACAGGAAGAGAGAAAGAAACAGGCAAAGGCAGAGAAAGCAGGTGTAGCATGTCGGCTGGAAATAATAGGTGCGCGTATCTCAGGGCAGTCTGTGATATTCACATTTGATGCCGCGGTGTAGCATATAATCAAAAGTATTTCTTTGTATACCCTAACCAGTATAATCGCTCCTTACAGTTTCATTTGATCAGGGCTGGGGGGGGGATCATGAATTACTTGGTATATCATTGTAAAAGAACTCATTAAAAGTTTCATACTGTCAGATTGCTTCTATATATTTTAAGAATGACTCTTTTTGCTGGATTCAAAAGTATGGCTAAATGGATATAGAAACTAAGATTGTGAAATAAGCAGTTGAAATGGGTTTCCAGATGATAGTACCACAATTTAAATGCCCATCAGTAATCAGTTCAAATGAACTAGCTTATTTAAATGCATATTTTGAATTTAAGTAACCAGTAATCTCTCACTGTGGTGAAGAGGATGATTAGATGGATTTAGTTGTTTTCTGAGTAGAAAAAACTCATCTACCTTCCATTTTATTTGTATTATTTGGGGAAAAAAATATACACAAAAAAATGTTGAATGTATTTATTGAGCAACTACTCAAAGCGCTTTCACACTACATATCACATTTACCCAGAGACACACATTCATATGCTGATGGCAGGAGCTAACTGCCCATCAGTACAAAGTCAACTAATCATTCACACACACTCACACGCCGAAGGCGCAACTTCGGGAGCAATTTGGGGTTCAGTATCTTGCTCAAGGATACATGGGTGGGGGAAGCCGGGATCGAACCGCCGATTGGTGGACGACCCGCTCTTCCACCAAGCCACAGCCACTCTCCAAGCTTCTTTCTAATTACTCTGTACTGGGCCGTTTGCTCCTCCCTGGCATTTTGTTCTCTGGATTGTACATTGAAAAGAGAATAAGTTCACACAATTTATTCAAAAGACGTACTTGTAGCATTGACTCCTGTCTCATAACCAAGTGTTATTTATGGAGCAGTTTTTACTCCCGACAGAGGAGGTTAAATAAAAGTGGATGTTGCACAGCTAATTATTATATTATAGTTATTAAAACAGCTAATAAGCTACAATAGCTTCCTCCATCTTTGACTCTCTGGCTCTCCATTCCCTCAAAGTTCAGCAGTATCAAGACAGTTTGCTATTGGTAATTAGTGAATAAAATGAAAAAGAACAAAATGAAAAAGTGGCATTTTGCTTTTCCTTTTTTTGTTTGACCAACAGTCTCACTGTTCAGATTTTCAGGTATACTATATATGGATATTCAGTTTACAATTACATAAAAACAGACTAAAGCAGCAAATGATCACATTGAAGAAGCTGGAAGCAGCAAAATGTGTGGCATTTGTCTTGATAAATGGCTTAGACCAATACTTAGTTATCAAATGTATGGTTCATTTTCTGTCAGTCAACCGATTGATTAATGGACTCGTTGTTTTGGCACCAATCTGTAATGTAATGAAGAAGCAGACACCTCAGTCTGAGATGTTCCACTGACAATGAATGGGTAGCGGAGCTTTTAGACTCACTGTGTTCCTTTTAGTTTATATACGGGCATGTATTCATTGTAATAACAAGTTAAAAACAAGGACATGGTCATGTATCTGTAAAAAAATCAGTCAATATCCACCTGCAAGTTGAGTGTGACGGCGCCTTGTCAGTCTTGTTTTCCGCTTTCCAAGCGGAGTGTCACCATTCATAAATCCTGGTCGAACTACTCAGGATCATTAAACTGACCTCACGCAGGTTTTTGTTTCCCAGCGGATATTCACTTTTAGTGCCCCTGCCAATGCCAGACTGCGATATAAAAATGGAAGGGAGGCTTCCGTGACAAGTCACGCTCAAGCGCTTGCATGCCACAGCGTGTGAAATTTCTCATCGCTGACACGCCAGCCGCTCTGGGAGCCATTTGTAACAGGATAACGACACTCCCAGAGATGTTAAGGTGATAGATTTTGTCACTAGATTTTTTTTCTTGCGCTTGTTGCGTGCAGAGACGGCAGCCACACTCACAGATAGCCACAAACACACATACATTAAACAGTGAGCCATACACATTCACATTGTTTAAAACAGGAAATTACTGTTATAATTGAAATACTTTTAGCATCCTGTAATATGTTGTGTGTCTGTCTATACAGTGTGTTAGTGTGTTGGTTGACAGTAATATGAAATGAGCACCAATACTGTTGGTCTCCTGCCAGTTGGTGTTCTGTTGTTGTTATTGAGATGAGGTAGCATCATTTAACGTCAGCATAATGGACTTCATTATGGTTTCTGCTACACAGCAAGTCTCTGTCTCTGCTACTCATATTACTCTGTTTTTGTTTCTATGGAGAAAACAAACAAAAGAGAAAGCGGTTTGATATTTCAGCCTTGTGTTTTCAACTTGCAGTTGTTGGAAAGGCGCAAAATGTTTCTATTTTATTACATCTTGGGATTCAGTTGTCGTAGTTTAGCATCATCATCCATAAAGCTTGGGAAAAATATGACATTTTGAAATGAAACGTACGAACATGTAGCTCCTGGTTTGTTGCTTTAGATGAGAAGCGATATGAAGGGGAGAGAAGAAGGCCATGCTGTAGATTGGAAGCATTGTTGTGACACCGGCCCACGCACACACACACACACACACACACACACACACACACACACACACAGACGCTGACCTGAATATAGATGTACTGTATGGATGGATTCCGCTCTGTTGCATCTCGCTTGCATAGCCTCCAAGGCTTTTGCTGTTGTCAAGTGTGTGTGTGTGTCCGCGCACCACTGACCATTCAGCAGTGCTGACTGTGAGGCTCCCTATCGCCTCCCCAGACAGACAGACAGACAGACAGATCGCTGGGCACAATGATAGGAAGGTAAATTGAGCGACAGACGGACGCTGACATCATCTGGCCAACAGCCTGTTTCTGAGAGGAAACATATGTCGCCTGATCACAGGAGACAAAAGACAGACATAAAAGATAGAGATGCAGCGTTAGATTGACATAGAAATTTAGCTGTCAAAGTCCGCCTTTTCCCAGGAGCAGTTATTTGGAAAATCCTTTTCTAATAATTTGGATGAGATGAGAAAGAGGGTTTGGCGAGTATGCTGATATTCACTAATACTGTGTTACATATTGACTCCCACACAACCACAGTTTAGAGCTTGGCAATATGGCAAAAATCAATATCACAATATTAATATTTTCACAAAACGGTGTTCAATTAAATGAACTGTGTCCCACTGTTATTCCGTATATCAGGCAAAACTCTTGACATTAGTGGCCGAGAGGTACTTGATATTTAAGGCTGATACGGATATTTGATATTTGAGGGTTGAAAGAACAAACATTGACAATATATTGGCCGATATTAAGCTTGGAACATAAACACATGCCTTAAATTTAGTTGTGATTAAATATGTGTCACCAAGATCCATACTGAGCAGGGCGTTTCACGGTTGGAAAAATAAACTTGTCAGTGCTCTCTGGCGGGCAAACTATGTAATTGTGACACTGTTTCTAACTTCACTCAAACGTCATTTTGGCATTTCTCTACTATAACTTCTCTTGCTTATCCTGTGACATGTATGACGAGATATACCTGTGATAAGCTTACACCGGCTGATAGTTTTGGCCTGGCCAATGTATTGTTTGGGCTATACTTAATTTTAATTGACTCGTTTTGTCAATTTTTAAATACAATCTGCTTTGAATTACTAATTTGTACAATAGAATTTTGTGAAACAATACTTGATATAATCACACCATAGTGGCCGTTTTACCATATTCCAAATATCAAAGTCCACCCATAATTTTACTATTCAAAATATACATAGAACTATTGTAGTAACATCTATGAAATCAGAACATATACAACATGTGAACACAAACAATGTACCAAATACAAATATGTGCTGAACTGGCTCTTAAAATCGTGATTCGATTTTACTGAAGGTCCATAAATGATAATACAGTCTGAGATATCTGTGCTTCTTTTATTCCGACAACTTGATTAAAAGCTTAAACTGGGAAAAACAACCAAAAAAGAATGGGGTGTCCCTTCACACTGGAAAGTGGTATAAAAACAGGGCAACCTAGTTTTTTCGCTTTTTGCACAAATACGGGGCCGCTGATGGTGTGGGTGTATATGCCCTGCAACGCTTGTATGTAACCCCTAATGCCCTCATAATATGTAATTTTTCCTCTTTCCAACCTCCTTTCTCATTCCTCACTCTTTTTCAGCATTTCTCTCTTTACCCATATCCTCTCTCATCTCCCTTCCTCCCCATCCAAGTGGGCTTGGGGCTGCCATACACTAAAAATAGCTTTTGTCATCTCAGAAGCTCTCATGCCATTCTCCATTGCTGTCACAACACGCACACACACAGACACACACACACACACACAAACACACACACACACACACACACACAGAACTCAACGATGCACACTCTTGAAAGGCAAAGAATTCTGTTTATGTGGTTTAGCAACATGAAACACTTTGTGTTCACTTGAAAATCCTTATTTTTATTTCCACTGTGCTCAAATATAGAAACAATCCTGACTCTTTGTTCAGGGCTCAGAAAAGTCGAATCACACAAACGGTAATGATAAACTGGACAAAGTGACTCACTCATTATGATAGTGAGCCGTTTACAATGTTTAGAAAGCACAGAGGGAGGAGAATCTGACACTGAATTAGCAGACTGTAATTTTCACAAAGACAAACAGTAGTTCTCCCACTGCGAATTTTTCTCCAGTCTTTCAGAACAGAAAATGAGTGTTAATTGCTGAGTGTCAGTGTTTGCAGACGAGATGCATCCGAAATCTGACACATAAATACAGTCAGAGAGGCAGAAAGGGAGACAGAACGATAGACACATAGAGACGAGAGGGAAACAAATGGCCAGATGGTTGGATTTATAATAATGGATTGCTTTTGACCTATCAGCTGCTCTCTGGCCTCTTTTCATTGTCTCACTTTGGACCTTGAAGTTGTAATTAAATTAGCTGTCAGCGAGTCTCACCGCTGCTGCTGCAGTGTGAAAAGAGGAAATGGAAAGTCAGTGAGTTCCTTTAGATGCACAAAGTAAGATAATAGGGCTGTTTCTAGGGGGGAAATCATATTCAGATTGAGCTGTGTATAACCATTAGCACATCCTCTGCAAGAAAAAAATCAGTTATCATGGTCAAATGGTGAAGGCAGCAGGCCACAAAACTATTAGTCTCACTGTGCAGGTTTAAATCCCAAGGCGCAGTAGGTTAGTAGTGAGAATGACCTTCAACACTGGTTAACGAGGGTTCATCCACCGTGTCAGCAAGCATCCACCCATGACAATGATGCTGAATCCCTATCAGTCTGACTTCTGACCTTCATGTGGAGGGAGACAAGCACGGAGAGGATAGCCCTCACAGGCGTCTGATCACTAGTCATATATCATTTCGATTTCTATTACGTATAAACAGAAAGATTATGACAAAAAAATGCATTATTTAAAAAAATGATGCCAAGATGTTGTTGTGTATTCAAATATGCACTCAAGGTCATGGTGGGTAGTCTTGCATTTGTCAAAGTACTCTGTAAATAAAATGGTCCTTGTTAATCAGTGGAGTGGGCCCTCCTCTTCCCAGCTTGTAGTGCTTTGGAGTATGACATTATTAGGTTAGGAGCCTGGCTTTCACCTTTCTTTCTCTTCTTATCTTATGTCTCCTTTTTACTCTCTCTCTGCGTCTTGCCAATTATAATCGTTCTCATTTGTTGCTGACAGCTTTTATTTTGTCTGTTAACTGCCTGTATCTCCGTTATTCTCGCAATCTATTATTCTGCTGTAATTTTTATCAAAAATATGGCCCAACATATTGACAGTTAAAGAGATAGTTAAACATTTTTGGGATATTTGCTTTCTTGCCATGAGTTAGATGAGAATATTTAGCATTTGTATGCTAAATATGAATACAAATGAATCTACATATGAATCTACAGCCAGGAGATGGTTAGCTTAGCTTAGCATAAAGACTGGAAATGGGGAAACAGCTTGCCAGGCTCTGTCCATAGTAAAAAAAAAAAATCCACCTCTCTGCACCTCTAAATATTACTAATTAACAAGTTAATTCTTTATTTGTTTAATCTGCACACAAACAGTAATATATAAATTAGTTTGTGTTGAGTTGCAGTTTGGAGCAGGAATTGTTCCTTCGCCAACCAGTGATCTCCTGGAGACTCCAATTAAGATTACACAAATGAGATATAAATTAGATATAAATTGTTAATTAGTAAAACTTAGAGGTGCTGCCAGGCCCATTTTTAGACAGAGACAGGCTAGCTGTTTTCCCCATTTCAAGTCTCTATGCTAGGCTAAGCTAACCCCCTGCTAGTTCTAGCTTCATATTTAGCATGCAGAAATAAGAGTGGTATCAGTCTTTTGAGCAAACTCAAAAATCTAGTATTAAGTATTAAGTGTATTTTACAAACTGTGGAATTATTCCTTTAAAAAGGGAATAAGAATAAGTCCCAGGTTAAAAATAAAACTAAGAAGCACTAATCAGCCCTTACAGCATTACCTTTATCTGGTTTCACTTAGATCACACCAATACTCACTAAGGTATTATACGTAGTTACACCTCTGGGTGTTTTATTTAGGTGTTCCTCTGGGTTCAACATTGGGTCTACTCTTATTTTGACCTTAATTTCCCAGGATTGTAAAAGTCTCTGTGCTTCTGGTGTTCTGATCCTGTCTCATGTTTAAATAAGTTCTAAGTAAAGTTAAATTTCAGTTATCAAAGCATAATCACTCTTTCTCATCTCCACTCATATGTTTTTTCTTGGGAGTCACGGAGTCATTTAAACATTGTTTAAGCATCAGGCCTATTCACCAGTGTTTTGACACATTCAGGTAGACAGCTTCAACAAGGAAATAGTCAGTTAAACCGCTCACTTACTCCGATTTTTAGGGAACCAGACAGTGTTAACTTTACATGTGCACTGCACAATATTGCACAACCGATCAGCACAACTTAAACCCACTGGAAAACCGAATCCACAATAGCCTTATCTTAAAAGTATATGAAATTAGTTTAAATCATTATTTGAAATATTGTAATTTAAGTTTTTTTTCAACATTCCTGATATTGTGTTTGAAGTGGGCGTGGTTATGCGCTGATATTTATTAAGACAATTCCGCAGTTAATCCCGCAAAACAAAAATCATACAAAATGTATTTCCCCCACATAAACAGTCGCAACTATGGTACAGACCAACACAGTACTGCTTTTCATAGTATTACTCAGTATGAAACTGTTCAATCGATTTATTTTACAGTATGCTAGGCCAGGCTTAGCTGGGTTCCGGTTTTGGAAAGCGGAAGTAAATAATAAGAGGAATATAAACGTAAATAACACTTATAACATATTTTTTGAATGAGTCTAACATTAAACCATTAGTCTAATGTTAAGTCATACTTTTTGTTATTAGGGACAGAGCAATAATTCTTCCTTTTCCACATCAACCACTGATTAGTCGGCCTGATTAATGAAAGATTACATTTTTAAAAATTTAGAAACGGTGTTGTGACCGCTCCAGTGCTTTGCATTGTGGGACATAGAATGCAAGGTAGACTGGTCTGATGTATACTGGGCTGTGTCCGAGAATCATCATTCACTACTCCCTACTCCCTATCTAGGGAGTTTTATGTAGAAGACTAAATAGTGAGCTCATCAGCAAAAGAAAAACAACCCTTTCGGACACTACTCGGATCATTTTCTCTGCATTGTTAATTACATCATTGCTGTCGTATAATTAAAACGTGCCAGATCAACATCGGTTGGTGGACAATCCGTATTGCATTTTTGTGATAAATACATGATATTATACTCAGTGTATTTTCACAAATTATTAAATAGAAAGTACTTTGAGTACTTTGTGTAATGAATTGTGCTGCTCTTCTCATATTACTCAATTTATTGAGTATACACATATTATTTTCGCACCACAACTCATGAATTGGTCTCTTCCAGTGGCTTTAACATGACTTAGCTGCTTGACAGAGGGAAACTACTCTCAAAACTGAGAAAGGACAGAAAAACAGGACAGTTATGGAAGCGAAACCATTAGAGCAATGAGAGCCAAAGGCTTGTTCTGCCACAAAATGAAACTAACAACATTACAGCTCTTGTTACAGTTCAGATGGTGTTGTAATTGCATCTATATGATTTGAACAGTTAGATAAACACACGAGTAAAGTTGTGTAAATCCATTTGTGGTTATGCAGAGAGTGTCTCTTAATCAGCAACATCTGAATTTCATTCCCCATGGGTACAGTGTGTCAGATAATATGGCTGCCAGATTCCCAAAATGAAGTTCTACAGAGAGCTTGTTTTTCCAAATACAGTTGATCAAAAACATTTAATCATGGAGGCTAATCTGAACATAACCACAATGAATAAAAAAAAAAAACAGGAGCAGTTTTTAATAGTATGCACTGCATTAGCACTGAAAAATGATTCTTGTTTTTTACATTGGTGGTGATGAATCTTTCAGAAGTAGTATTTTTTTTTTTTTTATACTAAGGCTCTAAGTTGGGGGCCCTTGAAATGTATACATACCTACCATAGAGACATTATACCATTCAACACTTACATAGGGCTTTTTGAAGACCAGGACAGAGAACCTACACATGCCCTCCATGTATGAATAAAAACTCTTTCCTCATTTTTGTGTGGAGGAACAGAGGGAAGACTGGATTTCAAGTTGTTTTAGTTTCTCACTGTGAAACTGATCACCAACCGAGAATTAAGATGTTCAAGGAGGTAGGTGGGACAATTTTTCCTTCAGGTAAATGCAAGAACCCTCCTTGTTAATGCACAGATGCGCTCTCGCGCACCAATCTACGAGAGTGGCAGTTATTATCGCGTTCCTGACACCTCGATGAATGAATCGGTCGCAGGTTCTGCCAATCCAATCTGCACCGAAAAAGTTGGCAGCCAATAACAAACTGAAACACTTTTATTTTCCTAAATTAGGATGTGTTTTGTCTGCTGCCAATATCTGGAAATGAACGGTAATTGTTCAGTGTTGGTCAGAGAAAGCTGGTGTTGGTCTACTGAGGTAGGCAGGATTTGACAGAATGAAGGTTAGAGATAAACAAATGTTTGTGCGGTTTGTGCTTGTGGCGGCTGCGGTATGGTGGTAGAGCAGTTGTCCGCCAATCGGAAGGGCGGCGGTTCGATCCCAGCTTCCCCAGCCATGTGTCGAAGTATCCTTGAGCAAGATACTGAACCCCAGACATTTCTCCCGAAGCTGTGCCTTCGGTGTGTAAGTCACTTTGGATAAAAGCGTCTGCTAAATGTAAATGTCACTCATGTTTTATTTGGTCACCTTTAACTGGTTGGTGTAATGTTAGATAACAAGCCATGCTAGTGACTCTGTGAGGCTGTACTTGAGCTTAACACTAACATCAGCATGCTAACATGCTCACAACGGCAATGCTAAAATGCTGATGTTTAGCAGGTATGAACACCGTCAATATCCCCATCAAATTGTTATTCACCATCTTAGTTTAGCATGCAAGCATGCTAACATTAACTAATTAGCACTAAACACAAAGTACTGAGATTGATGGGAATGTCAATAGTTCTGCAGGTATTTGGTCATAAATCGAAGTATTGAAAAATTGAAAATTGAAATGTTTGACCTGCTCGTGGTGCTTGAGGAAAAATCAGGAGATATTTCACTAGGATTCAACCTCTGGGGACCATGAATGTCTGTACAACATTTTATGACAGGACAGTGATGGATTGACTGAACGACTGACATTGCCATCTCTACAGCCATGCAGCGAACGTAGCTAAAAATATGTCATAGACTGTAGAGCTTTCACTATTGAGTGATTAGTGAATATATCCATGTTTTTTTTTTAATGATCCTAATGTCAAAAATGGTGTCATAAATGCTTAGTGCAAGGGAAAAAGCATTTGGCTGGACTTTAACCCTAACCCTAACCCTAACCCTAACCCCCCTCCCCCAATGAGAACTCTAAATTGAAAGAGACAGGGAGGGTATGGGAAAAGAGAAATGCAGTGAGCGTGCAAAACAGACCCAGTTACCCCCTCAGGCAAACTCAAGCAGTCACCAGAGAGATGGGCAAGGTGCCGAAACCTGTGAGAAGTGGATAGAGAGAAAGGGAAACATTAATACACTGCACAACAACATTACTTACAGCAGTCCGCTGTCTGCTCTTAAAATGGGCCGCATGCCTGTCTGTTACCTTTGAGTCCCTGTGTCGTGAGAATACAGCTGGATCTATATTTGCATGCGCCTTAGAATGAATGCACATTGAACTTAGATCCTTGATTTTAAGGAATTCACTCACATATGAGGGCGATTATACAAAACCATGTGTCAAACTATGTCAGACATAATTTTGAGGCAGCAGGGAGTACAAACACATGAATGTTTGCATGCAGATTCAGATGTATGAGGGTTTTTCATACACATGCACACACGCACAGACTCAGACAAGATTGAGCAGCCATGAATGCTGAATGTATGCTTGAGGAAGAAAGCCGAAAAGGTTTGATGAGTCATGTAGAAGGGAGGCACAATATATAAAATGAGCCATACTGTGGACATCTAGAGGAAATGGGAAAGAGGCTGTGCGTTGTTGTGGTATTCTCTCCCTACATCTCACTCTTCCCTTTCTTCCCTCGCCTCTTTCTCCTTCTTCCTCCCTTCCGCTCTTCCCCTCTGGCACTGTCTTTTGGCCAGGCTGAGCCACAGAAGCTTGCGGGGCGATTATGAGCTTTTTAAAAGGTGGCTTCAAAATGCACAAGCTGCTGTGGATTTATCTTGCCAAGCACTTTAAAGACCAGCCATTCTGGACACACAACTGGCAAGTGAAGATAAAGCGAGCAAGTCCTCCCCTTTTTCTCTGTTGCTCTGCCTCGCTTTGAATTGCATCAGGAGCCGAGGGTTGCCCTCAGGTCTACCTGCCAAACCTGGCAGCCACCAGTGAGTCACACTTTGCTTCCTGCACTGCTTGGCTGCTTTTCTGTATCTGATCGAGATCAGAGTCGGTATCAAAAAGGCAGAAAAATGGCACCGGTGGAATGCGCTAGACATGAAATGATTTTGTGCTGAGAGGTTGATAAATACCTTTTTCTTTTTTTTGTGCCTATTTTGGCACCAGAATGGATAGTAACTGATCTGGAGCTATTGATAGAGAATATTGTATGTATGTAGTCTGATGTATGTGGTTACCTCTCATTGCCGCCCTCCCTGTCTTTCTCTCTAGTCATTCTTTTCTCATTGCCAATAACTACTCTCCTCACCTTCCTGTGAGGCATGAAATACGTTTCCAAACACAATAGTGCCATCTGCCGTTGTGCAATGTTGTGTCATTTACACTCCTAATGCAGAGTTCGTGCTACCAGATGGGTGTTTTGTAACCACAGATAAACCAGGGTCAGGGACAGGTCTGTTCCAAATTCCTCTTAAATCGCAAGCTGAATGATTGTGTGCAGTCCAGGAATCAGCACACAATCATAACAGACAGCAGGGGTATTTTGTCAGCCATTAAAAGCAGGGTTAATGATATCTCCCGCCTGGTGAAATGCACTACATACATGTGAACAAACTGTTGGCAGAATGGCTGCAAATGAACCACAATCTAAATAGAATCCAATATTAACACTAATTAACACAATCGATTCAGCTCATTTTATAGGAGCTGTACACTGTTTGTGTCAGGTTTCACTTGGTATTGAACTGCTCCAAATAAGTAGCACAACCAAAGTAGCTAATTTAGCTGTTTAAATGCTGTAACTACAAGGTTAGCCTTAGGGCTAACCACCGTGGTGCCATGCATACAGACCTATGCTCCTGCCAGGTCCCTGCGCTCTGCAAACGAACGCCGTCTGGTGGCACCATTCCAAAAAGGAATAAAATCACTCTCGCGCACCTTCTCTGGATCCGTTCCACATTGGTGGGATGATCTGCCTGCTCCTACAAGATCAGCAGATTCTGTAGCCACCTTTAAAAAGCACCTGAAAACACATCTCTTCCATCAACACCTAACTGACAATCACTAAGTTCTTCTTCCTTTCTACCTCTTTTCAAAAAAAACTAAACAAAAAAAACCTTCCTATCCTTAGCTTTGTATACTGTGCTGGGCTTCAATCAGACTCATTTTTTGATGCACTCATGCTTTTTGTTACCTTGTGTTGTTATATTGCTTCCATTGTCTTCCTCATATGTAAGTTGCTTTGTAAAAAGCGTCTGCTAAATGACTAAATGTAAATGTAAATGCATGAACGCTCCCTGTTCCTCCCACTCTGCTGACGTTGTGTGAAGGCAGCATCAGACATGGACGAGCCTTGAGCTGTTTTCTCATGTGAGGTCATCAGAAGCAAATCTCACCAAGATCTCAATTGCAACTGGACACCCTCCTTGAACACCCGCCCCGATTCAAAAAATGCATTTGTACTTATACACCCACCGCCGGCGACACCCGTGTTTACTGTGGTGGTAATGGCAAATGCCGTTTAATACTACGGAAAATACTCATTTGGCAGCTATGTCAGAAATACAAGAGAAGAGCAACTGGTGCATCTGTTCAGAGTCTGTCTTTTTCCATCATGCCATGAGCCACAGCAGTCTGATTTTATGCTGCACACAACAGGAGTACTTTTCCACACAACCGCAGGACACAGTCAAGTTGGTCACCTTGCTGCCTGTCACCTGCGGCTCCTCATCTAACAGCTTACTGTGGCTGCGCCTCACTGTTCATTTCTCCATTGCAAAAATGAAAAGGGATACGCTGACGAAAAAAATGACCATAATGTATCTGTGATGAGCAATCGTGGTCAGCGACATTTCCTGTGGTTGGTTCGCAATAAAATCCACCCCGTGTTTCGCCACTTCGGTGCTTTTAATGTGACGCAGCGGCAGCAGGAAATGTGGGTTAGCGTTATCAGTAACTTAATACAACTCTATCAATGAGATAGGATTACATACATGCATCATTTCCTGTGGATCCCTTGTGCATGTGAAGGCAATTTCAATCCAGCGCAGGAAAGGCAGAATAGTTACAGAATGTAAACACCTTTGAAATGCTATTGCAGAAAAAAATACAGACCCTAAATGATACCAAAAATGGGGCTTGACTTCATGGAATTTGAAGGATTATGATTTTAATAATATTAAAACAAACTAAAGTGCTTATTTCAGCGGTTATTGTTCAAAATATTCTCAGGGATGAGTTACTGCTAACGTTTGGTGACAGCAGACACCCATCTGAGAGTAACACGAGGATGATTAAAAATGCTTTTTACAGCGCAGAGGGGATTGAGAGAGAGAGAGAGAGAGTGTGTGTGTGTGTGTGTGTGTGTGTGTTTTCTATGTGTGCAGACCCTGGAGGCTTGGAAGCAGTAGCAGCTACAGCAGAGTGCTGGCTACGTTTCTGTTACTGCCTGGCGCGTCACTGAGGGTTTATGTAAGAGCACACGCAGGCTCCATCTCTCACGCAGACACACACACACACACACTGTAAATACCCCCATGGATTATGCATGTATTCCCTCTGTCTCTCCTTCTCAAGCCATTGCGTTCTGCTCAGTGAAGAAGCATCTAAGCGATGCTTTGACGCAGCAATGTAAACAGCCATATGCAGCGACAGCCAGTGCCGTCAAGCCAACGTCCTGCGAGTGTGTTTCTCCAAACAGGCCCTGGCTGCATGCGACAATGTTAGCAAAGGGGTGCATGAAGCATAAGGCATTATTTACACAGCCCTCTGGTGCCACAGTGGAATGACGGAAACCAAAGCTAAAGCCTCATTTGTGAGCGTATCGCTAATGGGAAATTACAGACCTCAAGTGCTTTGAAGGGCAAATTACAGTCTCAGAATGACCTCTAAAACCTGTGCTTATATGCTGGGGAGATGAACAGCCAATGGCAAACTTGCTACATATTGTTGATAACATTAGAGGCAGTGCCTGTAGGACCCTTAAGCGAGGAGAGATGACCATGTGGGCTTCATGAAAGCTGTGTGGAAATATTAATAGGCTTTAGACCCTAAATTCTTATTCAATGTGCATCTCAGATCTATTGTATTCAAATTTATTCTATTCTATTCTCCGATGTTCCAGTTTAGGTGGTCACTGAGCAGTTACAGTGAGGGATTCATTTTTCGTTTGGCACTAGTCCTGCAGGTAATGATAACATTTATCCATGGGGAATAATTATATTGAACCATCCATATTGCTTTGGGAGAGGGAGCCCACGCACAACTGAGCTCTGAGGCTCCCAAAAGTGTGTACGTGCGTGTGTGTGTGTCTGTGCGTGTGTCTGTGTGTGTGTGTGTGTGTGTGTGTGTGTGTGTGTGTGTGTGTGTGTCTCATGTTAGCATGTGTCTCTGGACTATGGAAGGAGCAAGGAGAACAGAAAGATATGTAGACGGATAGTTTTGGAACCAGACACTGTCAGTGGAAAAATAGAGGTACACACGACAGAGCATGGCATCGCCATGGCAGCGGTCCAGGGCAGGCAATATGGGACAGCGAGTGCCTGAATGATCCCCCATTGGGTCATCTTCTGGGAAATAGGGTGGACAGGGAGCGGTCTGTTTTGGCAGCTTGGCAGCTTTCCTGCCTATTGGCTTGGTGATGTGTGATTAACTGCAGCAGGCGTATAAGGAGAAGGCCCTGTGTCTTAATGATATCATTTGATCAAGACCGAATCAGTGGATCAAAAGTTTAAAGTTATGATACAATACTTACGATTTTAAAAAATATCAAACCCCCATTTTTTATGCAACAGCCATTAAATGTATTTACATTTACATGTGCCTCTCTGTATAGTGGTGGCCTGAAGTGTTATTGTATTGTTACTTTCCCGGGTGGTAATTGAACTGCGTACGCGCACACACAGGAAATGATGCAGAAGACGACATTCACATCAAAAGTTCAGAATGACCATTTCATGTTTGAATACAACGTTGTACAATCCAAATTAAAAACATAGTTTTGTCTTTTGACCAAGCTGATTATGATATAAATAAAAGTTCGGCCTAGCTAGCTAGCGAATAAAGAATCTTCCACATTTGCTTAGTAGGAGGAAGTGGTCCATCTTTATACATACAGATAGGAAAGGCTAGTAAGTGGACCTTGACTTATACATTGCTACATAAACCTTATAGCTATGCTACGTTGTGACGTTGACATTTTATAACTAAATGACAAATGATTTAACTCATAAAACAATCAACAGATCAAATGATAGATCTTAGTTAATGGATCCAAAAAGTATATAAATGTGGTTCATATTGATTTATGACAGCAGGGTGTCTCAGTGGGTGGGGAGGTGCCCTCTATCTATGTGATGCTGCAGAGAGCCAGAAAGATCCCACAACTACTTACTGAAGGCTGCCTCAGATCAGTTACACTTATCAAGGCTTACATTTACCTTTTTTTTTTAAAGATTTTTTAGTACTCAGATAACAGTAATCCAGTTACATGCAATCTGCAGCTCCCCGAGCTGCAACAGAATGTGCATATAGTAAATAAATCTTCATCGCATTTAAATCCTGACCCTCGCAAGCTCATCACTGGAAGCTTTTAAGCCACAAGATGTCTGTCCAGCTTAACTGTTATCTGAAGGCTTGGCAGCACAGGCAGGGCAACTAAACACAAGTCTGGATCGAACATCGCCGTCATCTAACTGAAGTTATTTTCAAACCAAACGCAAGTCAGATGTCGTTTGTTACTGATGAGCTTCTCATCGGAGGATTGCTGTTGACTTGAGTCATGTCTTTGTGCTGTTTCGGTGTTTTGAGCTGCATTATTCATCTGTTCTACGATCTTGCAGTCAGTCACTGTTCTGTCAGTGTGAAACGGCCTTAACTGAAGTGGGACTAGTGAAGTGCTATTTCTCTCACTCCTTCTCTTCCTCTCTTCCCTCCCTCTTCCTGTGTTTCTATCCTCTCTTCTTCTTCTTGTCCTCCCGCCCCCTCCCTCCCTCCCCTTTTTTTCTCCCCTCGCTCTGGCTTTCCCTCTCCCCATTTTTGGATCAGCACCAGTGCCAGCTTGCAGGCTGATTATGAAGGCTTTAATGTTCCATTTAACAGCAGCATGTTTTGGGTTGTGTGCATGTGTGTGTGTGTGTGTGTGTGTGTTTGTGGAGGCTGGGTGTTATGGTAGGGTATCTGTTTCACGGAATAGGCCTTGCCACACACTCATTGACACACACATACACGGCGACGTTGTCTTTTATTAGGCCAGCTGTGCCTGTCCGCCTGGCTCTTCCCTGAGTGGACAGAAACTGTCTGGCATTCAGCCTGTCGTTTGATGGCCGACTTCAAACAGCCGTATCAAACAGCCATAACGGCCAACGGGAGCCAAATCAGGAGAGAAATAAGGCTTAATGGAACTGTTAACAGCCTAATATCCGTGGCTGTACAGGTGAGGAAACAGTCACTCCATGTCCCGACTGGGTCATATGGTAATTGTGTGCCATCCAGTGAAGCTTTGGTTTTTTTTGTCCTCGACAGCTGCCGTCAATTCCTCTGACGTCTGCCAGTGCTTTCACACGTGTCGAAAGGCAGATAAAATGAACCAAAGAATCTCAGATGGAGGAATTTCACAGTCTCATCGCCCTGTCCCACTTTCGTTCTTTCTTCTCTCCGTTTTTACATAACAAAGTGTTTCATAACTTGCCAGATTGTCGGGGAGCCGCAGTGGCTTTCTCTCCCCCTCCCTCCCCCCACCATCTCTCCCGGATCACTTCCCTGACACCCTTCCTCCTCCCTCTCATTTCCCCTCTCCCTCTCCCTCTCCTCCCATCAGCTCTTCCTTCCCACGTCGGCCCGTCCGTCCACGTTCCTCCAGGGCCTGGACAGAGGCGCCGAGGCCGCGAGGAAGCCGAGTCGCATTTGTGCAGAAAGAGTCAGGCGGCGTCCCGTTCCTCCCGAGGGGGCCTTCTTCCTCAAATTAGTTTGGCTTCTCCGGAGCAGAAGGGCAGACAGCGACCTGGATAGTGTGGGGGGGGGACTCTATAGCCGTCACACTCCCTCTAATACTTTCGCTGTCACACTCATTTCAGTTTACTCCTCCATCTTTTCTTCCCTGTTGTCATTCTTCTGTCTCTCCTAATCTCTTTGCTCGTTGACATTCCTCTCTCTGTCCTCCCCCCCCGTCTGTTAACTTCTCACTGCAGTCTGATCGGTTTGCCTACTGCAGTAAAAATGCACATGGGTGGGACCTTATTGCAGATTCTCTGTCTAACCCTGTCTTATTTATCCTCTTCCTCTCTGTTTCTTTCTCTCCCTCCCTCCCTCCCTCCCTCCCTCCTTTCTCTTTTTATCTCCCAACCCCACTGCACTCTCTCCTCTCACATTAGTATTCGAGCCTCCCGACCCCCGTCATGACTCCAGACAGTTTGTGCGTGCCGGGGTGGTTACACTTAGTAGAGGCCAGGGAAGCTTCCTCGCCTTCTTCTTCGCCTGCTATGCACACAGGCAAGGACACAGTGCAGAACAGTCTTGTGCCACCTGAAAGAAAAGTGCACGTGCCTCTGATTGCTTGCCGTGTGGAACTGCAGCATATTTCTTCCCAACCGCTTTGAAAGTTCCCCTCTTTTGGAATTTAAAGCTGCTATGATCGAACTTTTTGTATCAATAAAGAACGAAATGACTCTGTGTAATGTGAAAGGGGCGCCTCTTAGTGATGAAACCATAGATAATAATCACCTGACTGCAATTCCCCACAGTTTTTTAGACTCTTTGAAACTCATTGTTTTGGTTCTACAGCCAGCAAATTGACTGTTTTGATTCACTCTCACCGCTCTCGTCGACGTTGTTCCTAAAACCTCACTGCATGCTACCCGTCCAGCACGAAACAGCAGACAGACAAAGCTAGCAACTAGCTGGTGAACATAGCGGTGCATTTGGCAGGTAAAGCTGCAGATATTTCCCTCAGGAGTTGGTAGAGACCAAAAACAGAGCTGAAAGTGAATGAATACTGGACTAATATTATCGCCAGGTGGCCAGAAACGCCAAATGAATGATTAAGTTGCTCTGCAACTGCTGCAACTGTGTGCTATCGTGTTTGCCATATCAACTTAAAAGGTGATGACATGTCAATGCTGTGTTCACAACTTGTTTCTGCTGCCCCCAAGTGGCCAAAAAAAAAAAAAAATCAGTAGTTGCAGGTTTAAACCTCTTTTTAAAAGCCTGTCTTACTCATAAAACGTGGCTTCCTCCTGAAAAGGTACACTACTTGTCATCATTTAGTCGCGCAAATGTCGGTAGAAGCAGGATCTGATGACATTTGCTCACAGATGAATATTTAAAATGATTGAAGGTACTTCATTTCTTCTGAGTTGGTTCACCTTGATTCATGCTTGCAGCGTTCTCTGAATATGAGCAAACAAAAGCTCCAGAGCATCTGACGCCCCTTTTTTTTTTTTTTTTTTTGTGATTCCTTTGCTGCTGTCTTCTGTAAAGATCTTCTATTCCTAGTTTATATACATCCAACCGTGACTGTGTTGTTTTTGTGGCATCGGCAACGAAACTGTACAAAATAAACTGCAAAACAATCCCATGAATAATGAAACAGAGTGGAATATCTCTTCCAGTTTGTTCCATTACCTTGATGAAGGTTGCTGCTGCAACACCAGCTCTCTTTTGTTTACACAAGTCCTCAGAGTGCGGCCTCGCTCAGCTCGGATTACCCATCGGCTCTAAGAGTTTTTACCAGAGGTCAAGTGGAAGGTTATATCTAATGAATCGCTCGGGTTCTCCCGGCTAACCACGGGGTTCTACAGTAGATGGCGAGCCAAGCAGGAGCTCAGCGGTCATCATCTGTATTAACCTCTGATCTTGTGTAGTGCAGGGGATGCAGTGATGACATGGATGGCTTGGACACCAGACACGCGGAGGGTCTTTAAGTTTTAACCAATACCAAGAACACAGCGGATCCACGATCAGTTAGAGTAGTAGGGCCGCGGACTTTGGCGTCATTGCACAAAAACAGATTATTGTCGGGTAAAATCCATTTTTGCAACATCCATCTACCTGTCCAAATGTACAAAAATTCTTTTGGTTTAACTTTACCTTTGTCACTGTTACTCTGACATCTCTGACACTTGTTAACATGTTTTAGGCTTCATTTTAGTTTCTTAATTCTCCAGTACTGTCCGTCTGGCGTTGGTATTGGTCTGGAGAGTTACAGCAGAGGGAAAATGTATTTGATCATGAGCATTTCGGTATATTTGGCGAATGAACTTGACTTGGATTAAAAATAAATGTAACTGAGACTAAGAGTCTATAGCCTCCTAGTGGCTCTGTGGCACAGCGGTGCTTTGAGCTGAAAGCTAACGTGCTAAAATTCTGATTATAAGCAGGTTTACCATGTTCACCTAAATATTAATTGTATGCAGTTGTAGCCCCCTCCATGCTACACACATGTATAAACAGATATTCAAATATTTAAATTTGAATAGAATGTCAATAGTTTTGCAGGTAAACCAAAGTGTGGGACAAATTAAACGTTTCACCTGACGATGGCACTAGATGAAAGCAAAGGGATCAGTGAACGGATTATAACTCATCAAATTTAAAGTTGCTAGTAATGTGGGCACAGCGGGAATGTGGGCTGCCAAGAGCCACAGGACCCATTAAAGCTGAGAGTTTATTTAGCCTCAAGTTGACGCCCATGTAGCCGTTAAGCGTCAGAAAACATTTAATACAGTTTTGATAGGATAAAAAATGATTCCACTTCAGATCCACATAGCAGGAAAGTACTGCAACGTGACGTTGTGAGGGAGGAGATCCTGTAACTGGAGGACTTAATATTCAAGTCACGTGTCAGGATGCAACCGCTGTGTTTCTGTGAGCTCTACCAGCTCCTGGCTGCTGTGTGTCGCTGACCCTGACCTCCCTGAGTAAGGGCCCAAAGGCAATGTAATGGTTGTCGCCTGTTATAGAACTACAATTTCATATGCATCTCTAAGGAAAGACTGTAGGTGGTTTGAAGTGACAGGTTTCCCAAGGTAACTATAAACTATAAGGCAAATCTACTGCAAGACATCTTCACGCCACCTTGCAGTATGGATATCTATGCAAACATACCCATGAATACACCGACCACTGATAACATTTGCGAAGGTAGAGCTTAACTAATGGCGCTGGATGGGAAAAGATAATCAAAGTTCACCGAATTACTGCAGTTAATGAATGTCCATCGATTTTAAATGCAAATCATTCTTTGTCATTATGCTCCCAAATAACACCATCTGTTCTCATTAATCTGCCTTTTTATTTCACACTATCACACGATCTGGTGGCAAAATCTGATAGTGGCCTCGCTCATTTCTACTACGAAACATGATCTGCATCACTTTCCTACACCACAAATGTGAGACTCTAATCCCCAATGAATCCCTTTAGGGCCACAGTGTTACATGCTACATGCATGTTTTGGAGGTGTAAAGGCACCACGTTCTTGCTGAATATTGATTTTCCTGGGTGGTGTTTGCATCAACGAGAGATCAAGCTTGTGACTCTTATTTGAACCCCATATCAGAGTAGTAGAATGTGAGACAGCTTATACCTCCCCCAAAACTGCGGGTGTGTGTCCTTCAGCAAGGCCTCAATACGCAAGGCATCATTTTTGGAGGGATTATTAAAACAAGGTAACCTTTGGAAGACTTGACCATGGAAAGAAAAGCGATTACTTGTGTTTATATTCTCTTTTTCTTTTTCCATCCCAGTTCTTCCCTTACGGCGACGCGTCCAAGTTCGCCCAGCACGCCTTCAGGACCTTCGACAAGAACAGCGACGGCACCATCGACTTCAGAGAGTTCATCTGCGCGCTGTCCATCACATCACGGGGCAGCTTCGAGCAGAAACTCAACTGGGCCTTCAACATGTACGACCTGGACGGAGACGGCAAGATCACACGGGTGGAGATGCTGGAGATCATCGAGGTATCAAAGCAAAGAATAATCTTGGAATAATCCTTCTAAGGGAGCTACATTTGCTTTCACAGCCACATTGCAATCCAGTCCTTATACTCTAGTTAAAAGATTAGTAATCTTGATATTTTTTTTCTATATCATGAACTGTTAACGATTAAGTGCATTTATTGGCAATACTGATTTCATTTATAACATGTACGCTTATTTTATAAAGGCATATTTCCACATTAAGGGAAATACGCATATCACCTTTCTTGATGAGAGTTGGATGAGAAGATTGATGCCACCCTCACGTCTGTGCACTAAATATGAAGCTGCAGCGAGGAGACAGTTTGCTTAGCTTGGCAGAAAGACTGGAAACGGGGGAAACAGCTAGCCTGGCCGAAGGTAACACAGCCCACCTACCAGCATATTTAGCGCACACATCGGCAGCTGCTGCAAATCTGCTCGTCCAACACTCAGCAAGAAAGGCGAACAAGCGTAGCCAAGCTATTTCTTTCAAGCTAATGATACAATGCCACGTGACTTGTTTGCTCTTTAACCTGCTGAGTCACAAGGATGCAGCACTTTGGATCCCCCCCCCCCCAAGTACTGAGTTAACAGCAGAGGGCTGGGCCTGCAGGGCCTGACAAGACACTAATTATTCATAAACACGAATCACTTGAAACAAGTAACAAGAGGCATAAGGGCATGTTTCGAGCAGACTCATCTAGGATTTGGGGGAATTATCTCTGATGGATAATATTATAGTCAGGCAGAGGGGGACGTGTTTTTGTTATTTCCCAATGAACACGTTAAATTGTATGTCTTTCCACTCACGTGTGAAGCTGAAATCACTGAGCCCCGGGTACACCTAATCTTATGTGAGCTATGTTAACACGGGCTAATTTCCATTTCTCTAAAATATTTACACTGCAAAATGGCTTCCGCAAATGATAAGTCATTTTAATCATAACCTGGATTATTAGTTGAGGATTTTACAAACAGAATGTCCGTACATGCAGGCGCAAATAATCAATAAATAAAATCAAAAAACGGCTGTCAGTACAAATGGCTCGTGTGGATTCGACGTCTGAGCAGTGGAGGCCGCTCACAAACTGTGGTTCCAGTGATCTGTACATAGCATCAATATAGAATCAAGTTTGGTTTTTTTCACGCATGTGTGGCTGCTCGCAGAGACTGATCTTTCACATTTTGCTTTGTCAGGTGGGAGGATAGCAATAAAAGAAAGAAGCTAATAGCACAGGCCGTGGTTACCTTGCGCCCTTAATATTATGTGGACCAGCACATCACAGTATCTGCGCAAATACAGACTCCAAGGCATCAAACGACGCTACCGAGTAGTTGAAGCCGACTAGCAGCTGTGCGCCGTCGGTGCTGCTGTCGTCGGAAAGCGACAGAGGAAAGGACACCTCGTTACAACACACACGTGTGTTTCCTCGATTCCTCTCCCCTCGCGTCTCATCCTCGCATCCCTCAGGAAAAGACGCAAGAGAGGGAACCGTGGATGCACTGAGGGACTTGTACCTCATAGACTCTAAAAATCCGCTGCTCTCTTTCTCCCCCCTGCAGGCGATCTACAAGATGGTGGGCACGGTGATCATGATGAAGATGAACGAGGACGGCCTGACGCCCGAGCAGAGGGTGGACAGGATCTTCTCGAAGATGGACAAGAACAACGACGACCAGATCTCGCTGGAGGAGTTCAAAGAGGCGGCCAAGAGCGACCCGTCCATCGTATTACTGCTGCAGTGTGACCTCCAGAAATAGGCCGGAGGGCGAGCGGAGCGCTCCACCAGTCGCCAAGGACTGCACAGAAAGAATTTCATGTTCCATTCAGTTTGCAGCTATTTCCACTGAGAAAAAAAAAACAACAAAACAAAACAAAAAAAATATGCTTGGACTACCTTTCAATGGATCTGCTTCTTGTGTTTGAAACACTCGTGTGCATGAGAATGTTATTTGCTATAAAAAGATCTACACACACACACACACACACACACACACACACACACAACATGCAAGAGTGTGTGGGCGCACGCTCACGCTGCAAACACACTCACAGCACACTCACAGCACACACACACACACACACACACACACACACACACACACACAACATGCAAGAGTGTGTGGGCGCACGCTCACGCCGCAAACACACTCACAGCACAC
Organism: Coreoperca whiteheadi; assembly: GCA_011952105.1. Taxonomy (NCBI): domain Eukaryota; kingdom Metazoa; phylum Chordata; class Actinopteri; order Centrarchiformes; family Sinipercidae; genus Coreoperca; species Coreoperca whiteheadi. Next base: position 7,068,954 of record CM022481.1, read on the forward strand.
TCACAGCACACACACACACACACACACACATCTCTCACTACATATGAACACCTCGCACAAATAATATATATAGATATATAAATATGAATATATATTTAAATTATTTAAAGATCAACTGCCAAAATGTGAAGTGTGCAAAGTATTTTCCATACAGTTTCATTCTACTGGAGCTTGCGCATCAGTGATGTGCTATGTTGAATTTGCCGCTACTCTATTTATTGTTCCGAGTTTACTGACGCTAGCTGTACTTGTTTCATAATACTGAGTAATGTCAACTGAACCAAATCCCTATGATAATGTATCTGCCTCCAGTAAGACACTCTATCCATCGGCTTCGAATATTAGCTCCAGAGGAGATGGATTAGCGCTTGTCCAACTTTTCCTTCCAAAACATGCTTGTAGTGTCAGTAAAAAAAAAAAAAAGACAAAAACACAAAAAGAAGTAAAAGTAGTTAATTTGCATGCCTTTAGGTTCTGCCTTAAAAAGCTCCTCATTTTGCGTCCGGTAATCGAAGACAGAAAGCCTTATCAAAGCGGCGCGGTGACACTGAATAGGGAGAGGAAAAAAAAAAATCATATTTCAGTAAGGTCCTTCTACAAGTATTGTCGTATGGGATGTGATATTTGTGATCTGTCAAGACGTTTTCTTTTGACTGCTTTAACTGTGGGAGCATGTTTCCTTGTAGATTAGCTGTAGTATATGTTGCTAAGAACTAAAGCCCTGCCCCTGTGCATTGAAACATCCGACCTCATTACAAATTAGCAGATGTTGAATGTGGAGGGAGCCATCATTTTGGACCAGATATAAAAAAAACTTAAAAAAAACTGATAAAGTGATACATTTTTCAAGCAAACGGACTGGAGGCAAGTGAGATCAAACATTTACATTAGGATTCCCTGGAGAAGGAAGGAAGGAAGCGTCCCTTAGCTGGAGCCAAATGAGATCCGAAAGAAGAACTAATTATTCATCTGTAGTTGGATAGCATTGTTGTCAAACTTAGTTACAACCTGTGTGTCGCCATCACAGCCACTTTTCTTTTTTTTCCCTCCAATTAGCCTGCAGGTTGCATATCAATACGATGAATGACTCTTTGAGCGTTAAAGAGGAGAAGAAATAGGGCCCGCGCAGCATTTTCACTTCCTTGTTTGTCTTTTTCAGTGGAAGCAAATGAGTGCTAAAGTAGTGAGGGGAGCGGTGAATGGTGTTTCATTATACACTGTAACTACTAGTGGACAGCCCTTACTGTAAAGCCATGTGTTTAGTAGGTTGGACAATTCGCCCTCCCCAACCCTCGAAGTATTTCTCTCTTAAAAATCAGTCCATCTTTTTGTACTTTTTTACTCCCCCCCTCTCACAAACTGTACACATACTGATGCATACTAAATGTAGAGAAGTTCAGTGACGTGTGCTACCTCCTAAATATGATTTGGAAATAAGATCTAAGCCCACTTGCATCTTTAAATAAGTGTGCCTGGCCCCTGTCTGAAAGCACCGCAGACACTCTCCAACCTGCTTTAATACTACGAGTGTTCGAAGAGCTAAAGGAGGCTAAAGGAGATCTGATATGTCATAATATACATTATAGCAATAAAGATCTAGCGTACCAGTCCATCGTCATCTCTCAGCAGTGTGGCTTGTCCCCCCGTCAATTTGTAACCTGAACTTCTTTACATGAACATCTTTGGCCAGATAATGTTTCTAATTCCAACTCTGTTATTACTATTATTGCTATCAAGATACCAAATGTAAGCAAAGGCAACCGTGTACAAGGATTCTTTTGTAGCATGTATTGTGTCCCTGACAACATGGCTGCACTACTCCCTGTGTTGTGATTTAATCTAATAAAAGGAACTCTATGGGCTCTTGTCTGGTCTGCTAACTCAACAAACCCTCCTCTCACGCAGCGTCCGATGTAGAGCTACACCTAGACCTGTGGTTCCCAACCCTTGCTGTAACCCCGCATCCCTTTCAGACTACCTCGAATACCCCATCCGTACTTTCAGCTTTACTTTTCGTCTGATATGATGAATGTTAACAGGTAGCTTTATATACATGAGGTAGGCTGACAGTATGTACAGCGTGCATAGGTTTAAAAAGTGCTAATATTTACATAAACCATGAGATTAATGTAGATGTAAGGTGTTACACCTGGCTCAGGTTGATGGGAGATGTCCTGAGCAGTTAGCCTGTTGTGATTTATCGAACACACCAATTTGCAATACTATGTTGACATGTTTTTTTCCTCCGAAGCATAAATACCTGCTTACGTCTTATAGCGAAATAATCTTTTCTACTTTTTCAAATTCGTTGAGCTACTTCAACATTTCCGTGGCAGCTGTCCTACCTCGGTGGTGCACGTACGTAGGCTGGGATTCACTGGCCTAGACTGAAGGTTGAAAGTGTTGGCACACTTAAACAGCACGTTGGGTAATAATGGCTTCCTAGAATGTCACTAGGAAAGTAACAAAGTACATCTATTCAAGCTTCAGGTACTATTTTGTTATACGTCTAGTTCACTGCATTTCAGCGGCAAATATTATACTTTCGTACTATTTGACAGCTATTGTTCCTTTGCAGATGTAGATTTACTAACAAGACATATGATCAGTGTATACAACATACCATATTACAGAATAAACGACAATACATTTGTTCAAATTAGCCCCAGCTTTACCATCTGCAACATAAAAATGCTGCTTAAATAAGTTTAATCGATTAATATAATACATAAATGTAACAATGTAGCACCCACAGGGGCAACCGTTCAGCCTGTACTTGTGAAGCCCAACGTTCAATCTTCAAATGTCCTGTTTTGTCTGACCGACAGTCCAAACCCTAAAGACATTCAGGTTACTCTCATATAAGACAAAGAAAAACAGCTAATCCTTAAGCGTGAGTAGCTTTAACTGGTTAACGTTGGGTACTTTTTGTTGCAGCTTTACGTTTGATGCTTCAGATACATTCTGCTGATAAGGCAGCTGCACTTTTACTTAAACAACACTTTGAACGCAGGACTTTCACTTGTGGCTGCTTTTTGGTTTCAATATAAATTGTGGTATTACTACTTTTACACAAGGATCTGAGTACTTCTTCCACCACTGACCCCCGTCAGGAACTCACACTGTAAAAATTGTCCTGTGTGTCTTTTTGCAAGGCAAAGACAACCTAACGTCAGCAACGACAGCAGGATTACGCTCTGGGAGCCGCTGCATTAAACCACTCACAGCTGATAAATATCTATATCGGTCTATTAATACAATGAGCATCCTCCAGTACTGAAAAGGTTGTACTAATTCACTGCTTATCGGAAGACATATTTCTGAAATAATATCCCTGTACAACCACCAGATGTCACTGTTCACACAAAGTTGTTTTATAAATAGTGGTAAGCCTACAGTTTTATTTTTCCATGGAAACATGATTTGATGTTTGTTTTTCCAGGTGCATTTACATTGGCAGTAATAGTAACAAGTGGGAATACTGTAACTCTTTAAGTACATAAAAAAACCCATTTTAGTGGAGTGCAATGTCTACCCAGGACTCTTTGGCACACTACCACTGATTAGATAGGGTTCACTTGGAGGCTTGCGTCCTCGCACACATGTACAGCAAACGCCAAACCTAAAAACCCCAGGGACTGCATCGTACCAAGCTGTTCAAAGCATCAGGCAAACCAAAGAATCAGGCGAACCCCCGTAACCTCCCGCGCAAATGCATACAGTCCAATGATCTGAACGGGTTCACACAGTAAGAAGGGAGAAGAGCTTTTAGAAAAGGAACATTTATTTTAGTGGAACCATATACATGAGCATGGTTAGCATTAAATTAAAAAGACTGTAGAAGTATGAAAGGAGTGACAACAAAAGGACTGAAAAAGCATCTGCTCGGGCAGATTTTAAATCTTACCCAGGGTGAATCTAAATCCTAGTAAATCTAAATTCTTGCTGACAAGTTTGTCCCGCCTGTCAGTCACTTTGACAGGAACACCGACCGAAACGTTGAAGTCCTGTTCTGAAAATCAAACTGAGTGGACTTTGAGAAACAGCATCCTATGTGACTGGCATAGAACAGCTCCCTGATCTGAAGTTAACTCAGAAACTGCCAGCCCAGTGTTCCTGCGTACTTGATGATGGAAATAATAAAACAAAAACAATTATTTCATCCACCAGTTCGACTAAAGCTTAAAAAAAAATTTTACATTTTCAGCAACTGTATGCGAGTAAATCAATACCAGCGTAAACCATATGAACATGCGAGGCTTGTACAGACAGAAACAGAATTAATCTGGACGTGGACGGGGAGGGGCCGGGGTGTGCTACTTTGGAGGGTCTGTGTTGATGCCATATTTCTCTTTTAGAAGCTTCAGCTGTTCCTCTTTCTTCTTTGTGTCCATCTTCTGGAAAGCCTGCAAAGAGAGTCGAGAAACAGAGAAAACTAAATTAAATGTGGAATAACTGCATGAACGGATATAGCACGTTCATATTCTCTAAAGATTAAACACTTGTGTTTTTCAATTCCCAAAACAACATTTTGGCTTGATATTTACTAGGGCTGGTCCGAATACCATTTTTTTGAGCTTGGGGGGAGGGGGCTGAACACATTTCTCTAATAAAGGCGTGAATCTCCTTGTGTCTGTTTGCTATTTAAATATGTCGAGAACCGTTCATCCAATCGAATTCACACGTGGATGGGGACCGCAGTGTCGCATTTGGTGCAATATTGGACACGCGACACGTTCAGCATTAATAAACTACAGAACAGCGCGATTCACGCGGGCAGGGCTTGTATACTCTCAGAACGGACACCGCATTAGTGATACAAAAACAACACACAAGTCAAGTATTTTCCAAGCAAATTAAGTGCACATTTTTATCCCGTGTAAAATGACTGATTAAAATGACGGATGGATATGGCAACAATATGCGAGGCTATGTAACGTTTAGGCGTATTACTGACGGAACTCAGGTGATTTTTCAAACATGTTGTGGTCGGCCAGTTTCAAATCGCATATTTTGCACACTGCCTTTGTCTTGTCCTCGCTCAATCTGAAGTGCTCCCACACAGCTGGGGTCTTCGGCATCTTGTCTTCTCTTCCAGATGAACTGAATCATGACATGCGTGCATGATGTTTACATCTGGGCGAGTTTACTGGGACACGTGACTCACCGGAAAAAATCTCCCGTTTGAGTTTTAACAAGCTACTATGTTTTGCAGTAGATTCATTTAGATTTATAATAACGGGTAAAAAGACTAATACATTTTGTTTCTATTAATCTATTTTCCACAATGTGAAAGCAACGGAGCTTAACCCAAAACACAAGCGCAGGCGCTTCTGTCCATTAAAGCACATGCAGGTGTGGCTCTACACAGAGAATATACTCCAGCTGCAGGACCACTTTAGTTAGCTAAAGCAAACATATTTATTAAGTAGAAGTATAATGATCTTACCTTCCTTCAACAGTCCTGTCCTATTAAATTCGAAGTATTGTATTTCGCCAGATTTAAAACATACAGTTTTTTTTATTTATTTTTTTAAACGAATATTCTAATCCCAAAATTGAAAATCGAAATAACAACCCACTGAACGAATATTCTGGTCCAGCCCTAATATTTACTAAAGCACTTTCCATGATTGCCCTCGGACCCGACAATGCCCACAGACGCCGTAATGCTCATACATACTCTGTTTGCATTGTAGTAGAGGACCACCAGGTAACGGTTGCAGACATTGAAGCCTGACAGATGGTCACAGGCGTTCTTGGCATCAAAGATGTCTTCATAAACCACATAGGCCGTTCCTCTTGATTCAGGTGTGTTGCCTCTGAGAGACAAAAAAATAATAATATAAATATATATATATATAAAAATGCAGAGGAAGTGACTACTCAGGCAGTGACTGGCAAGAGTCCCACGGGTGTTTAGAGGAAAGTAAAGTGTACATGTAAGCAGAAAAGGACATTTTGTGTATAAACACTTACGTTCTGATTTGACGTATTGGTCCATATTTCCCAAAGATGTCATACATTTCCTCTGCTGTGATCTTGTAAGGAAGGTTCCTGACGTACAGGATTCGGTTCACCTCAGGAGGCAATCGTATCTGGAGCACAAAGCAAGACAAAACACACGAGTTAAGCGAAGTCAGTGAGCACGCAATGCACTTGCGTCGCGAACACTGCTAAGGCAATTCCAACTAAAAGCACTTGTTCATGCCACACATAGAGCAGGGCTTCGGAAAGAATCCCAAGACTTGCACTGCGGTAAATGCTAACGTTGCACATTTCTTTGACTCGTTTCTTTGTGGGATGAGCATTGACTAACTTATCTTCCTGGGCATCAAATCCACATTAATAATGATTTTAGTTTCCCCCGAGGCCAAATCACCCACCCCTATATTAGACACTACCGTGTCGAAGAACCAATAACCAACTTTAGCTAACGTTAACAAAGCGTCAACTTTGAGGCAACGGCGTCAAAATGTTTAACGTTACATGTAGCCCCATTACTAAACCTAAATCATTTCAGACCGCGGATGGTCCCGACCGAGTCACCGGAATAAATAGATGTGTTGTAACGTTGCCGTCTATCAAAAGCTGCCTCAATAAAAAATAAACAAAAAGCAAGAACGCGGAAAGGTTTAACACGGGCTGCGGGGATTGTTTTCAATTCGCTAGCAGCATGCTAACAGTGTGCTAACGCTGGGTGATGCTAGCTCCGAGCCTAACCAAGCTAACGTTAATTAATTAAATTAATCCCAGAACACACCGGCCGACTCGCCCAGACTCACATTAGCGCGTTTCGCTGCTTGCATAGCCATGGTGAAATGTTTCTGGGTGCGCAAATCAGACCGCTGAACACCGAACACGCAGTTTCCCCAGCTCCTTCACTCCTCCCGTCAAAATGGCAGCGAGCTCGCGCAACTTCCGACCGGACGCAAACACTTCGTCGTCGTCGTCTTCGAGGTGGCAGTTGCCACCCACGATGTTGCATTACCGCCACCTTCAGGTTATATTCTGCCTTAGAGTCCATTCATTTCAACGTCATCTTTCCAGTCCAGTCATCCGGAAAAAAAACCAAAAAAACAACCTAATTAACTATTTCCTCCCTGGAACCCAGTCTCCACATTCTAATTGACCTTTACGGTTGTCCTCTACCCTGCTCTATTTTTTCTAATTGTGTCATCATTTCTTGTCTTTCTTGTGCAAATGTCCCGCATGATAGCCTATATGGACATGCTCGACTGTCTCAGCCTCATGGCTTGGATCGCAAAGACCTGTTGGATGCTTTCCTATGATGAAAAGTGCACTGTTAAGGCTGCTGTGCCCAAATTCTCAGCCTGCTTACTATTCCTGGCTCTTTCCCGCCTGTTCTCTTCTTAACACATCTACTGTGTTTTGGATTAAGGGTAAATGTCTTTATCCCAAGGCTTGTGCCACTGTTGATTTACCTTTCTCCACACGATGCCTTTCCCCTCTCTTTTTGATCATTCAATATTGATTTCAACATTTCCTTTCATGACTGCTTCTTTGGGCAATTTGTCTGCTGCTGGGACCCACATGAACGTGATGTTTCCCCCCTTGCCTCACCGTACTTGAGTCACGAAAACACGATTTCATAAAGCAGATCCCGGTGGCTTCTGGCTGCACCTGTGTCTTAACGCTTGCGAGGGCCGACACAGAATCACTACATGTTAAAATCTTAAAATCAACAAGCAATTCAACAGTATACACATTCAAACAGTCAGCTGTTCTCTTGCTATATCCCATCTGGTAACTAGGCACAGCAACTGTTGCATTTGTTTTTAGGATCCTTTGATCCATCTGTAAAAATCTGAACACTGTCTTTATATTTACGGTCCCCATAGCTATAGTATTCATGGTTAAATCGGCTGTTTAATGTGAGTACTGTGCTTAATCTTAAGTAATTCCAGGTCTTATTTTCTTATTCCCAGGCAGGTCTAGACCACACCGAAGTTGCACAGAACTCTTTAACATAAACTCCCATATCTTTTGCCATTGGCCCTCCTGTCCAGCCAAAGGTTTTGTTTTAACGTGTCCTCTCCTTCTCCCAACATGTCTGCAGCACCCTTTATGTTGGGTGGAGTGTAGATTCTATTACAGCACCTCACTTATCCACCAGCGATCCTCAAGGGTGCAGATGAGACCAACACTGATGCTAAAACCGCCTTTAACTCCATAATGCTTTGTTTACAAAGACAACAACCTCCAGTATATAGTTTAAATGCAACTCTAATATGGCACATGTTTGGGCTGTGCGGCTGTAAAACGCAATTTCATTTATTGTCATCTTTTGCAAACTGACTTGCATGTGCGCGAAGCAAATGGGCCCCAGATCTGCAAGTTCCAAAAGTGGAAGTAGATTTAAGTATAAAAGCACCATGAAGTTATATCTCATATCACTTTTTATATAAAAACTCTACCAAATCCCTGCAATGTGAATAATAAACATCCCACTGTGCAGTAATTTGAAATTGAGTGAAAATGAAGTGAAAGAAATGACGGCAGACTCTGAGTGAGTGAGACTCTTTTTAGATTCTTTAATATCTTATTGTCAGTTTTATATGAATGATTCTTGACCTGCAGTACTTGCTTTATCTTTCTTTATACTTCTACTACGTTTTACTGTTTTGCACCAAAATACCAAAGCAAATTCCTTGTGTATACCTCTTCTTCTTTTCCTTTGGGCTGCTCCCTTTCAGGGGTCGCCACAGCGAATCATGCGCCTCCATCTAACCCTGTCCTCTGCATCCTCTTCACTCACACCAATTAACTTCATGTCCTCTCTCACTACATCCATAAACCTCCTCTTTGGTCTTACTCTAGACCTCCTGCCTGGCAGCTCCAACCTCAGCATCCTTCTACCAATATATTCACAGTCTCTCCTCTGAACATGTCCAAACCACCTCAATCTGGCCTCTCTGGCTTTATCTCCGAAACATCTAACACGAGCTGTCCCTCTGATGTACTCGTTCCTGATCCTGTCCGTCCTCGTCACTCCCAAAGAGAACCTCAACATCTTAAGCTCTGCCACCTCCAGCTCTGCCTCTTGTCTTTTCTTCAGTGCCACTGTCTCTAAGCTGTACAACATCGCTGGTCTCACCACCGTCTTGAACACCTTTCCTTTCATTCTTGCTGATACTCTTATCACACAACACACCTGACACTTTTCTCCACCCGTTCCAACCTGCTTGCACTCGCCTCTTCACCTCTTTTCCACAGTCTCCGTTGCTCTGAACCGTTGACCCTAAGTACTTAAAGTCCTGCACCTTCTTCACCTCTGCTCCCTGTAACCTCACTATTCCACCTGGGTCCCTCTCATTGACACACATGTATTCTGTCTTACTGCGGCTAAGCTTCATTCCTCTGTTTTCCAGAGCAGACCTCCATCTCTCTAGATTCTCCTCTACCTGCTCCCTGCTCTCACTACAAATCACAATGTCATCCGCAAACATCATAGTCCATGGAGATTCCTGTCTAACCTCATCTGTCAGCCTGTCCATCACCAGAGCAAACAAGAAGGGGCTCAGAGCCGATCCTTGATGCAGACCCACCTCCACCTTGAACTCCTCTGTCACACCTACAGCACACCTCACCACGGTCTTACAGCTCTCATACATGTCCTGCACCACTCTAACATACTTCTCTGCCACTCCAGACTTCCTCATGCAATACCACAGCTCCTCTCTCGGCACCCTGTCATACGCTTTCTCTAAATCTACAAAGACACAATGCAACTCCTTATGACCTTCTCTGTACTTCTCCATCAGCATCCTCAAAGCAAACACTGCATCTGTTGTACTCTTTCTAGGCATGAAACCATATTGCTGCTCACAAATGCTCACCTCTGCCCTTAGCCTAGCTTCCACTACTCTTTCCCACAACTTCATTGTATGACTCATCAGCTTTATTCCTCTGTAGTTGCCACAGCTCTGCACATCTCCCTTGTTCTTGAAAATTGGCACCAGTACACTTCTCCTCCATTCCTCGGGCATCCTCTCACTCTCCAAGATCTTGTTAAACAAACTAGTCAGAAACTCTACTGCCACCTCTCCTAGACACTTCCATACCTCCACAGGTATGTCATCAGGACCAACTGCCTTTCCACTCTTCATCCTCTTCAACATCCTCCTCACTTCACTCTTGCTAATCTTTGCTACTTCCTGCTCCACACCAGTCACCTCTTCTACTCTTCGTTCCCTTTCATTTTCCTCATTCATCAACTCTTCAAAGTACTCCTTCCATCTTCCCATCACACTCCTGGCACCTGTCAATACATTTCCATTCTTATCTTTAATCACCCTAACCTGCTGCACATCCTTCCCATCTCTATCTCTTTGTCTGGCCAACCTGTACAAATCCACCTCTCCCTCTTTAGTGTCCAACCTAGCATACAAGTCCTCATATGCTCTTTGTTTGGCCTTTGCCACCTCTCCCTTCACCTTACGCTGCATCTCCCTGTACTCCTGTTTACTCTCTTCAGTCGTCTCAGTGTCCCACTTCTTCTTTGCTAACCTCTTTCTCTGTATACACTCCTGAACTTCCTGGTTCCACCACCAAGTCTCCTTGTCCACTTTCCCCTTTCCAGATGACACACCGAGTACCCTCCTACCTGTCTCCCTGATCACATTAGCTGTAGTGGTCCAGTCATCTGGGAGCACTTCCTGACCACCCAGAGTCTGTCTCAGCTCCTCCCTGAAAACTTCAGACATTCTTCCTTTTTCAACTTCCACCACTTTGTCCTCTGCTCTGCCTTTGTCCTCTTCATCTTCCTCAGCACCAGAGTCATTTTACACACTACCATCCTGTGTTGTCTGGCTACACTCTCCCCTACCACTACTTTACAGTCACTGGTCTCTTTCAGATTACAATGTCTACACAAGATGTAGTCCTACACAAGATGTAGTATCCTTTTGTATACCTACTTGGCAAAAATTCTGATTCTGAGATAGTCCGAAGAGTCACCAAGTAACCTCAATTCAATTCAAGTTTTATTTGTATAGTGCCAAATCATAACTGAATCGTAACTAGATCGTACTCTTTATAAATAATAAAGAATAATATCTTTATAATAAAAAGTAAACAAACTCAACAGACAGGTGCTGTATGACACTATTTGAATAACTGCACCCTTTGTTCATAACGGTGATTTGGCTTCCCCTAGTGGTGAAATTCAGCAAGGGAAATGGATGACTTGGATGGGGAGGTACAGTGTGTATTTATTTTACCATGTGTTCTTGAGCCATATCTTGATTGTCCATTCCCAAAATGAGGGCAAGAGTAGTTACTTTTACTGAATTGCAAATGGTGGCTGAGTTTGATTGAATTTCTATATTAAAAAAAACATAATTGATGGAGCTTTAATGCATAAATAGTCTACTTCATATTTGTCTTTGGTACTTGAAGATTTGGGGAAATTGTGGGGATTTGTGCCTTTATCCTGTGTGTGTACAGGAAGGTACTGGCGAAATAACTCTTGAGGCAACACTTTCCTCACCCCCCACCACCCCCCATCAAAAGTGGGCCAACACTTATACTTGAGCAATAGACATTCATTCATTTCAAGACAGAGAGTTACACCAATCAGAGAGCGACGCAGTTCATTTTAACGCTTGACATTCACAAGCACGTATTTGCGCTTTGTCAGTTTACTAAAGAAATATAAAACAAAACGACACTTTCTGACTAGTTAAGTCCATGTGTGTGTTTGACAGAGAAGGGCACTATATCAGCCATTTGTGACTCACAGTTTGTAATGTGACATATGCATTTCATGCTGCATCGTCTGTCTCCTCCGTGAACTGTTTTGTGACGCATTCTTCTAGTCCGGACATGAAAAGAATTATTCATAAATGAAACCCATCAAATGAAAAATACTATTGTTATTTTTCGTGTAAAGGAGCAATAACTGAACTGATTAGACTATAGGATTTTTCAAAAAAAATAAAAAATTAGTTTCATTTGTGCGATTACTTGTGTGACACGGTGAAACAACGACAGTTCCGGGTCAGGGATGAAAGGGGGGGAAAAAAAGAAAGAAAAAAGGAGCGAAAAACAGAACGGGCGGGGTTTTCGACACGCGCGTGGTTTTGGGCTAGTTCGCGTTAGCCGCTAACTAACCGTTACTAACATCGTTTTGCTGTGGAGCTTTGGCGAATTCAAATATTTTCAGAAGCAGTTAAACGGGTCATCTGTCACAATATTGTAACGTTACATCCGAAGCGGAACACTGGAACCGAACAACATTGGCTAACGTTAGCTAAATCTGAACGGTTTAGGCGGTTGGAACAAGGTTAGCGCCGCCGCGGCTGTGTGTGGTTTCGCTAGGTTCAAGTTCGCTAACGTTAATTCGGGAAACCTGCGCTGCCGCCATCTCGAGTTTTAGAAGACTCGGCAGGATCTCCCGGAATAAAACGGGTGAGTTGTTGTGTGCCAGCTCCTTTTGGAGCTACTGCTAAGCATGTGAAAGGTTAACGTTAAGTCGAATCTACCCACAGTTAACTAGCTTAAACACCTGTAACGTTAACAATGGATTTTTGATTGCGGTGCCGAAGTAAACGTTAACGGCAGCTGCGAACTTTGTAAGGTTAGCTAGGTCAGCGATCTAACTTGGTTGTGAAAACGTTACATTTTACGGTGCAGTTCGGGGATTACTTTCCTGGAAAACAGTTTTTAAATGAGCCACTCCTGTTCACGATGATATATAACGATTTGTGAACCTAACGTTACCGTCGTGAAAATAAGCAGCTCAACCCAACGTTTGTAGCTTGCTAGCTACAGATGGCTGACTAATGAATTGGGAAAAGTAGCATGAAGTTTCTTAGTAAGGGGTCAGGCCCCCACCAGCCTCCAGAGCACCTTCTTCTTGCCAAGTGTGTGGAACTCCATTCCTCAACCAGATATTCCCTCATTTATATATACAACCATTTATTTAATCAGGCAATCTCATTGTGATCAGTAACTTTATCTTATTTTGCAAGAGCCACCCGAGTACAGCAGATAGAAAGAAGAAACATAGCCAGACATAAATACATTTTATTAGGAAAGCTTCTTATATCGTTTGGCTCTTATGGCGATGATGGTGGAGAACATTGTCTTCCACGTTGGTCCAAATTCCCAAATCTCCCTTAGGTGTTCAACTGGGCTTGAGATCTGGTGACTGCAAAGGCAGTAGTATTTTAGTCCCATCATTTTCATACTTGCCAAAACCACTCAGTGAGCCCTGGTGCACGGAAGCATCTGCAGCTTATGCGTCTACACTCTTTTATTCAGCTTTTTCCTTAATTTGTCCCCAGTCTGTATGTGACAGTGAAGTTAGTGTGAATTGGTTCTAAAATATTGAAGTTACCTGGTCTTGAGAGACTCGAGACCATATTACACCCGGTCTGATTCATTTTATTCTCTTAGCGTAGTCAAGGCCTGTGGTCTAACGTTAAGCCCCTTTCTATTCCCCATGACTTCAATGGTTTTTAAGGGAAGTTTGTCTGTCCGTCTACTCGTTTTTTATGACTTATATTATCCCACTACAGACTTAATTTATACTTATTACTTTATCCAGACAGTAAAAATATAAAAGTGATCGGTGAAAACAGTCTGAAAATAAACTGATAAATCTCTTTAAATGTAAGCTGAAAGTTAGGTTTACTCCAAACAAGCAGTATACGTATACTCCAAACACGATCGAATTTGGTATGTTTGCACAAGCAAAATGGTGATGTGTGTTATTTTATCTTTACCCAAAAGGAAAGCCTGCTTTTGACTTTGGGTGCTTTTACACCTGCCTCATTTCGTTCGGTTGAATCGTACTAGAGTTCGTTTGGTCAGGTGTGAAAGCAGAAATTGCACTCGGGTGCGCACCAAAAGCGGACCCGAACAAGCGTACCGAGACCTCGGTTTTTCAAATGAACTCCGGAGCAGTTCGTTTGTGACCCAACAGACCCAACTGCAATAAGTACTGATCATTTTTAGACTAAACCAGCTGCCGTAGTATATTTAGTAATATTTTCGGAAGATGAGCATGTCAGAGTTAAGAAGAATTAATGCACGCCTCCGCTTGAAGTGACGAGCGATGTGCGCATTAGAACGTTGTTTTCAAGCCGCGTCCGCGCTTCATTATAGAAATGTATTGTTTGCATATTGTGGTGTGTACAAACAATGTAACAGACTATGGCCAGGGCCAAAACCAGCCCGCGCAGTCGTCTCTCCATAGTTGCGTTGTCTTCGTGTTGTTTGCTGGCTTTTCCTCTTCTATTGGAATTTTTTTCGCAAGTAAATTCTGACCAATCGAAAAGCAGTTTAGGAAATACGCCATGGCCAGTGAGTGATGTGGATGTTGTCATGTGACTGCATTTTGGTTAGTTTCAACTGGTTCAGACTAAAGCAATCAGTGTGCCGTGAAAAGGAACCAAAAAGTTGAAAAATGCTACAGTGTATAATTGTTTGCCCTCGGTTCGGGCAAAATGAACCGAACTAGAGGTGTGAAAGCACCCTTTGATCGCTGCAGTGTGTGCTGGCTGCTGGGGTAACATAAACTTCGTTGTATATTATCGCAAAGCTTCATCATCACTATGTATGTGTATATATATATATATATATATATAGCATACAATTGATTAACAGTGTCAATGTGAGTTTCAGTTTTTTTTACATGTGCTTTGGGCCTCATGTTTTCAGATTGTCCACTGCAACTGCTCTCAGCAAGATTTGTGCAAGCTCCATCATCTCACGTCAACATCAAAAATCAAACCAGAAACCGTGAGTATTTTTTTGTCGTGAGTATTTTTTTGTATATGGCAGCATTTTCCCACCTCCACTAACCAGTTTCCTGAGGGAAACCCCTCAAAAGCAGTGTACACCTTTTGTATGTTGGTATTTCCCTCAGTTTGTTGTAGGAAAGTACCCTGATTCCTGACCTCTAGATCACTGCCCACGTTGTCTGATTTGTTCAGTAATTTCTGTGGCTGTGGTTTGTTTAAGTGTTTAATGGAAAATGGGTGTAATAATGAGTGCAATTAACAGTGCTCCTAAATCTTATAACTAGAAGCACCAGTGCAACTTGCAAACATGCTCCCCGTCATTCATTCATTCATTCATTTATTTATTTATTTTTGTTGTCGTTTTTTAAAATCCTCATGTGAAACAACAGGAGGGGGTTATAATTGGTGTGTGTGAGCATGTATTACTAAAGTTGTGGGGACATTAATCTGTTTACACTGTCACATTGTGGGGACTCGCCTTTCATGTGCTTGTACACCTGCGTCCAGTCCGTAAGTGCTCTCGCTTGGCCCTTTGGTGACAATGAAACGAACTATCGATTTAATTTTTAAATTAATAGGCTTGAGCAGCCTATTATACAAAAACAAGAGCGAGAGAGATGCGTCATTGGCCTACATAAATTATGCACCAGCCCACATCCTCCTCTGGAGGTGTATAGGGGACATTATCCAAACGATAATGTAAACTTGAAAATGTAATTCCACAGCATTATAATTTTCCACATATGTATGTGTTGTTTGAGTAAAAATGAAAATGCAATAATCACATTTTCATTTTCAAATACTTGTGTGGGCTTTCTATGACTGTTAAAATGGAAAATGAAATAGTAAGAATGTAACCTGATTTTCCATTTATGCAAGAAAAATATATAAGTCAAAATGTAAATGCATTTTTTCTAACAATTTGAAAATGAAAATTGCATTTGACATTTCATTTTTAAAGACTTAACCTGCTGTACAGTCGACAATATTAAAATGCAATGAGCAAAACAGTCAGGTTTACATGATCATTTGTCTCCTATACACTTTCATACTCCTCAACCGACCAATCAAAAAGGTGGACGTGCTACAGTAAACTTGCAAATGTTGAACTCATTGTTATGCATGTTTGGTTATGATTTTTGACAACTTAGTAGCTGCTTAGCATTAACAAATTAGACTAACATTGTAGACCATTTTATATTTAATGAAGGAACAAAAATTATAAATGTTGTATGTGTATTTCTTGAACTGCTGTATCGTCCAACTTCAATTAATATACTAGTGGTAGGCGATATGGTATACTATTTTACAAATTATAATGAATATAGTGACATTATATAATACTATTATATTAACATTGTCCTTTTATTTAATGTTATATTAATATACTGTACACTAATTTATACTAGTTACTCATCCAGGTTGTGAATAGTGTATCTGCAGTGGACAGATGTAGATTTAGCCAGAGCCAGGATGCCACTGCCAACGTGCTCCTTCTAGCCAGCCTCCTCCAAAGAGTAACACGTCACTCTTGTTCAATTTTATTGAAGTTATTGTTTTACATATTGTTTAGTAATCTTGTTAACAAACTGTGGCGTGGGTTGGTGGTTTATCAGCGGAGGCAATATTCGAAAGGCTATCTACTGCTCGCAGTATGGCCGAGCACAGCACATTGTTTATTTCTGTAAATTCTCTATTTATTACCAAAGCATTTATTAGTAATACAGTTAAGATGGAAAAAATATGAGCGTGTTGCATTGCATTTCAATTTAGTGGTGCTTCTAAACATTGTGCTGGTGCTACTAAAATTTTCAGTAGGGAGCACCAGTGCTACCAGTGGAAATAGTTAGTCTGGAGCCGTGCATTCGCATATTAATGTGGCCTCATATTCAGAAACATAGCCTATACTCACCATGCGATATTAAGATTTTACAACCGAAAATCTTACTATACATTAGGCTATTTGTTTTGCTATATTTAAAATGATTTCCTCCCCCAATGTGTCTCATAGATGCTCATAGCTAAACTAAGTTATACAAAGTGGCACACACAACATTATTAGCCACAGATAACACTAACTAGACTGCTTTCTCAGCTTGCTTCTAGTGATTTTAATTGCCTTTACAAAAAGCTGAAAAACCAAGGATCATGTAGCTAAACTAAGCACTTACCCATAAGTCACTTTTTTAATTGGTCGCATCTTCTAACCATCTCCTCCGGCATTAAGACCTTGTAGGAAGCGCCTGCCGTTGTAGAGTTTTCAGCTACACTTGTACTCCCGGGCCATCTGCATCTGTTTAACACTGTCCTCATTTAAATAGCTAGAATCAGAGACATTGTATGCCATCTTCGGGTCATCCACGAGTGAACGATCTTCCACCTCGCCTTCCTCCAGCTCACTTACTCCATCATGATTGGAGCTAACGTTAGCCAGGCCGTCCGAGTCAGACTCTGAGGTCGAGCTGCTGTCAGGCTCCGCTCCACTATCCCGTACCAGCGGTATGCAAATGTTCACTGTATGTTGATCGTTTCCCCTGAATGTTTACAGCAGATGCGCTGTTTATCGCTTGACTCGGCAGCAGTGAACCATGAGTTAATGTTTGGCAAGAAACACACATTTCGAAATAGCTCCAAAAATAAAACATTTTTAAAAGGTGTTTCTACATGAATGGACTGCCCAGGGTTGGCAGGTCTGCAAATTATTTTTAGGAGATAATCGGCAGATATTATCGGTAATGAAAATTTTAGCAACAATTTTAGCAGTGAATGACAAGGATGTGTTTAATATGTGCTTTTGTGTGTGTGCGCGTATGTTTTACAGATAACATCCAGCGCTCCCACGGCTGTGTTGATGAGAGGTGACAAATCATGGGTAGCTGGAATTTGTGAAACTGCCAAAATGTCTTCAATCCTAGGACTCCCTACACGAGGATCAGATGTAACAATTCTCATAACCAAAGTCCACTTGCATCCCCTTTGTGTGCTTGTGGAGTTCTGGGGAAAATTTTGCCAGGAGAGTACTGCAGATTATGAGTGCCTGGCTAAAGACATACAGTCTCCTGGAAACAAATTTCAGGAGTTTGAAGGAAATCCTGGTGACCAATGCTTGGTTCAGATAGATGGTACTTGGTACAGGTCCCGCATGGTCTCAAGAAATGGCTCCATATACAGTGTGTTCCTCATTGACAAGGGGATAACACATAGCACCACCACTACTAAGCTGGCATGGGGTAAAAATAAGCACTTCCACCTGCCCCCCGAAGTGGAATTTTGTGTGCTAGCTAATGTGTTACCACTCCCGCCTGAAAACAAATGGTCTCCAGTGGCTCTCGAATTTCTGAAATCTCTTTCCGGGAAGTCTGTGCAGGCACATGTGCAAGATATTCTGGTGCCGCAGAGAACATTTCTCCTGCACATCCCTTGCATATCAAAACAAATGTATGAGATGGGAATTGCAAAGAAGCTCTCTTCACACATGTTCCAGGACTTTGTTCTTATGTCACTGCAGTCCCATGGTGGAGCTGAAGTATCTCCAGAGGCTCGCCAGATCTCCATGGGAGCAGGTGAGCGACTGCATAAGCGAGAGCTCTTCATGTACCCAGAGCTTCCAGCAGGAACTGTGGAGACGGTCATAATCACAGATGTGACAAATCCGCAGCGGATCTTTTGCCAGTTGAAGGTGTTCTCACAAGAGTTAAAGAAACTCTCAGAACAAATCACACAGTGCTATGAGGGCAGAATTACCAATTGTATTGTAGGTCCAGAAATGATTGGGTTTCCGTGTGCTGCAAGAGGAAGTGATGGCAGGTGGTACCGCTCTGTTCTACAACAGGTATTACCAACCAACAAAGTAGTGGAAGTGTTGAATGTTGACTATGGAACGAAACAGTTTGTTCAAGTGGAGAATGTAAGACCACTGGCGGCAGAGTTCTTCAGGATGCCTGTTGTGACTTACATCTGCTCCCTCCATGGAATCATTGACAAAGGGGTTGGATGGACATCTAGCCAGATTGACTATCTCAGGACACTTCTTCTGTACAAGACAGTGATAGCCAAATTTGAGTACCAAAGCATCTCTGAAGGTGTTTACTATGTCACGCTCTATGGGGATGAAAACACAAACATTAGCAACTTGTTTGGCTCCAAGGAGAACTGTTTGTTGGAGTGTGAAAAAACACCTGGACATTATTCCATCCGTACCACTGCGTACAGCCGCCAGCATCCAGCTCGGCAAGAAAGAATCCAAAGAAAGATGTTAACTCCTGGACAGGCTGTAGAGGAAAAAGAAAGGAAAGGAATAGTGGAAAATTTGCCTGCTGAAGACCTCTCTCTCAACTCCTCACATGTGGCATTTGTTCAGCATGTATCTGACCCATCAGAGTTTTGGATCCAAACAAAGAACTATGCAAATGAGTTGGATGAGCTGATGGTTAGTATCAACCATCTCTACAAAGATTCAGTGAATAAAGACGTGGTGAGAAATCCAACTGTTGGCCTCTATTGTGTTGCTAAGGCAGAAGATGGTGACTTCTACAGAGCAACTGTGGCTGAAGTTGGTGAGACACAAATCAAAGTATTCTTTGTTGATTATGGAAACACCGAAGTGGTTGACAGGAGTAACATCAGGACCCTTCCTGAAGAATTCAAAAAGCTGCCACGTCTTGCACTGAAATGCACCCTGGCTGGTATCAGGCCAAAAGATGGGAGATGGAGTCAAAGTGCCTGTGAGTTTCTCGTCAAAGCAGTCACAGATAAAGTACTAAAGGTCCACGTGACCGCAAAATATGATGAGGGCTATGTTGTCCAGCTAACAGAACCTGAAGCACAGGATGAAAGAGATCTTAGTACACTGATGTGTAGTTCTGGCCATGCTGAAAGGGCTGAGACACAGAAACAACCCAAAGCCAAAATGACCACGCATGCCTTTGCCATTCTGCCTCCCATACAACTTCCAGATGCCAGATTCTCAAGTGTATTCAGGACTAATAGAATGTCTTTCCAGACCCCAAACGCAGTTGACCCTGCCAGTAATGAAAGAAAAATGTCTACATTCAGGGAGCACATGTTTCCCATTGGAAGTGTCCTTGATGTCAGTGTGTCATACATTGAAAGCCCAAATGACTTCTGGTGCCAACTAGTACAAAGCGCAGGGCACTTAAAATTGCTCATGCATGACATACAGTCTCATTATGCAGGCAGTGAGTTTCGGCCTTTTGTAGAAACAGCTTGTGTGGCTCTCCACCCTGATAATGGAATGTGGTACAGGGCCCTTGTAATTCACAAACATGAAACACCTCATGTAGATGTTTTGTTTGTTGACTACGGCCAGACAGAGACAGTCACCCTCTATGACCTGAGGAGCATCTACCCAAAATTCCTTACTCTGCATGGCCAAGCTTTTCGATGCAGTCTATTAAACCCAGTTGACCCCACGTCTGCTACAAATGAGTGGAATGAAGAAGCAATAGCAAGGTTCCACAACTTTGTGGAAACTGCTGCATCCAACCATGCGATTTTGAAGTGCACCATATATGCTGTCATGTACAGTGAGCAGAAGATTGTTTTCAACATTGTGGATCTCGAAACTCCCTTTGAGAGTGTCTCCACCAGTATGGTCAATCTAGTCAAAAGTGCACCGCCCAAGAAAGCCACTGGGCCATCTTTCCGTTTGGACACATACTACTACTCAACGCACAACGTCAAAACTGGAACAGAGGAACAGGTCACAGTGACATGTGTGAACAATGTCAGTCAGTTCTACTGCCAACTTGACAGGAATGCTGATGTGATAAAAGACCTCAAGATCAAAGTGAGCGATCTCTGTCATCAGCTTGAGAATGTAAAGATCCCAACAGTCTTTGGAACGTTGTGCTTTGCAAAGTACACTGATGGGCAGTGGTACAGGGGACAGATCAAGGCCACAAAGCCAGCGATTATGGTTCACTTTGTGGATTATGGTGACACTATTGAGGTGGAAAAATCTGACTTGCTTCCAGTTCCCAGAGAGGCTAATGACATCATGGCTGTGCCTGTGCAAGCAGTTGTGTGTAGTCTCTCTGATGTCCCTGCCAATGTTCCCAGTGAGGTAAACAGCTGGTTTGAGACAAGTGCGACAGAATGTAAATTTCGAGCACTAGTAGTGGCCCGTGAACCTGATGGTAAACTGCTGGTTGAGCTGTATCATGGAAACACTCAGATTAATTCAAAGATCAAGACGGTGTTTCAGATTGAGATGCACACAGAAAAGCAGGTTGTCTACCAGGGTTGGAGAGCACTTGAGGCTTCAGCAAATCATGCACAAAATACTCCAAAAGCTGTCCAAAAACAAGCTACAGAAACGGCAGCTCACACTCAAACCATCAAAAAAAATGTCTCTGACCCCAAACCAGGGCCTCAAATGAGAGATGCTGTAATGAATGCACAGTCTGTACTGAAACCTTTGCACCATGTTTGTGAAAATGGTCAGAAGGTCAAAGCTGCTCCATTAGAGCTGTACAGACCTCCACATCAAAGGCAGTCATGTGGAAGGGCACCAAGTAATTCAGGAAATGGTTCTAAGCCAGCAGGTGCCTATCTCAAACCAAGAAAAGAGAGTTTTACCACTCAAACTAAACCGCTCATCAAATCCAAATCAACTGGTGCAGAATCTCAGAAGGAAAGCAATGTTGAAAAAAACCCTAAACTTGCAGACCTGCCCTCAAAATCTATCACATCAGGTATGGAAGCCAATGTTTATGTCTCACACTGCAACAGCCCATTGAGTTTCTACGTGCAACTTGTCAGAGACGAGGATGAAATATTCTCCCTTGTGGAAAAGCTCAATGATCCCCAATCCACTCCCCAAACTGACGACATCAAAGACGTGCATCCAGGTGACCTTGTTCAAGCGGAGTTCGCAGATGACTCCTCATGGTACCGAGCAGTTGTAAGAGAAATTCACAGTAAAGTGATTGCTCTGGTTGAGTTTGTTGATTTTGGAAATACAGCAACGATGTCAATTTCCAAGTTAGGCAGACTCCACAAATCTTTCTTGCACCCTCCCGTGTACAGCACACACTGTATGTTGAGCGACGCTGCAGCTCTTGGAAAAGAGGAAGTGCTTGATCCAGAAGTGGTGTCAGCTTTCAAAGAAGACACCGGTGGTAATGGAGAAAAAGTGCTCAAGTGCCAGTTTATCAGGCAGTCAGGATCTGTGTGGGAAGTCAGTCTTGAAGACAGTGGTGTGAATCTCATTTGCAAAGTACCTACTAGATGTTCAGCTGATTGTTCTGAAACCGCCACAGAGAAGGTTAAACAAGTTCAGGAAAAACCTGCCCAGAACTCAGACATCAGGCAAGCGCTAGAGAACTCAGAGAAATCACTGTTGAACTCCTGTTTTCTATGTTACCGCCAACAAGAGTTTTTAGAGGGACGAAAGTTAGAGGTCTACATCACAACTATAAATGATGCTCAGACATTTTGGTGTCAGCCTGCAGACTCAGAAGAGCTTGATAAGATAACATCAAGTGTCTCAGAAGTTGGGGATGCAGCCGATCACAAATGTATTGACCTGGCCTCTTGTTCCTCGGGCGGCCCATGTATTGCTCTCTTTTCAGACGATCATCTTTGGTACCGTGCGGAGATCGTCGACAAAGATGGAGACATGCTGTCTGTTCTGTTTGTGGACTATGGAAACAAGTCCCAAGTCAATGTTACAGATGTGAGGGAAATGCCTCCTGATCTGATGGAAACGCCTTCACAGGCATTTTTGTGTGAGCTTGAAGGCTTTGATGCTTCACAAGGATCCTGGGACAGTGGGGCAGTAGATGAGTTGTCTCTGCTTACAAGGGACAAAGTGTTACAGCTGACTGTCACAAGAGTAACAAGAGAAGGAGCAAAAATCAAATACCACGTGCAGATGGAATGTGAGGGCCAGTTGATAAACGAGGCACTGAAAACCTGGTGGAAGAGCTCCACGGCAGAAAACCAACCTGGTGCAGCTGGATTGACCACTTCATACGAAACACCACTGCAGTCTGACTCGACTGTGAAAGACACTGCACCACTCGAGGATAAACTAGAGTATCCCGAAAGCCAAGAAATGGATACTGCCGTTGCTTGTGTTCACCCTCAGGGAGACCACAGTGAAGAGCAGAGTGCTGGCAAACTTGTTGGCCCTCCCACAGCAGATGACATCCCAAAACAAGCAAGTATTCCAAAGAACAGTAACCGCTCCGAAGATTCTCTTTATTCTGAGTCGTTTACGGAGTCCCCAGAAGAAGAGAGGGATCAGATTTTTTCAGAATGCAAAATGATCTCGGGACCTCAAATACTGAAAACTACAGAAAGCCTGAGAGAAACTGTTTCTAATGAAGTCCCCACTATGGTGGTATCTCAAACCAAACCCACAGACATTCTGCCATTTGATAGTGGCATAGATGAAAGCATGTTACCTCCACTTCATAACAAAGGTGACCAAGGTATTTTGACCTTGAGCTGTGACAACAGTGCAGTGGAAACTGACAAAGGCACTATAGAGGGGGGTGCTTCAGGGATGGACACTATTGGGCCATTGGATGCGAGTCCTACAGAGGGCATAGATGAGTCAGAGATCGCAACGACTGACTTGGAGTCTCTGCCTGGAGAGGTGAATACCTACAGCATGGAAAGCAGCTTTGACATCATGAGTTTTTCTGGTAAGCAATGCATTTGTTTTATCCTTTTATCTTTGTTTCTGGTTAGTAAACATGGTGCATTTCCTTCCCATTAAATAAGTAGTTGAAGTTAATATGGAAATTAACAGCGTAAAAATGTTGTATTTTTCCTCATATTGCTTGTAAAGTTTAATTAACTCACAACTGTCACCTGTTACGTCGTGGTCAGTGATCGTGTGAATTTAATAATTTGCATTTCCAGATCCAGCTGACGAAAGAGATGACAGTGAGGTTACTATTGCAAGGGATAGCTGTCTTATCAGTACGACAACAGTGAAAATGGTAAATAGTGTGACAATGACTGTTTATTTATATATGACACACACTACCACTGACATGAGTTTATATGGGCAGACAGACTTGATGAAATGTAATTGGGTGTTGTGTTCTTCTAAAGGTTCCCTGTAAAGCTATTGGTCCCAAGGAGAGCATTGATCTGTTTGAGACAATTGATAGCATTTCCAAAGATTTAAAGCAGGTACATGAAAGTTGTTTGTATCACTACACACTGTACATAAAAGGACAGTTTATCCAAGACTTGTTTTTTCCTCTTAGGAGAAGATGAGGTACAGCTCATCTCCATGCAAAGCACATTTTTAGGTCTTTTGGTGCTCTATTTCAAATAAGACCTTTGGGGAAACACTAAAAATGGTGGAAAATACTGGATAGGACTTTATTTGTTATTCCTTGGTTTTACTTGTGTGTTTTGTCATCTTTAGATTCGGACTGAATTGGTGCAGCCCTCCTTCGTGCTTCCTGCGTTTGGTGAGGGATTCCTAATTCTATGCAACACTAACAAAGTATAGGTTTAGGCTATGAAATTATCTAAAGAAGGGCATAATGTTTAAGGCAAGCGATCACATTAGCCTACAACACACTAGCTTTAGGTAACTAAAAAGAAAAGACGTAATTGGAGTGCATCTAGACACAATAGGTAAAAGGTTGTTAAAAAGTCACACTCGGCAAAGGTACTGCAGATGGAAATAAAATTGGTTTGCTAAAACAAGTGTCAGTCATAAGTGTGAAGTGTAATACTGTGTGTGTGTGTGTTCTGAAATGACTTTGATGGCGTGTGACTGTGATTGTCTTTATAGATGCTCCTACAGAGCAGGGCATTGAAGCTGGAGGTGGTGTCCCAAAGGAAGAGGTGTCATGTGTTACCACACATGTCGAGGTAATGTTATGGAAATACACCACTTTGGATGGTGTGCTTGTCAGTGCTTTTTGTGGAGAGTAAATAGTCATTTTTGATTTAAATTTACAGTACTGATGACTGATGTGAGTACCTGTGTATGACAGTTTTACAAGGCTTCATTGACATTGTGCTTTAGACAAAGCCCTCAGGTCAGTGATGGATAATCCTCTCTGTTTAGAATGACTTGATGACTGAAGAGGCCTTGGCTCATCGCGCGGATATATATTCAGGTTTGATGACATCCTCTTAATATTTGTTTGCCAAATTTAATTCTTTGTTAAACACCTTTCAGGCTTGTAAACCCCCC